>CM042086.1:46455725-47055725 GCA_023512835.1 Taxillus chinensis | reverse complement strand
TGTGGCATTAGTACAAAGAGCGTTCAAGGGAACCATCTCATTGTTCATGGCTTGCCACCACCTAGGACGAGCAAGAGCTTCTACAACACTGCGAAGCACAACCAAAGACAAAACAAAGGAAACAAAAACAGAGAAATAAGGTGATAACTTGGCGGTAGAGACAAAGTAAGACATAGGATACCGAGAGCAAACATTACCGGTATAAGAAACAAAACGATCAAGAGGACGACTAACACAAGAATGAGTACCTTTACGTTGAGCAATAGGAAGGTCAGGGTCCAAAGCGGATCGGAAGACAAGGTTGCGATTGGTGCAGGAGGAGCTTCAAGAGCTTGAGGTCGACGATGATATGTGAGCCCAGTGAAGCAGTCAACTGATGGGAGACCTTAATCAATTAGAGCCAATTCAAGAGAGGAGACAAGTGGAATAATAGGGGACGGAATAACTGAAGGAGTAGGAGCAGAAGCATAATAGGACTCATCCTCATGAAAAGTGACATCAGGGGAGACATAGATGCGACCAGCCGTGGGGTCATAACACCAATACCCTTTCTGTGTGAGAATAGTCAATAAAAATACACTTCACAAAACAAGGATCCAACTTATCACGCCCAGGTCCAAGGCACTGCACAAAACAAACACAACCAAAGAAACGAAGGGAAAGAGAGAAAGGAGGCACATCAGGATGAAGAATAGAATAGAGAATGCATCCATGTAGCACAGACAAGAGAAGACGGTTAATCAAATAACAAGCTGTAAGAACGAAAAAACCCCACAAAGATTTAAATAGGTGCATATGTAAAAGCAAACACCGAGCAACATCAAGTAAATGACGATTCTTCCGTTCAGCGACTCCATTTTATTGAGGAAGGAATAAGAAGTTTGATGCACAATACCATGAAAGATAAGAAAGGTTGAAACCTAGAAGAGGAACTTAGATATTCCTTGGCATTATCAGATCGCAAGTACTTGATAGAGACCTGAAACTTATTTGAATTTCATAATAGAATTGCTGAAAATAAGAGAAAACTTCAGTCTAATTTTTCATTAAAAATAATTAAGTCATGCGAGAATAATTATCTATAAATGTGATAAAATATTTAAAACCGGAAGAAGTTAGACAAGAAAGGAACCCCATATATCAGAGTGAACTAACTTAAAGGGTTTATTCATCCAATTTATTTGACGGGAAGCAAAGTAAATTTACATTTATTATGTAAAGTATATAACAATAAAATATAATAATATAATATTTACATTTATTAACCAGGACCATAAAGTAAATTTAACCCTAAAAATAAAAATAATTATACAATAATACAATTCTTAAATACAAGTCATCTCTAATATGTGCAACAAATAATCTTTTTAATGCATTTCATCAAATAAACCCATAACTTTCAAAATCTTTTTCTTGATCTTATCCCCAAGAAGCATGGGGCTACAGCTATTCGGGACTTTCGATCGATCAGCTTAGTGGGTGGTATGTATAAAATCATTGCTAAGCTTCTGGCTCATCGGTTGCAAGGGGTGCTCAGGAAAATCATATCCCCGTCCCAGAGTGCTTTTGTTCATGGTAGACAGATCCTTGATTTCGTCCTCATTGCTAATGAGTGCCTTGACAACCGATTGAAGGACTCTCTCCCTGGCTTGTTATGCAAGTTGGATTTGGAGAAGGCCTATGATCATGTTCATTGGGGTTTTCTCCTTTATCTTTTGCGGCGGTGTGGCTTTTCTCCTCGGTGGCAGCGTTGGATTTCTTTTTGTATCTCTACTGTCCGCTTTTCGGTGTTGGTAAATGGCAGCCCCTGTGGTTTCTTTTCGAGTTCTCGCGGCCTTCGTCAGGGGGATCCTTTGTCCCCGCTGCTTTTCCTTCTCGTTATGGAGGCTTTTAGCCGTTTGGTTGCTTCTACCTTTGCTCTTGGGTTACTCTCGGGGTTTTCTGTGGGCTCTAGTGGTGGGCGGTGTTTGAAAATCTCTCATTTGCTTTTCGCGGATGATACTCTGCTTTTTTGTGAGCCTAGCCCTGAGCATCTTTTCCATTTGCATGCCCTCCTTGTTTGGTTTGAGGCTCTTTCGAGGTTGCATATCAATTTGGGCAAGTCTGAGTTAGTGCCTGTTGGGGTGGTGCCTCATTTGAGGGAACTTGCGGATATTCTTGGGTGCAATACTTCTCAGCTGCCTCTTCCTTATTTGGGCCTGCCTTTGGGGGCCGATTTCCAGTGTTCCTCTATTTGGCATCCGCTTATTGAGAAGATGGAACGTCGGTTGGCGGGATGGAAGCGGATTTATCTTCCCAAGGGTGGCTGGCTTACTTTGATCAAGAGCACACTCTCTGGCTTGCCTACCTATTTTTTATCTCTTTTCTCTATCCCTACTGCGGTGGCCTCCCGAATTGAGCAGATCCAAAGGAATTTTCTATGGGGTTCTACGGTAGCGGTGGCCCGACCTCACTTGGTTCGATGGGTGTATGTTTGTCGGCCTCTTGCTCAAGGTGGTCTCGCTATCAAGCGGATCCGTCGGTTTAATGCGGCTCTTCTTGGTAAGTGGCTTTGGCGGTTCGGGCTTGAGAGGGCTGCCTTGTGGCAGCAAGTGATTGTGGTGAAATTTGGTGCCTTGGAGGAGGGTTGGATGTCTCGGGTCCCGCGTGGTCCTCATGGGGTGGGCTATTGGAAGGCTATCCGTTCACGATGGGATTCCTTCTCTTAGTTGGTGGCTTATGTTGTGGGGGATGGCTCCTCTATTCGGTTTTGGGATGATATTTGGTGTAGTTAGGTGCCTTTGAGGGAGGCCTACCCAAAGTTATACCGTCTTGCTTGTCGCAGGGATGACTGTGTGGCTGATTTTCTACAGGCTAGTGGGGATTCCTTGCATTGGGAGGTGTCTTTTTTGCGTCCGGCCCAAGATTGGGAGTTGGAATCTTTTTTCTCCTTCTTTGCTCTTTGTATTTCAGTCGCCCCTCCCGGACCGCGCTAGACCGATTGTGCTGGCGTCATGCTCCGACGGTTGGCTTTAGTGTGCGGTCCTTATATTCTCTTCTTACCCCGAACGCCCCTTTTTGCTTTCTGTGGAGGTTGGTCTAGAAGGTTCCAGTCCCTCCTCGGGTGAGTTTCTTTATTTGGTCTAAGGTGCTTGGGAAGATCCTTACAGCGGACAACTTGCGCCGTCGTGATATGGTAGTGGTTAGTCGTTGTTTCTTGTGTCAGGCGGACGCTGAATCTATTGATCACATTTTTCTTCATTGTCCGTTTGCCCGGGAGCTTTGGGACATGTTTCTTGATTTGTTTGGACTTCTTTGGGTGATGCCTCGGGCTGTGGTTGATTTATTTTCTTGCTGGGTTGGTTGTGTGGGTCGCCGGTCGCCACTTTGGCGTGTTATTCCTCATTGTATCTTGTGGTGTCTTTGGCGCGAGCGGAATGCTAGGTTGTTTGATAATCGTGCGCTTCGCGTGGTGGAGCTTAAGGCCAGTGTCTTGCGTTCTCTTTTTGGGTGGCTCTCTGCCTCGAGTTCATGTTTTTTTTGTATTGTGAATGTCATTGATGGGTGTTTCTTTTGAGTTGGGTGTTGCTCGTTTGTTGTTTCTTATTCTTTTGTAACTTCTCTCTTAGTGCACTTCTTGTGTATTTTGTTTTTAATAAAGTTTATTGTTACCTATAAAAAAAAACTTTCAAAATCTACTTATATCTATAACAAAAATTAATAAATTAAAGTAAAAATAAGATTAACAAAATAAATATCCAGTCTTAGAAAAGTAATTAATAGATGAGACACTATGTTTGAAAAGTTTCTTTCAAATCATATATATAACACTATTATTATTATTACTAACCATTTATATGTAATATTAATATATAATAATTAAAAATAGCTTCAGCCAATTTGGGGTCAATTTGGCTGGTTTTCAAATAGTGTAATTACTTCTAAATTAAAAATCAAAACCAAAAAGAATTTAACTAGTTTAACTGATTTTTAAATTGATTTTGATAGCTCAACCAAATTTATTTTTAAAACATCACTGAATCAATCAATTTTCAATTTTCCTTATACCCCTACCAAAACTAGTAAAGAAGAAATACCTGGAAGGGAGGAAGAAGTGTTGGGAAAGGAAACAAATTTTCCATTGCATTTATATCATCTATATCATCTTGGTGACAAAGAGATTGACCAAATGGAAATCCAATACCATAATATGTTTCTTTAGCAACAAAATTCTTCCCAGCAAAAATAGCCTTTCTCAAGTTCTCATCATTTAAAGACGGAAGATTAAAACTTTTGGATATGTTCAATGAATTCCAAACAACTTTATTCTGATTAAGAGACGCTCGACACACAGAAATGATAGGATTAAGTGGACATAGTGATCCATGAAAAGGCAAATCATCATCGTCAACTGAAACCATATTCTTGTTCTTTTTATCCGATGCAGATTCTACATCACTTTTTCTTTTCTGTAACAATGCATCAACCAAGAATTTCTGCCATGTCTTCTTTGAGCGTGATAAATCAGGGAAGCTGTCACCATTCCTTGTCACAAAATCTTGATTCTTGTTATAAAATTCATATATAGATATGATTTCAGAGCTGAATTGATCATCCTGCCAAAAGTATTTAGAAACGTGGTCGCCATCACCTGTTAGACCAGCTAACGACACACAGAAAACCTCAGACAAGGTTAAACCTCCAATAATCTGCCCACGAACCATTTGTCTAATATCACTAGCACCACTATAATTTCCAAATTTGTCACTGTAATCATCTCTCTCAGCTACTGCTGAAGATAACCTAGGAACATGGCGGATCAGCTGCAGTGATTTTCCAGCAGAAACAACAGATTTGGCTATATCCTTAATGAACAAAGGACACATATACTGGCCTCTATTATTCCAATCCTTTCCCTTCGAAGTGCTAAAAGTGGACTTATATTCTTTCCCAGCAGAAGCAGCATCGGATTTATGGGGCCATAGTGGTCTCGACGAGTAACTTTTCTCCCAGAAATTGGCATCATCAACCAAAATTGTCTTGTTAGAATAGAAGAACATCTGCAACCAGAATGAATAACTCAATGGTAACATAAAGAGCATCGATAAGGGAGGGGTGGTCAAAGGCACTCAATAATGCCAATAGAACAGATATGAAACTGAGGACCCTCAAAAGTACTTTGCTAAGGAAGGGAGATCTAATTACCCAGAAAAACATTCACACAAAAGAAAACAAAGTGGAAAAAAGCTTTGTAGTCATAATTGCACTTTGGTACAATTTTAAAGTTGGTTGATTGTTACTTTATAGTAACACAGGTCATTGAAACATTCAAATTTCACAGATTTTAGAATTTACCTCCTGAAAAGGATCATCAAGTGTTCCATCATAAAGCCACGAATCAAGAACCTCAATATACGGCAATAAGCTTCCAACAAACAAGAAAAGTAGCATCTGATAGGCTTCCTCCTGGAAATTTTATGGCTATAGGTTAGGAATTGTAAAAAACAATAGAGCCAAAAATAACAAAAAAAACATACGTGACTGAAAATTTTATTCAGAACCTCGCCAGCTTGCACAAGACACACTTCATTTAGCTTCTCATAAAGATGATCTAGGATTTGCACAGCCATTTGAGCAGCTGTGACAGGAGCATCAAGACCAAGATAGTCTTGAGGAATGGCTCCATGCACTACTTGTAATAAATATTCAGCCCCCGAACATAGACTACAATAAAACAGGTACAATCAGCAATGCTTTAAAAAAAAAATAATAACATACAAACACGAGCCCGAAACATGCCTCCCACCATGAATGAAAAATGAGAATCAAAAGAATCCTAGTTAATAAGAACAATTCTGTCATCATGTCATAACAGACAAAAATAATAATGAACATGTTCTAAAAGAAGTTGGAGGCAGATAGATGTCTGATTGCCTAAGCAACAAGTACAAATTTGAATGCATTATACAAAGGAGTGCTTCTTGAATATTAAAAACACAGTTGTGCAACAAAAGATCCCAAATTATCTTCAATTCAGTAATTAAGCTTCTTAGCCAAAAGTCGGAAACAATAATTTTACACAAACTGACTACAAAATATATATATATATATATGTAAAAAAATAACTTCCATCAGATTCATGGTCAGTCCATATTACTAGGAGTGATTGCATTTTCTTTGAAGCAAGATTTTTCAAATTTTACGAGACCTTGACATGGAACATGCCAGTCCTAAGAGGGTGGGTGCAGTTCCCAGGTCAGAACTGCTGATCTTTACTTCTTCTGCTAGAGCAATATTCCGCAACCTCTGGACCATAAAACAGATTTCAGTCAATAATTTAAACTACACAGAAAACACTATTAATATAAAAAAAACAGAAAAAATTAGTTACTACAATGATCATTATCAGATACATACAGTCAGCCACCTGGAGACGGAGCATGAAAATGCCCTCAAAGTAGGAGGCCGCAATCTTGCAGATGTTTCCATCTTATCAACTACAACCTTTACCAATTGTAAACATGTTGCAGCATACAAAAATTGATCTAAAATGGCATGAAGACTTTTCTGGGAAAGGTGGGACACATATGTCCCACATTTGGCAAAAAATTTCTGATCCATCTGGTCCCAGTAAAATAGAGAATTGGGGAGACCTTGTAATATTTGTAAAACACCTAGGACCTGGAATATAAAACATAAAAAAATTCAACACAAGCCCATGATATCATAAACTTCCAGGGTACCTAAAAACTTGAGCTTACCAGATCAGCTTCAGTAGTCTTTGAGGAAGTGATGGGCACGGCAAAATGTAAGCCATCAGAACAGACACCATAAATCCTATCTATTAAACTTTCAGAATTCTTTGCATTGGACGCATCAACTGAAATGGTGGGAGATTAATAAAACTATGAAAGAAACTCAAACATGACCCAAAATATATAAAATTCAAAATGAAGAAACTTGAATGCAATACAATTAATAGAAAAGTTTAACTTATGGCACTGGACAGCAGTTACTAGGCAAATATAAAACACTACAAAGTGACAGAAAAGGGTTTTCAGATGAAAATTTGAGAGGGTACAACCTAGAACATTATAATTAAACACAGTAAATGGGGTTTCGGTTGCACATTAGCCCAACAACCCCCCCCCCCCCAAAAAAAGGATAAATAGTAGAAAATCAACACATTTCTATGGTGGTCTATGGAACCCTAGACCATAGAAGTGTAAATCATAGCTTACCTTGAAAATCCATTATCTATGGCGTCGCCGTATCCGTCTCCGCCGCACTGATATTGACTTCTCCTCTTCAGTACTCACTCGTTCGCTAGAGAGAGGGGCAGGGAAAGGAAAAGGGAAAAGGGAAAAGGGAAGGACGAAGAGGCTCCTCTTTAATACCCAACTAAAGCCTCCGTCTTTATCGACTCCCCAAATTCGAATCGTTTGACGGAGACCACAACAGCGGCGGTTGCGCAGCAGCGGATGAGAGAGAAGAACAGATTCCGTTTACAGTCCTGTTAAAAAGTGACAACGTAAAACCTGTCTCCGTTTGTCGGACGGTTGTGTTTTGTTTTTCATCCATTTTTACTCTATCCTAGTTGGAAATAATGTTTTGAACTAAAAATTATAAAAAAAAAATAACATATAATTTTATTTTCATAATTAAATTATAATTTTTAAAAAAATGTGTTTGTCATGTAATTTTTTATTTTATTTTTTATATCATTGTTCAATAGTAATCATTATGACCACCAAATATACTTTTTTTGGTTTTTTTTCTCTTCAATCCTTACACAACAATTCATACCGAGAACAAAGAAAACATTGGAGAGAGAGAGAACCGATCGGAGAACATCATCAAAGTGGATTCGCTGCTATTATTAAAGGATTCATGGTTGGCTGCTAGACGGCCATCGTTAGAGGACATGCACAGTTGTTGGACAGCCGCCATTGGAGAACTTATGTCGCACTATTGTTAGTCGATTATTGTTGGAGAGACACCAAACATTGTTGAGCTTGCAAGGTTTGTTGGACTAGTTGGAGTCATCATCGTCATCTTATTATTTTTCTTCTTAATTGATATGAGCTTCTCATGGGCATCGATGACAATGGAAATAAGGAACTCGACAGTGCTAGTGGCTTTTATAGAATGCTTGTTGTCATCACTCTAGACAACTATAGATAAAGGGGGAGGATATAGTTGAGAAGGGCTTCCAATTGTTCTATATTATGAAGTACTATGTTGTAAGACCACAAATCATGTTTTTTTCCCCCTAGGACAAGGTAATAAACATGCTGACAAGAGAAAATTTCAAGAGCATATGCAATCAAACAACTCTTCTCTCAATCGTAACCGCTTATAACATGTTGAGTAGTTTCTCTTTCTAGGAAAGATGTTTGAGATAACAAGAAATAGTGATGAACTTTTGCAAAATTAAATAAAATTACCAAGGATTAAGTAATTATATATATATATATATATATATGAATGAATAATGCACTAATTCATCTCTTAAACTTGCCAAGGTTTTTTTTTTGTATATTTCTTCACATTGACCCAGGGTCATTAGTTTGATTCCAATAGTAACAACAAGCATAACACCCATTGAAGTGCCACATAAAAGGTCAAACATCTCATGTATCCATTTTCTAGTCCCTTTCTCAAATTCTTTTAGAATTTTTACAGTTATCAACTGTTATCACCAGATTTTGTCCGGAGGGAAATCCGCTTTTGGCGATGTGGTTCCCCCACCCTTCATCCAAATGGTGATGAAAAACACAGGGTCGCCACCAATTATTTTTGGGGTGCAGTTTATCATCTAAAAAAATAGTTTACATCGCTGGAGTTGAGCTTTTTTTTTATTTTAAAAGCTCAAGAAAAACAACAATTTCTTTTATTTTTCATTTTGGTTTGTTTGAAGACATTTTAAAGGAATTTTTATTTCTATCTTTACAAAAAATAAATAATGATCCAGAAAATATTTTTAAAGCAAATCTCAAGAAAAACATAAATAAAAGTGTTTGTATATGAGAGTGACATCCACAAAAGTAAAACAAGGCTATCTCTCTCCTTTTTTCTCTCAATCCACTATTTTTGCATTGTTACATATTACAAATATTAAGCCCATAATGGCCAAAACATTTATAACACCAAGCCCAACAAAAATACCCCACAACCCAATATCAGTGCAATGTGACTACATAAGGGCAAAACCAAACACTCACAAAGATGAACTTATATAAATTGATCCAAATATCAATGTAACTTAAACCATACTTGAAAAGTTGCAAATAAAAAAGAAAAGAAGAAATAATATCAAACCTGGAAAGAACTGGGTTTTGGAAATTTAAACCTACAGACCATACATCGGCAGGAATTGGGTTTTAAAAAAAAAAAGTTCCCCTTTTTTATTATGCAAAGGCTAGTTTATCTGGATTGGCTAAAATGAGTTGAACTAAGGCCCAAGTACACTTACGAGTGATGCTAACAAATACATATGTGAGCCTACAAGTCACGTTTCATGGCATGGTATTTGGACAAATAAAGCTTGACAGTAAGCTATTGATGCCTAAACCCAAGCCACACACAGGAAAAAAACATCAAAAAAAAGACATTAAGAACAAATATGGGTACCCCAACAAGGGATAATGAGGCAACAAACAAGGACAAAGGGTTAAAACATCAACAAAGATGTGCCAACAAGTGGGTCACAGACAATGTTATCAAACAAGGATCTTCTATGCAAGGATATCAATGAAACTTTAAGAGCCCAACAAACATATTGGCATGGGAGGTTTAGCACGGAAATCAAATGTTAAATACTGAAAACCAGATCAATAAAATCGAACACTTTAAGCAAACCTTATGAAAAAAGAAAGAAAGAAATGGAAAAAGGAAATCCAATGCTGGTCTTTCTTCGACCCAAACGAGAACGCCACCCCTTGTTTTGTAGCCCTTCGATCGGTAACTGGACGTCGTGAACAACCCAGCAAGTTTCTCCTCTTCCTTGATTCTGTGAGCTATAACTAACAACCGCAACCCGTAACGACTATCTTCAGTGTACGCTCTTCAATCAGGACGATGGAAGACGAATTTTGACTTGTGCACCTCTTTTCTAAACTGGAGATGAAGGAGAGGAGCTGTCATGGTCAGCTGTTTTACAGCAAAGGTGGAGGTGACTAGACGGTGGGGGGAATTTCGTTGGAAGAGAGGACCAAGGTTAACGTCTAAAGAATCGTATTTGGGTAGGATTGAAAGATAGTCATTCGATGGGAATGCAACTATCTAGACGGTAGTATAGCCGTTGATGTGAGTATTTTGATGGTACTTAGGCCCGATTCCGAGTCAGGGCCCCAAGTGGCCCGATTGTTAACTTTCTCGGGATTTATTAGTTGACTTTGTGTTTGAGCAGTCATTTGAGTGTGATAATATCTGAATAGTATTGTGCTCGTCATTTTGAGCGTTTTGACAGTAATTTGACTCAATTTGGAGTTTGTAACCTTAGAGGTCAATTATGATTTGGGAGGTCAATTAATGACAAGGTCAATTATTGACAAGGTTAATTATTGGTCAATGATTGGCAGAAATATAAATAGAATAAAAAGAAAGAGCTTTCATTTTACGTTATCATGTTTATGCATTTGTGAGAGAGAGAGAGAGAGAAAGAGAGAGAGAGAGAGAGAGAGAGAGAGAAAGAGAGGGAGGGAGGGAGGGAGGGAGAGAGAGAGAGAGAGAGCGCTTGGAAGCTTGAAGCCTTGGCGATTTGGGTTCGTGGAGCGCAAAGAATTACTCTATGTAGGTGTCCTTGAACTTCTTACCTCTTTCATGTCTTGGATATGCACGTTTTTATCATGATTTATGAATTTGAGCATGAACTCTAGGTTTTTGGGGAAATCCAATTTTGGTTTAGATATAATGGTTTAACATAAGATCTGTGGTTAAGAACTGATTGATATCATTGTAGATATGTGTTCTGTGATTTTGGGGGTGTATAACTGTGTATTTCATGAGGGTTGAGAAGTCAACCATGGAAATCTGGGTTTAGATCTAAATGGATATAATCTGCAATTATATGTGTGTATTTCTGTTATTACTGTGCGATTTAGAAGCGTTCAGGACGTGTTTTGAGGTAGATATTGCAATCTGTTGCGTAAAACATGTGTTTGTGAGCATTTGGAGGTTGCTGGGTTGATTCCAGACGAAGAACAGGCAAAAACGACGATGAACAATACCCTGGGCGAACTATTGGGTTGAAGGGTCGAAGATCCGAAGTCGTAGGATCAAAGGGTCGAAGATCCGGAGTCATAGGGTCAAAGATTCGTAGATCCGTAGTTAACGGTTCGAAGATCCGTAGTCGAAGGTCGAAGATCCATGGTTGAAGATCAAAGCTTCGAGTCTTCGAGGCCGCAGTTCCGCGAGCCAGTTCTGCAGCTTCGAGCCAGTGCAACTGCACTGGACTGAACCATTTACATTATAACCTTTAAGTCTCAAGTTACAATGTAAATAGCGAAATACCCCCCTTTCGGATTCAAAGAAAAATACTAGAAAATTAATTTCTCACTCCTTCAAAGTGTGAAAATTGGGATTTAGTACAAAATCTCGGAAAAATCCAATTTTTCGTAGAGGTGACTTTTTGGAAAGTGGGGTTACACATTCCAGAAAAATCCCAAAAAATCAGATTATCTCAGTTATGATATGGAGACCCAATGTTGGGACTTTTTATTGCAAGAAAACAACTGCTATGAGTATCTTCTTCCTTGGTCAAGGCATAAGAATCGATTTGTGAAGACTGACCTTAATTATAGAGGGAGTGTTGTGAACCTTAATGCCATACTGGTGTTAGTATGTTGGTTTGAGGATTTGAGGCTTGGACTCCATGACTTGTTTGTGCTGTCACCGTGAGGCATAGGTGATACTATGTGGTTGACGTAACAAGCTAAGGCTTGGGTTGAGCCATTGAGCTCGTGGAGCTAGGGCTGAGTGCCCTGAGCTGAGATTCTATTGAGGATCGTGTTGAGCCGTTGAGCTCATGATCCATTGAGCTCGTTGAGCTAGGGCTTAGTGCCCTGAGCTGGGATCCTGTTGAGGATCATGGACAAGCTGTCCTTTGTGGGCAGGCTGGGTCCTGATGTTTGTTTGCAGGCTGAGTCCTAATGATTTTGCATACTACACGATGCACGAGTATACTGAGCATATAGTATAAACTTGTATGTTTGCATGATGTGGAGTTTTAGGGTCACCTACTGAGCTTGTCGCTCACCCCTACTTGTTATTTACCCTTTTCAGGTGTGACCCGAGACTATTGGAGGACTTTCTTCCAGAAGGACGTGCCCAGTACTCTGATGTATGATACAGTATTTATTGGAAATATAGGATTTGATGAAGCTGCCAAAATACAGTCTAAGTCTGGAGACTCGAAGATCTGAAGGTCGTAGAGTTGAAGAGTCGAAGTTCGTAGAAGTATAACTGTCAAAGGACATATTGGCAAGAGGCTCGTAGACTCATAGGGTCTGGAGACTCGAAGCAAAATTGTGATAGAACACATTGTGACTCGTAGATCCAGGGTCGAAGGTCGTAGAGTCGAAGTGCAAAAAAGAGAGAGTTACTGCAAGCGTAAATAACTTCAGAGACTCGTAAAGTCGAAGAATTCTAAAAGAACAGTAACCAACTTTGAGTGACTCGAAGACTCGAAGCCCGTAGAATTGTAGAGTCCCTAAGAGCGCCTAAGTCAATTAACGGAATGTAAAGTAGACTCATAGACTCCAGGGTCGTAGAGTTGAAGCCTTAGAACACTGTTAAGAAAATAGGACTCGTAGACTCGTAGGTCGAAAGTCGAAGAGTCAATGCATTTAAGACTGACAAACAAAATTGCAACTGTAACTCAAAGACTCGTAGAGTCGTAGACTCAAGGGTCGTAGAAATAGATACAATTAATCTAAAGAAATTGTCAGACGTCACAGACTCGGAGATCTTGAAGGCTGAAAGTTGTAGCTGAAGGGTCGAAGTTGTAGAGTCAAAGATTCGAAGAATACGGAGACTCAGTTTATGAGCAACTGAGAAAGACTAAGGAAGAAATGCAAAGCCTAAGACTCGTAGAGTCGAATAACCCCTTAGTCAAGAAAAGTAAATTGAGAGACTTGAAGGTCATAGACTTGTCACGCCCCCAATTCCCAAAGACCGAGATTGAGCACATGACTGCCCCATGCCTGCACCCGAAAGGTCAAGGGGTTGGTGACTAACACCTAATAGAGACTACAAAGCGGGCGCTGTCTCACGCTCCCCTGTACTATCACACAATAGGGGTATGATAGTACTTCCTCAATGATATCTATTAACAAAATACTTTAAAACAAGCAAACCAGAAAATAGTTATACTGTCCTACAATGTCCACGAACCCATGTTCGGGAAATCACAATCCAAACAAATAACACAATAATCATAAGTCCTATAATGACATAAGCATCACATCAAAATCATGGTCCACTTGACTACTGGTGCTCCTCCGATCTCCCTTCAGTACCTTCAAGAGATTTAGCAATATAGGTGTGAGCTTCATAGCTTAGTGGTGACTGTCCCTCTACACTCTCTAGTCAGTTAAACTAACAAATTCTATATGCAAAGTGTAAATGTGCGAGTGTAGTGTTCAACAACCACATCACATGTAACATAATTATTCATAACAATTCAATCACGCACTTTGTTGGACACCATTTTGTACGGGTTGGACATACACATTTATTGTTCACTTCAAACTTTGTTTCGATTTGTTAATCACTTTGTACAAATAAATAAAGAGACGTGACCGCCGATCTGAGAGGGAGAGTTCAATGACCTCTTTAAAAAGGCTTTCAAATGCCAAAGAACTAGTTTTGGGCGATAGAAGATCAAATTTGAAGATCAACGCTTTTGACCGTACTCAAATCCGAGGTCAAACGAAGAAGTTATGGTCAAAACTGTATTTACACCGCTAATAGTGATCAACTGACAGCCAACGGTCAAAACAATACCCCGGATCAGGTCACGAACCTCATTTTTGCATTATACTCACTTTCCTGAGAATTTTGACATATATATTGCATATATTTACTCCAGAGCTTATTTTCGAAAAAAAAAAATATTTTTTCAGTAATAAAGCGGTTTAGAGACGCGCAATATAGTCTCGGCACAAAAATAAACTCATTTTCTAGAAAAAAGGATACAGGGTCGCTCGTCGTGACGCCCCGAGTCCAAAACTTATTTTGTCACATTTTATTGAAAGCCGGATTGTTTTGCCGATCCAAAAAACCCAAAACATCAGTTAAAAACTACAAAATAGAACAATAATTTCTTTTTCTTTTTTCTTTTCTTTTCCCGCCTACACTTAGCCACGTGTCAGTGTATCATTGGTTCATAATAATAAAACAAAAAAAATCAAAATAACAAAAATAAAAACAAAAACAAAAAAAATCAACCACACGTCGCCCTTATCTCTTCACGCATCTTAATCTTCCCCGTTCTCTCTCCCCCCTCTCTCGTCATCTTCCTCACTCCACGCCATAGCAGCCATGACCACCATGCCAGGCCAACACCCCCATGCCCGGCCAAGCTCCTCCACGCCTACCCACACCACGCCCATGCCTACCCGATCCAAGCCGCCCCACCCGAGCCAAGGTATGGCCATGCCGAACCCATCCACTTGCAGCAAACCCATGGGTACCGATCCACCATCCGGTTCACCCCCAAACCCTAGTTCTATCCTATTTAAACCCCAAGATTGAACAATCAAAGTGGGGGGGCTCTCTGAAACCAAAAAAATCTACCATAATTGCTTACCTCCTTCATAACGGAGTCCCTAGAGAGTTCCCCCGATGGATGGAATCCCTCCGTCGGCCACTATCGTCTCCATGCTTTCATCATTCCTGTTTCTATGATTCCGATTAACCCAGTCCAAACCTCCATCAACAAGCCCAACCAACCGTGTTTGTCTCCTCCAACCCCCAAATTCCAGTTCCTCATCTTCTTTCTCCTTCAATCCCTGACGCCCGGTGCTCCAACCACATCATGTCTCAATCTCTCAACAACAAGCTGTAGTCCTCCCCGACGCAGACCGCCTAATTAAGGCACACACCAGCCCCCCAACAGTGGTGTAGCCACGCTCCTGTTTCAAGCCATATCCGAATGCCAGCCCACCGATATCATTCTCCCAAACGAGCGTCAACCCAGACGAACACTAGTCCAGAGCCATCGCTCCCCGCCACATTGTTGCCGACTAGGAGACCTCTCCTGCCGTCGTCGTGCTGCCGTGACACTACCACCATCGTGTTGTCACCACCATCATCCATCGGCTGCTGAAAGAAGCTTAACAGAAGTGTCTTTGGTTAGTGGTCTTGAAGAAAGGGTACTTGAGGGTTGAGTTTCAGTCCATCATTAGCTTCTCCTTTTTTTTTCTCACTACATTGTATGCCTATTTCGACTGGTGTTGTTACTAGTTATTATTTGATTTACTTGTTGGTTTTTTGCTGCTTTTCTTTTTGCATCAGGTTGCTTATTACATTTTGGCTATTTTGTTGTTATTAGTTGCTGCTTGTTTATGTTTTATTTCATAATGAAGGCCCATGCTCATGGCAACTGTGTTTTCACTGAAGAATGTTCTCTGATCTTTCTACTGGCACGCTTTCTTCCTTTCTGGCTCGTGCTTTCTGTATCATTCTCAGTATTTTTTTCACCGTCCCACGTTTTCTTTCACAGACCCATGTTTTATAAAGAAAAAAGGGAAAGAAAGAAAGAAATGCACTTGTCCTCACTATCTCTTTGTTTTCACTAATTCACTGATTCATGTCCTGTATTGGTTTTCCACAAAACATAGTATCGTGTGAGCTGGTTTTTATATAAAGGATGGGTGTTGGTTTGGGGTCATTTTGTGACTGATTAATGGCTATGTGTCTCCACTGTTTTTGCCGTGAATATAGTGTTTTTGTTTCCACTGGTTCACTGGGTTTTGTAGGCACTAGTTCATGAGTTTTCACTCCCTTTTTACCATGAACGCTGATCCACATTTCTGCCTTTTTATGTGTATCTGCATGATATTGTTGTTTTTGTCTCACGACTAGCGCTTTCAATTTGTATTATTTTTTGTTCACTTTAACATGTGTTTTTGTTTTGTTTTTTATTTTATATCTTTTTCTCTTTCACGTGTTTTGTATCTAACCATTGGTTTTGTGGGAGCTCTATTGATTTATGTAATCTTCTCTTTTTGTTGTTTTATTTTTATTTGTAAAGGCCTTTCTTGTAACTTGTAACAAAACACATAGTGAAAAATGAGTGGAAAATGTGTGTGTGTGTGTGTGTGTGTGAGAGAGAGAGAGAGAGAGAAAAGCAAATAAAAAAACGAGAGAAAAGCAAGTGAGAAAAAAAAAGTGAGTTTGCTTCTTTTATTTTATGAATGCCACTAATCACTCACTAACACTTTTATTTTGTTTGCTTGAGATTCTTTAAAAAAAAAGTTTTCTTTGACGTTTCTTTCAAGATAAAAAATGTATTTTTAAAATCAAAATAAAGATATTAAAAAAAAAAACAAACAAGCAAAAATCATTTTCTATCACGCCCTCGAATTCCAGGGAACCCGGAACCGGGTACATGACTTCCCCTTGCCCGCACCCGAAAGGTCAAGGGGTTGGTGACTAGCACCAATAGAGACTACACCGCGGGTGCTGTCTCAAATATGCAACCCTGTACAGTCATACACCAAGGGTAATCCTGTACTTTCCCATATATCATCATGCATACAAAGAGTCAAACAGTCATACAGACATCACATCATACAGTATGCAAATACAACTGTCCACGGACTCATGTCCGGGATATCACATAAAACAATACAGAATATAACTGTATCATACATCAGAGTAGTGGGCGTCCTCCTGGAAGAAAGTCCTCCACTAGTCTCGGGTCACACCTGAAAAGGGTAAACAACAAGTAGGGGTGAGCGACAAGCTCAGTAGGTGACCCTAACACTCCACATCATGCAACACATATAAGTCTATACTATATGCTCAGTGTACTCGTGCACCGTGTAGTGTGCACAATCATCAGGACTCGGCCCGCAACAAACATCAGGACAACTTGTCCACGATCCTCCATGGGATCCCAGCTCGGGGCACTCGGCCCTAGCTCCACGAGCTCAACGGCTCAACTCGGGCCTTAGCCTTGTCCACGGCGCAATATGCCCGGCCACGGTCGCCACACAGGCCTGCCATCGGTGCATATGCCTGCCACGTCAACCACATAGCACCATCGGTGCATCACGGTGAGAACCCAAACAAGTCACGGAGTCCATGCCCCAATACCTCACATCAACATATTAACATTAGTATGGCATGTCATTCTCAACATTTCCTTTAGAATTGTAGCCAGTCTTCACAAGTAAATCCTCAACCCTTGATTTATGAAGGAAGTACTCATAGCAGCTATTTTCTTGAAATTAAAAGTCCCGGCATTGGGTTCCCATAGCATAAATAAGATAATCTGATTTTTGGGGATTTTTCTGAGATGTCTAACCCCACTTTCCAAAAACTCACCACTACGAACTTTTGGGTTTTTCCGAGATTTTACACTAAATCCCAATTTTCACATTTTGAAATAGTGGGAATTAATTTTTCTAGTATTTTTCTTTGAATCCAAATGGGGGGTATTTCGTTATTTACATTGTAACTTAAGTATCATACTTAAATGTGGAGAGGCATAATGGTTTACAATGTAAATGTCCAGTGCAGTGCAGTTGCACTGCTGCGGAACACTGTTTCACTGCTACGGATTTGATGCCGCGGACTGGTTACTCCGGACTACTGATCCAGACTAACTACTCCGGACTACTGATCCGAACTAACTACTCCGGACTACTGATCCGGACTAACTACTCCGGACTAACTCCTCCGGACTAACTACTCCGGACTACTGATCCGGACTAACTCCTCCGGACTACTGATCCGGACTAACTCCTCCGGACTACTGATCCGGACTAACTAAGTTGCCGACTCCATAGGTGCTGACTCCCCAGCTGCTGACTCCATAGCTGCTGACTCCATAGCTGCTGACTCCGAAGCTACTGACTCCACAGCTGCTGACTGGTCCGTCGACTCTAAAACTCGCCCAGGGTACTATTCATCATCGTTTTTGGCCTGTTCTTCGTCTAGAAGCAACCCAGTGACCCCCAGACACTCATAAACACATGTTTTATGCAATAAACTGCGATATTTACCTCAAAACGCGTCCTAAACGCCTCTAATTCGCACAATAACAGCAGAAATACACACAAATCATATATTCATCTAGATCTAAATCTAGACTTCCATGGTTGACTTCGCAACCCTCATAAAATACACACTCATACATCCACAAATCACATATTCAGAGATAGGATCGAAATAAGACAGTTAAGGACACCTACCTGGAAGATTATTTGCGATCCACGAGCTCCAATCGCCCCAAAATCGCCAAGAAAGCTCTACGCTCTTCACCTTCTCTCTCTCTCTCTCTCTCTCTCTCTCTCTCTCTCTCTCTCTCTTGCTCAAACATGCACGTACCAATAATTGACAATTAAAGATATAAGGCAGTTCTTAATTATATATATACCGTTGCCAATAATTGGCCTCCCAGCAATAATTGACCCGAACGCAATAATTGACCTCCCGAGGTCACAAACTCCAAATTGAGTCAAATTACTGTCAAAACGCTCAAAATAACGAGCACAACACTGTTCAGATATTATCACACTCAAATGACTGCTCAAACGCAAAGTCAACCAATAAACCCCAAAAAGTCAACAATCGGGTCAAACGGGGCCCTGACTCGAAATCGGGCCCAAGTACAGTCAAAATGCTCACATCGACGGCTACACTACCATCCAGATAGTTACATTCCCATAGAATGACTATCTCTCAAAACTACCCAAATACGAGTCTTTACATTTTCATCAAATATTTCATATTCTTTGATTTTTTTAGATAAATTCTTGAGCGCTTCATAAAATTCATTTAGGGTTAAATGAGTCTTTTGAAATACTTCAAATTTTTTATGATTTCCTTTAGACCTTTTAGTGTAATTTGACTTAATTCAATTTTAACAAATAATATAAAAAAAGTAAAAAGAGTAGAAATTTTAAGTCATAAAAAATGGTTTAAAAAAATGAAATTTAATCAAAATTAAAGCAAATTAGAAACCTCCAAACTCTTAAGATAGGTACCGAAAGGGCGTTGCAGGAGTGCTAATTCTTCTCCGCACGTAACAAACTCCCGAATCCAGCTTTAGCAACGTAGTCCATTTTTAGGTGACCAACTGCACTCCAAAAACAGTTGGTGGCGATTCTGTTTTTTTTTTCATCACCATTCGAATGAAGGGTGGGAGAACTGCATCCCCAAAAGCGAATTTCCTCCCAAATGAAATTCGGTGATGACACACTTCACTGTGCAAAGTGCTTTACTGCACCGATGTCCTTGATCGGATCCATCGTACCCTTATTTCCCTTAATTGGGCCTCTATCCTTTACCAGACCTCATCACAACAAATATAGTGTACTATATAACAAGAACACACATCAACAATACATAACATCTGCAGTAAAATCATACCAGTGTACAATCATTACGAATATGTTTTCAGAATAAAAATAAATATATGCATACCAATATAACAATGAAAGGCACACCACAATCTCCAAACATTTATTAGGGTTTCACTCTAAAGGTTTCAAGCTTAGATTCCTATTAACAGATTAAAAGAAACAAAACAGGCTAATAAAATAGTGCATATTCTGTCCCTACTTCGAAAATATCATAACTAATTCTACGAAACTCCAATTCGAAGGGTTTTTAACTGGCTATTCAAGAAAAATATCAGAAAAATCATCTGACAAAGTTACTGTTCACCCAACCAAATTTTTGTTCACCCGACCACCTCAAAATTCACCCGACCAGAAGAAAGAGTATTAAAATATCATAAATATTCTAACCGTATAAAAATTAGCTTCACTCGACCAGTTACTATTCACCCGACCACCTCAAAATTCACCTGACCAGAATGAAAAGTTTATCGAAATACTGCGAATATTCTAACCGTATAAAAATTAGCTTCACCCAACTAGTTACTGTTCACCCGACCACCTCAAAATTCTCCCGACTAGAAGGGAAAGTTCATTTAAATACCGTGAATATTTTATCGATATAAAAATTAGCTTCAACCGACCACTTTACTGTTCACCCGAGCAATACTGTTCACCTATCGAACTGTTCATAAAGTTCCAACATATGAAGAAGCCTCCTTAAAACGATTTATACATCCTCAGCAACAACCTTGAACATCAAACATCTTAATTTAGGCTCCCTATCTCATTTACATGCAAAATCGTGTGTTCTAAGTTTGATTCCCAAAACTAAACCAACCCCAGATGTTATAAGACTCTAGGAGAGTTTGAGAAGGATAAAAACACCTACCTCTAACATAGTGCAACAGACTTCACTTGTCAGAACGCCCGAAAGCTTCGAGCCACGACCTTTTTCTCTCTCCCTTGCTCCAAGGATAACTAGGGCTCTCAATACGCACAGAAACAACAACCAACACTCCCTGGCCAGTCTCCCTATTTATAAAGGTGAGCAGGAGTCTAATTTAGCTTAGACTTCTTGCTGATTAAGAAACCCAATTAGACTAGATTTCCTAATATACTAGAATTCCTATCTTAAATCAATGTAAAATACCAAAAAGCCCTTTATTAATGAAAATTCATATTTATATTAAATATTAATATTTTTAAATCCCCAAATAACCAAATTGACCAATTAACCCTTTAACTTGCCACTAAAAATTATAATAATGCCCCCTGGGTCATCTAGGCCCCAAATTGGACTCAAATTGCAGTCAAAACAACTATATTCATAATTACTACCACAAAATGATACCCTCATCCCCAATTACGGCTATTTTATGTTATTTCCTAATACGAGATATTACAAGACTCGCAGCTATAACAACAGGTAGATTAAGTGCACTACGAAGAAGTCACTCTAAGAGCCATTAGGAGAGTCGCAGATTCGTAGAGTCGTAGACTGCAGAGCCGTAGACCTACAGTTAATGGAGTGACACAAAAGAACTAATCTAACTAGCCTCGAAGACTCAAAGATATGTGAGTTGTAGACTCGCAGGAATTAACACTGTAAATCCTGAAGCAAAATTCTACAACTTCTACAGGCTCTACCCAAAATCTTCGAGTCACCAAACCTATGAGGCACCCACCTTCGAGGCAAACGTTCAACCCTAAGCATACCTTAAGCATACTAACTTAGCGATATCATCAGCTGGGGTTCATACAGTAAACCTGCGCCGTTCTGAGTAGTTGAGCGCATTTAATGACGCATTAATTATTGTCAACCACCATCCACGGATGAACGGCCAAGATCGACAGCATGCAAATACGCAGTATGGGCATCTGATCTGCAAATCAGAGTAGATCAACCCATCCCCTGACATCCCGTATTTTCAGTGGCGGGAAGTCAGTCTGTCGGGATAGACAACAAGGCACACAACACTTTAACCTTAAAATATATTTTCTCTCACACACTTAATGACAAAAACCTGAGTCTAACCTCTTTCTCAAAAAGCGTAGAATACACAGAACACAAGATATAGGATTCTGAAATAACAAAATTAATAATCTTTTTACAGAATTGATATGCAAGAGTTCCAACACTAGAGAGAGAGACTCTGAGAGAGAACTTCTAAGTGTTGTGCGCCGCATTGACCTAGAACAAGATCGAGCCTGTTGATTAATCACAAACTCTGGTTCATCAAAGATCCATCACTATCATTGAGTTTAATCTCTGTGTTGTTTCCCACAATCCAAACTATCACAGTTCATTCCTGTTACATCTGAGATTTGTTCAGCAAAGAGCATTTACTCCCATATTAGATTTGTCTGATAGTTCATTACGACTCACATTATCACTCACATTACTACTGCCATCTTCTCCATTAATACCTTCATCATAGTTATCTATAAAAGAATCAAAAGCCAGTTAACAGTCTAACTTTCGCGCACAAAGAAAGTCTTTTCACCCCCCCCCCCTCTAGACTCACTTTGGGACCTACAGTATTGTATTCTGTATTATTTTGTGTGATATCCTGGACATGGGTCCGTGGACAAATGTATTACATACTGTTTGTCATATGATGTTGTATGACTGTTTGACATATTATATGCATGTTGATGTATGAGAAAGTACAAGATTACCCTTGATGTATGAATGTACAGGGTTGCATATTTGAGACAGCACTCGCGGTGTAGTCTTTATTGGTGCTAGTCCCCTACCCCTTGACCTTTCGGGTGTGGGCAAGGGGAAGTTATGTTCCTGGTTCCGGGTACCCTAGAATTCGGGGGCGTGACATAACGGTAGCGTCATTGAGGTGATTTCCAATTGGAATTTTGTGAGGGGAAGGAGGATGGAGATGTTGACGGGTGACAACACATAGGGTATGAAGATGTTAGCCAGTCAGCGAGATGATTCCAGCGAGCAGGGAACTCTCTTCAGAGGGAGAAGGTGAGAAAAATGGGAGAATATAGCTAGGTTTGTGAATTGTGAGAGCCCCCCTTTGGTTTGGTGGAGAAGATAGCTTTATATAGAGAGGAGATGGGTGAGGTTGGCTTGGCTAGCCGGCCATGGATGGCTCAAAGATGGATGGGTTATGGCATGGTTGGCAAAGTGTAGTGAGGTATGGGGAGGCGTGGCCAGTCATGCAGTTGTAGGAAAGAGAGCTAATTTGGGAAGGGTAGAGGAAGATGAGAAGGAGAAAAGAGAAGGAAGTGATGCCCAAAACAAATCTTGCACCTCACTTCTACACCAGAGGATAGCGACGAGCCGAGGGAGACGCGTGAAGGAGAGAGAAATGTTAAGATGAGAGAGTTGACCCTTTTTTTTCTTTTTTCTTTTGTTATTTTCTTTTTGTTTTGTTTTATTCTTAAACCAACGAGGAGATGACACATGGACTAGGGTAGGTGGGAAAAAGAAAAAGATAGCGGTTAGGGTTTCTGATTTTTCATTTGGGTATTTTTTTTTACTAATATCTTTAGGTTTTTGGACTCAGGAAAGCAACTCGGGTTTCAAAAAATCATGAGGAAATTATTTTTGGACTCGGGGCATCATGACAAGCGATCCCGTGTCATTTTTATTTGAAAATGAACTCTTTTTTATGCCATACTTGCACCACTCGTCCCGAAACTGCCTTATTACAGATTTTTTTTTTATTTTTTTTAAAATGCTATGGGGGCGAATATATGCAATATATATGTTAAAATTCTCATAACGATGAGTAGAGTAAGAAAATGAGATTCGTGACCTGATCTGGAGTGCCATTTTGAAGGTCGATTATCGTTTGACCGTCATTAGCGGTTCGAACACGATTTTGACCATAATTTCTTCGTTTGACCTCGGAATTAAGTGCGGTTGAAGGCGTTGATCCTCAAATTTGATATTCTATCGTCTGGGACTGGATTTTTGGTGTTTGAAGCTTTTTTAGAGAAGTCATCGAAATACACCATTCGAATTGATAGTCACATCTCTTTATTTATTTGTACAAAGTGATTAACAAATAGAAAAGAAGGTTAGAGCGGCAAATGAATGTGTATGTCTAACTCAGACAAAATGGGGTCCAACACCAAGACTGTCATGCCACCCCCATCCATTGAAAGTATGTGGCACCATCTTTGTAAATGACATAAGATGAGTAGTAAAACACACATAGAGGGGGGGGGGGGGGTAAATTTGTGTGACTCAATTCTGCTCCAAATAAAACATCAATAAGTAATTTAAGGAATAGCTACAAGCCTACAACCAATCCTTGTTAATTACACTAGATTTATTGTGTCACGCTTCGGAATTCAGGGAACCTAAAATTAGGAACGTGACTTCCTCATGCCCATACCCGATGGGTCAAGGAATTGGTGACAAACACCAATATGGACTATACAACGAGTGTTGTCTAAAGTGTACTTGTACAATCATGCAATAAGGGTATTCCTGTCCATTCTCACATGATATGATACCAACAAAAAATAATTAATTATTAATAATGTCATGCTATAAATTCAATACAACTTTCATGGACCCTTGTTCAGATATCAAATAAATGAAATTAGAACGAAACACCAAGTATCATCATAAATTCATAAGCCACGTTATTATAGTATGGAATAAATAGCACATCACATCATACCAACCTCTAGGTAGTGTGCCAATACCTAAAAACATATCAGCAACGTAGGGGTGAGTACAACTGTCAGGTAGGTGACTTACAACTCCACACCACCCTAAGGTCCAACCAAATCTAAAATCCTAAATAACAAGTGATTGTGCCAATGTAGTGTTCTAACTACCCACATAACTCATACTAAACATTTTAATCACATTCAAAGACATATCATAGTATCATCAGGAGAGAAGACTATTCCTTAATTACACAATTCGTTAACTCATTACATAACCATGATAGTAACATAACACCACATTGTAGCATGTTAGGATAAGCATCCAAACTAACAATTATCTAGGTTTCTAAACCATTAACACATTATATTCAAGCAACTGTCATTACAATAATCAAAGAAAGTTAATCAACCAAGTAAAATAAACATCAATATGCTCCATAGTCCTCCATTCTACCAGTCATAACAACATTTATCTATTAGCTTGTCATATATGGGACCCTAGCTACACGTCTGCCACATATGCACACAACCATATATTTGTCAGCCATATGTGAGATCTGCGGTTATCCTTATTGATAAACCAGCAACATATGGGGACATTAAAAATCTCCCAGATCAGCCAACCATATGTGAGACCTGTGGTTATCCTTATCGATAAACCAACAATATATGAGGACCTCAAAATTCTCCCGGATCAACCTACCATATGTAAAACCTGCTGTTATCTCTATTGATAAACCAGCTACATATAGGATCCACGATTGTCCCTGTCAACCAACCATATATGGGGTATGTGGCCTTCACCTAGCCCTATATGGGATCCAGGTTGACCCACAAATCACATGAGCTCATGGTACACCACAAATAACCAGTTCCTTATACCATAAGACCACTAGACAGTTAGTAGTATAGAACTCGTCTACCCCAAATAGTCGCATCATACTTATAATCAAATAATGGGATCAACACCCATTTTCACATCATAATGACATCATATAATTGCCAACAGTCCAAACATACAAGCTAAAAATATCACAGTAAGGAATAATCATTAACTTCAACAATAATTAACACCATTAATTATTCCAGTACATTTTTTCTTTTCAAAACAAGTCTTTAAGAATCATCATTAACGTTCTAATTAACCCAATGTGGTCCAAATAGCTCAAAATACCATGTAACATTGCATAGGACCCTATGCAATAAAATCATCTATTAATATGCCAACTAGAACAACCTTGGCTCATAAACCTCAAACAAGGTATAACCCACTATACATTCACATAACAAATCATTAAGTGCCATAAAATCATCAAATAAGGTTAAAAACACTAGTTTACAAACCATACACACCTCAAATAGGGTCCCAAGGACTAAAACACCTCAAAAATGGGAGAAATAGAAAAAAAAAACAAACATGACTTGCATAATAGGCTGCAGCAGCTGGCCTTGGCCACGGGACAAACTCCTCTTGATGGCCCCAGTTGTGTGATTTTACGTACGCCTCTTCTATTAATATGCAACACTCACATTACAACTCTAAATACCCAACCTCTACTCGATTTTTGGCACCAAAACACCCAAAATAGGCTACCCAATAGTATCATAACAATCACACAAGACATAAACAAGAATTATCATAAAGCACATCACATCATAGATTAACCCACATCAATTTCTAGGGTTCTAGAGCCAAGAACACTGTAAAGACTCGTATTTGGGTAGTGTTGAGAGATAGCCATTCTATGAGAATATAACTATCTGGATGGTAGTGTAGTTATTGATATGAGCATTTTGACAGTACTTGGGCCCGATTCCGAGTTGGGACCCCGAGTGGCCCGATTGTTGACTTTCTCGGGGTTTATTGGTTGACTTTGTGTTTAAGTGATCATTTGAGTGTGATAATATTTGAATAGTGTTGTGCTCATCATTTCGAGCGTTTGGACTGTAATTTGACTCAATTTGGAGTTTGGGATCTTGGAGGTCAATTATTGTGTTGGGAGGTCAATTATTGACTGGGTCAATTAGTGGTCAACGATTGGCAAAAATATAAATAGAATAAAAAAAAGAGCTTTCACTTTATGCTATCACATTTGTGCGTTTAAGAGAGAGAGCTTGGAAGCTTGAAGCCTTGGCGATTTGGGGCGATTTGGGTTTGTGGAACTCAAAGAATCACTCCAGGTAGGTGTCTTTGAACTTTTTATCTTGATTCTGTCTTTGGTATGCATGAATTTGTCATGATTTATGGAATTAAGCATGAACCCTAGGTTTTAGGGGAATCCAATTTTAGGTTAGATTTAATGGTTTAACATAAGATCTGTGGTTAAGAACTGATTTATATCAGTTTGGATATGTGTTTCTGTGATCTGGGTTGTTTAACTGCGTATTCCATGAGGGTTAAGAAGTCAAACATGGAAATCTGGATTTAGATCTAGATTTCTGGAAATCTACAATTATATGCGCATTTCTATTATTACTGTGTGATTTAGAGGCGTTCAAGACACGTTTTGAGGTAGATATTGTCGTCTGTTGCATAAAACATGTGTTTGTGAGTGTTTACGGGTCACTGGGTTGATTCCAGACGAAGAACAGGCAAAAACAATGATGAACAGTACCCTGGGCGAACTATTGGGTTGAAGGGTCGAAGATTTTGGGTCGTAGGGTTGTAGGGTCGAAGATCCATAGTCGAAGGCCGAAGGTCGAAGGTCACAGCTTCGAGTCTTCGAGGCTGCAATTCCGCAGCTACGAGTCACAGTTCCGCAGCTTCGAGCCAGGCAGTTCTGCAGCTTTGAGCCAGTGCAACTGCACTGGATTGGACCCATTTACATTGTAACCTTTAAGTCTCTCCTAAGTATTATACTCAAGTTACAATATAAATTGTGAAATACCCCCCTTTCGGATTCAAAGAAAAATACTAGAAAATTAAATTCTCACTCCTTTAAAATGTGAAAATTGAGATTTAGTGCAAAATCTCAGAAAAGCTAGTTTTTCGTAGAGGTGACTTTTTGGAAAGTGGGGTTAGATATCTCAGAAAAATCCCCAAAAATCAGATTATCTTAATTATGATATGGAGACCCAATGCCAGGACTTTTTATTTCAAGAAAACAACTTCTATGAGTATCTCCTTCCTTGGTCAAGGAATGATGATCAATTTGTGAAGACTGGCTTCAGTTATAAAGGGAGTATGATGAACCTTAATATCATATTGGTGTTGGTATGTTGGTTTGAGGAATTGGGGCTTGAGCTCTATGATTTGTTGGGTTCTCACCGTGAGGCTAAAGCCTATGTTGAGCCGTTGAGCTTGTGGAGCTAGGGCTGAGTGCCCTGAGCTGATATCCTGTTGAGGATTGTGTTGAGCTGTTGAGCTCGTGGAGCTAGGGCTGAGTGCCCTGAGCTGGGATCCCATGGAGGATCATGGACAATTTGTCCTGTGTGGGCAGGTTGGGTCCTGATGTTTGTTTGTAGGCTGTGTCCTGATGATTGTGCACACTACATGGTGCACGAGTACACTGAGTATATAGTATAGACTTGTATGTTTGCATGATGTGGAGTTTTGGGGTCACCTACTGAGCTTGTCGCTCACCCTTACTTGTTGTTTACCTTTTTCAGGCGTGACCCGAGACTAGTGGAGGACTTTCTTCCAAGAGGACGTGCCCACTACTTTGATGTATGATACAGTACTATATTTTGTATTGTTTTCTATTGTATACCGGACATGGGTCCGTGGACAGTTGTATTTGCATACTATTTGTCATATAATGTCTGTATGACTGTTTGACATATTATATGCATGTTGATGTATGGGAAAGTACAGGATTACCTTTGATGTATGACTGTACAGGATTGCATATTTGAGACAGCACCCGTGATGTAGTCTCTATTGGAAGTCACCTACCCCTTGACCTTTCGGGTTCGGGCAAGGGGAAGTCATGTTCTTGGTTCCAGATACCCTGGAATTTGGGGGCATGACAACACGCCTGTTGGATCAAACCCAGAATTTGGATGATGCGGATAAAATCTTATGTAATTTGATTTGAGAATGTTCCCGTTTATTTCAAGTTATTGCCGAAGATTTGTTCTAAATTGGAAACTACACTTGTGAGAGCAACGTTAAGAACAGGATACATAATCCTGATCCAGACCAATGTGAGTGTCGTCAAGCACTTGGTAAATAACCAAGTCGTCATACGGAATAAGAATCACTCGTGCAGACTACACACTTAAAGTTAAGGACTAAGAAATTTGCATCTTATACTTAAATGGACTAAGTTAAATAGATACGAAATACGAATCCTAGTCTACATCTCGCACAAAGTAAGAGAGAACTATCGCGGAATAAAAAGCTAAGTCTTCCACTCAAACTGACTAAGGACAAGAAGACACGGAGTCAAGGAATCCGAGTCTTTCATTCATGCGGATTAAGGAATGACTTGTGCGGAATAAGGACCCAAGTCATTTGTTTGCACAGAGTAAGGACAAGAAGATGCGGAGTAAGGAATCCGAACCTTTTACTCAAGTGGAGTAAGGATGCGATAATATAGAGTAAGCCATTCGGACCTTTTACTCATGCGGAGTAAAGAAGCACTGATACGGAGTAAGCTCTCTGAACTTCTCGTTCATACAGAGTAAGGAATCGCTGACACGGAATAAGGATTCCAGTATCAAACTGATATGGAGTAAGCAACCACTGACACGGAGTAAGGATCCGAGTTTCATTAACATAGAGTAAGGAACTTTATAACGGACTAAGAAGACGCTACTTCACTTTATCGGCTTTGCATTTAAAGTCATCAGCTCACTGTGTCCCGATGTAAGATAGACTTGTTGAAGATCTAAATCATCTTACACGTGGAACACACGGAGATGTGGGCACAACCTTAAATGAAACTGGGATCACGCGAAGATACTTATTATTCATAGACCCAACATTTCGAGCACCATATCTGTAGCAATTAAAGCAAAATCATTTCCGAGAAGACTTCAATACAACACAGTGCTCGGAAGATCATGTTCCAAGAATGTTTTCCAACGGATGCATTGGCAACATGGTCCTCTTGGAACCTCTAAGGTGTACTTGGGGTAGTCCAGTCCTGTGGTAGGATTTGCATGCATTGGCATTAGGGCACTAGTTGCATTTGTTGTTTATATGTGATTGTGTGGAAAATATGAATAACGTGCTAAAGTTTTAATTGTGCAACTCTGATTTTGTGATAACTTGAGCATGAAAGCAAGGAAAAGAATTTGTGGTATTGAAACTGTGTGCTTGTGAACTTGAAGCTTGTGAAATGTGAACAAACTAAAAAATAACAATAATGTTGGTGTTCTGTGAATGATTGAGCGTGTGATTTGTATGGTATTATGTGGAATAAGCGAGGTTATGAGCAATGTGATGGGATGTGAATATTGTATAGTCTATGAAATGTGAATCTATGGATTTGTGTAAGTGATAATGCATGTTATAGCTCTAACTGCTTAGTTAGTGAGAGAGGGGTGTTAACCTGGGGTGCTACCTTTTCGTGTAGCCAATGTCTCTGAAAACTGTAAACCGTGCGACTAATGAGGTAACAGAGGAGGCCGCGACTCAGGTTGGGCAAGTGGGAGAGTTGCAGGCTGAAAGTAATAATCTAATCACGGCAGAGGTTGGTGTCTTGAGCCCGATTATTCAAAAGGTGAGGGATGCGATTCGACAACTGATTAGGAGCGAGGTACGCCGAGAGCTGTCAACCCATATCATTAAGAGCTTGGGTGAGGATCAACTGAAGCAAAATTTTCCCAATCAACGGAAAGGACCTAAGAGGCAGAGGGCGCAATTTGAAAGTGGCAACGAGTTTCAAGATGGGAGTCAACTCCCAACACTCCCATTTGAGTCCCGTTTCCTAGAGGGTTGTGCCTGCTGTCGACAACCGGGACGTTGGAAAAGAGAGTGTGCCAAGAAGCAATACCGGTGTCGTCTTTGTGGAAAAGTAGGACCAGGAGTGATGCTAGAGGACTGGTTCAGCGAGCTAGGGGTAAAGCTCAACATCAAGTCTTGATTGGAGGCAGGAGGACTACTGACAGACAAGATTTTTAGCCTCTCTAAAAGAGCTAGCTAATGTCGTTAAATCTCTCTTCAAGATAATAAATTCCCTAAGTTTGCACTAAAAGAATAGCAGCAAGCAAGGGGTCGAACCTACAGGGATTAACCTAGTTCTCTAGTTCTCAAATCAAATCACCCAATTACTCTTGTTCTATAAAATGTTTTGGCAAAAAGTTTTCTTTTTTAAACTAAAGATCTAATTTTTATTTGGTTTTCTGAATAAACAAAGAAAGTAAACTGATTTTAGGATTAAGATTGAAGGATTAAAGGCATCTAGGGTCACAATTTCACCTCCCTATGTTATCTCTATTGGTTCATGGTATTAGGGTTGTCTGATTGAAAACATGCTAAACATAAGCCAAGGACAACAAATGGTCATTGAGGTCCTTTTAAGAGTTGTATGCCAGAATGGTCATCTAAACACACAAACATGCAAAGCCAATAAATCATACTTGCAAAAGGATAATGATCACACCAATTACAAATAAGTTATGAATCTCAATCCGCCCTGGACTAGGGCTAAGAATACCAAGGTGTACATCCAAAGATAGAACTTAAGAACAGATTCATAAAACATGCAAAACTTCAATCATCCAAACCCAATATTCATAAACACAAGCAAAGCAACAAGGGGGCTACATTGCTCTCCTAGATTAAAAGACTACTCACGCATGATTACAAGCAAACACATAGCGAGAAAAGCTCAACATCTTCTTCTTGATCACGCGCACAAGCAAAGCTTCAAATCCAGGCTCCAAAATCCGCGACGGGCTGCTGCGACGGCTGTGACGGCTGCTCTCCTAGGTCAAGGACAGCCTCCAAGACGTGGAGCCTCTCTCTCTCTCTCTAAAAACGTGTAGGGGGGTTAGGCATGGCTAGCAAGGGGCGTGGAGCTCTTATTTATAGAGTTTGGATGGGCCTTGAGGTGTGTAACCTAGCCCACTTATCAAAACGGCGTAGTTTTGATAAGTAACACTCGAAACATTAAAAACTCTATCTTCCATCCACAATTTGGACTTGGGCCTTCAGGAACAAATGATCAGCATGGAAAAACGATTGGATCGGTCCAAAAATATCTCTGCACGCCAATTTGCACGTGATATGGTGAATTCACGTGCACCTCCAAATCAGCTCAAACTTCTCCCCAAGCTTCCTTGCATCATGTAGAGGCCTGAGAGGCAAAAATATGCTTGCACGTGATATGGGTGAATTCACGTGCAACTCCAAATTAGCTCCAAATGCTCTGAAATTTCTGTGGTAGGTAGAGGACATCATTCTAAGCAACTTTTGTTCTTGCACGCCAATTGTTTGAGGCCATCTACTATGTCAAAAGTGAGGTCCAAAACCTGCCAAAACAGCTTAAAAACGCATGTATTTGCAACTAGCATCTTCCTAGGGGTTAGAGCAAATATATATGATATATGAAGCAATAAGGCTCTAATCATGCTCTTAAACATCCTAAATAAATACTAGAATAATGGCATAAAATGCACGTTATCAAATACACCACACTTGAACCATTGCTTGTCCTCAAGCAAAAACCTACAAGTATGCAAAAATAAAATAAACACGCAATCAAACGGAAGAAAAATAAAATAACAATCAAGAAGAATCATGGTTTCCTAAGCATGCAACTCTATCATGATGAAATGGGAATTTAAGCATCAAAATGAGTCATAACTTAGTTCATTCATGTCCATATCCCTAGTCCAACAACCATGCAATATCTCCACTTAAATTTCAGATATGAGCAAGCAATCCATGATAAAATAGCACCTAGTTTCCCTTTAAGTTCTTACCAAGGATAAGCAGCCTCACTCAAATATAATAATTCTCAAGCCCAATACCTATCAATGAACAATGGATGGAAAAACTCTATCTCTACACTCGCCATCAGCTATTGATTAAGTACTTGCCAAGCAATCATGAGAGTTCCCTATTGTGCTCATCAAAGAAAACACACTCTTTAATCTACTTTATTTGAACTCACACTCTAGTCTACTAACTCAATAAACTCACACTCTATTCTAATAACTGATAAAACAAAACCATGAGCTAAAGAATTAAGCTCAACACTCTGAAATAAACAAAACTGAGCCAATGTGGCTACAAATCTAAACAATCACACATAAATATCAAGCCAGTGTGGCTTTTATTCTGATTTTTTTTTCTGTTCTTTTTTTTTTGTTTTTTAGTAATAACCTTACAAGGTTGCATTTTATGCTCTCCCTTGATGGATTATTCACTCTTTTTTTTACTCATATAAAACATAAATAAGACTGATTTTTCTAATGCATACCCCTTGCCATTTTGCTACATAAGGAGAGACAAAAATTCATTGATGTCTCACATCCCATTTCCAATTAAGTGATGGCTTTTTCACATTCTGTATCACAGCCTTTTCCAATAATATCTCAAAATAAAGAAAAGAATGCAAAGACAGTCACAATGACTTAGAGGTCTTGCATCCTAACTAAACACCAAACACTGAGCACTAATAAGTAATCACATGCTTACTTGACTCCTACCATTAAATAACCAATGTTGGATGCAAGAAGAGTAGCAAATCAAACTATTACCCATAAACCATAAATGTCACTCAAGGGCTAAAAAGAAGCTGTTCTCATTTTGCATTTCTTTTTCACTCAACTTTAAGGGTTACTTAGGTCTATCATAGCATTTCATGCTCAGCTAATATTCAAAACTCAGCTCCAAAAACATGGTGATATCATTCAAAAGATAAAGACATGATTAAACCAATTCAGAGCACATTTTAACTACTTTAACACCCTTATCACAACATGATACTAATGTGGCATAAAAATTAAATTTTAAGCCAAAATTGCATACTTAATATCCATGTCTCCACAAGCGAATCATTCAAGCAAACCACTCAAACAATCATGCAACTAAAAAAAGTTTTTTTTTGTTTTTTTAGAATTAAATAAAACATGCAATCAAAACATAAAAGACAAGCAAGTGGCTCAAGTCACTCCCATACACCACACTTAAAATATGCTATGTCCTCATGGCATAAAATAGGGAGTAGGAAAAACAGTTACCCCTGGTTTGGCACACTGTAATAGTAGATGACATTGACCACCATTCGTCGCACCTGAGCCACAAAGTCAGCCGACGTCTCGCCGCGCACTTCCCAATTTTCCTTCCCTTGCAGAATACCCATCATGTAGTAGCAAGTAAAGATCCCACAGCTGAATTGGTCAGGTTGTTGGGGAATTTGCATTTCGTTGAGGTGAATAAGAGGGAGCTTATCCTGCAATAATCCTTCTTTGATCATCGCCACTTTCATTCGTTTGATGAACCCATGCACTAACTGTCTTTTCCGTCTAGCAAACCCTTCGCCTTGGCTTGGATCATATAGCACGGCATGTCCTACATCCAGATTCAAACAGACAAGTACATAGTGGCGGTCAATGTGCACCGGAATCAGCACCTCATGCATACCATGCCAAGGGCGGTGCCCTTCATTCTCACCATTGATGCGTTGGCGCCACACCTCTTCGGACAAGGGCTGATTGAAAAGCTCACACAGCATGATGGAAGTGTATTGAGCTAAGGGGTAGTTATGAGGCTCAGCCTCCACTACATAACGCATGGTCCTGCAGAAGAGGTCTATCTCGTCGGCGTAGAGATATTCATTATCGGAGATCCTCTTTAAGCTAAAAGGGGTGAAGATATCATTATCCCGTATAAAGCGAGCCCTCTGAACCGTGGAATTGATGAACTCTTCAAATGCTGCTTGGCTCTCGTCAGATGATAAAGGCTGGATTAATGATTAAATGGACAGGAGGGCCAAGTAGATCTTCAGGTTCGGTAGGCATGTATGCACCCCAAGAGACAGAGAGTATAGCAGGCACCGAGCCTGAGAATATGAAGGATCGGTAAAAGGCTGGAAGGGTGAATACCCCTTGGCTGGCTCTGTCTCCTCTTGAGGCCGGAAAGGTGAATACCCTGTTGCTGGCGCCGCCTCCTCTGGGTGATAGTAAGATGGCCGAGCTGAAGGTTCTTGTTGAGGTGGACCTGCCTGGGCTGGATAAGCATCTTCGGGGGGATGGAGAGGGTTCTTCATCAGATATCTCCACTATAGGAGAACGTTTTGATGCTTTCTTCTTGCTCAAAGCCTTCCGGATTTTGCCTAGGAGGCCTTTGACTTCTTTGTTGTCCTTCCTCGGGGCTTCCACCTCACGCTGGGTTCTTGGCATTTGCCTCCCGAGCTGCTTGTGTTTCTTGCCTCCAAGCTTCGGTAGATGCAGCAGGATGAGCTTCGGGGCCTCCCATGCTCTAGGTGATGCATGAGCAGCTACATCTGGGGCCTCCCATGCTCGGTTCTAGGCCGAGAAGTAGCTTGTTGGTCTCCAAGAGATGAGGGCCATTAATTCTTCAAATTGGGCATTAGTGATGTGCCCATTAGTGATCGCCCAATTGATGACCTCCACTTCGCTCACCACCTGCCCACTAATGCCTTGAAAGAAATTGAAGATGTCTTCTTTGTGTACATTGAACCGCATGTACATGGCGGTGAGTCCGTATAGAGTCCGCTTCCTTTGATCCATATGAGGAGAGGTTTCCCTTGCAAAGTCGGTAGATCGCTTTACATGAACACCGTGCCTAGCGGGCTATGATGGAGGAGGAACATTGGTTGCCCAATGACCTCTGGTATCGACCCCCCAAACCTCCTTCACTTGCAATACTCTTAACACCCAGGTGAGAAGGGAAAGTAATGCTCTCCATGGAGGAAAAATGCAAAGCAGGCATGCTTTGAAATATCACACACAAAATTCTACCATTTATCTGCTTGGATGAGTTTTTCTTCCACCATTTAAAAATGGTAGTGGCCCAATCCACATTTAGCATATGATCAATGCTATACATGAACTCCAGGTGTGGCTTAGGCACACTATCTAGCCCACTGGTCTGAATCAATAAGCATTTCCCTACCAGGTAAGCTAGGCATCTAAATTTTCCAACAAAACCATTCTTGGTATACCGCCTTCGACTTTGAAATTTTCTAGCATAGTTACATGCGGTACCAAATTCTCCTAGGCTTAGCCGAGGGAAACTATCACCGGGTTCAGGGAGGTTAAAGCAATTTCTAATAATATCAGGGGTTATTCGACATAAACCCCTTGCACAACCCCTATCGGTTCATCCTCATTCCCGAGAGACAGATGCATAGAATTCTTGTAGGGCAGAATAGGAAATAGCCGGCTGGGCGGATACTAACCTTTGTAATCCCGAGTTTGAATTTTAACAGCCACCTCTCTAGCCCAACCCCGGCTACGAAGCCTCCAAAGCCTGCATATCAAGAGCATGCCCCAAGAGTATCTCCTCCTCAGGTTGGCTATCAGCACTAGGTGAGTGCACCTCCTCCTGGCCATCCTCCTTGTGCGCACCATCTTGGAATGAGAAAATAAGAGCAAAGAGCAGAAAACTGAAGAGCAAGAGAGCAAAAGGGCAGAGTTTCTCTAATACTCAGATCTAGAGTGATTTTGGTGTGGAAGCCTTTAAAGATGGCCTCTCTTTATATAGCGTGCAGAAGGAAAGATGCTCCATTTGGCGTGATACACGCCCCCCTAACTTTTCAGAGTGTTCTGACCAAAATACCCTCTGCACGTGAATTGTCTGAATTGGCGTGCAGGTCAGAATCGTCCCAAACTTTGGTGGTGGGTCCCCCTTGAGCTGGCAAGCAATAGTCCCTTCTGCACGTGAATTGGTTGAAGCTTCTAGGAGGGCTAAAATCGGTATTTTGCATTTTTGGGCCTCCATATGACAGCTAGCAATTCGCGTGCAAGAGTAAACGTGAATCACATGGTCTTCATCTACCATTCCAGAAAGTTACAGCTCAAAAGGAGTTGAACGTGAATTGGCCAATTCACGTGCAAATTCACGTTCAGGCCCAAACTGGCCTAAATTTCTCCACTGAGTTTCTTATGCATTATGGACCATCTTTAAGTCTTGCACGTGAATTGTTTGAGCCCATTTTCAAGCACTTTTGGGCTTCACTTGCTCCTTGCTCCTTGACTTTGACTTTAAAAATAATTCCACAAGTTCAGGACCTAATAATTTGCTCATCCTGCACATGGTTAGCTAAGAAAGGAACAAAGTCTCCTGCACAATGGTTAGCTTGCAAACAAATTTATTGAAGAAAGAAAATAACATAAAATAAAACATAGCAATTAACATTGGGTTGCCTCCCAACTAGCGCTTTATTTTAAGTCTGTAGCTAGACTTTTAGTTATGATCATGCAATGGTGAAAGAGAGGGAATCAACTATCTCCCTCTGAGTTGAATTAAAGTATGGTTTCAGCCTATTGCCATTCACCCAAAATTTCTTGCCATCTACAGCTTGGAGCTCAAAGCTCCCATATGGCTTCTTATCAACTATCACAAAAGGTCCCATCCACTTGGACCTTAATTTGCCAGGAAATAACCTCAACCTTGTGTTAAATAGAAGAACTTTCTGCCCTAAGGTTAAAGGTTCATTGTTGAGTTGCCTATCATGCCATTTCTTAGTTCTTTCTTTGTAAAATTTAGCACTATCATAGGCATCCAGCCTAAGCTCATCTAACTCAATTAATTGAGTCATCCTAAGCTCCTTGATCTCTTGTGGGTTAAAATTTAACTTCTTCAAGGCCCAATGAGCCTTGTGTTCTAGTTCCACAGGCAAGTGACATGCCTTACCATATAGAATACGGTAAGGTGACATCCCAATGGGAGTTTTGTAAGCTGTCCTATATGCACATAAGGCTTCATCAAGCCTTTGAGACCAATCTTTCCTATTGGCTCCAACAGTTTTCTCTAAAATGGCCTTAATCTCCCTGTTGGACACTTCGCTTGTCCATTAGCTTGTGGGTGGTAAGCTAAAGACTTCCTATGAGTGACACCATACTTGTTCAATAATTTATCAAACAATTTGTTGCAGAAATGACTACCCTCATCATCGATTATAGCCCTTGGTGTCCCAAAACGGCTAAAGATGTTCCTAGTAAGGAAGTGAGTCACAACCCTAGCATAATTCACTCTAGTAGGAATAGCTTCTACCCACTTAGACACATAATCCACAGCAAGCAAAATGTATGAATACCCATCGAATTGGGGAATGGCCCCATGAAGTCAATGCCCCAAATGTCAAAAATTTCAACCGGAAGGATTCCAGGTTAATGGCATCTCATTTTTCCTAGATAGACCACCTACCCTTTGACATCTATCACACTTTTTGATGTAGACATAGGTGTCTTTCACCATGTGAGGCCAATAAAAGCCACACCGCATGATCTTAGCCACGTTCTTTGCACCCCAAAGTGGCCCCCATAATGTGATGCATGACAATGATGTATTATGTCATCTACCTCCTCCTCAAGGACACACTTTCTTATGATTTGGTCTGGACACCTCCTATAAAGAATTGGGTCTTCCCAAATGTATTTCCTAGCATCTACTACCAATTTCTTTCTCTGGTGGTAGTCTAACCGCTGGGTATGAACCCGGTGGCTAAATAATTTGCTATGTCAGCAAACCAAGAAAGATGATGCACCTCAAACAACTTCTCATCAGGAAAGTCATCTACAATGGGTAGAGACTTAGGTGCATTCTCCACACGGGAGAGCCGATCACCCACGGAATTTAGGGCTCCCTTTGTGTCTCTAATTTCAAGGTCAAATTCCTGTAAGAGGAGAACCCACCTAATCAAACGTGGCTTAGCTTCTTTTTTAGCAAACAAATATTTCAATGCAGTATGATCAGTATAAACAATGACTTTAGACCCCAAAAGGTAGGGTCTAAACTTGTTGCAGCCATAAACCACGACTAGCAACTCTTTCTCGGTGGTGGTATAGTTCGTTGAGCATCATCTAAGGTCTTACTAGCATAGTAAATAACCCTAAACACCTTGTCTCGCCTTTGCCCTAAGACTACCCCCACAAGATAATCACTCGCATCACACATTAGCTCAAAAGGTTGAGCCCAGTCAGGTGTGACTATAACAGTGCGATGACTAACTTACCCTTGAGGATGTTGAAAGCTTCTAAGCAATCTGCATTAAACTCAAAGCTAGTGTCTTTTTCTAACAACCTACTCATGGGTTTTGCAATTTTTGAGAAGTCCTTAATAAATCTCCTATAAAAGCCAGCATGGCCAAGGAAACTTCTCACTCCTTTTTCATTGGTTGGAGGTGGCAGAGTCTCAATAGTGGAGATTTTTGCCTTGTCTACCTCCAAACCATGTGCAGACACCTTGTGCCCTAGAACTATCCCCTCTGTTACCATGAAATGGCATTTCTCCCAATTTAGGACTAGTTCCTTCTCCTCACATCTCTCTAAGACCACATCTAGATTTCTCAAGCACTGTTGGTAAGAGGAACCAAACACCGAGAAGTCATCCATGAAGACCTCCATGATCTCCTCAACCAAACCCTGAAAAATAGCCATCATACACCTTTGAAAGGTGGCAGGGGCATTACAAAGCCCAAATGGCATTCTCCTAAATGCAAATGTGCCAAAAGGGCACGTGAAGGTGGTCTTTTCTTGGTCCTCGGGCTTAACCATGATCTGATTATACCCGGAATAGCCATCTAAAAAGCAGTAGTGACTATAGCCACTAACCTATCCAACATTTGGTCAATGAAAGGAAGAGGAAAATGATCCTTCCTAGTAGCCTTGTTCAGCTTTCTATAGTCAACACACACTCTCCACCCCATCACAGTGCGAGATGGGATCAATTCATTTTTCTCATTTTTAATCACGGTCATGCCCCCTTTCTTGGGCACAACATGCAATGGACTCACCCACTCACTATCTGAAATAGCATAAATTATACCCGCATTTTTCCATTTTAAAATTTCTTTTCTAACAACTTCTTTCATGGCAGGGTTTAATCTTCTTTGTCTTTCAGCAGTGGGTTTAAAGTCATCATTCATCAAAATCTTATGCATGCAAATCCCTGGACTAATACCCCTAATGTCTTCAATGTTCCATCCTAGGGCCTTTTTGTGTTTCCTAAGGACTTCTAGCAATTGAGTACACTCCACATCATTCAAATTAGAAGCAACAATGACAGGGAATTGATTTGTAGAGTCTAGAAATTCATACCTTAGGTGTCCAGGCAGCTCCTTCAGTTCTGGAGCTGGAGGCATGTCTTCTTCTTTTTCCTCCTCAGCCTGCTCCAAAGAGTTTGTAGTTTGCTCATCTTCCTCAGCTGTCAAGTACATCTCTTCATCTTGTTGAGCTTCTATAAGCTGAAGGGCCCCATCATTGGTGGTGGTAATTTCTTCTGCCAAGTAATCTTCCACCAATTCCTCAAGGTCTTCAACCCAAAGGCAGTCCTCCTCCTCTTGACCTTGCAAAGCCTTCCCTATGTGGAAGACTAAGGTCTCCTCATTAATTCTCAGAGTTAGCTGCCCTTGAGCAACATCAATCAATGCACAACCCGTTCTGAGAAACGGTCTTCCAAGGAGTAGCTGAACTCCTCTATCTTCTTCCATCTCCAAAACTACAAAGTCCGCTGGAAATATGAAGGAGCCCACCTTAACTAGCACATCTTCAATTATCCCTTCATGCCTTCCAGTAGACCGGTCAGCAAACTGCAATGATATGGAAGTGGGCTTCATGCCCTTGAGCCCAAGCTGCTTGTACAAAGCAAAGGAGATCAAATTGATGCTAGCCCCTAAATCACATAGGGGCTCGGCGTTGCGGTGCATTGCCAATCACACAAGGGAGATTAAAGCTGCCCGGATCTTTATGCTTGATGGGCAAACTCGTTGAACAACACTGCTCACCTCGTTAGTGACTGCCACCGTCTCATGATCCCCATATTTCCTCTTCTTCGTCACAAAATCTTTGATGTACTTTCTGTACCTAGGCATCTGCTCCAAAACTTCCACAAATGGAATATTAATTTCAAGCTTCTTGAACAAACTTAGAAAGCGCTCATACTCTTCTTCAACCCTTTGGTTCCTCAGCCTCTGAGGAAATGGCATGGTAGGCCTGAGCTCTTGCCTCTGTTCTTCAGCTATTCTGTCTTGACTCAGCTGCTTGTCCTTCTTCTCCTGCACTCTTTCTTCAGCTTTATCTAATTTTCCTTGGTCTTCAGCTTCCAAGGGTCTGCTTTGTTCTTCTGGAATTGGCCTTTTCTTAGGCTCTTCAGCTTCATTCAGTGTCTTCCCACTCCTTAGAGTGATAGCCTTGCAACTCTCCTTTGGGTTCACCTCAGTGTCACTTGGAAAAGTGTTGGTGGACACCCTTTGATTAGCATTTTGTGCCATACTCACAAGTAACTTTTCCATATTCTTAATTGAAGACTCCATACCATCTACCCTTTCCTTCAGATCACCCACCTCTCTTCTAGCTGTCTCATCCTCATGCTGATATGTTCTTCTTTGCCGCCGAGGCGGAGGCGTCGTCGCGCGAATCCAGGAGGTGGATGTAAGAAATTATCAAGTAGCATACGGATTTTGCTTCATCCCTGGAGGCACATATTTATACGGAGCTGATGTATCTCCCCCTCGGTTCGATTCTTCTGAAATGGCTGAGACTGCTGATTCTGGTTGTACCCTTGTTGTTGTTGTTGAGGATAAAGCGTTGCTTCTGGTACAAGCCTTTTCCTCCAACATAATTTGCTTCTTCACTCCACTCCAGCCCCGCTCGCCCATTGGTAAAGCTTGTTGTGATCCTTCAACTTTAAGAGCCAATACTTCCATGCCTTTCACTAAAGCTTGAATTCGTGCTTGCATATCATTGGAAGAATTATCAACTGAAGCTATCTTCTCCCTTGGCTTTGAAGTACGCACATTAGACCACCGCCAATCAGCTAATGACAGCCTCTCCAGTAGCTCTGCTCTGCTGCGTAGGCTCTAGATTCATCAAGCATCCTCCAGAAGTTGCATTCACCTTGTCTTGTGAGTGGGACCGAAGACCTGTGTAGAAAGATTCAATTTGAATCCACCTGGGGTCTTCTATGATCAGGGCATCTTCTCACTAAGTCTTTGAAACGCTCCCAAGCTTCATGAAGAGTCTCCATCTCATCTTGCCTGAATCTGCTAATCTCTCCTCCGAAGCTGGATCACCTTGGAAGGAGGGAAGTACTTTGACATGAACTTGGTCTGCATCTCCTCCCAAGTGTTGATTGAACCCCTGGCGATGTTGAACCAGCCAAGAGCTCTATCCCTTAAAGAGAAAGGGAAAAGCCTTAGCTTTATTGCCTCCTCCGACACATTGTTGATCTTGATGGTGTCGCACACCTGGTAGAACCTCATCAAATGCTGGTGTGGATCATCCACGGCTGTTCCTCCAAACGCGTTGTTGCTCACCATGTTGATCAACGCCGGCTTCAGCTCAAAGCTATTTGCTTGGACTCTTGTCTGCCGAATCCCAGAATAATGGTCTGACATCATCGGCCTTGCATAGTCTAAGAAGGTTCTAGGCATAAACCTATTACCCTCTTCTTCTGGATATTGGCCATTGTAATTGGCCCCTCCTTGCGGTGCACCACCATCAGGCCTTAAATCTGCCATCAGATCGCCTACGGATTGTTCCAAGCCTTGTAGTGCTTCTTCAGCCTCACGTGCTGCTTCCCTAGCTGCTCTACGCCGAGCTCTGAACAACCTTTCAGGTTCCCGAGTAAATTGTATATCCTCCTCTCTTTGCATGCACAACTAGGAATCCTTGATGTATGTTCCTGTAAAACAACAAGAACACACCCAGCAGCTCCGAACAATGCAAAATAAACAAATAAAGAACACAAAATAACAGAAAATAAAAGACAAAATAAAACACCAAGATCAGAATTCAAACAATTTCACTCAATGTTGATTTTAAAAACTAGTAAACCGTTGAATCCCCGGCAACGGCGCCAATTTGACAGACAAGATTTTTAGCCTCTCTAAAAGAGCTAGCTAATGTCGTTAAATCTCTCTTCAAGATAATAAATTCCCTAAGTTTGCACTAAAAGAATAGCAGCAAGCAAGGGGTCGAACCCACAGGGATTAACCTAGTTCTCTAGTTCTTAAATCAAATCACCCAATTACTCTTGTTCTATAAAATGTCTTGGCAAAAAGTTTTCTTTTTTAAACTAAAGATCTAATTTTTATTTGGTTTTCTGAATAAACAAAGAAAGTAAACTGATTTTAGGATTAAGATTGAAGGATTAAAGGCATCTAGGGTCACAATTTCACCTCCCTATGTTATCTCTATTGGTTCATGGTATTAGGGTTGTCTGATTGAAAACATGCTAAACATAAGCCAAGGACAACAAATGGTCATTGAGGTCCTTTTAAGAGTTGTATGCCAGAATGGTCATCTAAACACACAAACATGCAAAGCCAATAAATCATACTTGCAAAAGGATAATGATCACACCAATTACAAATAAGTTATGAATCTCAATCCGCCCCAGACTAGGGCTAAGAATACCAAGGTGTACATCCAAAGATAGAACTTAAGAACAGATTCATAAAACATGCAAAACTTCAATCATCCAAACCCAATATTCATAAACACAGCAAAGCAACAAGGGGGCTACATTGCTCCCCTAGATTAAAAGACTACTCACGCATGATTACAAGCAAACACATAGCAGAAAAGCTCAACATCTTCTTCTTGATCACGCGCACAGCAAAGCTTCAAATCCAGGCTCCAAAATCCGCGACGGCTGCTGCGACGGCTGCGACGGCTGCTCTCCTAGGTCAAGGACAGCCTCCAAGACGTGGAGCCTCTCTCTCTCTCTAAAAACGTGTAGGGGGGTTAGGCATGGCTAGCAAGGGGCGTGGAGCTCTTATTTATAGAGTTTTGGATGGGCCTTGAGGTGTGTAACCTAGCCCACTTATCAAAACGGCGTAGTTTTGATAAGTAACACTCGAAACATTAAAAACTCTATCTTCCATCCACAATTTGGACTTGGGCCTTCAGGAACAAATGATCACCATGGAAAAACGATTGGATCGGTCCAAAAATATCTCTGCACACCAATTTGCACGTGATATGGTGAATTCACGTGCACCTCCAAATCAGCTCAAACTTCTCCCCAAGCTTCCTTGCATCATGTAGAGGCCTGAGAGGCAAAAATATGCTTGCACGTGATATGGGTGAATTCACGTGCAACTCCAAATTAGCTCCAAATGCTCTGAAATTTCTGTGGTAGGTAGAGGACATCATTCTAAGCAACTTTTGTTCTTGCACGCCAATTGTTTGAGGCCATCTACTATGTCAAAAGTGAGGTCCAAAACCTGCCAAAACAGCTTAAAAACGCATGTATTTGCAACTAGCATCTTCCTAGGGGTTAGAGCAAATATATATGATATATGAAGCAATAAGGCTCTAATCATGCTCTTAAACATCCTAAATAAACACTAGAATAATGGCATAAAATGCACGTTATCAACTACCTAGTGAGGCCAGTAGAAGAGCAAGGCAGAACTTTCCTTAATAAAGGGTATGATTTCAATTCTCGTGTGATAAGACTTCATTTTTATTGGTGGTATCGTGTCCTGTTGGTCCCGGAGAGCCTAAAGAGGGGGGGGGGGTGAATAGGCTCTTTGAAAATTCTTTCTCTCTCTTAATGGCTTAGACACTCACTCTGGTTAAACGGATAAAATCAGTGCGGAAGATTAACCAGGTAGTAGAAGTATGTTGCTTTATTATCTGAAGATAATTACAACAAAGCAAAACAACGTTTTAGCTGATTACAACACAACACTCTGTTATAGTTACACACACTTGGTAGTGAATCTCTGTGTTTGGCTCTTTACAAGATATATGCTTATAAGTCTATAAGTTCAAGTAAGCACGCTCCTTTTATTTACATTGCTTTAGGCATATATATAGACATCCTAGAAATCTATCTTGGAACTGCATTTTCCGAGCAGTGTGGAGCATTGAAGTTCTTCATCGAAAAATGCTGAAGCTTTAACTGCTGCGGATGTGGAGCTCAAAATATTGGAAGCATAAGTTGTAATGAATTCTTTGCTTGATTCCAATTGCATTTGAGACTGCGTCCACATCTCCGTGTGTTCCACGTGTCAGACAATTTAGGTATTCAATGAGTTTGTCTTACATCGGGACGTAGCGAGCTGCTAGCATTAATTGCGCCTTGGAGAGATGAAGCAACGTCTTCTTGGTCCGTTGCAAGGTTCCTTACTCCGCATGAACGAAGCTCGGATCCTTACTCCGTATCAGTGATTGCTTACTCCGTATGAATGAAGTCCTGGAATCCTTATTCCATGTCAGCACTTCCTTACTCCGCATGAGTAGTGGTTTGGAGAGCTTACTCCGCATTAGCGCTTCCTTACTCCGCATGAGTAATGGTTCGGATTCCTTATTCCGTATTTGATGTCCTTACTCCGCAACAGTTGCCCTTACTCCGCTCAAATGATAGACTCAGATTTCTTCGTCCGTGTCTTCTTTTCCTTAGTCCGGTTGGAGTGACAACTTCGATTCTTTCTCTCTCACAAGTCTCTTTTACTCCGTGCAAGATGTAGACTCAGGAACTTACTCCGCATTAATTGACATAATCTAGTTGAGTGTTAGACGCGGGTTCCTAGTCGTTTTGTCAAGTGTTTAATCAGCACGAAGGGTCCTTACTCTGGATAATGGCTTGGTTATATACCAAGTGAATGACGACACTCATGATGATCCGGATCAGGATTATGTATCCTATCCTTAGCTTTGTCCTCACATGAGTAGGTCCGGATTTAGAGTTAACTCATCTGCACAGACTTAATGGTAAACATGAAACATCTCGAGTCAAATTATATAGGGTTTGTTCCGCATTATCCAAATTCTTGGTTTGATCCAACAGTCTCCCCCAATATGGATATGCAAAACCCTTTGTAATCTGATCCGGTAAGGCAGCAAGAAATAACACAGAGGTAAAGATTAAAGAGAACAGTTCCACTCAGTTACAGCAGGAATACATTAAGCCTTAGTACAGATATAAATTATGGTACATACAGCTTACTATATTTGAAGATCATCCTTGTTGCATGCTCTCGTAGTGCCATTGTCTGCTTCTTGGAGAACTCGATATTTTTCCAGTCATCATCGAAGGATGATAGTCCCTTGGAGCCTAGAGGGGGGTGAATAGGCTCTTATCGAAACTCTTTTCTTTCTCTTAAGACACAAACACTTATCTAGTTAAGTGATAGAATCACTGCGGAAGATAACCAGATAGTGGAAGTATTTTGTTTTATTATGACAAGATAAATACAACAAAATAGAAGCAAGACTCTCTTACACTCTGTTTACAAATGAACTCACACACTAGCCAAATTCTATCTCCCAAAATTAAAGCCGCTTGTGCATACATAGGGTTAATCTTTGCTTACAAATGCACATGCGCACTCAGTACACAAATGTACAAGTATGAATATTTATACAAAACATTCCTAAGAGACAACCTTGGAACTTGTAGTTCCGGAATGCGTTCAGCACTAACTATCCCTCGGTAATCTCTCTGCCTTGACTGCTGTGGATTGTGGAGCTCAAGATCTTGGGTTTGAAGAGTATAAGTGTCTTTGTGAGTTCCCAAATATCATTAAGATTGTGTCCACATATTCGGATGATCCACGTGTAAGATTCTTCAGGTTCTCAATAAATTTGTCTTACATCGGGACGCCACGAGCTGATAACTTTAAATGCGGTTGAGTTAAAGCAGTATCTTCTTGGTCCGGTGTAATTTTCCTTACTCCGTAGCTAATGAGGCTCAGAACCTTACTCCGTGTCAGTGACTGCTTACTCCGTATCTATTTGGTACTGGAATCCTTAGTCCGTGTCAGCGCTTCCTTACTCCGCATGTAAGTTCCTTACTCCGTATATAAATTCCTTACTCCGTATGTAAGTTCCTTACTCCGGGCGAGTCTTGAAAAGTTGGATGACTTATTCCGTATCAGTGCTTTCTTACTCCGCATGTAAGTTCCTTACTCCGTATGTAAATTCCTTACTCCGTATGTAAGTTCCTTACTCCGGGCGAGTCTAAGGGATTGGAGTGCTTACTCCATACTAACGCTTCCTTACTCCATATGAGTAAGTTGTCCGGATTCCTTACTTCGTATCTAATTTCCTTACTCCGTGTCTAATAAAGACTCGGGTCTTTATTCCGCATTTGTACTTCCTTACTCCGCATGTATGGAAGACTCGGATGCCTTACTCCGTGTCTTCTTTTACTTCGTGCGACCTTGTAAACCAAGACTCTTACTTAGCGTCAATTTGACTTAGTCCGCACGAATGTTCCTTCTTCCGTATGTATTGGTGACTTGGTTATTTACCAAGTGTTTAACGACACTTACTTTTGTCCGGATCAAGATTATGTATCCTGTCCTTAGCTTTGCTCTCACGAGTGTATCTCCGAATTAATAACATATCTTCTGCAACGATCAAAGAAACACAAAAGATCTCAGATCAAATTATATAAGGCTTTATCAGCATTATCCAGATTCTGGGCTTGATCCAACAATCTCCCCCAATTATGGATATGCCCAAATCCTTTGTAATCGATCCTGGTAAGCGAGGCAAAAGATAACATACAGAATACGCATCACAACCAATTACATTTATCAGCAACTAAGTACAATTCAGCCTTAATACAAGATTTTCACTAAGGTACATAAGGCTTACTATACTTGAAGATCATAGTTGTTGCCTTCTCTTTAAGCTCCATTGTCTGCTTCATCGTATAAGTAGTGTGTTGGCTCCACGATTTGTCCACAGTCAAAAATGACTTGATGAAGTAACAGACAAAGGCCCCGCAGCTATCTCTATCCGGCTGTTGTGGCACTTGCTTCTTGCCCCGGAATGTTGCCTTCAGCTTCTCAGTTGGACCCAAGGGTGTGATGCCCAACTCTTCATATAAATCGGCTTTCTTCACAGCTTCAGTCAGCCTGAGACACAGTGGTTCCCATTGATTCTTTCTTACAAAGTGCTCCACTATCTGATGAGAATCAATGAGAATTATTTGCTTGGACTGAATCATGAAGACAGCCATCATGAAGTGTGGCGACATGATCCGGTACGGAATGAGGATAGTTGAGAGAGTTTTCCATGGCTTGCTATCCTCAGCAGTTCCGTCGATGAAGGACTGAATTAGATCCACACTGGGAAGATAGCCTTCATTCCAACATGGCAGAACTTCAAACAAGTGCCCGTCCTTGTATAGAGATGGAAACAACCTCATCTCTATTTTAGCAGCCCTCGAGAAGTTGTCAATGTCTTTTGTAGTAAAGAGTCCTTTCTTCGAACAAAGAGTCTGAATGTCGTCCGGGGAGAAAGGGTACATTTCAGAAAGACATCTTCTCTCAGCAGAAGACGCTGCATAGGACTTCATTGCTTTGCGAACACTTCCATCCGCATCAGAAGGGTCAAACGCCGCATATGATGGGAGGAAGGTGCCGGCTGCGGGGGAGGAGGATGGAGGAGGAGCTGGAGCTGCAGTAGAGGAGCTTGGTTGAGAGAAGCGGCTTCGTTTGGGAATTTGAACTCCCTGAAGCACTGAGGTGGCAGGCTGCTTCTCAGTCTGAGTAGATGGTTGTGGTGCAGAAGGAGCAAAAGGGGCAGACGGATCAGATGACACTTTCTCCCCCGGTTTGGCAGATCGCCGGGAAGCAACGGGAGGACGAGCCATCGTCTGCGCCAGGTCCGCGAAGGAGGTAGACAATGAATGGACGGACGAGGTGACGAGATCCATTTTCTGCTCCATTGAAGTGGAGGAGTCAGTGAGAGCGGAGAGGAGTTGGGCGCCGAGTGCATCAACCTTGGCGGTGATGGCGGAAATTTGGGTGCTTTGAGCCTGGGCGTGTCGGTCCAGCTGGGCGGAGTGCACAGCGTCGGAGTGAACCGTGCCAAACGAAGCACGCCCAAGGACCAACTCCGGAGCTTTGGAGGACTCCCCCGCATGAACAGGAGCGGGAGTGCGCTGGGCAGAGGAGTCCGTAGGAGTATCAGTAGCAGCAGCAGCAGAAGGGGCATCCGGAGCAGCTGACCCGCTTTGACCAGAAAGGTCAACCACGGGAATGGCGGCAGCAGGAGAAGAGGGGCCAGCCTTAGCAGGAGAAGGACCTCGGGCGGAATGGACTAGGCTAGAGGGAGTAGTGAACGCCACATCTGGAATGGAGGCCGGCGTAAGAAAGCCGTGATCCAAGTTCTAGATGATCATTGTCTCTGGGGATTGGGTATGTCGTATGTAAAACACCCGGAGATCGTTGTCAGGAATGGAGGCGGTGTGGGCAAGGCTAAAACGGAGCCATAGGTCCGTTAAGGTGTCGGCGGAGAGATGGTCAAGGTAATCTCGGGGTTGAGGTAGGGGAGGCAAAGGGGCTTCCGGAGAAGAGGCCGGGACATCAGCAGTGGCGGCCGCAACAGCGGTATCAACCGCGGCAGCAACAGCGGAGGAGGAGGGAGTGGGGACATCCGCAGCAGAGGGGGCTGAGGAAACAGCTTTGGGGGCACTGCGCTGAGATGGCCCCGCAACCTCGGATGGGTCGGCACGAACGCTGTGCTGGGACGCCCGAGAATGAGAAGGTGCTGCAACGAACCGAATCCGGGAGGATCGGGGTGCAGAACTGACGTCGGGGGCTTGGCTGTCGGAGGGGTCACCAACAGAACTGCCTTGTTGTTCCGAGGCAGGGAGTATGCAGAGAGCTGCAGATGGTCGGCGGGCTGTCATGTTCCCATCCGGCGTAAGATAACGAAGGTAATAAGCCGAAGGAAATGGAACAGCATCATATCGGGCAAAATGGTCCGGATTAAGATGCCGGAAGACAATGCTGAGGATGCGCCCGAAGGAACGGTTCTTGGGACCATTTTGTAGCAACCGAAACAAGAACATCCCCCAATCCATCGGAAGACCTTCAAAAACGCCATACATGGCCAGGAGAAGGTCGTACGGAATGGAGTCGAGGGCGGATGTGCGAGCCAGTAAGCATCGACTCAAGATGGTCGCCATACAGCGATAGCAACCTTGGAAGGATTTTACCTTGTATTCCTTGCCTTTTTGGGTGCAACCCATAGAAGCCGCCATTGGATCGGCATCTGGGCGCTGTGGTTCACCAAGAGGTAGGTGGAGAGCAGCGCGGAGAACGGCCAGAGTGATGATGAGGGATTCACCGCGGACATAGGAGACTATGGAATCGGTGGTGCAGCAAATCTGTTGGTAATACTCAATGATGTCGTCGATAAGAAGATCGACGGGATTGGAGATCAGGTTGAGTATATGCGAGGCTTCAAGGAGAGGGCGAAGCTGAAAAAACCAATCCGGAGGATTAGAGACAGCATTCCAATCAACCAGATGGCCAGGATTAACGCCGGAAAGAGAGATTCTGGGTGCCATTGCAGATGAAATTTGAAGGACAAGAGGAAAGGTGAGGTCTTGGCGATGGAAAGAGCAACGAGAGGTTTAGGGATTTGAAATGAGCAATACTCGTGCTTCGCAGGAATGATCAGAACATATAAGATCGAGTCCGCAAGTGTCAGTGGGTCTAGGAATTGGCGAGTGAAACAGGGACCCGCTTGACAGGCTGATGTCATTAGTCTGGATATTGATGCGCCTCTGAATGAAACGATGTCGTGGAGACCGCATGACTAAGTAAGTGTAACAGCTGGTTGCCATCCAGAGAAGTGTGTGTGCATCCCGAGATTTGCATTTAATGAATCATCATGATTCCTCCTCAAAAGCACGCGACATATAGGAAGACTTGGATCGTCGCAATTAGACTGTGTCAGGAGTCCGGAGGAATAAATCGACAATCATCCGGAGTAAATAATAATCAAGGAAGAGTATCCGGATGAAAAGTAGACCGTGTCCGTAGTATATAGAGTTCGGCGAGAGAGTAAAGTAGATTCCTTTGCAGTCAATAAGTCGAAGAGAAGAGAAGTACCACAACACTTCAAATCCAAGACTATGGACTAGATTGATCGATACGGTTGCAAAGAGAATCTGAACCTGTAGCTAAAAAATGAACTGAAAATACAAAAGCTTAATAGGCAAGGATTAGTACGGATTAGGGAAAATAATTAGTGAAAAACGACATAATTCGAACTAATGAGAAACAGAACTTATGCATTACTAAGCATGTAAGAGACATATACATACGTGAGAATGATCAATATTACTGAATCAGGGCATATGTCAGATAACAATACACAAGTTCATATAGGTCAACATAGCGAAACCATCTTGCTGAACAACGTAGCTAAGATTAATTAAAGATCATATGATTTGGCCAACTTAGGATTCATGAGTGAAAAATGAGCAAGCGGACACATGTCAAATGCAAGCAATTGATTATCCGATTAAAATGCATGGTTGAAGAAAGGAAAAACATCCAAGCATGCCTCAATTCCGGTTTAACAACGCATGTCCAGTCAGATCCGGAAGTAAAAGTTTAGAGGAGGGAGTATCCGAGACATATTAGGGGTTCATTACTGCTCCCCCGTAGATCATTTAATCCTCTCAATGAAAAGCTCCCCCTCAAATAGACAGCCAGAAGAGAGGTCATGAGACATATACGGGAGGTATTGCTGAATAATGTATAGAGCATTTTCTCCCCAGTAGATTGTGCAATCCTCTCAGTTGACATTTCCAGTTTGTAGAATTCAGCACTGTCTATCTTATTAGAAAACTATACTTCAGAAGCTGACCAGACTTGCGATTGAGTATTCATCCACCAGGCATTCCGAGCTAACCCATTTCATTTCTTCAACTATACTTGTTAATAGAGTAATCTAAATGAACATGCTATTGTCATGTGGTGATTAGTGGAAATTAAGATCATGAAACCAGAAGGAGGTAAATCATATAAACTTTAATCATGTTAGCTTAAACGACTTCAGTCGGGAAACGCAAGCATCCTCCCACAATGAAGTTGATATTAATATCAGAAGCATGAAGCCGTTAATCAGTAAGTATGATCAGCATTAAAATCAGTATGTATCTTCCACTTTCAATAAAAGCACAATCCATGTTCTGATAGTAAGTATACTGTTGGGTAAATTAAATGTGAAACTATGCAGAAAAGTCGAGCATACCTAAACGGAAGAGTAATTCAGAGAATCTTGCATCAGGTAAGGGCTTTGTAAAAATGTCGGCCAATTGATCTTCAGTAGCAACGTATTCCAGTGAGATGTGACTTTTAAGAACATGATCACGTATGAAGTGATACCGGATTTCAATATGCTTCGTCTTAGGATGCATGACAGGATTGTTGCTGATAGCAATAGTGCTAGTGTTGTCGCAGTAGAGTGGAATAGATGACATGTTGAAACCGTAGTCAGTAAGTTGACTTTGCATCCAGAGTAGCTGTGCGCAGCAACTCCTAGCAGCTATATATTCCACTTCAGCGGTAGAGGTTGATACGGAATTCTGCTTCTTACTGAACCATGAAATTAATCTATTTCCAAGAAACTGACATGTACCACTTGTGCTCTTCCTGTCGATGCGATATCCAGCGAAGTCGGCATCAGAGTATCTGGATAAGGTGAAGTTGGACTCCTTTGGGTACTAGAGTCCCAAATTCATCGTTCCCTTGAGATACCTTAATATCCGTTTAACATGAAGCATATGTGACTCCTTGGGATTCGCCTGGTATCGTGCACAGATGCAAGTTGCAAACATAATGTCTGGGCGACTTGCTGTAAGATACAGCAAGGATCCGATCATCCCTCTGTAGTCAGTCACATTTACTGATATGCCGTCAACATCTGGATCTAACTTGGCACTGACAGGCATGGGAGTTTTGATGGGAGATGAACCTTCCATACCAAACTTCTTAATAAGATCGCGAGTGTACTTAGCTTGATTAATGAAGATTCCTTCCTTTAATTGTTTAACTCCTATTCCAAGGAAGTAGGACAGTTCTCCCATCATGCTCATCTCAAACTTGCCTGTCATTAACTTAGCAAACTCTTCACAAAGCTTCGGATTCGTTGATCCGAAAATGATATCATCCACGTATATTTGTACGATCAGAGTGTGTCCTTTCTCTTTTTGTAGAAATAGGGTGGTGTCTATCTTCCCTTTTTGGAAGTTGTGAGCAAGTAGGAATTCTGACAGTGTATCGTACCAGGCTCTTGGAGCTTGCTTCAAACCATATAAAGCTTTTCGAAGCTTGTAGACAAGATGTCCTGCCTTAGGTTCAATGAAGCCGGGAGGTTGTTCAACGTACACCTCCTCTTGAAGATCTCCATTCAGGAATGCGCTCTTGACGTCCATTTGATAAACTATGAAGTTTTCATATGAAGCATACGCCAGAAACATTCGAATTGCCTCAAGTCTTGCTACCGGAGCAAAGGTCTCATCATAATCTATTCCTTCTTCTTGACGATATCCTTTGGCTACCAGTCTGGCTTTATTCTGGATTACTATTCCATCCGTATCAAGCTTGTTCCGGAACACCCATTTAACACCAATGACTTGCTGAGACTTAGGCCTTGGTACTAAGGTCCACACATTATTTCTCTTAAATTGATTCAGCTCTTCTTGCATGGCTTCTATCCAATTTGAATCCTGAAGAGCTTCATCTACCACCTTTGGTTCTATTTGAGATAGAAAACACGAGTAAAGACTCATGTTGGAGGTGGCTGCTCTTGTTCTTACACCAACAGTAGGATCACCAATCACTTGTTCTGAGGGATGGTTTCGGGTCCATCTGTAATTCTGTGCATGTGATAGATGATCTTGAACAATTTGAAGCTCTTCCAGATTAGGTGATTCAGTTGCATCCGCTGGTTGAGCTTCGTCTGGACTAGATGTTTCCATATTGAAGGGTACGGTTGAACTAGAAGGTTCTTCAACACTGTTTCTTTTAGTGTTAACTAGTCTGGACGGACTTGAAGGTGCTCCGGAATATTGGATATCCGTAGGAGTATGTCCGGAGCTAAATAGTAATCCGGAGTCCGAGTCATCCGTAGCATCATCCATATAATTTCTTTGTGCTTCGCTGATGCCACGTCGTTGGTCAAGATGTGTAACAGGAACATTCATAAACTTTGAATAATCGACGTTGCTGTCCATGACCTGCACATTAGAACTTGAAGAACCGACTTTTGACCAATCAAGGTTAGTTTCATCAAAGGTCACATGGATAGATTCTTCAACTTTAAAAAGTTTTCTATTGAAGACCCGATAAGCTTTGCTATGAAATGAGTACCCGACAAAGATCCCATCATCGATTTTTGGTTCAAATTTATTCCGGGGTTCTTTGCCGTTGTTCAGTATATAGCAAGTACACCCAAAGGCTCTGAAATGTGAAATTGAAGGCTTTCGTCCTCTCCACATCTCATAGGGTGTTTTCATGGTAGATTTATTTATTAGAGTTCTGTTCTGAACATAGCAGGCAGTGGACACAGCTTCAGCCCATAGACTGAGAGGAAACGTTGCCCCTGCTAACATAGATCTGCTAGCCTCGACTAAAGTGCGATTCTTGCGCTCAGTTACCCCATTTTGTTGAGTAGTTGTAGGCGCAGAGAAGTCATGCTGTATGCCCTGTTCAGAACAATATGATCTCATTTCTGAAAAATCAAATTCTGTACCATGATCACTCCTGATGCACTTTATGCTCAGTCCTTGTGATTTGCTTATCCAATTGAAAAGATCTACAAGATGCTCAAAAGTTTGATCCTTTGATTTCAGGAACATCACCCATGTGTATTTGGTGAAATCATCGATAACCACTAGGGTATATCTCGCACCAGCTAGTGACGGAACAGATATAGGACCACATAGGTCCATATGAAGAAGTTGTAGATGAGCAGTTATTGAATTAACTGATTTGCTCTTAAAGCTATGTTTGGTCTGTTTGCCCAGTTGGCATTCTCGACAGAGAGAGTCTCTGGAGAACTTGAGTTTAGGTAGACCAGTGACAAGATCAAGTGACGCTAATTTAGACAAAGTCTTAAAGTTTAAATGTGCGCATTGCTTGTGCCATAGCCAACTGTCTTCATCTGATGCTTTAGTGAGGAAGCATATAGGGTCAGAAGAATTATTTCTTAAGACCACTGAGTAAATGTCCCCATCTCTTGATCCGGATAACTTAATATCTCCGGATAAGTTTTCTCTTACTGTACAGGTGTTGGACAAAAAGGAAACAGTAAATCCTTTGTCACATAAATTACTGACACTTAGCAAATTATGCTTTAAACCTTCGACTAGTGCAACTCTAGTGATTGATACACAACCGTTAGTTAAGGTGCCATACCCGACAGTCTTACCTTTGCTATTGTCGCCATATGAAACGGATGGACCTTGTTTATCATTAACTTCTACAAACAGAGTCTGATCACCCGTCATATGTCCGGAGCATCCACTATCAAGGATCCACTTGCTTTTATTGATCTTTAACTTCAAGTGATCCGGCAATGCATTCTAGAGATGCTCCTGAAAGACAACAGTTTACACTTTTGGTGCCCAAACTTATTTCGGGCGGTTAGAGAGAGCAGTAGTATTGTCAACATTTACGGATTTGATTTTGCTAGGACTTTTAGCTCTCCAAGTTGACTTTAGCTTGTTAGTTTCAGCTACCTCTTTTATTTGGGTTTTCTTGGGAGAGATACTCCTTCGAGGTTTAGATTTTGTTTTGCTTGAAGAACCCTTTTTGTTTAACTGATCTTTATTGATATGAAATTGATTACAAAGCCAGTTATCAGATAAACTCCAACATTCATAGTGATAATGACCTATTTCCCTACAGATGGAACAGACACTATAATGTGAAGTACAAACAGGGGATACAGGTCTCTTAGATTTTACAGACTTTCCTACTCTGTTCCCTGTGGCCTAATCCATTGCGTTTGGGTGACGCGCTCTTGGCCCTAGATGCATCAGCCTTAGCCTTGTCTTTCTTTTTGGGTGCTACAGTTTTGGCTTTAACTGCAGCAGCCTTCCCTTCATCTTTAGTTACGGGTGCTACTGCTTCGGGAAGTGCAATAACAGCCTCGACTCCACAATCATAAACTATGGTGCCACCTGAAATGAAACCATCCAACGGTTTAGATGTACTAACAGGATATAAGTTGGTTAGTTTAGGAGTGAAATCCGGACAACACTTAGTAGCTTGAGCTATGGAAGTTGATGATTCGGAACCTAGGCCAGGTTTGACTCGGATGTCGTCAGGATCAGTCCTAAAGGTAGAGGCTATTTCCCCGGATTTTAGCCACTTACGATTTATTTCCTTTTCCTGTTCTAGTTCATTTTCGAGTCTTTTTACTATAACTTTTAGGCCTGAGAGATTGGTATTTAACAAATGATTTTCAGCTCTTAGATCGTGATACCAAGCTTCTTTTCCTCTGAATTCAGTGATGTCCTTTTTGAGTCTATTAATAGTAAATTCAAGACGTTTATTCTGACTTTCCATATCTTTGTACATTTGAGTAATTATTAGTCTCTCATTCTTTTTATGATCACATGCAGTAGTAAGAGATTCTAATTTACTCAGGAGCTCAGAGATAGAAGGTACCTCAGTATTTGCCATGAGGCAGACGTTCGGCTTAGTGGTTGGCTTATCATCCGAGGATTCTTCCTCTTCTTCCGAGCCACTCATGTATTTTGTCACGAGCGCCTTCCTCTTGTTCTTGCTGTTGTCTGAGGTGGAGCGGCGAGGAGTTACCTTGTCACTTTTCTCGGCCACTTTTGATTTGGACCTGCATTCCTTGGCCACGTGACCGGTTTTCCCACAGTTGAAGCATTCCTGGGAACTGGACTCTGGTCGCTCCTTCCTTTGGAAAGATGATGATGAGCGTCTCCTGAACCCTTTTCTGCTTTTCCGTAGGAATCGCTCAAAGGATTTGACAAGAAGTGTTATCTCCTCCTCCTCATCAGAATCAGAATTCTCGGACACGTCCGTATCATCATTCCTCAGTATGTTTAGACATTCTGTAGCTTTGAGAGCTACCCCCTTTTCTTTTCGAGCTATTTTCTCATCCCGGTCAGAGTTCTTAAACCTGACTTCGTGAGTCCGCAGCTCTCCATATAGTTCTTCAAGGGGAACATACTGCCAATTCTTGTCTGATTGCATCTGGAGTTGTTTGGAATAGTAGCGATCCGGCAAGGAGCGAAAGAACTTGTCATTGATCTGGGATTGAGAATAGTGCTCATTGACAGTCTTCAGCTCAAGAACGAGCTTGCCGAATCTCCGATAGATGCTTTCGAGTGATTCGCCCGGTTTATGATTGAAACTCTCAAAGTTCTGTCTGAGAGTACAGATCACGTTCTGCATCTGGGACTGACTCCCCTCATAGAGGATTGTCAGTTTGTCCCAAACAGCTTTTGCTGTCGTGCAGCCCTGGACGTCCGTGAAAGCCTCAGAATCCAAACACGATGTAACATAAGCCAGAGCCTTTTCACTAGCGCACTGCCAGGCTCTTTCATCGTTGGTTAGTTCAGCATCTGTCTTTGGCCTCCTAACTCCATGTTCTCCGATAGTCATCGGAATTGGAATCTCCTGATGAAGACATGGCCACATAAGATGATCATGGCATACCATAAACATCTTCATGCGAGCTTTCCACTGGGAGAAAAGCTCAGGTGTGAATTTGGGCGGTTTCGTCAGAGTAAAGCCAGAACTCCGTGGTTGAGACGTGGCGGCAGCAGCAGGTTGAGTTGGGTCGACATTTTCACTGATGCTTCGATTCGGGATGGGCTCCTATGCACCTCCGAAGTTAAGGCAAGTGTTGAATAGCATACTGTTTTCTTCGGCCATTTCTGAGATTGAAAGAGTGGGATCTCTACTTAGAACAAATAGAACTTGCTTTGATACCACTTGATGGTCCCTTGGAGCCTAGAGGGGGGTGAATAGGCTCTTATCGAAACTCTTTTCTTTCTCTTAAGACACAAACACTTATCTAGTTAAGTGATAGAATCACTGCGGAAGATAACCAGATAGTGGAAGTATTTTGTTTTATTATCACAAGATAAATACAACAAAATAGAAGCAAGACTCTCTTACACTCTGTTTACAAATGAACTCACACACTAGCCAAATTCTATCTCCCAAAATTAAAGCCGCTTGTGCATACATAGGGTTAATCTTTGCTTACAAATGCACATGCGCACTCAGTACACAAATGTACAAGTATGAATATTTATATAAAACATTCCTAAGAGACAACCTTGGAACTTGTAGTTCCGGAATGCGTTCAGCACTAACTATCCCTCGGTAATCTCTCTGCCTTAACTGCTGTGGATTGTGGAGCTCAAGATCTTGGGTTTGAAGAGTATAAGTGTCTTTGTGAGTTCCCAAATATCATTAAGGTTGTGTCCACATATCCGGATGATCCACGTGTAAGATTCTTCAGGTTCTCAATAAATTTGTCTTACATCGGGACGCCACGAGCTGATAACTTTAAATGCGGTTGAGTTGAAGCAGTATCTTCTTGGTCCGGTGTAATTTTCCTTACTCTGTAGCTAATGAGGCTCGGAACCTTACTCCGTGTCAGTGATTGCTTACTCCGTATCTATTTGGTACTGGAATCCTTAGTCCGTGTCAGCGCTTCCTTACTCCGCATGTAAGTTCCTTACTCCGTATGTAAATTCCTTACTCCGTATGTAAGTTCCTTACTTCGGGCGAGTTTTAAAAAGTTGGATGACTTATTCCGTATCAGTGCTTCCTTACTCCGCATGTAAGTTCCTTACTCCGTATGTAAATTCTTTACTCCGTATGTAAGTTCCTTACTCCGGGCGAGTCTAAGGGATCGGAGTGCTTACTCCGTACTTGCGCTTCCTTACTCCATATGAGTAAGTTGTCCGGATTCCTTACTCCGCATCTAATTTCCTTACTCCGTGTCTAATAAAGACTCGGGTCCTTATTCCGCATTTGTACTTCCTTACTCCGCATATATGGAAGACTCAGATGCCTTACTCCGTGTCTTCTTTTACTTCGTGCGACCTTGTAAACCAAGACTCTTACTTAGCGTCAATTTGACTTAGTCCGCACGAATGTTCCTTGTTCCGTATGTATTGGTGACTTGGTTATTTACCAAGTGTTTGACGACACTCACTTTTGTCCGGATCAGGATTATGTATCCTGTCCTTAGCTTTGCTCTCACGAGTGTATCTCCGGATTAATAACATATCTTCTGCAATGATCAAAGAAACACAAAAGATCTCAGATCAAATTACATAAGGCTTTATCAGCATTATCCAAATTCTGGGCTTGATCCAACAAAGGAGATAACAGATTTCAAGAAGTAGCAGACAAAGGCTCCACAACTGTTTCCATCGGGTTGCTAGGGCACATTCTTGTTGTTCTGGATCGTCCCCATGAGTACTTCATCCTGACCAAGAGGCGGTAGATTCAAGTCTTTATAGAGAGAACTCTGTCTGATTGCATCCGACAAGGTTCGAACAAGACTCCTCATCTGATTCTTTCTAATCGGGCGGTCAACAACCTGATGAGAATCCAGAAGCAAGATTTTCTTCTCTTTGATCAGGAAAACAGTCAGCATGAAATGTGGGGAGTCGACCCGGAAGGGGATGAAAACGATGGACAGAGAGGTCCATGGTCGGCTGTTCTCTGCTGTAACATTGATGTAGGATAGAATAACGTCCACAGCAGGAAACTGGTTTTCAACCCAGCAAGGAAGAACATCAAAATCAAGGCCTTCCTCAAGTAAGGAGGGGAATAGCCTCAACTCCATCTTTACCTCCAGAGCATAGTTGTCGATGTCGTCAGTGGAAAATTGTCCCTCCTCAGACAGTATGGTCCGGATGTCTTGAGGTTCGAAGGGGGATGAGGCAGACACACATCGGCGCTCGGCAGTGGAGAAGGCATAGGCCTTGGCCGCAGCAAGAATGCTCCCATCAGCATCATCCGGATGCAATTCCGCGTATGATGGGAGGAAGGTGATGGCACCAGATGGAACAGCAGGAGTGGGAGAGCTGGTCTGGCCAGATGCATTAATTCAACAAAATATGAAATTAAAACTCATAAATTACATGCAAATTTAATGACAAGTTATGCAGTTATCAATAATTAATGACATAGGAGTGAGAAGAACGAATCCCTACCTCGACTTTGGTCGATTTAAGCTTCGGATCGTCCATTTCGCTTTCTCTCTTCTTTTTCTCTCTCCTCTCCCCTTTCTCTCTCTAGAAAGGCAAGAACGTCTGACAATTAGGGATTTGAGTTCTTCAATGCCGTATTTATACTTTCCCACATTTATTTTGTTAAAATATCAAAATTACCCTCACAGGGTCTAGACTCCAAATCAAGCCTAATTACTGTCAAAATGCTCCATTTGATGAGTACATCACTGTACTGAGGTTTGTTTTTTCCAAATAAGCCCTCAAATACAAATTCACCCGACCACACCACAAAAATCCCAAAATTAGCCTTTCGGGGCTCCGACTTCAAATCGGGCCCACTCACAATCAAAACGCTCTATTCGGCGCATACGTCATCATACTGATATTCACATCCCTCGATGTGCACTCCATCACATGGTTAACTAACGGAACCCCAAACACGGGTCATTACATTCACATCCCTCGATCCGCACTCCATCACATGGTTAACTACCGGAACCCCAAACATGGGTCATTACAATACAGGTTTCTTAGCTTTTACGGGTTTTCTACACTGTTCCCTATAGCCTAATCCTTTGCGATTGGGTGACGTGCTCTTGGCCCTAGATGCGTTAGCCTTAGCCTTTCCTTTCTTTCTAGGTGCTACAGTTTCGACTTTAATTGCAGCAACCTTCCCTTCATCTTTAGGTATGAGTGCTACTACTTCGGGATTAGCAGTAACAGCCTCTCTTCCACAGTCATAAACTATGGTGCCACCTGAAATGAAACCATTCAATAGGTTAGATGTACTAATAGGATAAAGGTTGGTTAGTTTCGGAATGAAATTCGGGGGACACTCAGTAGCTTGTGTGGAGGTTAATGGTTCGGAGCCAAGGCCAGGTTTAACTCGAATGTCATCCGGATTAGTCCTAAATGTAGAGGCTATTTCCCCCAATTTTAGCCACTTACGGTTTATTTTCTTTTCCTTTTCAAGTTCGTTCTCGAGTCTTTTAAGATTAACAATTAGGCCTATTAGGTTGATATTTAGCAAATGATTTTCAGCTCTAAGATCACGATACTAAGCCTCTTTATTCCTAAAGTCAGCTATGTTTTTTTCAAGTCTTGTAACAGTAAATTCAAGACGTTTAGTTTGACTTTTCATATCTTTGTACATTTGAGTAATTATTAATCTCTCATTCTTTTTATGATCACGTTCAGCAGTAAGAGATTCTAATTTACTCATGAGCTCAGAGATAATAATTCCAAATAAAACAAGATAAAGAGGAAGAGAAAAGAGAGAAAAAGAAAAGAAAAACCCTTACAATAATAATGAAATATAGATTATAATGAAAAAGAAAAAGGGGATGAGAAAAACCCTTACAATCCGTTTGTCGTTCTCCGCGTCCTAAACCTTGAAAATCAAAACATTAAATTAATATTTTTGTCTTTACATTCTAATACCATAATAATTATGTATGTATATATTTATAGGTGACAATGCCAACCATATAGTAATAAATACATATGAGGTGGTATAACCAACCTTATTAATAACATATGTGAGGTGGTAAAACCAACCATGTAAATAATCTATAAGAGGTGGTAAAACCAACCATGTAAATCATATATATAAGGTGGTAAAACCAACCATGAATATAGTGTATATGAGGTGGTAAAACCAACTGATGGTCCCTTGGAGCCTAAAGGGGGGGGGGTGAATAGGCTCTTATTAAAGCTCTTTCCTTTCCCTCACGACACAAACACTTATCTAGTTTAAATGATAAAATCACTGCGGAAGATAACCAGATAGTGGAAGTATTTTGTTTTACTATCACAAGATGAATACAACAAAATAGAAGCAAAACTCTCTTACACTCTGTTTACAAAAGAACTCACACTCTAGCTAAGTTCTATCTCTGAAGATGATAAAGCTCCTCTTTCTTGTTCGTTCTTGTTAATAATGTATAAGTATGAATATTTATACAAAACATTCCTAAGAGACAACCTTGGAACTTGTAGTTCTGGAATGCGTTCCGCACTAACTATCCCTCGATAATCTCTCTGCCTTGACTGCTGCGGATTGTGGAGCTCAAGATCTTGGATTTGAAGAGTATAAGTGTCTTTGTTAGTTCCGAGATACAATTAAGGTTGTGTCCACATATCCGGATGATCCACGTGTAAGATTCTTCAGGTTCTCAATACATTCGTCTTACATCGGGACACCACGAGCTGATAACTTTAAATGCGGTTTAGTTGGAGTAGTGTCTTCTTGGTCCGGTATAATTTTCCTTACTCCGTAGCTAATGAAGCTCGGAACCTTACTCCGTGTCAGTGGTTGCTTACTCCGTATCTATTTAGTACTGGAATCCTTAGTCCGTGTCAGCGCTTCCTTACTCCGCATGTAAGTTCCTTACTCCGTATGTAAGTTCCTTACTCCGTATGTAAGTTCCTTACTCCGGGTGAGTCTTAAATAGTCTGATAACTTATTCCGTGTCAGCGCTTTCTTACTCCGCATGTAAGTTCCTTACTCCGGGCGAGTAATACATCCGGATTCCTTACTCCGCATCTGGTTCCTTACTCCGGGCGAGTAATACATCCAGATTCCTTACTCCGCATCTGGTTTCCTTACTCCGCACTTATCCTTTAAGTTCTTAGTCCGTAGGAATGTTGCTTATTCCGTATGTATTTGTTACTTGGTTATTTACCAAGTGTTTGACGACACTCACTCTTGTCCGGATCAGGATTATGTATCCTGTCCTTAGCTTTGCTCTCACGAGTGCATCTCTGGATTAATAACATATCTTCTGCAATGATCAAATAGACACAAAAGATCTCAGATCAAATTACATAAGGCTTTATCAGCATTATCCAAATTCTGGGTTTGATCCAACAATCTCCCCCAATTATGGATATGCCCAAACCCTTTGTAATCTGATCTGGTAAGCAATGCAAAAGAATAACATACAGAATACGCAACACAACCAATTTCATTAATCAGCAACTAAATACAATTCAGCCTTAATACAAGTTTTTCACTAAGGTACATAAGGCTTACTATACTTGAAGATCATAGTTGCTGCCTTCTCTCTTAGCTCCATTGTCTGCTTCATCGTAAATGTGGAGTGTTGGCTCCAATGTTTGTTCACAGTTAAGAACGACTTGATGAAGTGACAGACAAAGGCTCCGCAACTATCTCCATCCGGCTGTTGTGGCACTTGCTTCTTGCCCCGGAATGTCGCCTTGAGTTTCTCAGTCGGACGCAGGGGTGTGATACCCAACTCTTCATATAATCCGGCTTTCTTCACGGCTTCAGTTAGCCTGAGACACAGAGGTTCCCATTGATTCTTCCTAACGAAGTGCTCCACAATCTGATGAGAATCAATGAGAATCATCTGCTTGGACTGAATCATGAAGATAGCCATCATGAAGTGTGGCGACATGATCCGGTACGGAATGAGGATGGTTGAGAGAGTTTTCCATGGCTTGCTATCCTCAGCAGTTCCGTCGATGAAAGTCTGAATTAACTCCACACTGGGAAGATAGCCCTCATTCCAACATGGCAGAACTTCAAACAAGTGCCCATCTTCGTAAAGAGATGGAAACGGCCTCATCTCCATTTTAGCGCTCTCGAGAAGTTGTCAATGTCTTCTGTAGTAAAGAGTCCTTTCTCCGAACAAAGAGTCTGAATGTCGGCCGGAGAGAAAGGGTACATTTCAGAAAGACATCTTCTCTCAGCAGAAGACGCAGCATAAGATTTCATTGCCTTGCGCAAGCTTCCATCCGCATCAGACGGGTCAAACTCCGCATAGGATGGGAGGAAGGTATCACCAAGGATGAGGAGAATGGAGGAGGAGCTGGAGGTGCAAGAGAGGAGCTTGGTTGAGAGAAGCGGCTTCGTTTGGGAATTTAAACTCCCCGAAATGCTGAAGTGGCAGGCCGCTTCTCGGTCCGAGTGGATGGTTGTGGGGCGAAGGAGTAGACGGATCAGATGACACTCTCTCCCCCGGTTTGGCAGATCGCCGGGAAGCAAAAGGAGGACGAGCCATCGTATGCGCCAGATCCGCGAAGGAAGTAGACAGTGAATGGACGGAGGTGGCGACAAGATCCATTTTTTGCTCCATGGAAGTGGAGGAGTCAGTGAGAGCGGAGAGGAGTTGGGCGCCGAGGGCATCAACTTTGGCAGCGATGGCGGAAATTTGGGCGCTTTGAGCGTGGGCATGTCGGTCCAGCTGAGCGGAAAGCGCAGCATCGGAGTGGACCATGCCAAAAGAGGCACGCCCAAGTACTAACTCCGGAGCTTTGGAGGACTCCCCTGCATGAACAGGAGCAGGAGTGCGGTGGGCAGAGGAGTCCGCAGGAGTATCGCGCGAAGCAGGAGCATCCGGAGCATCAGAGGCATCCGGAGCATCGGAGGCATCCGGAGCATTGGAGGCATCCGGAGCAAGAGACCCGCTTTGACCAGACAAGTCAACCACGGGAATCGCGGCGGCAGAAGAAGAGGGTCCAGCCTTAGAAGTAGAAGGACTTCGGGTAGCAGGGACTGGGCCGGAGGGTGTAGGGAACGACACATCGGGAATGGCAGCCGGCGTAAGAAAGCCGTGGTCCAGATTCCAGATGATCATGGTCTCCGGGGATTGGGTATTGCGTGTGTAAAACACCCGGAGATCGGTGTCAGGAATAGAGGAGGTGTGGGCTAGGCTGAAACGGAGCCAAAGGTCCGTTAAGGTGCCGGCGGAGAGATGGTCAAGGTAATCGCGGGGTTGAGGTAGAGGAGGCAAAGGGGCTTCCGGAGAAGCAGCCGGGACATCAGCGGTGGCGACAGCAACAGCGGTAGTAACCGCGGCAGCTATAGCGGATGTGGAGGGAGTGGGGACATCAGCAGCAGAGGGGGCTGAGGAAACAGCTTTAGACGCACTGCGCTGAGAGGGCCCCACAACCTCGGACAGTTCAGCACGGACGCTTGGCTGGGAGGCCCGTGAGTGGGAGGGCGCAGCAACGGACCGAATCCGGGAGGATCGGTGTGCAGAACTGACCTCGTGGGCTTGGCTGTCGGAGGGGTCACCAACAGAGCTACCTTGTTGTTCCGAGGCAGGGAGAACGCGGAGAGCTATAGTGGGTCGGCGAGCTGTCATGTTCCCGTCCGGCGTAAGGTGACGAAGGTAATAAGCCGAGGGAAATGAGACAGCATCAAATCGGGCGAAATGGTCCGGATGTAGATGCCGGAAGACAATGCTGAGGATGCGCCCGAAGGAATGGTTTTTGGAACCATTCTGCAGCAAACGAAATAAGAACATCCCCCAATCCATCGGAAGACCTTCAAAAACGCCGTACATGGCCAGGAGAAGATCGTACGGAACTGAGTCCAGGGCTGATGTGCGAGCCAGTAGGCATCGACTTAGAATAGTCGCCATACATCGATAGCGACCCTGGAAGGATTTCACCTTGTATTCCTTCCCCTTGTTCGTGCAACCCATAGAAGCCGCCATTGGATCGGCATCTGGGCGCTGTGGTTCACCAAGAGGTAGGTGGAGAGCAGCGCGGAGAACAGCCGGAGTGATGATGATGGATTCACCGCGGACATAAGAGGTTATGGAATCGGTGGTGCAGCGAATCCGTTGGTAATACTCAAGAATGTCATCGATAAGAAGATCGACGGGATTGGAGACCAGGCTGAGTATGTGCGAGGCTTCAAGAAGAGGGCGAAGCTGGAAAAACCAATCCGGAGGATCAGAAACGGCATTCCAATCAACGAGATGGCCAGGATTAACGCTGGAAAGAGAGATTCTGGGTGCCATTGCAGATTTGATGGGAAGGAAAAGAGGAAAGGTGAGGTCTTGACAGTAGAAGAAGCAACGAGAGGTTTAGGGATTTGAAATGAGCAATACTCGTGCTTCGCAGGAAAAAACAGAACATATAAGACCGAGTCCGCAAATGTCAGCGGGTCTAGGAATGTGCGAGTGAGATAGGGACCCGCACGACATGCTGATGTCATTAGTCTGGATATCGATGCATCTCCGAATAAAACGATGTCGTGGAGACTGCATGACCAAGTAGAGATTACAACTGGTTGCTATCCAGAGAAGTGTGTGTGCAACCCGAGATATGCATTTAATGAATCATCATTATTCCTCCTCAAAAGCATGCGACATATGAGTATACGTGGATTGTCACAATTGAACAATGTCAGGAGTCCGGAGGTAAGAGCCGACACTCATCCGGAGTTAATAATATTCGTGAAAGAGTATCCGGATGAATAATAGACCTTGTCCGTCGTAAACAGAGTTTGGTGAGAGAGTAAAGTAGATTCCTTTGCAGTCAAAAAGTCGAAGAGAAGAGAAGTACCACAACACTTCAAATCCGAGACTATGGACTGGATTTATCAATACGGTTGCAAAGAAAATTTGAACCTGTAGTTAAATAAAGATATACTGAAAATACAAAAGCTTAACAGGCAAGGATTAGTACGGATTAGAGAAGATAATCAGTGAAAAACAACATAATCCGAACTAATAAGAAACAGAACTCATGCATGGCTAAGAATGTAGTAGACGTATGCAACGTGAAAGTGATCAATATTACTGAATCAGGGCATATGTCAGATAGCAATACACAGGTTCATATAGGTCAATATAGCGAAACCGTCTTGCTGAACAACGTAGCTAAGATTAATTAAAGATCATATGATTTGGCTACATTAGGATTCATGAGTGAGCAATGATAAAGCGAACACATGTCAAAAGAAAGCAGATGATTAGTCGATTAAAATGCATGGTTGAAGAAGAAAATACATCCAAACATGCCACTTTTCTGATTTAAAACAGCATGTCTAGTCAGATCCGGAAGTAAAAGTTTAGAGGAGGGAGAATCCGAGACATATTAGGGGTTCATTGCTGCTCCCCCGTAGATCATTTAATCCTCTCAATGAAAAGCTCCCCCTCAGATAGACAGTCAGGAAAGAGGTCATGAGACATATACGGGGGGTATTACTGAATAATATATAAAGTATTTTCTCCCCCGTAGATTGTGCAATCCTCTCGGTTGACCGTTCCGATTTGTAGTTCAGCACTGTCTATCTATTTAGAAAAGCGTACTTGAAGTGATCGGCTGCGTTTGAGTATTCATCCACCAGGCATTCCAAGCTAGCCCATTTCACTTCTTCAACTATGCATGTTAATAGAGTAATCTAAATGAACATGCTTTTGTCATGTGGTGATTAATGGAAGTTAAGATCATGAACCCGAAAGAGGTAAATCATATAAACTGTAATTTTGTTAGCTTTAAACGACTTCAGTCGGGAAATGCAAGCATCCTCCCACTATGAGGTTGAGATTAATATCAGAAACATGAAACCGTTAAACAGTAAGTATGATCAGCAATACAGTCAGTGAGTTTCTACTACTTTCAGTAAACGTACAATGCATGGTCTGTGAGTAAATATACTATTGGGTAATTCAAATGAGAAGCTATGCAGAGAAGTCGAGCATACCTAATCGGAAGAGTAGTTCAGAGAACCTCGCATCAGGTAGGGGCTTTGTAAGTATATCTGCTAATTGATCTTCAGTAGCAACATGTCCAGTGAAATATGCTTTTTGAGAACATGATCGCGTATGAAGTGATACCTGACCTCAATGTGCTTCGTCTTAGGATGCATGACAGGATTGTTGCTGATGGCAATTGCACTAGTGTTGTCACAATAAAGTGGAATAGAGAACATGTCGAATCCGTAGTTAGTAAGTTGACTTTGCATCCAAAGTAGCTGTGCGCAGCAACTTCCGGCAGCTATATATTCCGCCTCAGCAGTAGGGGTTGATACGGAATTCTGCTTCTTACTGAACCATGAGATCAATCTATTTCCAAAAAACTGACACGTACCGTTTGTGCTTTTCCTATCGATGCGACATCCAGCGAAGTCGGCATCAGAGTACCCGGATAAGGTGAAGTTGGACTCCTTTGGGTACCAGAGTCCTAAATTCATCGTCTCTTTGAGATACCTTAATATCCGTTTCACATGAAGCATATGTGACTCCTTGGGATTCGCCTGGTATCGTGCACAAATGCAAGATGCAAACATAATGTCTGGGCGACTTGCTGTAAGATACAGCAAGGATCCAATCATCCCTCTGTAGTCAGTCACATTTACTGATATGCCGTCCACATCCGGATCTAACTTGGCACCGACAGGCATGGGAGTTTTGACGGGAGATGAACCTTCCATACCAAACTTCTTAATAAGATCGCGAGTGTACTTAGCCTTTGATTAATGAAGATTTCTTCCTTTAATTGTTTGACTTCAATTCCAAGGAAGTAGGACAGTTCTCCCATCATGCTCATTTCAAACTTGCCTGTCATCAACTTAGCAAACTCTTCACAAAGCTTCGGATTTGTTGATCCGAAAATGATATCATCCACGTATATTTGTACGATCAGAGTATGTCCTTTCTCTTTTCGTAAAAATAGGGTGGTGTCTATCTTCCCTTTTTGGAAGTTATGAGCAAGAAGGAATTCTGACAGTGTGTCGTACCAGGCTCTTGGAGCTTGCTTCAAACCATATAGTGCTTTCTGAAGTTTGTAGACAAGATGTCCTGCCTTAAGTTCAATGAAGCCGGGAGGTTGTTCAACATACACCTCCTCTTGAAGGTCTCCGTTCAGGAATGCGCTCTTGACGTCCATTTGATAAACTATGAAGTGTTCATATGAAGCATACGCCAGAAACATTCGGATTGCCTCAAGTCTTGCGACCGGAGCAAAGGTTTCATCATAATCTATTCCTTCTTCTTGACGATATCCTTTGGCTACTAGTCTGGCTTTGTTCCGGATTACTATTCCATCCGTATCAAGCTTGTTCCGGAACACCCATTTAACGCCAATGACTTGCTGAGACTTAGGCCTTGGTACTAAGGTCCACACATTATTTCTCTTAAATTGATTCAGTTCTTCTTGCATGGCTTCTATCCAATTCGAATCTTGAAGAGCTTCATCTACCACTTTTGGTTCTATTTGAGATAGAAAACACGAGTAAAGACTCATGTTGGAGGTGGCTGCTCTTGTTCTTACACCAACAGTAGGATCACCAATCACTTGATCTGAGGGATGGTTTCGGGTCCATCTATAATTCTGTGCATGTGTTGGTTGATCTTGAACAATTTGAAGCTCTTCCAGATTTGGTGGTTCAGTTGTATCGACTGGTTGAGCTTCGTCCGGAGTAGATATTTCCATATTGAGAGGTACGGATGAACTAGTTGGTTCTTTAACACTGTTTCTTCCAGTGTTAACTAGTCCGGACGGACTTGAAGGTGCTCCGGAATTTTGTGTATCCGTAGGAGTATGTCCGGAGCTAAATGGTAGTCCGGAGTCAGAGTCATCCGTAGCATCATCCATAAAATTTCGTTGTGTTTCGCTGATGCCACGTGGTTGGTCAGGATATGTAACAGGAATATTCATAAACTTCGAGTAATCGACGTTGCCGTCCATGACCTGCATATTGGAATTTGAAGAACCGACTTTTGACCAAACGAGATTAGCTTCATCAAAGGTCACATGGATAGATTCTTCAACTTTAAAAAGTTTTCTATTGAAGACCCGATAAGCCTTGCTATGTAGTGAGTACCCGACAAAAATCCCATCATCAGATTTTGGTTCAAATTTATTCCGGGTCTCTTTGCCATCGATCAGTATATAGCAAGTACACCCAAAAGCTCTGAAATGTGAAATTGAAGGTTTTCGTCCTCTCCACATCTCATAGGGTGTTTTCATGGTAGATTTATTTATTAGAGTTCTGTTCTAAACATAGCAGGCGGTGGATACGCTTCACCCATAGGCGAGAGGAAGCGTTGCCCCTGCTAACATGGATCTACCAGCTTCAACTAAAGTTCGATTCTTGCGCTCAGCTACCCCATTTTGTTGTGGGGTTGGGGAGCAGAGAAGTCATCTCGTATGCCCTGTTCAGAACAATATGATCTCATTTCTAAAAAATCAAATTCTCGTACCATGATCACTCCTGATGCATTTAATGCTCAGTCCTTGTGAGTTGCTTATCCAGTTGAAGAGATCTACAAGATGTTCAAAAGTTTGATCCTTTGATTTCAGGAACATCACCCATGTGTATCCGGTGAAATCATCGATAACCACAAGGGTATATCTCGCACCGACTAGTGACGAAACGAGATATAGGACCACAGAGGTCCATATGAAGAAGTTGTAGAGGAGCAGTTATTGAGTTAACTGATTTGCTCTTAAAGCTGTGTTTGGTCTGTTTACCAAGTTGGCATTCTCGACAGAGAGTGTCTCTGGAGAACTTGAGTTTGGGTATACCAGTGACAAGATCAAGTGACGCTAATTTAGACAAAGTCTTAAAGTTTAAATGTGCGCATCGCTTGTGCCATAACCAACTATCTTCATCTGTTGCTTTCGTGAGGAAGCATACAGGGTCAGAAGAATTATTTCTTAAGACCACTGAGTATATGTCCCCATCTCTTGATCCGGATAACTTAACATCTCCGGATAAGTTTTCTCTTCTGTACAGGTGTTGGACAAAAAGGAAACAGGAAATCCTTTGTCACATAGCTTCATCGACACTTAGCAAATTATGCTTTAAACCTTCGACTAGTGCAACCTTAGTGATTGATACACAGCCGTTAGTTAAAGTGCCATACCCGACGTCTTACCTTTCTTTGTTGTCGCCATATGAAACGGATGGACCTTGTTTATCATTAACTTCTACAAGCAGAGTCTGATCACCCGTCATATGTCCGGAGCATCCACTATCAAGGATCCACTTGCTTTTGTTGATCTTTAACTTCAAGTGATCCGGCAATGCATTCCAGAGATGCTCCTAAAAGACAACAGTTTACACTTTTGGTGCCCAAACTTGTTTCGGGCGGTTAGAGAGAGCAGCAGTATTGTCAACATTTACGGATTTGATTTTGCTAGGACTCTTAGCTTTCCAAGTTGACATTAACTTGTTAGTTTCAGCTACTTCTTTTATTTGGGTTTTCTTGGGAGAGACACTCCTTTTAGATTTAGATTTTGTTTTGCTCGAAGAACCCCTTTTATAAAACTGATCTTTATTGGATTGAAATTGATTACAAAGCCAGCTATCAGATAGACTCCAACATTCATAGTGATAATGACCCATTTCCCTACAGATGGAACAGACACTATAATGTGAAGTACAAACAGGGGATACAGGTCTCTTAGATTTTACAGATTTTCTACTCTGTTCCCTGTGGCCTAATCCATTACGTTTGGGTGACGCGCTCTTGGCCCTAAATGCATCAGCCTTAGCCTTGTCTTTCTTTTTGGGTGCTACAGTTTTGGCTTTAACTGCAGCAGCCTTCCCTTCATCTTTAGTTACGGGTGCTACTGGTTTGGGAAGTGCAGTAACAGGCTCTGCTCCACAGGCATAAACTATGGTGCCACCTGAAATGAAACCATCCAACGGTTTAGATGTACTAACAGGATATAAGTTGGTTAGTTTAGGAGTGAAATCCGGACAACACTCAGTAGCTTGAGCTATGGAAGTTGATGGTTCGGAACCTAGGCCAAGTTTGACTCGGATGTCATCAGGATCAGTCCTAAAGGTAGAGGTTATTTCCCCGGATTTTAGCCACTTACGATTTATTTCCTTTTCCTGTTCCAGTTCATTTTCGAGTCTTTTTACTATAACTTTTAGGCCTGAGAGATTGGTATTTAACAAATGATTTTCAGCTCTTAGATCATGATACCAAGCTTCTTTTCCTCGAAGTCGATGACGTCCTTTTCGAGTCTATTAATAGTAAATTCAAGACGTTTATTCTGACTTTCCATATCTTTGTACATTTGAGTAATTATTAGTCTCTCATTCTTTTCATGATCACATGCAGTAGTAAGAGATTCTAATTTACTCAGGAGCTCAGAGATAGAAGGTACCTCAGTATTTTCCATGAGGCAGACATTCGGCTTAGTGGTCGGCTCATCATTCGAGGATTCCTCCTCTTCTTCCGAGCCACTCATGTATTTTGTCACGAGCGCCTTCCTCTTGCTCTTGCTGTTATCTGAGGTGGAGCGGCGAGGAGTTACCTTGTCACTTTTCTCGGCCACTTTTGTTTTGAACCTGCATTCCTTGGCCCAGTGACCGGTTTTCCCACAGTTGAAACATTCCTGGAAACCGGACTCCGGTCGCTCCTTCCTTTGGAACGATGATGATGAGCGTCTTCGAACCCTTTTCCGCTTTTCCGTAGGAATCGCTCAAAGGATTTGACAAGAAGGGCTATCTCCTCCTCCTCGTCGAATCGAATTGTCGGATACGTCCGTATCATCATTCCTCGATATGTTTAGACATTCGTAGCTTTGAGAGCTACCCCCTTTTCTTTCCGAGCTATTTTCTCATCTCTGTCGAGTACTTAAACCTGACTTCGTGAGTCCGCAGCTCTCCATACGGTTCTTCAAGGGGAACATACCGCGATTTTGTCGATTGCATCTGGAGTTGTTTGGAGTAGTAGCGATCCGGCAAGGAGCGAAAGAACTTGTCATTAATCCGGGATTGAGAATAATGCTCATTGACAGTCTTCACTCAAGAATGAGCTTGCCGAATCTCCGATAGATGCTTTCAAGTGATTCGCCCGGTTTATGATTAAAACTCTCAAAGTTCCGTCGAGAGTGCAGATCACATTGCATCCGGGGACCGACTCCCCTCATAGAGGATGTCGGTTTGTCCCAAACGGCTTTTTTGTCGTGCAGCCCTGGACGTCCGTGGAAAGCCTCGAAATCCAAGGACGATGTAACATAAGCCGAGCCTTTTCACTTGCGCACCGCCAGGCTCTTTCATTGTTGGTAAGTTCAAGATCTGTCTTTGGCCTCCTAACTCCATGTTCTCCGATAGTCATCGGAATTGGAATCTCCTGATGAAGACATGGCCACATAAGATGATCATGGCATACCATAAACATCTTCATGCGAGCTTTCCACTGGGAGAAAAGCTCAGGTGTGAATTTGGGCGGTTTCGTTAAAGTAAAACCAGAACTCCGTGGTTGAGGAGCGGCGGCAGCAGCAGGTTGAGGTGGGTCGACATTTTCACTGCTGCTTCAATTCGGGATGGGCTCCTGTGCACCTCCGGAGTTAAGGCGAGTGTTGAATAGCATACTGCTTTCTTCGGCCATTTCTGAGATTGAAAGAGTGGGATCTCTACTTAGAACAAAGTAGAACTTGCTCTGATACCACTTGATGGTCCCTTGGAGCCTAAAGGGGGGGGGGGTGAATAGGCTCTTATTAAAGCTCTTTCCTTTCTCTCACGACACAAACACTTATCTAGTTTAAATGATAAAATCACTGCGGAAGATAACCAGATAGTGGAAGTATTTTGTTTTATTATCACAAGATGAATACAACAAAATAGAAGCAAAACTCTCTTACACTCTATTTACAAAAGAACTCACACTCTAGCCAAGTTCTATCTCTGAAGATGATAAAGCTCCTCTTTCTTGTTCGTTCTTGTTAATAATGTATAAGTATGAATATTTATACAAAACATTCCTAAGAGACAACCTTGGAACTTGTAGTTCCGGAATGCGTTCCATGAGAACTATCCCTCGGTAATCTCTCTACCTTGACTGCTGCGGATTGTGGAGCTCAAGATCTTGGATTTGAAGAGTATAAGTGTCTTTGTTAGTTCCGAGATACAATTAAGGTTGTGTCCACATATCCGGATGATCCACGTGTAAGATTCTTCAGGTTCTCAATACATTCGTCTTACATCGGAACACCACGAGCTGATAACTTTAAATGCGGTTTAGTTGGAGCAGTGTCTTCTTGGTCCGGTGTAATTTTCCTTACTCCGTAGCTAATGAAGCTCGGAACCTTACTCCGTGTCAGTGGTTGCTTACTCCGTATCTATTTAAGACTGGAATCCTTAGTCCGTGTCAGCGCTTCCTTACTCCGCATGTAAGTTCCTTACTCCGTATGTAAGTTCCTTACTCCGTATGTAAGTTCCTTACTCCGTATGTAAGTTCCTTACTCCGGGTGAGTCTTAAATAGTCTGATAACTTATTCCGTGTCAGCGCTTTCTTACTCCGCATGTAAGTTCCTTACTCCGGGCGAGTAATACATCCGGATTCCTTACTCCGCATTTGGTTTCCTTACTCCGCACTTATCCTTTAAGTTCTTAGTCCGTAGGAATGTTCCTTATTCCGTATGTATTTGTTACTTGGTTATTTACCAAGTGTTTGACGACACTCACTCTTGTCCGGATCAGGATTATGTATCCTGTCCTTAGCTTTGCTCTCACGAGTGCATCTCTGGATTAATAACATATCTTCTGCAATGATCAAATAGACACAAAAGATCTCAGATCAAATTACATAAGGCTTTATCAGCATTATCCAAATTCTGGGTTTGATCCAACACCAACCATATAGATCTACATAATAAATAATAAGTAACTTCAAAATTTCCAAATTTTAAATATTACCTTTCGTAGAACTTCGACGTTTGGTAAGTACCAAAAACAAAAAGGGTTTGAGTAAAGTATTTGGGGTGTTAAGAGGGATTAATGGAGTTTTTGTAGAGGGAATTTCGTGGTATGGCTTGAGGGACTTGTACATTAAGAGGGGAGGCAAAACTCTCCTTATATAGGGCAAGAGTGGTGGTAGGTGGTAGGTGTGGTAGGTGAAACTTTTGTCTTTAATACCTTATTTTCTTCCCTAATTTTCTCCTTTTCAAATCATTTGATTCTTATCCCATTATTATCTACCACGTTGTAAGGACCCGTACCTTGAGTTAGTCAGTTTTGCCTTCTGAGTAGAGTTTTTCTAGATTTTGACCTAGTGAATGGGCTCAAATGAATTCACGTGCAAAAGGAAAGATGCTTAGAATGATGTCCTCTATCTACCACAGAAGTTTCAGGCCAAACGGACGTGTATGTGTGGTGCACGTGAAATGGGTCCAATTCACGTGCAAGTGTGGTTGTCTTCTAAATGATGCAAGGAGGCTAGGGGTGAAGTTTGAGAGCATTTGGAGTGCATATGGAGTTGCACGTGAATTGGGGAATTCACGTGCAAATTGGCGTGCAGCCATATTTTTGCATGGTTCCTTTGGTTTTGACATTCTAATGATCTTTCTCCAAAGGACCATGTTGAAATTCTGAGTATTTTGGCCTATATGGGTGCGGAAAGGTGCTAACTTGTGTGATCAAAACTACGTCGTTTTGATCCTGGGTTTACTTAATCAAAACTACGTCGTTTTGATGTGGGTAGTGTCTATATAATGAGGGCTTGAGTTTGAGTTTAGGGTTCTTGTGTTCTTCTTTCTTTGCAGCCATCGCCAAGAGAGAGAGAGAGAGAGAGAGAGAGGATCTCCGGGCAGTTGCCGTGGTGGTTCGCGTCGTTGGAAGGTGTCTAGCGTGGAGGTTAGGACAAAGTCTGAGGTAGGGATTCATGTTCTTCCTAACTCTCCTCTGTTTTAGGATATTCACCTATATATATATATGTAAATCCATATAGGTGTGATCTCCTATATGGATGTTGGCCTTCAGTGGCATATTCTGTTGATTCTGATGTTGAATTTGGCTTGAGGATTTTCTGGGTTTGTTTATGCCCACCATGTGTTTGTTGAAATGTCTGAGAGGCCTGCACACTATGTATTTGATAAAACGTCAGTGAGGCCTGCATGCCATGTATTCAATATAATGCCTGTGAGACCTTGTATATGGGTGTCTGATGATATGCCTACGTGACTGGTGTGTACTGTGTTTGATTTGTATTTGATTTGAAGCCTATGAGGCTGATATGTGTGGCTTGTATCTGACCATGTTGGTCCTTGAGATAAAGTGTAAATCTGTTGTCTTGAGTTTACATATTGAGAGGTAATGCTATCGTTGTTCGTTGATCTGTTTGAGACCGAGCTGAGATATGGGCCAGACACAATAGCTGGACCCCTTTGAGATTTGGCCAGGACGTGGTCCTGAGTCTCGGTGTAGCACTCACGACGGTGGGCTAAGTCTACACCCATTCCTGAGGGTAGGTATGGCGCCCGAGAAGGTGGTTGACCATATCTGACTCGGGTGGAAAATGTTGCATTGGTGTCCATGCAACATTCGCCTGAATGTGGTATGTCATGTCGCCGTGGTGGCGGGGTGTCCTCTGCCCTTCGGTGCGGGCTCAGGTAAAGAGTGTTTCCTGGGTGATGTTTCTTGCTTTAGCCTTAGGCACGGCACGAGCACAAGCATACACATATCATGCATGTTGTAGAGCGGGACGGGTCTGGGGGAGACCGGATCCCTACCGAGCTATGGTTTGCTCACCCCTCCTATAACCTGTTCTTTTGCAGGGTTTAGTAGGCGGTAGGTGAAGGCCGAGGAGCTAGGCCCCTGGGGTCGGGAGTTTTATGCTATTTCCTTTGTTGTACTTTGGTTTTATGTTCTGGAATTTGGTTTGGTTTTATTTGTAACAGTACACCTGGCTTCATAGGGGTTTTTTCCCGATTGGGTTGTAATAAACATTTAGTCTTTGAAATGAAATAAAATGAGATGTTGTTATTCAATTTGTGTTTGTATGCATGGTTTGGGAGCAGGAGCATGCCCCTTGGCATGTTAGCCTGATTGTGCAGGTTTGGGACAGCACCCGTGCTAGAAGTCCTTTTAAGGTGCTTGCACCAACCCCTTGTCCCTTCGGGTGCGGGCATGGGCAGTCACTACTCATTTCCAAGTGGAAGGAAATTGGGGCGTGACAATATGGTATCAGAGCCAAGTTTAGTTGGCCTAGGGTAGTGGGCGGATCTGGTTATCTTGAGTCCTTTGGAGGAGCCTGGAGGGACATGCCTGATCAACATGGTCCTCTTTGAGCCTCTAAGGTGTACTTGGGGTAGTCCAGACCTGAGGTAGGATTTGCATGCATTGGCATTAGGGCACTAGTTGCATTTGTTGTCTTTGTGTGATTGTGTGGGTAACCGAGATAAAGCATGTGAGAGAAAAGATGAAGAACATGTTTTAATTTGTGCAACTCTGATTAACTCTGATTTTGTGACAACTTGAGCTGTGTGCTTGTGGAATTGCTGTTTGTGTAATGTGGTTTAATGAGAACTGAAATGTGTGCAGTGTGTGTAATTGCATGGATAAATGGTTTGAACGTGATAAAGTTTCAATTGTGCAACTTTGAAATTTTGTGATGGTTCGAGCATGAAAACATGGAAAAGAATTTGTGATATTGAAACTGAGTGCTTGTGAACGTGAAGCTTGTGAAATGTGAACTGTTAACAAAATAAAATAAAATAATAATAATCAAGAAATAAATAAATAAATAAATACATTAAATTAAATATGTGATAATGTTGGTGTTCTGTGAATGATTGAGCATGTGATTTGTTTGGTATGGTGTGCAATAAACGAGGTTATGAGCAATGCGATGGAGCGTAAATTTGTATAGTCTGTAAAATTTGTTTGGTAAATTTGTAAATTTGTGTAGTAATAATGCGTGTTATAGCTTAAGCTGCTTAATCGGTAGTGATCTCGCAATTGTTGAGATCGTTTAGTGTTAATCTGGAGCGCTACCTTTTCGCATAGCCAATGTTTCTGAGAATTATAAACCGTGCGACGGTTGAGGTAACAGAGGAGGCCGCAACTCAGGTTGGGCAAGTGAGAGAGCTGCAGGCTGAAGGTGATAAACTAATCACGATAGAGGTTGGCATCTTTGACCCGATTATTCCAGAGGTGAGGGATCAGATTCGACAACTAAGTTGGAGCGAGGTGCGAGGTACGCCGAGAGCTGTCAACCCATGTCATTGAGAGGAGCTTGGGTGAGGATCAACCCTCAACACTCCCGTTTGAGCCCCGTTTCCCAAAGGGTTGCGCTTGCTGTGGACAACCGGGACATTGGAAAAGAGAGTGTGCCAAGAAGCAGTACCGGTGTCGCCTCTGTGGAAAAGTAGGACGTCTTCGTACAATCTGTCTTGGTAGGACCGGGAGTGATGTTGGAGGACTAGCTAGTGAGGCCCGTAGAAGAGCAAGACAGAACTTCATTGGTGGTATCGTGCCCCTTTGGTGGGTTGTCAGTTGAGTCTCGTACTAGTTATGTGAGGCAGGGTGGACTTTATCATGTCACGTTTGAGTTAGCATTTCGAATGGATGTGGTTGGTGACCTGTTAGGGAATAAATAAGTAAAAAGAGTAAATATAGATTCATAACGCTGGAAGAATAATGAGTAAAAAAAAAATAATAATAATAATAAAAAATATGGGTGTTAATGTTATAAGTGAGTGATATTCAATTTTGGCACATGTGGATAATCAAAGTAACCAAATCTTGTAGGCAACCTTTTTTCTAGTGGGAGGAAATTTAGACTGGCTAGCTAGTAGAGCTTGAGGTGTGAGGTGATAGCTTGTGGGTTGTTGTGTGACCCCTCCTTGGCAACCTTGAGTAATAGAAATGTGTTTTTATGCGGATAGAGGTATTTGTTGGAATACTACATGAAAGGGATATTCCTATGGTTACCTTTCCAAGTGTTGTGGTTGAAGGAGGAAAACACAGCTAGTATAGCCGCCCCTTGGGTCCATGAGGTGTTGACTTGTTGGCTAGGGTGGTCGTTGCTAGTTCTTGATTAGTGATTATATAGGTGTTATGGGTTCTCAGATGGCCAAGCAGTAGCCATGTGTCGTGCTTATGGTGTGTCGAAAACACCGAGTAATGTAAAACAAATATGTTGTGAAACCAATTTGTGCATGTATGAAATAAGCGGTGTTCTAGAATTGAACTAGCGGCTATGAGTGGGTTTTGAGGGTTATGCCAGGTGCATCAATTTGGTACGTTCTACTCGTCAGGTGTTTTGTGTTTCATTGCTTGTGTGCTGAAAAATGTGGTATTGTGTTGTTGTATGTGTTGCATCTGCGGTAAAGGTATATAGCAGAGTTGCTACGTGAGGGTGTTGTGACACATATGTGTAGAGGAGGATGAGGCGTGGTGTAGTGGCATATTGACTGTGGTGTGGGGATGAAGAAAAGTGTTGGGTGTGATGTTATTAATATTCTTCCTTATCTGGTGTGATGTTTATTAAAGTGTTGATAAGCTAGGAAAAGGGTATTAGTGTTATTTATGAGTCAGTCGGCCGTTTTTGCTTAAAAAGGGTATTAGTGCTACTCCTTGGGGAGAGATTTATGTCGGGCGGATATCACAAGGGTGTATGTTTTTGTAATGACCCGTGTGTAACCCGTGTGTAAGAAGTTAACCACAAACACCTTGGATGTTAGTGCATGTAGGGACCCGTACCTCGAGTTAGTCACAGTTTTGCCTTCTGAGTAGTTTTTCTAGATTTTGACCTAGTGAATGGGCTCAAATGAATTCACGTGCAAAAGGAAAGATGCTTAGAATGATGTCTTCTATCTACCACAGAAGTTTCAGGCCAAACGGACGTGTATGTGAGGTGCACGTGATATGAGTCCAATTCACGTGCAAGTGTGGTTGTCTTCTAAATGATGCAAGGAGGCTAGGGGTGAAGTTTGAGAGCTTTTGGAGTGCATATGGAGTTGCACGTGAATTGGGGAATTCACGTGCAAATTGGCGTGCAGCCATATTTTTGCATGGTTCCCTTGGTTTTGACATTCTAATGATCTTTCTCCAAAGGACCATGTTGAAATTCTGAGTATTTTGGCCTATATGGGTGCGGAAAGGTGCTAACTTGTGTGATCAAAACTACGTCGTTTTGATCCTGGGATTCACTTAATCAAAACTACGTCGTTTTGATGTTGTGTTGTCTATATAAGGAGGAGAAGCTCTCTGTTTTAGGTTTAGGGTTCTCTTCAGCTGCTGCAGCCGTCGTAGAGAGAGAGAGAGCTAGAGAGAGAGAAGGAAGGAGAGCTCCTGGTTGCTGCCAGGCGCCTTGCGTGGGTGGTCAGAGTCTCGTGAGTGGACGGCGTTCGGCTTGGGATCAGACTGTTGCCACGTTGTTGCGTCTTACCTGAGGTAGGGATTCTGTTCTTCCTAAATCCTCCTCTGTCCTAGGGTCCTAGGGCAGATTATGGGTTATATCTGTTATATTATTTATATGTAAATTCATATAGGTGTGACCTCCTATATGAATGTTGGCCTTCAGTGGCGTTTGGTGTGATTTCTGAGGTTGGGTGGTTAGTACATGTTAAGTGTTTGATAAAATGCCGGTGTGGATAAGCCTGTATGAATATGCCTGTGTGTATGCTCAGAACGTGTTTGAAATAATGCCTGTGAGGCTACGCATATTATGTGTCTGAAATAATATCTGTGTGGCTGGGTTTGTGAGCCTGTGAATATATGCATGCTAAGTGTTCGACGTTATTCCCGTGTGACTAAGCATATTAAGTGTTTGATGTTATGCATGTATGGCCTTATGTGCTGTGTGTTTGCTTGTACACCCGGTGGCTGTGGAAGCCCGGGACCGTTTTGTGTTAGCCTGTGAGGCTGTGGAAACTATGCCTGAGAGGCGGTCAAACTAGTGGCCTGAAGAGGCGGTTAAATCACTTGGCCTGAAGAGGCGGTTAAATCACTTGGCCTGAAGAGGCGGTTAAATCACTTGGCCTGAAGAGGCGGTTAAATCACTTGGCCTGAAGAGGCGGTTAAATAACTTGGCCTGAAGAGGCGGTTAAATCACTTGTTGTTAAAGTGTTAGCCTGTGTGGCAGTGGAAGATTGTAATTGTTGATGTGGTTGTTATTATGTCTGTTGAAATTATTGTAACACGACACTGCACTTGTACACATGGCATGTAAATGCTAGGAGCATGGGATGGGTTGGGGAGACATGATCCCTACTGAGCTGTGGATGCTCACCCCTCCTACTATGGTGTGTTTTCTTGCAGGAACCTACAGGCGTTAGGTGGGAACACCAAGGTGGAAGAGTTCTGTTCTGTGGTTTTGTTTTGTGTTATTTGCATTATGTAATTTTGTTGAGGCATTGTAACCCCAGCGGGGAGATATTGTAATATAGTTTGAAACATAATAAAGGCATGTGCTTTCAATTAAATAATTATGTGATTTTGGTTTCTGGAAAAATAAATGTGTAGTGTATATTGTATTCTACCCCTTTGTCCAAACCCGGATAAAGGGAGGGTCACGTTCCGGTCTCCTCGGGTTGGAAATCCGGGGCGTGACAGTTTTGGAGCGGTGGTGGTAGGCGGGTGATCTATATCTGTTCTCCTCGAAAACCTTTCATGTGTAGTATCACACGGTAAGTGAGATGGTTCATGCCATCAAGGTGTCGGTGTATTTGAGACTTTTGTTGGTGTATCGAGATGGAACGCGATGGTTGGTATAGGGGAGTTGGTAGGCCATGAGGTGGAGTATATCATGGAGGCAAAGAACTCCCTTGTGACCTGTGAATGGCGACACAGAGGGATCAATTGTCTTGTTGCAGGTGGGGGGATTTTTCCTGGTCAAAGAGAGAGCTGTGTTAGTTATACTTCACCGATAAGTTCGACTTCATTGCGTTTGGTGTTTGCCGACTCGGAAAGGCGTTAACACTTGGGCTGTAGTGTATGCCTCAGTTAGTATGCAGGCTGTGGGACCTTAGTGGATACCTATTTAACCGTGATCAAGGATGCTAGCACGAAGTGTCCGAGAGCTGTTATCGTGTAGTGTTCTGGTTCTGTTCTGGTACACAGACTTCTTTTAGTCGATCCTCACGGTCGGTGACCGGTGATAGCAGGATGGTGGATTTTGGTCTTGCTGTGGTTGTGTATGGTACTGCATTTGTTGTTTTGAGTTACTCCTTGGACTCCGTTGGGCGTCTTGTTGACTGTGACCGAATTGGTGGAGAGCAAACTTCATCCTGCTGTAGTTGTGTCCTGGATTGTAAGTCATCTTGAGTTCCCTTTGGCATTGGTTGGGTTCTATTGTTGCGTGTATCGCTATAGAGTGAGACGGTTTCAGCTGTGATGCAGGTGCTGCTGTGGTGATATCCCTGTGTGGGACTGTGATTGTGGTTTGCATAATGCTTTTCTCTTGTTTATTTGTGTTTCCTTGTGACCTCTTTGTGTTTGCTGTTAGGGTAAGGTCTACATATGGAGTGTGGCTGCGTTGTAAATTGTTAGTGTCCGTTGCCATCAAATCTCAGTGGTGTCATTGTTAGGTATTTTACGTTGTGGAGTGTTGGTCCTATTGTGACACGAGTAGGCATCTAACGCCGAGTACCCTGCTATGTCGATGCAGTGACTTCTCATTCACTCATATGAATTCTAGCGAATGGATGTTTCACGCATAGGCTTGTGGTGTTGGCCTTGTTCGGTTGTCAGGGTCTTAATGAATCCGTGGGAGGTTTCTCAACCTCACTGTTGTCAGACTTGCTCACACGAGTTGTTGTCAGCACACTAATTGGCCAAGCTCTAGTTCTTGTTGTGATCATGGGTGTTATGTGTTGCTTTGATCTTCTCGTGATGTTTACTACTTGATTTCTCCTTGCGGGGACGAACAGTCCAAAGGTGGGAAGGTTGTGAGGAAACTCCCTGCGGCTGAGTTTGTATGGTGTCAGCGAGTGGGCAGTGTACTAGCCAAAGGATAGTGATGTGTTTTCTTGTATTAGTTGTGTGTACGATTTGGTGTATTTGTATTGTCTTTTAGACATGTGTTCATATTTGAGATGTGTATTTGTGACATGCGGATATGTGTTATATGCATTATTGTGGTTATGGATTATGGTGGTACTTTGTTATGTGCTGTTGTGCTGTGTGCGGTGTATGACCCATTTGGGTGTGGTGGCTTGCCGGGTGGCAAATGGGTAGCTTGTGTTTGTTTTCCTTGTATGTCATTTCTTTTCGAGGACGAAAAGTCTTAAGGGGGAGAGGATGTAAGGACCCGTACCTTGAGTTAGTCAGTTTTGCCTTCTGAGTAGAGTTTTTCTAGATTTTGACCTAGTGAATGGGCTCAAATGAATTCACGTGCAAAAGGAAAGATGCTTAGAATGATGTCCTCTATCTACCACAGAAGTTTCAGGCCAAACGGACGTGTATGTGAGGTGCACGTGAAATGGGTCCAATTCACGTGCAAGTGTGGTTGTCTTCTAAATGATGCAAGGAGGCTAGGGGTGAAGTTTGAGAGCATTTGGAGTGCATATGGAGTTGCACGTGAATTGGGGAATTCACGTGCAAATTGGCGTGCAGCCATATTTTTGCATGGTTCCCTTGGTTTTGACATTCTAATGATCTTTCTCCAAAGGACCATGTTGAAATTCTGAGTATTTTGGCTTATATGGGTGCGGAAGGGTGCTAACTTGTGTGATCAAAACTACGTCATTTTGATCCTGGGTTTACTTAATCAAAACTACGTCGTTTTGATGTGGGTAGTGTCTATATAATGAGGGCTTGAGTTTGAGTTTAGGGTTCTTGTGTTCTTCTTTGCTGCAGCTGCTGCTAGAGAGAGAGAGAGAGAGAGAGAGAGAGGATCTCCGGGCAGTTGCCGTGGTGGTTCGCATCGTTGGAAGGTGTCTAGCGTGGAGGTTAGGACAAAGTCTGAGGTAGGGATTCATGTTCTTCCTAACTCTCCTCTGTTTTAGGATATTCACCTATATATATATATATGTAAATCCATATAGGTGTGATCTCCTATATGGATGTTGGCCTTCAGTGGCATATTCTGTTGATTCTGATGTTGAATTTGGCTTGGGGATTTTCTGGGTTTGTTTATGCCCACCATGTGTTTGATGAAATGTCTGAGAGGCCTGCACACTATGTATTTGATAAAATGTCTGTGAGGCCTGCATGCCATGTATTCAATATAATGCCTGTGAGACCTTGTATATGGGTGTCTGATGATATGCCTACGTGACTGGTATGTACTGTGTTTGATTTGTATTTGATTTGAAGCCTATGAGGCTGATATGTGTGGCTTGTATCTGACCATGTTGGTCCTTCTGAGATAAAGTGTAAATGCTGTGCTGAGTTTACATATTGAGATGTAATGCTATCTTTGTTCGTTGATCTGTTTGAGACCGAAGCCGAGATATGGGCCAGGCACAATAGCTGGACCCCTTTGAGATTTGGCCAGGACGTGGTCCTGAGTCTCGGTGTAGAACTCACGACGGTGGGCTAAGTCTACACCCATTCCTGAGGGTAGGTATGGCGCCCGAGGAGGTGGTTGACCATATCTGACTCGGGTGGAAAATGTTGCATTGGTGTCCATGCAACATTCGCCTGAATGTGGTATGTCATGTCGCCGTGGTGGCGGGGTGTCCTCTGCCCTTCAGTGCGGGCTCAGGTAAAGAGTGTTTACTGGGTAATGTTTGCTGTTTTAGCCTTAGGCACGACACGAGCACAAGCATACACATATCATGCATGTTGTAGAGCGGGACGGGTCCGCGGGAGACCGGATCCCTATCGAGCTATGGTTTGCTCACCCCTCCTATAAACCTGTTCTTTTGCAGGGTTTAGTAGGCGGTAGGTGAAGGCTGAGGAGCTAGGCCCCTGGGGCTGGGAGTTTTATGCTATTTCCTTTGTTGTACTTTGGTTTTATGTTCTGGAATTTGGTTTGGTTTTATTTGTAACAGTACACCTGGCTTCATAGGGGTTTTTCCCCGACTGGGTTGTAATAAACATTTAGTCTTTGAAATGAAATAAAATGAGATGTTGTTATTCAATTTGTGTTTGTATGCATGGTTTGGGAGCAGGAGCATGCCCCTTGGCATGTTAGCCTGATTGTGCAGGTTTGGGACAGCACCCGTGCTAGAAGTCCTTTTAAGGTGCTTGCACCAACCCCTTGTCCCTTCGGGTGCGGGCATGGGCAGTCACTACTCATTTCCAAGTGGAAGGAAATTGGGGCGTGACACACGTGGTCCCTTTGTTTCCCCCATTTTGAATTTTTTGGATTTGTTTGACTTTGAAGCTTATGTTGGTCACAAAAGTCACATGGGTGCATGACCTACTATTTTGACTATAACTTTCTAGATTCTCAATTAAATTAAATACGTCCAATTAGGATGGATTCCTAACTGAATTATCTACATTTCGAGACCAATTTCAAGTCCATTGGACTTGTATATCAAAAGTTATTGGGTTTTGAAGTGAGACTAGAAATTCTGGGTGTGCTACTAGACCTTTGTGCACTGTTTGAATTGTTTCTCCAAATGGGCTGATCCAATGAGTCTGAAATTTTAAAAGAATGTATCTAACTAAGTTTTAAACATGTTATAAAAATATCAAGTCATTTAGAGCTACAAAAGCAAAGTTATAAATTTTTAAAGATGACTTCCAGAACTGCGCTAGTCTATCCTTTCTAAGCATAACTATTGTTATGGAGTATTAATAAAATTGTTTTTACTACTTTTCTTTGACATGATAAATTTAAATAGATGATGTATTTTTACTAAATCAGTATATATCCATAAACTAATCTATAAAATATTAACATAACTTTCGTCTCATATAGTAACTGTTTCGGGTTGTATGTTTGCTCTAGGGCTAGATCCTATATTCTCACTCCTTTCTATACTTATAATACTCTTCCTTTCTATAAACTTCATCACACCATTCATTTGATATTTCTCATAGAACTATTCCAACACCTATTTCTTCTTAACGGCTAGTTAACTATTTATTTATTTATTTATTCACTTATAAGGTTCTTCACAATCATGTAACTATTATTAAAATTTGCAGATTTTACATCCTACCCTCCTTAAGGAAATTTCGTCCTCGAAATTATTGCGTACCTTCATCAGTGAAGAGGTTAGGATACTTTTGTTTCATCGTTTCTTCATGTTCCCAAGTTGCCTCTTCGATTGCTTGGTTTCTCCATAATATCTTCACAAGTGGTATCCTTTTCATATGGAGTACCTGCTCCTTTCGATCAAGGATTTTTACGGGTTGTTCTTTATAGGTCAAGTTAACTCCAAGTTGAATGGGCTCTACTGTTAACACATGAGATGGGTCAGGCATGTATTTCCTTAGGAGAGACACATGGAATACATTATGTATGTGCTCCAAATTTGGTGGTAGGTCTAAGCGGTAGGCTACAGGTCCGATCTTCTTGAATATCTCGAATGAGCCAATGTATCGAGGGCTTAGTTTTCCCTTCTTCCCAAACCTCATGACACCCTTCCATGGGGATACTTTTAGAAATACTTGGTCACCCTCCTTGAACTCTAAATCTTGACGACGATTATCTGCATAACTCTTTTGTCTACTTTGTGCAGCTCTCATATGGCGTTGGATAAAGCGTACCTTGTCTGTTGTTTTTTTCACCAATTCTGGACCTAACAGTTTTCCCTCTCCTACCTCATCCCAACAAGTTGGCGTTTGACATCTCTTTCCATAAAGTGCTTCATATGGAGCCATTTGTATGCTTAAATGGTAGCTATTATTATATGAAAATTCCACCAGAGGAAGGTGTTGATCCCAACTTCCTTGGAAGTCAATAGCACATGCCCTAAGCATGTCTTCCAATGTTTGGATTGTCCTTTCTGATTGCCCATCAGTTTGAGGGTGAAAAGCAGTACTAAACCTTAGCTCTGTATTCAAGGACTTTTGGAGGCTCTTCCAAAATTTTGATGTAAACCTTGGGTCACGATCGGATACAATAGATAATGGTGCTCCATGAAGTCGGACAACTTCCTTAATGTAAAGCTTGGCCAGCTGATCTAAAGAGAAGTCTTCTCGTATAGGAATGAAGTGAGACGTCTTTGTCAGTCAATCTACTACAACCCAAATAGCATTATGTCCCTTTGATGTTCTAGGTAGACCCGTGACAAAATCCATAGTCACATTCTCCTATTTCCACTCAGGTACTGGTAATGATTGTAAAACTCCCTTTGGTAACTGTCACTCAGCTTTGACTTGTTGGCACACTAGACACCTTGATATAAAGTCTGCAATATCCCTCTTCATGTTATCCCACCAAAAGTGCTTTCGCAGATCGCGATACATCTTAGTGCTCCAGGGTGTACGGAAAATGCTGAGCTATGTGCCTCTTTTAATAACTCTCTTTTTAATTCTGTAGATGATAACACACATAATCTCGTTCCAAATCTTAAGACGCCATCTTTATCAATAGTGAACTCAGGGAGTTTACCTTTTTGTGTAGCCTCTATCTTCTTTTGTAAGTTGGGGTCACCATGTTGTGCTGCTTTTATCTTATCCAAAAGTGTTGGTTGGGCAGATATTTGGGCTAGATAACTTCTGGCTCCTTGTTTTATGATCTCGAGATCCATCCTCTTCAAGTCTTCGATTAAAGGCCTCTGTATGGTGATCATTGCTGCTGAAGTACCAGAGTATTTTTTACTTAGAGCATCGGCCACCACGTTTGCCTTCCCAGGATGATAATTAATAGTGCAATCATAATCCTTTAATAATTCCAGCCACCTTCTTTGTCGCATATTTAGCTCCTTTTGAGTGAATATATACTTGAGGCTTTTATGGTCGGTGTAGATTTCGCATTTCTCTCCATAGAGATAGTGACGCCAGATTTTTAATGCAAAGACGATTGCCGCCAGCTCCAAGTCATGTGTGGGATAGTTTATCTCATGAATCTTTAATTGGCGTGATGCATAGGCAATTACCTTATCATGTTGCATTAACACACAACCAAGTCCTTCCTTTGATGCATTACTATAGATCACAAAGTTTCCACCCTCGCAAGGTAAAGCTAGTATATGTGCACTAATCAACCGTCGTTTTAGTTCTTGAAAGCTATCTTCACACTTCTTGGTCCATTCGATTTTAACACCTTTACGAGTTAGCTTTGTCAATGGGCTTGCCAATCTTGCAAAGTTTTCTACAAACCGTCGGTAATATCCAGCAAGTCCCAAAAAGCTGCGGACCTCCGTTGCTGTTGTAGGTCTTGGCCATTCCTTTGCTACCTTTGTCTTTGCAGGGTCTACAGAGATGCCCTCATGAGTGAGCACATGTCCCAGGAATGCCACTTGCTGTAGCCAAAATTCACATTTGCTAAATTTAGCAAATAATTCCTTCTTCTTTAAGGTTTGTAATACAATCCTCAAATGTTCTTTGTGCTCCTCCTGGCTTTTGGAGTAGATGAGTATATCATCGATGAAGACAACGACAAACTTATCCAAGTAATCATGAAATACTCTATTCATTAAATCCATGAATATGGATGGAGCATTCATCAATCCAAATGGCATTACAGTGAATTCATAATGCCCGTACCTTGTTTGAAAAGCTGTCTTTGGAATATCATCCTCCTTCACCCTTAGCTGGTGGTAACCAGACCGAAGATCAATTTTTGAGAAGTATCGAGCACCTTGAAGTTGATCAAAGAGTTCATTGATCCTCGATAATGGATATTTGTTCTTGATAGTGACATTATTGAGTTCCCTATAATCGATGCAGTGCCTCATTGAACCATCCTTCTTTTTCACAAATAGAACAGGCGCTCCCCATGGGGATACGCTAGGTCGAATGAATCCTTTGTCTATCAATTCTTGCAACTGCTTCTTCAATTCACTTAACTCCATCGGTGCCATACGATAAGGACTTTTGGAAATAGGGTTCGTCCCTGGCATTAAATCGATGGAAAATTCGACTTCTCGCCGAGGAGGGAGTCCTAGTAATTCCTCAGGAAACACATCTTCATATTCGCAGATGATCGGGATCTCCTTTAATTTAATTTCACCTGCACTTGTGTTGAAAAGAGATCCTTCTTCTTGACAATTAGATGTTATAGATGCAATGTCTTCATCCTTTTGACACGCAAACACCAGCTTAGGGTGATTTGGAAGATCAAAAGTAACTCTTTTTTGATTGTACTCTATAGTTGCATGATTAGTAGTAAGCCAATCCATTCCTAATATGACATCAAAGTCTACTATTGGTAAGGAAATAAGGTCCGCCGGTAGGATTCTTTCGCAAATAGTGATAGGACACGCCTTATATACTTTAGTAGCATTCATGGTATTACCACTTGGTGTCATCACTGATAATTCTACCTTTAATTTTTGATGTGGAATGTTTAGTTGTTCGACATACTTTGTAGAGATAAAAGAATGTGTTGAACCAGAATCGAATAAGGTATAAGCATTCCGTGAGCTTATAAGTAAGGTACCTTTCACCACTTCGTTGTTTGTTTCCTCTTCCACCGATGGCTCCAGTTCTGCAGTCGTGATGGCATATGCGCGAGCTGATGGCTTGGGTTGTTGCAACTGCTGCAGTGGTTGTGGTTGTCGTTGTGGTTGGTATGGTTGCTGGAACTGTTGTTGATTCACTCCCATAATCTTCGACTTTGGACATTGATTGGCGTAATGTCCAAGCTCATTGCAGTTGAAACATTTGAGGGTTGGATGCATAATCGGTGTTTGTCTCGGAGGTTGTAGAAGATTGCGGTTTTGATTGGGACTATGATTCACTTGTTGTCCTTGTTTCAGTTTCTCTCAGCATTCATGAGCTTGATGTCCATGCTTGCCACATTTGTAACATTTTCCTGATCTTTGGAGGCATTCACCATGGTGTTTCTTCCCGCATTTTGGGCAAGGAGAAAATGTTACCTCCTTCATGATAGGCCTTTTGATTTCTAGTTTACTAGCCTGATAGTCCACCTTCCTCTTCTTTTCATTTTGGTTACGAGTCTTTTGGTAGTCAAGGTGTTCCATTTCCACCTTTAATGCACACCGAACGACAGCCTCATAGTCGGAGAAGTCAAAGGCTGCTAATGCCCTCCGTGTACTTGGCTTCAAGCCATGGTAAAACATTTGAACCTTACTTTGGGTTCTAGCCACATATTGAGGTGCGTACCTTGCTAGCTTGGTAAATTTTGCCTCATATGCTGCAACGGTGTCATCCTCTCCTTGTTTGAGGTCAAGGAAATCTCTCTCTATCTTGCTCCTTAATGGTTGGGGGAAGTATTTCTCGAGCAAGATTTCTTTGAAGGCTTCCCAGTTTAAAGACTCGATCTCCTCCTCCGGTTTGGTGTTCTTGATGAGAGTCCACCATTGGTTTGCTTCCCCTTTCATTCTATAAATAGCAAATTTCACCTTTTGTTGTTCGGAGCATTCCAGCACTAAGAAAATCTTCTCAAGCTTATTAACCCATTCCTCCATATGGGTTGGATCAGTTGAACCAGCAAATGATGGTGGATGTTGTTTCATAAATTGCTCCACTGTTACTTCTTTTGGTTGAGGATGCACAACATGTCCGTGTTGGCTCGAGGGTTGATTTACATTCATGGGTTGACTCATGTTCCTTGCCATGGTTTGAGCCATTTGCATGAAAAAGGCCATCATGTTTTCAGTACTGATGCTTTGAGGAGGAGTTGTGTCCATAGGTTGACGATTTGCAGGTAAAGAACTTTCATGATTTCCATTAGCAAATGCGTTCGTTGGCATTGTGCCCTCAACAAATTCGTTAGTCACCCCGTTGTTCCTAGAGGAGTTGCCATTCCTGTTTGCTCCATTTCTAGTTTCCACCATTTTGCCCCTTTGGGATACGCATAATTCGAGATTAGTACATAACATAGTTGTAATGAGAGTAGCATAAAATAGTATAAACAATCTAATATCCAAACTTATATAATAATTCATACTATAGTTTCACTAAGTAATTCTAATTTTACCTATACTTAGTCTCTTTGCTTAACTAAACCTTTGCTCTGATACCAACTGTAACGCCCCCAAATTCAGGACCTCCAAACCGGGTGCGTTAGCGGAAATTAAATATATAAATTTCAAACTATTACTTATTTCTTCAAACAAACCCATAATTATTACAAATTTCAATCCAAGATCTTTAAGGTTTAGGGGTTTAGAGACTAAGTGTCCTTAACCCATTATTACATAACAAGCACACGAACAATCAAACTCATAAATCTTTAAAATTCCATACAACTTTATTTCCAAGTACTTCTCGACTCCTTATCTTAGTTTCTCCCTTCCTTTAATTACCTGGGGTTGGAAAAGAAATCATAACAAGGGTGAGCTCAAATAGCCCAGTAAGGGTAAACATAAGTGGGCAAGGAAAATCATAAATATATCGAACATAAGAAATACCATAAAAGATTTCATAACATTTGCACATCATATGTGATCAACATTTCACAAGGGAATCATAACATGGAAGATTATGTTTGGACATCGTATCATAACATCATGATCTAGGTTAGCTACCCAGATACCATATCATAATATAACATATTATCAGCTGGATTGACACTCTTCAGTGATGTTCTTTACCCAATGCATTGGAGGTCTTTCTGGAACCACCCATCATAAACTTACTTTGTCCAAACATAAGAGGTTATAACAACTTTAACATACATAACATGAGCCATATCATAGAATTCCAATAAAACATTCAAGGTTAACAAGGATAACCACGAATATCAAAATGGTTATCTACCCCAATCAATAGCATAGATTATCACGGGAGAGATTAAAAAGAGACTAATGTTTTCAACAATAAATTGGAAATAAAAGAATAAGAAACATAAAACTCTTACAATAATAATTCCAAATAAAACAAGATAAAGAGGAAGAGAAAAGAGAGAAAAAGAAAAGAAAAACCCTTACAATAATAATGAAATATAGATTATAATGAAAAAGAAAAAGGGGATGAGAAAAACCCTTATAATCCGTTTGTCGTTCTCCGCATCCTAAACCTTGAAAATCAAAACATTAAATTAATATTTTTGTCTTTCCATTCTAATACCATAATAGTTATGTATGTATATATTTATAGGTGACAATGCCAACCATATAGTAATAAATACATATGAGGTGGTATAACCAACCTTATTAATAACATATGTGAGGTGGTAAAACCAACCATGTAAATAATCTATAAGAGGTGGTAAAACCAACCATGTAAATCATATATATAAGGTGGTAAAACCAAGTATATAGATCTACATAATAAATAATAAGTAACTTCAAAATTTCCAAATTTTAAGTATTACCTTTCGTAGAACTTCGACGTTTGGTAAGTACCAAAAACAAAAAGGGTTTGAGTAAAGTATTTAGGGTGTTAAGAGGGCTTAAGGGATTTTTTGTATAGGGAATTTCGTGGTATGGCTTGAGGGACTTGTACATTAAGAGGGGAGGCAAAACTCTCCTTATATAGGGCAAGAGTGGTGGTAGGTGGTAGGTGTGGTAGGTGAAACTTTTGTCTTTAATACTTTATTTTCTTCCCTGATTTTCTCCTTTTCAAATCATTTGATTTTTATCCCATTATTATCTACCACGTGGTCCCTTTGTTTCCCCCATTTTGAATTTTTTGGATTTGTTTGACTTTGAAGCTTATGTTGGTCACAAAAGTCACATGGGTGCATGGCCTACTATTTTGACTATAACTTTCTGGATTCTTCATTAAATTAAATATTTCCAATTGGGATGGATTCCTAACTTAATTATCTACATTTTGAGACCAATTTCAAGTCCATTGGACTTGTATATCAAAAGTTATTGGGTTTTGAAGTGAGACTAGAAATTCTGGGCGTGCTACTAGACCTTTGTTCACTGTTTGAATTGTTTCTCCCAGTGGGCTGATCCAATGAGTCTGAAATTTTAACCGAAGGTATCTAACAACGTTTTAAACATTTTATAAAAATATCAAGTCATTTCAAGCTACAAAAGCAAAGTTATAAATTTTTAAAGATGACTTCCAGAACTGCGCTAGTCTATCCTTTCTAAGCATAACTATTGTTATGGAGTATTAATAAAATTGTTTTTACTACTTTTCTTTGACATGATAAATTTAAATAGATGATTTATTTTTACTAAATCAGTATATATCCATAAACTAATCTATAAAATATTAACATAACTTTCGTCTCATATGGTAACCGTTTTAGGTTATATGTTTGCTCTATGGCTAGATCCTATATTCTCACTCCTTTCTATACTTATAATACTCTTCCTTTCTATAAACTTCATCACACCATTCATTTGATATTTCTCATAGAACTATTCCAACAACTATTTCTTCTTAACGACTAGTTAACTATTTATTTATTTATTTATTTATTCACTTATAAGGTTCTTCACAATCATGTAACTATTATTAAAATTTGCAGGTTTTATAATTTTTTGGGGTGCAATTGGTCACCTAAAATGTGAGTAGTCTACATTACCAGATACGGGTTCGGGGGTTGGTTACGTGTAGGGATGGATTAGCACCCATACAACGCCCTTTCAGTACCTATAGGAGGAGGAGGTTTTTGTTTGCTTTTAACTATTTTGGCTGGGTTAAGGCATTATTGTTTTCCTAAAAATTCTATGCTTTTTATTTAGCTAAATTATTTTTCAAGTTATGATTAAAATTAATTTATCCTGAATTTCTAAAGGTTATCCTAAATTGCTTTTCTGCTTTTTATTTAGCTAAGTTTTTTTTTACTTTGTTTTGTTTTGTTGTGCCTCTTTTTTTTTGTTTTGTTTGTTTTTGTTTTTGTTTTGAAAATTGAAGTCCTAAAAAATTAAAATATGCATTTTTCAAATTGTTGGCTTTTGGTTTGAAAACGTTTTTTTTGTTTGTTTGATTTTTGTCTTTATGTTTTTGTGAAAATGTTTTTTATTTGTTTTTTTGAAAGAATTAGCACTACAAAACTATGAACCAACACAATAACATAAGATAAGTCTAGCAATAGAAGCCCATCAGGGGCATTGACCTATATGTTGTTTGCTCATTTTATGTCATGTAACCTTTGTTTTATAGGGTAGTCCTTAAGCCATCCCTTGCACAAATGATTTGCCTTACTATTGGTTTATTCTTTTATCATGTCTATTTATCTTGCTATTGCTATATACTGTTTTACTTATTTCATACAACTGTTCATAATTTTATTATCCTTTTGTGCTAACTCTGTCCTATTAGAAAATAACATCACTTTATTACTTCCCATGTTTATTTCTTGATTTTAACATCCAACATGTTCTATTATATTTCACCCCATACACAGTCTTTGGTCACATAGGCCATCTCAGTACTAGGTGTCCATTCATTCCCCACTTAACATGCAATATTCTTCCACATCAGTCCATACTCCATAGGTACCTGAGAGGTGTACCCTCATTCATACATTCACAGCTCTATAACAATTTGTCCTCATGCATTGCATCACATAGACATGTAGATCCATGCATACATGCTTACTCACTCACATGTTCATGCATACATGCATGTCAAAAAAAACAAACAAACAAAAGATAAGAGAAAAACAAAAAATAAAGATAAAAATAAAAGGGAGCTTACCGTAGTCCACTTCTGCCACAGCCAAGATTGCGTACCGATACAACCTCAGATCCCGACAGCAACAACTAACCACTTCAATGGTAGAACAAACAGAAAACAGATTTGCTAGTCTAGAGCAAGGTCAACAAGAACTGCAAAAATCAAATGAAGGCCATGATGGAAATGTTGACCAAGAGGGCGGCAGACAAAGATAAGGGTCCCGCTGAGATGGCCACCGACCAGTCCCCAAGGCAAGCACAAGGGGCAACAATGCCTCCTCACTTCATAGCAGTACCCCCACTGGAGTTTAATCCATCTAACCTGAACCCTGGGCCTTCTTATCAAGTCCAATTTACCTCACCTTCTCTAAGCAACATGGCCGAAGCAATGGGACTTCATGTACCTCAGGAGGGTGATCAGTCACTATTAATGAAGAAGTTGGAGGAAAGACTCAAAGCAGTTGAAGCAACAGAAGCTTATGGGATGATTAATCTTTAAGATTTGTGTCTGGCGCCCAACATCATTCTGCCACCAAAATTCAAGGTACCAGACTTTGACAAGTTTAATGAGTCCCAGTGCCCAAAAATACACCTTACTATGTATTGTCGGAAGATGGCTGCCCGTGCTAATGATGACAAGCTCCTCATGTATTGTTTCCAAGAAAGCTTGACTAGGGCACCACTCTGATGGTACATTCAGCTGGAGGGAAGTCATATCAAGACTTGGAGAGGCCTCGCAATAGCTTTCCTCACACAATACAAACACATCACGGAATTTTTCCTGGACAGGTTGGCGTTGCCAGCCTTTGAGAAAGGAGCTACTGAAAGCTTTAAAGTCTATGCTAGAAGATGGAGGGAGGCAGCTACAGAAGTTCAATCCCCACTAACTGAAGGGCAGTTGACCACCATGTTTATCAAAACTTTGAAAGGGGTATACTATGACAAGCTGATAGGTAACGTATTGTAAGGACCCGTATTTGAGGGGCCTTAGAGATAGCCTTGAGTTAGAGACCTTATTTGAACAAATGAATATCAGCACAATGATGTGCTCATCAAATGGTGAATTTTGACTGTACTTGGACTAAATTTGGGATTTTAGGCCCTGAGGGGTATTTTCGGGATTTCACAAATAATTTTAAATTCCCTTTTAAATTACCTGGGTTTGTATTTTGAGCTTTGGGCCTCCCTTCAAGGGAAAAACCCAATATGAGAGATAGTGGGCTGTTTTGCCTTTCTTCTTGGGTTTACTTAACCTTTGGGTTGCATTTGGTCTTGGGCTTCCATTGAAAACAAAATAATAATAATAAGGAAAAAAAAGGGGAGAAACCAAACCCTACTCTTTGTTGGCAGCCGTCCCAGAGAGAGAGAGAGAGAGAGAGAGAGGGAGAGAGGGGATCTGCAAATTCCGGCCAAGGGAAAGGGGCCTGAGGCCTGAGGAAGAGAGGGAGAAGACGATCCGGAGGCTGGAAGGGAGATTTCCGGCAATCAAGGATCTTTTCTGGTGGCTGGAAGCTAATTCCTGGAAAAAAATTCTTTTTCTGCAATACGAGGTAGGGATTTCAAGTTTTTCTGTTTTCCGTCCCTCTCTTAGATTTCTAGAATAACATTTATATATTGAGTTTCTAAATTCTACCTTGAGCCTATGGATGATTTGGGGTTTTTGTCTGGGTTTTCTAAATTTCTGAATTTCTGTGTGAGATTTATACTTTTGGGTTAGGAGTCATTTGTATACCCATTGTCTTGGGATTATTTAGATGAAAAGTTTTGGGAAAACCCTGTATTTGGCTTGGCTAAGGCCTCTGGTACTGGGAAATCATGAGAGTGAGGCCAGAGTTGGTTTTAGACCCGGTTTATGGGCTTAGAACCTCAATAACTTCTAAACTAAGACGAATTTGAGGTTGGTTCTTTAGGGAAAAATGATTAGAATGACAAAAGGAAGGTTTTGGAGCCTGCACGTGAAAAAGCCTTTTTCACTTGCAGATTCATTCTTGCTCCAAATAGCCCCAAATTTTAGGTGGAGCTTCCTTAGAGGCATAGGAGTTGAATTACATCTGCACGTGAAAATGACCTTTTCACGTCCAACCTTGTTTTTGGCTAAAAATCGTCCCTGAACCTTCTGGGATGGATAGAATGGTGTTTGGAGTTAATTTGCCTCTGCACGTGAGAATAGGTTGTCACGTGCAGCTTGTTTTGAGCTTCCCTTGAGGTGGATAAGCCTCCTTTGAAAGGTGGTTGATGATCCAGACAATGAGAGTGAGATATGTGTGGACTTCAGGGACCATGAGGAGTTAGGTGATGTTATATGTAATGATTTGATTGTTCTAAGACTATCTGTTGTTTTACATTCTGAGTTGAGTTTTCTGTATGTTGAATGAGTTGCATGTTTGTACTATGTTTGTTGGGTTATGTTTATTGAGTTGTATATGTTGAAACGTGTATGCTGAGGACCCCAGAAACGCGGGGAGTTGAGATAAGAACCCCAGAAACGCGGGGAATTGAGCTGAGTATGGGACAGTCATTATACTGTACCCCTTGAGATGAGATTCACATTTGCCTGGTGTGGCATGTCACATCGCCGTGGTGGCGGGGTGTCCTCTGCCCTCCTGTGCAAGCAGAGGTATGAGGCGTGTTTACCGGGTGATGATTATTGTTTTAGCTTAAGTCACTACACGAGCACATGCATCCACTTGACATGCATAGTTTTTAGAGTGGGATGGGATTGGGGAGACTTGATCCCTACTGAGCTGTGGTGTGCTCACCCCTCCTATGAACTGTTCTTTGCAGGACCTAGCAGGCGATAGGCGGAAGAGCTAAGTTGGTAGGCCGCTGAGGCTGTATGGCCTTATATATACATTTGGTTATTTCGTTGTATTTGAGATTCTATTTGCTTAAACTGTGTACCCTGGTTTTATTATTGGGAGCTTGTTCCCTGGTGGGTTGTAAAAGAGTTTGAAACCTCTGAGCGATGTAATTGATGTTTTGGGTTGTGAATACCTTATGTATGTATATTGTGGTGGTGTGGTTGGCATGGAAACAGGTACGTGCCCCTTGGCATGTTGACTTGTGTTACAGGGATAGGACAGCACCCGCGGTAGGTGTCCTCACTTTGGTGTTTACACCGAACCCTTGACCCTTCGGGTGCGGGCATGGGCAGTCATTAACCATTTCCAGGGAGAAGGAAATTTGGGGCATGACACGTATCCAGCAACTTCCCAGATCTAGTGGCTTTAGGGGAACGTATTGAAGACAGTGTAAAAGAAGGGAAGCTTCATGGCGATACGTCCGACACGTCCAAGAAGTCTGCATAGACGGGGAAAAAGAAAGAACCAGATGTCCAATAAATCTGGCAAAGCACCCCTTTGTATCAAGCCAACTTCGGGACATGTCCCAGTTTGTATCCCACACCTGGATCATATGCAGGGCCACTCCCAATGACAGCCTATGCAGCGCCGACACCTCCATATTTAGCATATCGACCACAAGGGGCAGCTCTATATTGTTTTCCACCAAATCCAACTCCAACCATGCAACCAGAACCCTAACAAACCCCTGTTAGGCCAAGCCAAACCACCAATAGACCTAGGCAAGAATTCAATAAGAGAGGCCATCTTTCACTACCTTGAGTACTTTGAGAAAGACTTTGATTGTTTAAAATTAAGAGAGGCCATCTTTCACTACCTCATGATACTCCCCTCGCTAGCCCTTTTGAGCCCGACTAAATTCTTCTTGTATATGTAACCTGATCCATAGTTCACCCTACATTGGGGCCAGTTAATGTCAAGATTCCACACATGGGCAATTATTGAGTAAAAGCAAAACAAAAAAAGGGGAATGAAAGAAAAAAGAAATATTCTGAATATCACAATCCCACATTGGGACAATTTTGTGAAATGCCCTGACACTGGGGGCAATAGTAGGAAAATCATTTGATCAATGGTAATTCCCCACATCGGGGCAATATCTCCAACCTAGCCCCGAGCATCGACTCAAACCATTCGAATTCTTATTTAGCTCAATCACCTGAGGTCTCGTACCCTCGAATACAATTGGAAGGCCAAGCAAAAAGCTATACCAAGGTACCCCAGACACTATTACCTCTAGCAGAAAAGGACAACAAATTTTGACTGTATATTGCATACTCCAAACAAAAACAAAAAAAACTCATTTTCATCAAAGCTTTGTTTCAATTCAAAATTTTGCATGTGTGTGTTTAAATAAAAAGCTTATTCCCCAGTAGGGTTCCTCAGAATGTCATTCAACAACTTTGGTTCAGCTAGATAACTACCCCAAGAAATATATCCTCCAAAAACCGAGCAAGTTTCCCCTAGCAGGCCAAACTTTGAGAGAGCCACTGGATCATTTCCCCTGTCCAAAAAGTATCCCAACACCACCAGTAGGTTAAGCTCCCTTAACAAATCTTGCAAATATCATATATCCTTCCGTAACCATGCATTCATGCAAACATCAGATACTTCAGACTTTTAAATTATACATACATGCACCTTTAATATCCAACATCAAACAATCATTATAGCAACATGCATCATCACATACAATATTAAACCCGGGGCGGTCCGGGTTTCCTTCGCTTGAGCTTCTTCTTGAATAAACTGACTTTAGCTCGTTTTTTTTCAGTTTTGTGTGTCTAGCTTCTTCCTGAACAGACTGGAATTAGCTAGTTTTTCTTCGTTTGAGCTTCTTCCTGAATAAACTGGTTTTAGCTCGCTTCTCTTCAGTTTTATGTGTCTAGCTTCTTCCTGAACAGACTGGAATTAGCTAGTTTCCTTTGTTTGAGCTTCTTCCTAAATAAACTGGTTTTAGCTCGCTTCTTTTCAGTTTTGTGTGTCTAGCTTCTTCCTGAACAGACTGGAATTAGCTAGTTTCCTTTGTTTGAGCTTCTTCCTAAATAAACTGGTTTTAGCTCGCTTCTTTTCAGTTTTGTGTCTAGCTTCTTCCTGAACAAACTAAAATTAGCTAGTTTCCTTTGTTTGAGCTTCTTCCTAAATAAACTGGTTTTAGCTCATTTCTTTTCAGTTTTGTGTGTCTAGCTTCTTCCGGAACGGACTGGAATTAGCTAGTTTCTTTCTTTTGAGCTTCTTCCTGAATAAACTGGTTTTAGCTTGTTTCTTTTCCGTTTTGTGTGCCTAGCTTCTTCCTAAATAGACTGGAATTAGCTACTTTCTTTCTTTTCAGTTTTCCCGAGGAAGTTTGGGTTTCTTTTGTTTGAGCTTCTTCCTAAGCAAACTAGTTTTAGCTCATTTCTTTTCAGTTTTGTGTGCCTAGCTTCTTACTGAACGGACTGGAATTAGCTACTTTCTTTCTTTTCAGTTTCCTAGGGCGGTCCGGGTTTCTTTTGTTTGAGCTTCTTCCGGAACAAACTGATTTTAGCTCATTTCTTTTCAGTTTTGAGTGTCTAGCTTCTTCCTGAACAGACTGGAATTAGCTACCTTCTTTTCATCCTAGTCTGTCAGACTTTTTTTTCCCCAAGGCAGCCAAGATTTCACTTCCCACCATCCAAATGTTCCAACCCAACCTCAGCAGTAGGTAAGTCAGGTAAGTGCTCCAATCCGTCCAAAATGAGTCTCTCTTATCTTTGTACACTTTTTGTACACAAACAATGCACAAAGAGGGCCAGCTGTTGGACCCCATTTTGTCCGGGTTGGACATATTAACCCATTTTATATATTTATCTCCCCATGTCATATATCTTGTAAACAGGTCCAAGGAAGCCCAAAGTTGAGAACCTTTGCTACCAGCCTTAGCATTTGTGTTGTGATTTTATTTTTTCCTTTACTATTAATTTCATTTAGTTGTTTCATTTCTTGTTTTCTTTATTTCATTGTTTTTTTCTCCATCTTATTCAAGTTGTAATATGTAATAGCCACTAGTAAAAAAAAGAGGAAACAAAAAGAGAGGCATGGAAAAAAAAGTGAATGTTTATTTTTATTTTATTTTATTATTTTTTGTGATGTCTCTCTTTTTGTTTCCTCTTTTTTTTTTACTAGTGGCTATTACATATTACAACTTAAATAAGATGGAGAAAATAACAACGAAATAAAGAAAACAAGAAACTGTTGGATCAAACCTTATATAATTTGATCTGAGATCTCTTGTGTTTATTTGATCGTTACAGAAGATATGTTATTAATCCGGAGATACACTCGTGAGAGCAAAGCTAAGGACAGGATACATAATCCTGATCCGGACAAGAGTGAGTGTCGTCAAACACTTGGTAAATAACCAAGTCATCAATACATACGGAATAAGGAACATTCGTGTTAAGAACTTAAAAGCTACGGATTGCGGAATATGTTCTTAAGTACCTCAAACGGACGTAGTCAAACTAATACGGAGTAAGGAAGTATTGATGCGGAATAAGGATCCAAGCCTTTATTCGCACGGAGTAACGAAATTAGATGCGGAGTAAGGAATCTGGACAACTTACTCATACGGAGTAAGGAAGCGCTAGTACGGAGTAAGCACTCCGATCCCTTAGACTCGCCCGGAGTAAGGAACTTACATACGGAGTAAGGAATTTACATACGGAGTAAGGAACTTACATACGGAGTAAGGAAGCACTGATACGGAATAAGTCATCCAACTTTTCAAGACTCGCCCGGAGTAAGGAACTTACATACGGAGTAAGGAATTTACATACGGAGTAAGGAACTTACATGCGGAGTAAGGAAAGCACGACACGGACTAAGGATTCCAGTACTAAACAGATACGGAGTAAGCAACCACTGACACGGAGTAAGGTTCCGAGCTTCGTTAGCAACGGAGTAAGGAGAATTACACCGGACCAAGAAGATACTACTTCAACTCACCGCATTTAAAGTTATCAGCTCGTGGCGTCCCGATGTAAGACAAATTTATTGAGAACCTGAAGAATCTTACACGTGGATCATCCGGATATGTGGACACAACCTGAATTGTATTTGGGAACTCACAAATGCACTTATACTCTTCAAACCCAAGATCTTGAGCTCCACAAACCGCAGTAGTCAAGGCAGAAAGATTACCGAGGGATAGTTAGTGCTGAACGCATTCCGGAACTACAAGTTCCAAGGTTGTCTGTCACGCCCCGGATTTCCAACCTGAGGAAACCGGCACATGACTTCCCTTTTACCCACATGGAGGGCAAAGGGGTTAGGATACAAATCAAGAATCTTACATTTTAAACGCAAGACGCCCGGCAGCAACCAGGAGCTCTCCTTCCCTCTCTCTCTCTCTCTCTGCGACGGCTGGTGGAGCAACAAACCCTAACCCTAAAACATAGGGGCTTCTCCTCCTTTTATAGATAACACAACATCAAAACGACATAGTTTTGATTAAGTGAATCCCAGGATCAAAACGACGTAGTTTTGATCACACAAGTTAGCACCTTTCCGCACCCATATAGGCCAAAATACTCAGAATTTCAACATGGTCCTTTGGAGAAAGATCATTAGAATGTCAAAACCAAGGGAACCATGCAAAAATATGGCTGCACGCCAATTTGCACGTGAATTCCCCAATTCACGTGCAACTCCAAATGCACTCCAAATGCGCTCAAACTTCACCCCTAGCCTCCTTGCATCATGTAGAAGACAACCACACTTGCACGTGAAATGGACCCAATTCACGTGCACCTCACATACACGTCTGTTTGGCCTGAAACTTCTGTGGTAGATAGAGGACATCATTCTAAGCATCTTTCCTTTTGCACGTGAATTCATTGGAGTCCATTCACTAGGTCAAAATCTAGAAAAACTCTACTCAGAAGGCAAAACTGTGACTAACTCAAGGTACGGGTCCTTACATCCTCTCCCCCTTAAGACTTTTCGTCCTCGAAAAGAAATGACATACGAGGAAAGCAAACACAAGCTACCCATTTGCCACCCGGCAAGCCACCACACCCAAATGGGTCATACACCGTACACAGCACAACAGCACATAACAAAGTACCACCATAATCCATAACCACAATAACGCATATAACACATGTCCGCATGTCACGAATACACATATCAAAAACACATCACAAATAAGAACACATGTCTTTAAAAGACAATACAAATACACCAAATCGTACACAACTAATACAAAACACATCACTATCCCTTGGCCAACAGCCACCTCCCACGCTTAAGATTGTTCGTCCTCGAACAAGTCTGGGTGCTGCGCACGCATCACGGACTCACGTTCCCATGTCTCCTCCTCAATGCCACGGTGCTGCCACAACACGCGAACCAAAGGAAGAGCACGACCACGTAAAAGCTTCGCTCGCCGATCTAGGATACGGATAGGGGCCTCAACAACGGACAGGTCATCCTCAATGTCTAAGGTCCCCCAATCGATCACATGGGTGGGGTCAGGGTGATACTTCCGCAACTGGGACACGTGGAAGACATTGTGCACTCGACTCAGCCGCGGTGGTAACGCTAAGCGGTAGGCGAAAGGTCCCACTGGGCCAAGGAATGCAGGTCCAAATCAAAAGTGGCCTAGAAAAGTGACAAGGTAACTCCTCGCCGCTCCACCTCAGACAACAGCAAGAACAAGAGGAAGGCGCTCATGACAAAATACATGAGTGGCTCGAGAAGAAGAGGAGGAATCCTCGGATGATGAGCCAACCACTAAGCCGAACGTCTGCCTCATGGCAAATACTGAGGTACCTTTTATCTCTGAGCTCATGAGTAAATTAGAATCTCTTACTACTGCATGTGATCATGAAAAGAATGAGAGACTAATAATTACTCAAATGTACAAAGATATGGAAAGTCAGAATAAACATCTTGAATTTACTATTAATAGACTCAAAAAGGGCATCACTAACTTCAGAGGAAAAGAAGCTTGGTATCACGATCTAAGAGCTGAAAATCATTTGTTAAATACCAATCTCTCAGGCCTAAAAGTTATAGTAAAAAGACTCGAAAATGAACTGGAACAGGAAAAGGAAATAAATCATAAGTGGCTAAAATCCGGGGAAATAGCCTCTACCTTTAGGACTGATCCTGACGACATCCGAGTCAAACCTGGCCTAGATTCCGAATCATCAACTTCCATAGCTCAAGCTACTGAGTGTCCTCCGGATTTCACTCATAAACTAACCAACTTATATCCTGTTAGTACATCTAAACCGTTGGATGGTTTCATTTCAGGTGGCACCATAGTTTATGACTGTGGAGTCGAGGCTGTTACTGCACTTCCCGAAGCAGTAGCACCCGTAACTAAAGAAGAAGGGAAGGCTGCTGCAGTTAAAGCCAAAACTGTAGCACCCAAAAAGAAAGACAAGGCTAAGGTTGATGCATTTAGGGCCAAGAGAGCGTCACCCAAACGCAATGGATTAGGCCACAGGGAATAGAGTAGAAAGTCTGTACAATCTAAGAGACCTATATCCCCTGTTTGTACTTTACATTATAGTGTCTGTTCCATCTGTAGGGAAATAGGTCATTATCACTATGAATGTTGGAGTTTATCTGATAACTGGCTTTGTAATCAATTTCATATCAATAAAGATCAGTTAAACAAAAAGGGTTCCTCGAGCAAAACAAAATCTAAACCACGAAGGAGTATCTCTCCCAAGAAAACCCAAATAAAAGAGGTAGCTGAAACTAACAAGCTAAAGTCAACTTAGAGAGGTAAAAGTCCTAGCAAAATCAAATCCGTAAATGTTGACAATACTGCTGCTCTCTCTAACCGCCCGAAACAAGTTTGGGCACCAAAAGTGTAAACTGTTGTCTTTCAGCAGCATCTCTGGAATGCATTGCCGGATCACTTGAAGTTAAAGATCAATAAAAGCAAGTGGATCCTTGATAGTGGATGCTCCGGACATATGACGGGTGATCAGACTCTGCTTGTAGAAGTTAATCATAAACAAGGTCCATCTGTTTCATATGGCGACAACAGCAAAGGTAAGACTGTCGGGTATGGCACCTTAACTAACGGCTGTGTATCAATCACTAGAGTTGCACTAGTCGAAGGTTTAAAGCATAATTTGCTAAGTGTCAGTAATTTATGTGACAAAGGATTTCTTGTTTCCTTTTTGTCCAACACCTGACAGAAGAGAAAACTTATCCTGGAGATGTTAAGTTATCCGGATCAAGAGATGGGGACATTTACTCAGTGGTCTTAAGAAATAATTCTTTTGACCCTGTATGCTTCCTCACTAAAGCATCAGATGAAGATAGTTGGCTATGGCACAAGCGATGCGCACATTTAAACTTTAAGACTCTGTCTAAATTAGCGTCACTTGATCTTGTCACTGGTCTACCAAAACTCAAGTTCTCCAGAGATTCTCTTTGTCGAGAATGCCAACTGGGCAAACAGACCAAACATAGCTTTAAGAGCAAATCAGTTAATTCAATAACTGCTCCTCTACAACTTCTTCATATGGACCTATGTGGTCCTATATCTGTTCCCTCACTAGCTGGTGCGAGATATACCCTAGTGGTTATCGATGATTTCACCAGATACACATGGGTGATGTTCCTGAAATCAAAGGATCAAACTTTTGAGCATCTAGTAGATCTCTTCAACTGGATAAGCAACTCACAAGGATTGAGCATAAAGTGCATCAGGAGTGATCATGGTACAGAATTTGACTTTTCAGAAATGAGATCATATTGTTCTGAACAGGGCATACGACATGACTTCTCTGCTCCCAGAACTCCACAACAAAATGGAGTAGCTGAGCGCAAGAATCGTACTTTAGTTGAAGCTGGTAGATCCATGTTAGCAGGGGCAACGCTTCCTCTCGGCCTATGGGGTGAAGTGTGTGTCCATCGCCCGCTATGTTCAGAACAAAACTCTAATAAATAAATTTACCATGAAAACACCCTATGAGATGTGGAGAGGACGAAAACCTTCAATTTCACATTTCAGAGCCTTTGGGTGTACTTGCTATATATTGATAAATGGCAAAGAGACCCGGAATAAATTTGAACCAAAATCTGATGATGGGATTTTTGTCGGGTACTCATTACATAGCAAGGCTTATCGGGTCTTCAATTGGAAAACTTTTTAAAGTTGAAGAATCTATCCATGTGACTTTTAATGAAGCTAACCTTGATTGGTCAAAAGTTGGTTCTTCAAGTTCTAATGTCCAGGTCATGGACAGCAACGTCGATTATTCAAATTTTATGAATGTTCCTGTTACACATCTTGACCAACCACGTGGCATCAGTGAAGCACAACGAAATTATATGGATGATGCTACGGATGACTCGGACTCCGGATTACCATTTAGCTATGGACATACTCCTACGCATATCCAAAATTCCGGAGCACCTTCAAGTCCGTCCGGACTAGTTAACACTGAAAGAAATAGTGTTGAAGAACCTTCTAGTTCAACCGTACCTTTCAATATGGAAACTGTTGGATCAAGCCCAGAATTTGGATAATGCTGATAAAGCTTTATGTAATTTGATCTGCGATCTTTTGTGTTTCTTTGATCGTTGCAGAAGATATGTTATTAATCCGGAGATACACTCGTGAGAGCAAAGCTAAGGAAAGGATACATAATTCTGATCCGGACAAAAGTGAGTGTTGTCAAACACTTGGTAAATAACCAAGTCACCAATACATACGGAACAAGGAACATTCATGCGGACTAAGTCAAATTGACGCTAAGTAAGAGTCTTGGTTTTCAAGGTCGCACGAAGTAAAAGAAGACACAGAGTAAGGCATCTGAGTCTTCCATACATGCGGAGTAAGGAAGTATAAATGCGGAATAAGGACCCAAGTCTTTATTAGACACGGAGTAAGGAAATTAGATGCGGAGTAAGGAATCCGGACAACTTACTCATATGGAGTAAGGAAGCGCTAGTACGGAGTAAGCACTCCGATCCCTTAGACTCGCCCGGAGTAAGGAACTTACATACGGAGTAAGGAATTTACATACGGAGTAAGGAACTTACATGCGGAGTAAGGAAGCACTAATACGGAATAAGTCATCCAACTTTTCAAGACTCGCCCGGAGTAAGGAACTTACATACGGAGTAAGGAATTTACATACGGAGTAAGGAACTTACATGCGGAGTAAGGAAGCGCTGACACGGACTAAGGATTCCAGTACCAAATAGATATGGAGTAAGGAATCACTGACACGGAGTAAGGTTCCGAGCCTCATTAGCTACGGAGTAAGGAAAATTACACCGGACCAAGAAGATACTGCTTCAACTCAACCGCATTTAAAGTTATCAGCTCGTGGTGTCCCGATGTAAGACAAATTTATTGAGAACCTGAAGAATCTTACACGTGGATCATCCGGATATGTGGACACAACCTTAATGATATTTGGGAACTCACAAAGACACTTATACTCTTCAAACCCAAGATCTTGAGCTCCACAATCCACAGCAGTCAAGGCAGAGAGATTACCGAGGGATAGTTAGTGCTGAACGCATTCCGGAACTACAAGTTCCAAGGTTGTCTCTTAGGAATGTTGTGTATAAATATTCATACTTGTACATTTGTGTACAAAGCGCGCATGTGCATTTGTAAGCAAAGATTAACCCTGTGTATGCACAAGCGGCTTTAATTTTGGGAGATAGAATTTGGCTAGTGTGTGAGTTCATTTGTAAACAGAGTGTAAGAGAGTCTTGCTTCTATTTTGTTGTATTTATCTTGTGATAATAAAACAAAATACTTCCACTATCTGGTTATCTTCTGCAGTGATTCTATCACTTAACTAGATAAGTGTTTGTGTCTTAAGAGAAAGAAAAGAGTTTCGATAAGAGCCTATTCACCCCCCTCTAGGCTCCAAGGGACCATCAGAAACATCTGGTCCAGACGAAGCTCCACCAGCGGATGCAACTGAACCACCTAATCTGGAAGAGCTTCAAATTGTTCAAGATCATCCTTCATATGTACAGAATTACAGATGGACTCGAAACCATCCCTCAGATCAAGTGATTGCTGATCCTACTGTTGGTGTAAGAACAAGAGCAGCCACCTCCAACATGAGTCTTTACTCGTATTTTCTATCTCAAATAGAACCAAAGGTGGTAGATGAAGATCTTCAGGATTCAAATTGGATAGAAGCCATGCAAGAAGAGCTGAATCAATTTAAGAGAAATAATGTGTGGACCTTAGTACCAAGGCCTAAGTCTCAGCAAGTCATTGGCGTTAAATGGGTGTTCCGGAACAAGCTTGATACGGATGGAATAGTAATCCGGAACAAAGCCAGACTGGTAGCCAAAGGATATCGTCAAGAAGAAGGAATAGATTATGATGAGACCTTTGCTCCGGTAGCAAGACTTGAGGCAATCCGATTGTTTCTGGCGTATGCTTCATATGAAAACTTCATAGTTTATCAAATGGACGTCAAGAGCGCATTCCTGAATGGAGATCTTCAAGAGGAGGTGTACGTTGAACAACCTCCTGGCTTCATTGAACCTAAGGCAAGACATCTTGTCTACAAGCTTCGAAAAGCTTTATATGGTTTGAAGCAAGCTCCAAGAGCCTGGTACGACACACTGTCAGAATTCCTACTTGCTCACAACTTCCAAAAAGGGAAGATAGACACCACCCTATTTCTACGAAAAGAGAAAGGACACACTCTGATTGTACAAATATACGTGGATGATATCATTTTCGGATCAACCAATCCGAAGCTTTGTGAAGAGTTTGCTAAGTTGATGACAGGCAAGTTTGAGATGAGCATGATGGGAGAACTGTCCTACTTCCTTGGAATAGAAGTTAAACAATTAAAGGAAGGAATCTTCATTAATCAAGCTAAGTACACTCGCGATCTTATTAAGAAGTTTTGTATGGAAGGTTCATCTCCTGTCAAAACTCCCATGCCTGTCAGTGCCAAGTTAGATCCGGATGTTGACGGCATATTAGTAAATGTGACTGACTACAGAGGGATGATCGGATCCTTGCTGTATCTAACAGCAAGTCGCCCAAACATTATGTTTGCAACTTGCATCTGTGCACGATACCAGGCGAATCCCAAGGAGTCACATATGCTTCATGTTAAACGGATATTAAGGTATCTTAAGGGAACGATGAATTTGGGACTCTGGTACCCAAAGGAGTCCAACTTCACCTTATCCGGATACTCTGATGCCGACTTCGCTGGATGTCGCATCGACAGGAAGAGCACAAGTGGTACATGTTAGTTTCTTGGAAATAGATTAATTTCATGGTTCAGTAAGAAGAAGAATTCCGTATCAACCTTTACTGCTGAAGCAGAATACATAGCTGCTGGGAGTTGCTGCGCACATCTACTCTGGATGCAAAGTCAACTTACTGACTACGGTTTCAACATGTCATCTATTCCACTCTACTGTGACAACACTAGCGCTATTGCTATCAGCAACAATCCTGTCATGCATCCTAAGACGAAGCATATTGAAGTCCGGTATCACTTCATACGTGATCATGTTCTTAAAAGTCATATCTCACTGGAACACGTTGCTACTGAAGATCAACTGGCCGACATTTTTACAAAGCCCCTACCTGATGCAAGATTCTCTGAACTACTCTTCCGTTTAGGTATGCTCGACTTTTCTGCATAGTTTCACATTTAATTTACCCAACAGTATACTTACTATCAGAACATGCATTGTGCTTTTATTGAAAGTGGAAGATACATACTGATTTTAATGCTGATCATACTTACTGATTAATGGCTTCATGCTTCTGATATTAATATCAACTTCATTATGGGAGGATGCTTGCGTTTCCCGACTGAAGTCGTTTAAGCTAACATGATTAAAGTTTATATGATTTACCTCCTTCTCGTTTCATGATCATAATTTCCACTAATCACCACATGACAATAGCATGTTCATTTAGATTACTCTATTAACATGTATAGTTGAAGAAATGAAATGGGTTAGCTCGGAATGCCTGGTGGATGAATACTCAATCGCAGTCTGGTCAGCTTCTGAAGTATAGTTTTCTAATAAGATAGACAGTGCTGAATTCTACAAACCGGAAATGTCAATCGAGAGGATTGCACAATCTACGGGGGAGAAAATGCTTTATATATTATTCAGTAATACCCCCCGTATATGTCTCATGACCTCTTTTCTGGCTGTCTATTTGAGGGAGAGCTTTTCATTGAGAGGATTAAATGATCTACGGGGGAGCAATAATGAACCCCTAATATGTCTCGGATACTCCCTCCTCTAAACTTTTACTTCCGGATCTGACAGGACATGCTGTTTTGGATCAGAAAAGTGGCCTGCTTGGATGTATTTTCTTTCTTCAACCATGCATTTTAATCGGCTAATCACCTGCTTACTTTTGACATGTGTTCGCGTGCTCATTTTTCACTCATGAATCCTAAGTTGGCCAAATCATATGATCTTTAATTAATCTTAGCTACGTTGTTCAGCAAGACGGTTTCGCTATGTTGACCTATATGAACTTGTGTATTGTTATCTGACATATGCCCTGATTCACTAATATTGATCATTCTCACGTATGTATATGTCTCTCGCATGCTTAGTAATGCATAAGTTCTGTTTCTCATTAGTTCGGATTATGTCATTTTTCACTGATTATTTTCCCTAATCCGTACTAATCCTTGCCTGTTAAGCTTTTGTATTTTCAGTTCATTTTTTAGCTACAGGTTCAGATTCTCTTTGCAACCGTATCGATCAATCTAGTCTATAGTCTTGGATTTGAAGTGTTGTGGTACTTCTCTTCTCTTCGACTTATTGACTGCAAAGGAATCTACTTTACTCTCTCGCCGAACTCTGTATACTACGGACACGGTCTACTTTTCATCCGGATACTCTTCCTCGACTATTATTAACTCCGGATGATTGTCGGTTCATTCCTCCGGACTCCTGACACAGTCTAATTGCGACGATCCAAGTCTTCCTATATGTCTCGTGCATTTAAGGAGGAATCATGATGAATCATTAAATGCAAATCTCGGGATGCACACACACTTCTCTGGATGGCAACCAGCTGTTACACTTACTTAGTCATGCGGTCTCCACAACATCGTTTCATTCGGAGGCGCATCGATATCCAGACTAATGACATCAGCCTGTCAAGCGGGTCCTTGTTTCACTCTCCAATTCCTAGACCCAATGACATTTGCGAACTCGGTCTTATATGTTCTGATCATTCCTGCGAAGCACGAGTCTTGCTTATTTCAAATCCCTAAACCTCTCGTTGCTCCTTCCATCGCCAAGACCTCACCTTTCCTCTTGTCCTTCAAATTTCATCTGCAATGGCACCCAGAATCTCTCTTTCCGTCGTTAATCCTGGCCATCTGGTTGATTGGAGTGCTGTCTCTAATCCTCCGGATTGGTTTTTCCAGCTTCGCCCTCTCCTTGAAGCCTCGCATATACTCAACCTGATCTCCAATCCCGCCGATCTTCTTATCGACGACATCATTGAGTATTACCAATGGATTCGCTGCACCACCGATTCCATAGTCTCCTATGTCTGCGGTGAATCCATCACCATCACCCCGGTCGTTCTCCGCGCTGCTCTCCACCTACCTCTTGGTGAACCACAGTGCCCAGATGCCGATCCAATGGCGGCTTCTATGGGTTGTACCCAAAAAGGCAAGGAATACAAGGTGAAATCCTTCCAAGGTCGCTGTCGCTGTATGGCGGCCATCTTGAGTCGATGCTTACTGGCTCGCACATCCGCCCTCGACTCCGTTCCGTACGACCTTCTCCTGGCCATGTACGGTGTTTTTGAAGGTCTTCCGATGGATTGGGGGATGTTCTTATTTCGGTTGCTGCAAAATGGTCTCAAGAACCGTTCCTTCGGGCGCATCCTCAGCATTGTCTTCCGGCATCTTAATCCGGACCATTTCGCCCGATATGATGCTGTTCCATTTCCTCTGGCTTATTACCTTCGTTATCTTACGCCGGATGGGAACATGACAGCCCGCCGACCATCTGCAGCTCTCCGCATACTCCCTGCCTCGGAACAACAAGGCAGTTTTGTTGGTGACCCCTCCGACAGCCAAGCCCCCGACGTCAGTTCTGCACCCCGATCCTCCCGGATTCGGTCCGTTGCAGCACCTTCTCATTCTCGGGCCTCCCAGCATAGCGTTCGTGCCGACCCATCCGAGGTTGTGGGGCCATCTCAGCGCAGTGCCCCCAAAGCTGTTTCCTCAGCCCCCTCTGCTGCGGATGTCCCCACTCCCTCCTCCTCTTGGTCGTTGCTGCCGTGATTGATACCGCTGTTGCGGCCGCCACTGCTGATGTCCCGGCCTCTTCTCCGGAAGCCCCTTTGCCTCCCCTACCTCAACCCCGAGATTACCTTGACCATCTCTCCGCCAACACCTTAACGGACCTATGGCTCCGTTTTAGCCTTGCCCACACCGCCTCCATTCCTGACAACGATCTCCGGGTATTTTACACACGACATACCCAATCCCCGGAGACAATGATCATTTGGAACTTGGATCACGGCTTTCTTACGCCGGCCTCCATTCCAGATGTGGCGTTCACTACTCCCTCCAGCCCAGTCCATTCCGCCCGGGGTCCTTCTCCTGCTAAGGCTAGCCCCTCTTCTCCTGCTGCCGCCATTCCCGTGGTTGACCTTTCTGGTCAAAGCGGGTCAGCTGCTCTAGATGCCTCTGATGCTCCGGATGCCCCTTCTGCTGCTGCTGCTGCTGATACTCCTACGGACTCCTCTGCCCAGCGCACTCCCGCTCCTGTTCATGCGGGGGAGTCCTCCAAAGCTCCGGAGTTGGTCCTTGGGCGTGCCTCGTTTGGCACGGTTCACTCCGACGCTGTGCTCTCCGCCCAGCTGGATCGACACGCCTAGGCTCAAAGCACCCAAATTTCCGCCATCGCCACCAAGGTTGATGCACTCGGCGCCCAACTCCTCTCCGCTCTCACTGACTCCTCCACTTCAATGGAGCAGAAAATGGATCTCGTCGCCTCATCCGTCCATTCATTGTCTACCTCCTTCGCGGACCTGGCGCACATGATGGCTCGTCCTCCCGTTGCTTCCGGGCGATCTGCCAAACCGGGGGAGAAAGTGTCATCTGATCCGTCTGCCCCTTCTACTCCTTCTGCACCACAACCATCTACTCGGACTGAGAAGCGGCCTGCCACTTCAATGCTTCAGGGAGTTCAAATTCCCAAACGAAGCCGCTTCTCTCAACCAAGCTCCTCTACTGCAGCTCCAGCTCCTCCTCCATCCTCCTCACCCGCAACTGACACCTTCCTCCCATCATATGCGGCGTTTGACCCTTCTGATGCGGATGGAAGTGTTCGCAAAGCAATGAAGTCCTATGCGGCGTCTTCTGTCGAGAGAAGATGTCTTTCTGAAATGTACCCTTTCTCCCCGGACGACATTCAGACTCTTTGTTCGGAGAAAGGACTCTTTACTACAGAAGACATTGACAACTTCTCGAGGGTTGCTAAAATAGAGATGAGGCTGTTTCCATCTCTATACGAGGACGGGCACTTTTTTGAAGTTCTGCCGTGTTGGAATGAAGGCTATATTCCCAGTGTGGATCTAATTTAGTCCTTCATCGATGGAACTGCTGAGGATAAAAAGCCATGGAAAAATCTCTCAACTATCCTCATTCCGTACCGGATCATGTTGCCACACTTCATGATGGCTGTCTTCATGATTCAGTCCAAGCAAATGATTCTCATTGATTCTCATCAGATAGTGGAGCACTTTGTAAGAAAGAATCAATGGGAACCACTGTGTCTCAGGCTGACTGAAGCTGTGAACAAAGCCGGTTTATATGAAGAGTTGGGCATCACACCCTTGGGTCCAACTTAGAAGCTGAAGGCGACATTCCGGGGCAAGAAGCAAGTGCCACAACAGCCGGATAGAGATAGCTGCGGGGCCTTTGTCTGTTACTTCATCAAGTCATTTTTTACTATGGACAAATCGTGGAGCCAACACACTACTTATACGATGAAGCAGACAATGGAGCTTAGAGAGAAGGCAGCAACTATGATCTTCAAGTATAGTAAGCCTTATGTACCTTAGTGAAAATCTTGTATTAAGGCTGAATTGTACTTAGTTGCTGATAAATGAATTTGATTGTGATGCGTATTCTGTATGTTATCTTTTTGCACTGCTTACCAGATCAGATTACAAAGGATTTAGGCATATCCATAATTGGGGGAGATTGTTAGATCAAACCCAGAATTTGGATAATGCTGATAAAACCTTATGTAATTTGATCTGAGATCTCTTGTGTTTATTTGATCGTTGCAGAAGATATGTTATTAATCCGGAGATACACTTGTGAGAGCAAAGCTAAGGACAGGATACATAATCCTGATCCGGACAAGAGTGAGTGTCGTCAAACACTTGGTAAATAACCAAGTCATCAATACATACGGAATTAGGAACATTCGTGCGGACTAAGAACTTAAAAGCTACGGATTGCGGAATATGTTCTTAAGTACCTCAAACGGACGTAGTCAAACTAATACGGAGTAAGGAAGTATTGATGCGGAATAAGGATCCAAGCCTTTATTCACACGGAGTAAGGAAATTAGATGCGGAGTAAGGAATCCGGACAACTTACTCATACGGAGTAAGGAAGCGCTAGTACGGAGTAAGCACTCCGATCCCTTAGACTCGCCCGGAGTAAGGAACTTACATACGGAGTAAGGAATTTACATACGGAGTAAGGGACTTACATACGGAGTAAGGAAGCACTGATACGGAATAAGTCATCCAACTTTTCAAGACTCGCCCGGAGTAAGGAACTTACATACGGAGTAAGGAATTTACATACGGAGTAAGGAACTTACATGCGGAGTAAGGAAGCGCTGACACGGACTAAGGATTCCAGTACTAAACAGATACGGAGTAAGCAACCACTGACACGGAGTAAGGTTCCGAGCTTCGTTAGCAACAGAGTAAGGAGAATTACACCAGACCAAGAAGATACTACTTCAACTCACTGCATTTAAAGTTATCAGCTCGTGGCGTCCCGATGTAAGACAAATTTATTGAGAACCTGAAGAATCTTACACGTGGATCATCCGGATATGTGGACACAACCTGAATTGTATTTGGGAACTCACAAACGCACTTATACTCTTCAAACCCAAGATCTTGAGCTCCACAAACCGCAGCAGTCAAGGCAGAGAGATTACCGAGGGATAGTTAGTGCTGAACGCATTCCGGAACTACAAGTTCCAAGGTTGTCTCTTAGGAATGTTTTGTATAAATATTCATACTTGTACATTTGTGTAAAAGAGCGCGCATGTGCATTTGTAAGCAAAGATTAACCCTGTGTATGCACAAGCGGCTTTAATTTTGGGAGATAGAATTTGGCTAGTGTGTGAGTTCATTTGTAAACAGAGTGTAAAAGAGTCTTGCTTCTATTTTGTTGTATTTATCTTGTGATAATAAAACAAAATACTTCCACTATCTGGTTATCTTCCATGATGATTCTATCACTTAACTAGATAAGTGTTTGTGTCTTAAGAGAAAGAAAAGAGTTTCGATAAGAGCCTATTCACCCCCCTCTAGGCTCCAAGGGACCATCAGAAACAAAACAACTAAACGAAATTAACAGTAAAAGAAAAAATAAAATCACAACACAAATGCTAAGAATACATTAAGATAACAAAACTAATAATAATAATAATAATAATAATAATAATAATAATAAAACCGACTTTGGCTTTGGAATGGGACTCCGGCAGTGGCAATGTTAGCGAGAGGGCGAGTCTCCAAAGACTGGTTGATTGGACTTGGGCTGGAGGTTGAAGACTACTGGCCGGAACTACAAATAAAACCTGTCTCTCTTTTTGTTTTGCTATCTTTTTTTTTATTTTGGTATTGTTGCTGAAAAGAAAAGAAAACAGAACTGGGAGAATTTCTAGGTTTGAAATGGGGTAGAGTGTATGTATGAGTGTTAGAAAAGTACGGAGAGAAGTGGGGAGAAAAGGAAAGAAGAAGAGAAAAAGGAATCGGACTGTGTGTTTTTTTTTGTTTTTTGAATGCAGGAATTGGCCGAATTTGAGAGAGAATGGCAGCAATTGTTTTCGTCAGAGAGTTCCCCCTTTTTTCGTTGGAGAGGATACTGGTTTTAAAGAGGTTTGGCTGCATTGCATTGATTGCAGCATTTAATGTTGTATTATTAATCTCAGTATTTTTTTATTTCCAGATTGCATGCTTTGTCGGGATGAATGGCGACCTGCGCATCTCGTGATTGTCCTTTTTTAAGTTTTTATTAGCACATAGGCATTGAAAAACAGCTCTGTCAGATGGCCAGCACATAAAAACGTGTCTCGTGATTGCACATAAAGGGTCTGTGGAAATACAGCCAAACAGCAAAGGTCAACGGTCAGAGGGTCAAAGTGTCGGTAGGGTCAAAGCTTAATCCGTATCATTGAAGCTTTTCCGGATGATTGAAGGCTCGGATCCGATGGGAGCTTATTCCGAATCATTGACACTTATTCCGGATGATTGGAAGCTTATTTCGTATCATTAAAGCTTAGTCCGGATTAGTGGAAGGCTCGGATCCTTACTCCATGTCAGTGGAAGATTAGTCCGGACTAGTGATGTCCTGAATTCTTACTCCGTATCAACAGAAGCTTAGTCCGGACTAATGATGTCCCGGATTCTTACTCCGTATCAGTGGAAGCTTAGTTCGGACTAATGATGTCCCGGATTTGACCTTTTGCTCCGGATTTGACTTTGATGTTCCAAATTTGACCTTGATGTTCCAGATTTCACTGTGATGTTTCAGATTTGACTTTGATGCTCCGGATTTGACCTTGATGTTCCGGATTTGACCACCTTCTCTCTCTCTCTCTCTCTCTCTCTCTCTCTCTCTCTCTCTCTCTCTCTCTCTCTCTCTCTCTCTCTCTCTCTCTCTCTCTCTCTCCCTCTCTTTTAAAACCTTTAATTACCTTTTTACCCTTACCCAAAATGCCAAAATGGACAAACTTTGGGGGATTGTTTGGGAAGTCCCGTATTCGCCTAAATAGTCATTCGGGATAATCTTGCATGGTCACATTTTCGGGCCCTTTGACCAGGGGCATTGACCATCTTTTTACAAGTTTGTCTTTTTTCGACGCATATTTTCTTGGCCATAACTTTTTCGTTTTACATCGGAATTAAGCTCGGTCAAGTGCGTTAATATCCAAATTTCATCCTCTATCACTTGGCATTGGTCTTAGGGCACTTCAGAGGCTGGTAGCAGAGGTTCTTAATAAGCAATTGGGCTTATGCAATTTACTAGTATAAGCAATCACATAAACCTTCTTCTCTTTCCTCTATCCAAGTACAGCTCCAATGGCTGTATCACTCGCATCACACATTAACTCAAAAGGCGAATTCCAATCTGGGGATATGATGATGGGAGCAGAGGTAAAAGCTTTCTTTAGTTGCTTAAAAGCTTCAAAACACTCAGAAGAGAAATTAAATACCGCATCTTTCACTCATCTATTTCCTCGGGCAGTCTCGCGATAAATGCCCGGTTAATCCACAACTCCAACAGGTACCTGACCTCCTGCTGGCTGAACTCTCACTGGGTCCCACTACCTGGCTGGAAACCCTCTGCGCCTGCCTCCTCTCAAGCTGAGCTACACTGCTCTCCCCACTCTGCCTCTTCTTGCTCGGACTTGCCGAACCTCCCGGTCTCTGGGCTTTCGCCTTATTCTGGCCTCGCTTAATAATGGCCGCCTTGTCGACCGCCCTGTAGTTGGTCAACTACATCACCTCCAGCTTATTTTTCAATGATGGGCTCAAGCCCTGAATAAAGTCCTACATCTTACGGGATTCCTTTTCCCAGGCTTCAAGAGCAAACCGCCCCAAATCTGTGAATGCTAGTACATACTCACTTACAGTCTTGTTACCCTGCTGAAGAGCATAATATTCCCCCTGTCATGCATATTGCAATGAGCTGGGAAAATACTCCCTAAAGAAGCGCTCCACAAACTCTCTCCGGCTCATCTGACTGCCATAGACAGCTCTAGTAGACTCCCACCACCAGCGTGGGACACCCAATAGATAGTGCGTCGCCACTCACACCCGCTTCTCATCTGGTACCCCAATCATCTCAAACATGTCCTTTATCCACCTAATCCAGTCCTCGGCAGCCTCTGGCCGTGAACCATCCTCAAAAGTCTTGGGGGTGCATGTTTCAAAAACTGTGCAACCCGGTCCACCCCGCGTCGTGCTGACTCTATCACAACCTCCTGCTGGTGCACATCCTGCACCACCTTGGCCTCCAACTGCTAAGGCTGCAGCGGCTGCTGAGGTTGCTGCTGCCTCTTCAGCTCATCCACCTCCCTAGTCATCTCCCTCATAGAGCAACACCTGAGCCAGATCAGGTCCCATAATGGGAGTCGGCGAACTCTGATGCAGGCTCTGCTGTCCCTGGTGCCTAGACTCTATCATGGGCTTCTTTGCCGGTCCTTGGCCTTGGACAACTCTCCACGGTGATGCAATCACACTGGCCACAATAACAAACAAGAAATAATCAACACTAGCACTACTAGCACAAACAGCCACCAAAGGCACAAACCAACCCGTCAGTTCTCACCACACGACCCATAAGTCCATAACCATGCATATAGCATTGTGTCACCCCTCAGGGTACACAGAAACATATCAAGCCCTGGCTATCACAGCCACGTGCCATCCTGGCACCAATACCATCACATCAAACACAAAGACACTCTAATACCTTATATGCACATAATCATACCACTAAAGATGCATCCATCCCCATATATGTTCCTAGGATGATCTAACTAACACCAAAATAACCTAGAACACAAGTAAGGACTGTGTTGATTAGGTGCCCTCCCTACAGTATTCCAAGGCACATGGAATCAATTAACCACCCCTCACTAGCCTAGGTCCACTAGACCATGCTCTAATACCAACTTGTCACACCCCCCGAATCCCAGGGAACCCGAAACCAAGAACATGACTTCCCCTTGCCCGCATCCGAAATGTCAAGGGGTTAGTGACTAGAATCAATAGAGATCACACCATGGGTGCTCTCAATTATGTAACCCTGCACAACCATACATCAAGCGTAATGCTATACTTTCCCCATAATATATCAAACAGTCATACAGACATCACATCACAAACAATATCCAAATACAAATGTTCACAGACTCATGTCTGGGATACAATAATCTATACAGAATATAATACTATATCATACATCAGAGTAGTGGGCACGTCCTCCTAAAAGAAAGTCCTCCACTAGTCTCAGGTCACACCTGGAAAAGGGTAAACAACAAAGTAAGGGTGAGCTACAAGCTCAGTAGGTGACCTTAAAACTCCACATCATGTAAACATACAAGTCTATACTATATGCTCAGTGTACTCGTGCATCGTGTAGTGTGCACAATCATCAAGACTCAGCCTGCAAACAAACATCAGGACTCAGCCTGCCCACACAAGACAACTTGTCCACGATCCCCAATAGGATCGCAGCTGTAACGCCCCCAAATTCAGGACCTCCAAACCAGGTGCGTTAGCGGAAATTAAATATATAAATTTCAAACTATTACTTATTTCTTCCAACAAACCAGTAATTATTACTAATCTCAATCCAAGATCTTTAAGGTTTAGGGGTTTAGAGACTAAGTGTCCTTAACCCATTATTACATAACAAGCACACGAGCAATCAAACTTATAAATCTTTAAAATTCCACACAACTTTATTTCCAAGTACTTCTCGACTCCTTATCTTAGTTTCTCCCTTCCTTTAATTACCTGGGGTTGGAAAAGAAATCATAACAAGGGTGAGCTCAAATAGCCCGGTAAGGGTAAACATAAGTGGGCAAGGAGAATCATAAATATATCGAACATAAGAAATACCATAAAAGATTTCATAACATTTGCACATCATATGTGATCAACATTTCACAAGGGAATCATAACATGGAATATTATGTTTGGACATCGTATCATAACATCATGATCCAGGTTAACTACCCAGATACCATATCATAACATAACATATTATCAGCTGGATTGACACTCTTCAGTGATGTTCTTTACCCAATGCATTGGTGGTCTTTCTGGAACCACCCATCATAAACTTACTTTGTCCAAACATAAGAGGTCATACATAACATGAGCCATATCATAGAATTCCAATAAAACATTCAAGGTTAACAAGGATAACCACGAATATCAAAATGGTTATCTACCCCAATCAATAGCATAGATTATCAAGAGAGAGATTAAAAAGAGACTAATATTTTCAACAATAAATTGGAAATAGAAGAATAAAAAACATAAAACTCTTACAATAATAATTCCAAATAAAACAAGATAAAGAGGAAGAGAAAAGAGAGAAAACGAAAAGAAAAACCCTTACAATAATAATAAAATACAGACTATAATGAAAAAGGAAAAAGGGGATGAGAAAAAAAACTCTTACAATCGCTTGTCGTTCTCCGCGTTCTAAACCTTAAAAATATCAAAACACTAAATTAGCATTAATGCTTGAAAAGTTCAATATCACACATATCTCCTTATATATATATATATATATCATACTTTAACTTATATCTTTTAATAGGCATACCGTGCTTGTGGGGGTGAATATTAATTTGGGTTCCCACTTCTATTGCTGTTCCATCTCCTATTTCGATCCCATGCATCATAAGCCTTGAGTTATGCACTAACTAGGTTATATGCTTTGAGAGTTTTTGAATAAGATTTACTCTTTGTATTGGGTGAACGGAAAAGACGTTTGATAAGCTTATTTTTCCTACGTGTCTTCCACCTTAACCATGAGGGGATATTAGACATGGGTCTAAAGGGAAGATTTAAGGGAGATAAGGATGGGGATAGCTGTGAGGTTAAAGCATTAACAATTGGGGTTGCAGAAGAAGAAGGGCGATTGTCTGGGGAATTCATTTTGGAAGTCGTTCCTTACGTTCTTCCGCTATCTAGAACCTTAAAAATAAAAATAAAAACATAAGTTAATATTCTCATCTTTTCACTTGAATTATAGAATGACAATGCTATGATAAAATACTATAATTTAAAATAATTACACAGGTATGTATATGAGGTGGCAAGGCCAACCATGTATGTATATACGAGGTGGTACAACCAATCATATAAATAACATATGTAAGGTGGTAAAACCAACCATGAATATAGTATATATGAGGTGGTAAAATCAACCATATAGATCTACATAATAAATAAGAAGCGACTTCAAAATTTCAAAATCTTAAGTATTACCTTTCGTAGAACTTCGACGCTTGGTAAGTACCAAAAGCAAAAGAGGATTTGAGTAGAGTATTTGGGGTGTTAATAGGGCTTAAGGGAGTGTTTTTAGAGGGAATTTCGTGGTGTGGCTTGAGGGATTTGTGCTTAAGAGGAGAGGCAAGACACTCCTTATATAGGCAAGGATGGTGGTAGGTGTGTAATGTGAAAGTAGTGTATGAATTTGACTTTGGCATTAAATTAAATTATGTAAAATATATATAATACTTTATTATCCTCCTATTATCCTCTCTTAAAACGTGGTTATCTTCTCCTACCATTTTAAAATTGTTTTAATACTTTTCAACCTAGAAGGTTCCTTCGGCATCAAAAGTCTACATTGGTGTACTCCCTACTAATTTAATTATAACATTTTCAATTTTATAGTTTTTGAAAAACGGCCAATTGTATTGCATTACTGACTCAAATATCTACAAATGGGTATCAATTTTATAATTTTTACATATGTATAACAAAAGTTATTGAATTTTAAAGTCATACTAAAATGTTTACCCTTTCATACTGAACCTATGTGTAGTATTTTAACTTCTGGAATTGATTGGCTTTATATTAAATTCTGAAATTTCTACACATTTAAGCTAAGTCATAAATGAACAAATGGGCTTTGGTTTCATGTCAATTGGATCTGTATAATTCAAGTTATGGATTTTTGAATGGGACCTCCAGAATCTGCCTCATTCAAATTTTTGGGCCTTACCTATGTTTTATACTTTTTGGTAAAGTTAAGGCTTGTAATACTTACTTACCCATAGTAATTTGGTTTAAGAAACTAAATGACATAATATATAGCATCTAAACTTTTTATGACGTATAAGAAATTATTTTATTTTTATAAAGTATTTAATATTTACGCGGATAAAATAATATAATTGCATAATCAATAAACAATAAAATAAGATAACATTATAGCATAAAATATTATAATCCTAAACATAAACATTAATATCATATTCTATGGCCTTCGTAAAATTTCTTGAATTATATTAGCGTATGTGCGTAGGACGTGTTGTGCTTCGGCAGTAGAGCTGCACAACCCTTCGGCTAACATTGTTGTGGTTGTCGCACGAATAACCTCAAACTTCTCCATGTATCTCATCGCATTATATTGCAGCCATTGGACACGAGCATTTAGCTCATCTACAGCAAAGCATAGCTTTGTAACTTCAAGTCGTATTGCTCGCCGATCTTCATCTCGTACACTATTTTCGGATGACGGTACTTGAGAACTTGATGCCATAACTCTTATTATTCTTCTTCTTACTTCTATGCTCTCTTATAAATAAAATCTCATACTCATATCTATTTATGGAAGTCCAAACGGATACTATTCATAACGGCCAGTTACTATTCTAACGGCTACTTACTAGTCACATGCTATTTGAATGACTATATTGGGTGCTTATTTTTATCGTGATAATATCTAAAATATCCTTTCTAACTATTGTTAACAATGACATTATTATTATTTTATTATTATTACTCTTTAAGGAAGAACTTAAATTGCTAAAAATTTTGCGGGTCTTACAGCAGCTCCGGTCACTCAGCCCTAGCTCCACGAGCTCCACAGCTCAACTCACGCCACAGCTTGTCATCACGAGCTCAAAAGCCCAACCTAGGCCTTAGCCTGTCATCACGAGCTTAACAGCTCAATCTAACATGGTGAGAACACAAACAGGTCACCAAGCCCAAGGCTCAATACTCAAACCAACACATAAACACCAATAAGTGTGGAGAGGCATAAAGGTTTCCAACATAAATGGTCCTTCTTTCCCTTGGAACTACTAACTCGAAGCTACAGTACTACTTGTTGGACCCCATTTTGTACGGGTTGGACATATTAACCATTTGCACATTTTATATCTATCCTCCCATGCCATGTATCTCATTAAACAGGTCCATAAAGCTTCCCCACTATCAAGGAGTCAATCCCAGGTTCGGCGCTGATGTTATTTCCAATTTTCACGTGATGGATACGTTATGACAAGAATAAGGAAGCCAAAAATTGAGGACCACTGTTGCAAGTCCCTAAAGTGCCCCAAGGCCAACATCAGGTGATATAGGCTTAAATTTGGAGACTAAACGCACTTGACCGCACTTAATTCCAAAAAGACAGTCAATGCCCCTGGTCAAACTGCCCGAAAATGTGCATGTGAGAAATAGTCCGAAATGTCTACTTAGGTGAATATGGGTCCTCCCAAAAAATTCCCGAAAGGTCATCCATTTTTGCATTTTGGGTGGGGGTAAAAGGGTAATTAAAATGTTTTCATAAAAAACAAAAAAACAAAAACAAAAACAAACACAAAAAAACCTTAGGATTTCATTTTCCACTTCAAACAAAAAAGCGAAACAAAACTTTTAGGATTCCCTTTAGAAATTAAGGGTAAATAAATTTTTAACCATAACCTTAACAAATAACTTAGCTAAATAAAAAACATAAACTTTCTAGGAAACTCAACCCAATCACAATAGTAGAAACAAATAGAAAACCTTCTCTTCCAAAATAGATACCGAAAGGGCACTGTAGGGGTGTTAATCCTTCCCTACACGTAACCAACTCCCGAACCCTTCTCTGATATCTCAGACCACACTTTAAACTACTCAAAGTAGAGGGTATCCAACTGTACCCTAAAAACAATTGGTGGGCTCAAACTAAACCAATGGTGAGAAATTTAGAGTTGCCATTGGTTTAGAGTTACCCACCCTGGACAAAAACCAATGATGACACTACTTACTCGGAAACTTAAAGCTTAGACTCGAAAACTCGAAGATCTACCTCAAAGACTCACTACTTCGGAGCTCTGCCTTGAAGCTCACTACTTCAGAGCTCTGCCTCGAAGACTCACTGCTTCAGAGCTCTGCTCTGCGTCGAAGCTCATTGCTTTGCAGCTTTGCCTCGAAGACTCACTGCTTCAAAGATCTGCCTCGAAGCTCACTACTTCAGAGCTCTACCTCGAAGCTTAATACTTCGAAGCTCTGCTATGCCTCGAAGCTCACTGCTTCGAAGCTCTGCCTCAAAGACTCACTGCTTCGGAGGTTTGCCTTGAAGATCCTAGAATGCGGCCTCAAAGATCCTGACTCGAAGATCCTTCGGCCTTCGGGCTCCGAATCTTCGACCCTTGGCCTCCGAATCTTCGACCCTCGGCCTCAGCCTTGGCCTCAGAATCTTCGACCCTTGGCCTCTGAACCTTTGACCCTTAACCCTAAATGAGCCGCCAACCACGCAGTTCACCCAGTGATACTGTTCATCGTCGTTTCTACCGGTTCTTCGCCTAGAATCAACCCAGCGACCCCCAGACACTCATAAACACACTTTATTTATCTGACTATGAAACACGTCCTAAACGCTTCTTAATCGCATGGTAACAACAAAAACACACACACACACACACACACATATATATATATATATATATATGTGTGTGTGTGTGTGTGTGTGTGTGTGTGTGTGTGTGTGTGTGTGTAATTTCTGATTATGGCTTAGTTTGGCAATGCTATGCTTTTAGGAGAAGCTGTTTTTAGATGTGTTTGAAAAATAAGCTACTATTAAAATAAGCTGGTGAGTGTTTGGTAAAATATAATTTTAAAAGCGCTATAAAATTTAAAAGCAGATAAAAGGCGTTTGGTAAATTAAAAATAAAACTGCTGTGGAGAATTAAAAAGTCACAAATAGCCTTTTTATTATTATAATTCTTAATTTAATGCTGCCAATCCCTCCCCTCCATCCTCATCAATCTCTCGCCTCCATGACCGTCGCCCAAGCTCCCCCTTCTCCCCCAAGTAGCAGAGGTCACCGGACGAGAAAGGAAAAGAATAAAAAATCCATGCCAACCCCGGCCTCCCTGTCTTCCAATCCTGCCCCTCCTCGCCGGTAGCAGAGGTCACCGATAAGGGTCGCGCGGCATGTCGTTGCCGCTCGCTAAGGCTGAGGAGCAAGGGAAGGCTGCCGTTGCCGCTGGTGCTTGGTGGACGCATTGAGGGGCTGTCGTTGCCACTGGTGCTTGGTGGACGCGTTGAGGGGCTGTCGTTATCGCTGGTGCTTGGTGAACGCGTTGAGGGACAGACATTGCTGCTGGTGCGAGGACAACTGAAGAGTCTTGGAGGATTGGGGGCGCTAGGGTTTCTTATTTTAAAATGCCAATTTTAATAAATTGCAGCTAGGCAAGGGGAGAAAATTGTCATTTAAAATTTTTAAAAACTACTTCTTGTTTAAGCAGCTTTTAAAAGTAACCCTGGAATTGCTTCTACTTTTTATCTAAAAAAAGCAGAAACTTTTTTTATAAGCACTTTTAAATTTTTTACCAAACATCTTTTTGCTGCTTCTGCTTATAAAATAAGCAGAAGTAGCCTCCTAAAAGCATTTTCAAACTGGCCATATATCCATCTAGATCTACATCTAGATTTTCCTAGTTGACTTCTTAATCCTCATGCCATACACGGATGTAAACTCCCTGATTTCAGCTATACATACCCACAATAATATAAATCAGATCTTAACCACAGATCTTATAATAAACCACCAAATTTAACCCAAAATCTAGATTTCCCCAAATTCCCCAAAACCCAAGGTTCATGCTATATTTCATATCATGACAAAATTCGTGCATATCAAGAACATAATCAAGGGAAGAAGTACAAGAACACCTACCTAGCACTGATTTATGGATGAACCAACCCCAAAATCCAAGCTCCAAGATCTCTTCACTCTTTCTCTCTCTTTTACCAAAGTCGTACACCACTAATGACCACACACTGGGAGATTATCTCTCTCCCTATTTATATTTGCCAGCTAATTCTTTAATTCTTTAATGAATAAGCACTAAAAATTACACAACTAGCCTTCGAAGGTCCCGAACTCCAAATTTGCCCCAACTACAGCCAAAATGCTCGTATCGCCGAGCACGATACCAAAATGATATCTTTATTACCAAATCAAGACTGTCTTATAAATCAACCCAAACACAGGTCTTTATATTCTCCCCACCTTAGGACTTTTCATCTTTGAAAATAAAACACATGCCCACAAGACATCGTAAAATTCAAGCTCAAGCACCGCACAACAACAAAAACAAAACATGATCATCAACATGATCACCAACTGAAGTTCCCACAAGATCGAGCACCACTGAGAGGGGGGGTGAATCAGTAGTTCTATAAAAACTTTTATGAATGTTAATTCAACCCTCGCAACCGGTTAAGGTTAAATCCAATTAAACACTTCTTCTCACTTAGGTGTTCTTTATCAGATTTCAGAATACCTCAACTCACCAACATAAAGCATAAACAAAAAAAACTATGAAGAACACCAGCATGTACAAGGTTCACCTTCCAATGTGGAGAGGCTACGTCCTCGGTGTGATGGGTATCATCCACACCACACGGATTTCACTAATGCTTGAACACCAATACACTAGAGGTAGGGAAAGGATCTATTCTTCCTTTAATCCCCCTACAGGCATACAGATAAGCAGCAATGCCTCAACACAATCACTAACAAATTACAATATCAAAATAAGGATTTTTCAGAACAAAATATCTGAAAGAGGTAGGAAGAAGATACTCAGGTAAACTTCAGCAGCTGTAATGATCTTCATTAGATGCACAAAACTTCTCTTGAGCAATTTATCCTTTTGATCATAGCAGAGCCTTGAATTTGAAGTTCTTCAAGTATAAGATCAAGTACTACCTCAAATATTCTGCTCACATGCTTCTTTCTTTTTCAAAAACACACATATAGGGTTGCACATAACCCTAGCACAGCAGCCACACCTCAGCCCTTGATTGCATCAGCCAACAAGCCTCAGCCCTTGGATCTAATTTACAGGATTGAGGTTGCCCTAATGCAGCAGCCAACTATGGACCGTTGATCTCTTCCAACATATTTCTCAGCCATTGATCCATCCATAATGCCATACAACCAATCCTAACCATCCATTGCATTAAATGAATTAATCCAAGCCATTGATCACATCAACCTATCAGAGAATTAATCTGGGTTATTCACTTTCCAGAACTGGCAGTTTTAGCACCTTTGATGATCTAAAACATGACCTTAGAGACCTCAAACATGTTTAGAACAAGAATTAAAGTTGCTTAGAATGATGAGAGCTATCACCAAGTTCAAAAACATTTTGCACATGACAAAGATATTCTGCACGTGACAAATCTTTTCGAGGCCTTTAACCATTCAAATCACCCCAAACTTATTTTTCTTGGATAGCCAACTCAAATAGCTACAAAACAGTACCAATTATAAGCCAATCCGAGGTCGGTATAGAAAGATATGATTTTTTGAAGTTGATGCACTTTTCCTAATTCATGCACTAGACCTTATTGTGTCGTGCCACACTTTTTATTGGATATCAGAGCTCAATAGTTTTCTATATTATTTTTCCTGGATAGCTAACTCAATTATCTACAAAACGGTACCAATTATAAGCCAATCCGAGGTTGGTAGAGAAAGATATGATTTTTTGAAGTTGATGCACTTTTCCCAATCCGTGCACTAGACCTTATTGTGCCGTGTAGCACTTTTCACTGGCTATCAGAGCTCAATATTTTTCCACATTATTTTTCCTGGATAGCTAACTCAAATAGATACAAAACGGCACCAATTATAAGCCAATCAGAGCTATAACAAGTGAGCTATGATTTTTCAAAGTCGGAACCAAAAAACTGCACAACAGCTAAAACTGCACAGCTGCTTCAATTCTAAACATACTCCTTTTTCAGATAGCTCTTTAGTCTAATGTTGACATCTATGGTTGACAACAAATCCATGATAACGTGCATTTTATGCCATTATTCTAGTGTTTATTTAGGATGTTTAAGAGCATGATTAGAGCCTTATTTCTTCATATATCATATATATTTGCTCTAACCCCTAGGAAGATGCTATTTGCAAATACATGCGTTTTTAAGCTGTTTTGGCAGATTTTGGAGCTCACTTTTGACATAGTAGATGGCCTCAAACAATTGGCGTGCAAGAACAAAAGTTGCTTAGAATGATGTCCTCTACCTACCACAGAAATTTCAGAGCATTTGGAGCTGATTTGGAGCTGCATGTGAATTCACCCATTTCACGTGCAAGCCTATTTTTGCCTCTCATGCCTCTACAGGATGTAAGGAAGCTTGGGAAGAAGTTTGAGCTGATTTGGAGGTGCACGTGAATTCACCATATCACGTGCAAATTGGCGTGCAGAGATATTTTTGGACCAATCCTATCGTTTTTTTCATGCTGATCAATTGTTTCTGAAGGCCCATGTCCAAATTGTGGATGGAAGATAGAGATTTTAAAGTTTGGAGTGTTACTTATCAAAACTACGTCGTTTTGATAGATGGGCTAGGGTACACACCTCAAAGCCCATCCAAACTCTATAAATAAGAGCTCCACGCCCCCTGCTATGTATCCCTAGACCCCCTACACGTTTTTAAAGAGAGAGAGGCTCCACGACTTGGAGGTTGCTCCTTAACCTAGGAGAGCAGCCGTCGTAGCCGTTGCGGATTTTGGAGCCTGGATTTGAAGCTTTGCTGTGCGCGTAGATTAGAAGAAGATGTTTAGCTTTTCTGCTATGGTTTTGCTTGTAATCATGCATGAGTAGTCTTTTAATCTAGGGGAGCAATGTAGCCCCCTTGTTGTTTTGCTGTGTTTATAAATATTGGGTTTGGATGATTGAGTTTTGCATGTTTTATGAATCTGTTCTTAAATTCTATCTTTGGATGTACACCCTTGTATTCTTAGCCCTAGTCTGGGGCGGATTGAGATTCATAACTTATTTGTGATTGGTGTGATCATTATCCTTTTGCAAGTATGATTTATTGGCTTTGCATGTTTGTGTGTTTAGATGACCATTCTGGCATACAACTCTTAAAAGGACCTCAATGACCATTTGTTGTCCTTGGCTTATGTTTAGCATGTTTTCAATCAGACAACCCTAATACCATGAACCAGTAGAGATAACATAGGGAGGTGAAATTGTGACCCTAGATGCTTTAATCCTTGAATCTTAATCCTAAAATCAATTTGCTTTCTTTGTTTATTCAGAAAACCAAATAAAAATTAGATCTTTAGTTTAAAAAAAGAAAACTTTTTGCCAAGACATTGTTTTAAGCAAGATTAATTTGGTGATTTGAGTTAAAGCTAGATAACTTGGTAATCTCTATGGGATCGACCCCTGATTTACTGCTATTCTGTTAGTATAAACCGAGGGAAATAATTATCTTGAAGAGAGATTTTACAACATTAGCTTACTCTTTTAGGGAGGCTAAAAATCTGTCTGTCAAATTGGCGCCGTTGCCGGGGATTCAACGGTTAACTAGTTTTTAAAATCAATATTGAGTGAAATTGTTTGAATTCTGATCTTGGTGTTTATTTTGTCTTTTATTTTTTGTTATTTTGTGTTCTTTATTTGTTTATTTTGCATTGTTCGGAGCTGCTGGGTGTGTTCTTGTTGTTTTTCAGGAACATACACCAAGAGTTTGAAGAATTGCTAGTTGTGTATGCGATGAGGGGAACTTGTGTCCTTTAATCCAGAACCTGAACAGCACTCCAATGGATAGATAGTTTGGAGATGAGGAGGAGTTAACCATGGAAGAATGTTTGGAAAGGATGATCCAAGGCAACAAATATTTGTGGGAAAACCAAGGGAGAGATGAGGAGAATTCAATGATGGCAGACCAACATGTTTATATTCCAGGCCATGCAGCAGATCCATTTTCTTATAGTGCTCGGGATTGCACTGTCTATGATCCTCCCACAAGCAGCTATTCATACCAGGAGCCTCCTAATTATGGTGGGAATATTAATGGAGATAGTAGCGAAGTCTGGCCAACTTACACCCAACCTGAGGGTGACTATTATCCACAGGAACCACCACCTGAGGAGTTTAATGGTTTCTTCAATGGATATTCTGAGAACATATGGGTTGGGCAATATCAAGATGAAGCTTACTCTGAAGCCCCACTCTATGGTAATTATTGTCCATATCAACAACAAGAGTGGCAGCCCCAAGTTGAAGATGAAGAAACCAGAAGAGAGGGAGAGGATTTGAATGAAAGGCTAGGAAGTATAGAGACTACCATAAAAAATATAGAGCAATTATTGATGAGTATGGTTCAAAATGCAGATAACGGAGTCTCATCTAACTCCTTTCTGGTGACACGAGAGATAGACCGAAGAGAATTGCAAAGCCATCACTCCAACTTCCATGTATCAATCTTTGACATCTGCCTCACAAGAATGGAAGTTTTCTGCTAATAATGATTCTGAAGATGAAGCTCGCATTCTAGCTGGTCAAACCATTAATGATGATATAGACCAAGAAGTGGATACAAGGGCAATGGTTCATTATGATGAGGTTGTCCCTCCACCACAATTTAATAGCCCATGTGATGTATCCACTTCAACTCTTCCCTTGGTTGGAGCTTATGAGGACAATTTTTCCATCCAAGAAGAAGAGGAAGACTTGAATTGTTCTGGGGTGTTAAAAGAACATGAGAAACCAATAAATGACAACCCAAGGATGCAGCAACAAATCTTGGATGATGATGCTATAATTCTCATATCCAAAGGCACATCAAACCAAGGTACTCTTTATGAAGACAAGCTACATGAGCCCACCACTACTATGTTTGCTTTGGAATCATCTTCCCTTATACAAGAGAAGGAAGTGCTTGACAAGGGAGGTAACCATGCATGCATCATGACTACTCCAATTGTGGTGTATGTTGAATTTGTGTTACCACCTCGATGGAATGAGAGGAAGGAGAACCATAAGTTTGTGGAGGTGTCTCCCTATCAACAATTGAATCAGGAGTTCAAGTGGCTCCCACAGCGGTTCATTCATCCGATTGCTATGGTCTACGAGACTGTTGAGGTTTACAATGCAAGGATGAAAGCCTTTCATACATTGGTTGAGCTTAGTATGACAAGGTCTAGCTACAAACCTTAAATAAAGCGCTTGTTGGGAGGCAACCCAATTGCTTTTCTTTTATATTTATTTTATTTTTGCTTGTTGTTTGCTAACCATGGTGCAGGAGATATAGTTTGGTCTTCATTAACCCTTTTGCAGGCCTTTCTATTAGGATTTGGACTTTAGGACTACTCAATAAAGCTCAAGTACTGGCTCAACTGCCAAGCTAAAGCTGGATTTTTCAAAGCTGAAACTCAAAAACACAAGGGATTTTCAAGTGGGAATCATGCAAGGGCATTTGACACATTTTGCACCTTGAAATGGGAAATCCACCGACAGGTAAGTATCTTCCTACTCTCTACTTCATGCCATGCGGACATAGCATATTTTAAGTGTGGTGTAAGGGGAGTGACTTGAGCCACTTGCTTGTCTTTTATGTTGTGATTGCATGTTTTATTTATTATTTAAAAAAAAAAAAAAAAAAAAAAAAAACTGTTTTTAGTTGCATGATTGTTTGAGTTGTTTGCTTAAATGATTTGCTTGTGGAGACATGGATATTAAGTATGAAATTTTGGCTTAAAATTTAATTTTTTATGCCACATTAGTATCATGTTGTGATAAGGGTGTTAAAGTAGTTAAAATGTGCTCTAAATTGGTTTAATCATGTCTTTATCTTTTGAATGATATCACCATGTTTTTGGAGCTGAGTTTTGAATATTAGCTGAGCATGAAATGCTATGATAGACCTAAGTGACCCTTAAAGTTGAGTGAAAAAGAAATGAAAAATGAGAACAGCTTCTTTTTAGCCCTTGAGTGACATTTTAGGGTATGGGTAATAATTGCTACTCTTCTTGCATTCAACATTGGTTATTTAATGGTAGGAGTCAAGTAAGCATGTGATTACTTATTAGTGCTCAGTGTTTGGTGTTTAGTTAGGGTGCAAGACCTTTACGTCACTTTGACTTCCTATGTATCCTAATTTTTTGTTTGTTGTGTTGTAAATATAAAAGGCTGTGATATAGAATGTGAAAAAAAGCCATCACTTAATTGGGAAATGGGATGTGAGACATCAATGAATTTCTGTCTCTCCTTATGTAGCAAAATGGCAAGGAGTTTGCATTAGAAAAATCAGTCTTATTTATGTGTTATGTGAGTAAAAAAAAAGAGTGAATAATCCATCAAGGGAGAGCATAAAATGCAACCTTGTAAGGTTATTACTAAAAAAAAAAGAGAAAGATTCAGAATAAAAGCCACAATGGCTTGATGTTTATGTGTGATTGTTTAGATTTGTAGCCACATTGGCTGAGTTTTTGTTTATTTGAGAGTGTTGAGCTCAATTCTTTAGCTCATGGTTTTGTTTTATCAGTTATTAGAATAGAGTGTGAGTTTATTGAGTTTAGACTAGCGTGTGAGTTCAAATAAAGTAGAATAGAGAGTGTGTTTTCTTTGATGAGCACAATAGGGAACTCTCATGATTGCTTGGCAAGTACTTAATCAATAGCTGATGGCGAGTGTAGAGATAGAGTTTTCCATCCATTGTTCATTGATAGGTATTAGGCTTGAGAATTATTATATTTGAGTGAGGCTGCTTATCCTTGGTAAGAACTTAAAGGGAAACTAGGTGCTATTTTATCATGGATTGCTTGCTCATATATGAAATTTAAGTGGTGATATTGTATGGTTGTTGGACTAGGGATACGGACATGAATGAACTAAGCTATGACTCATTTTGATGCTTAAATTCCTATTTCATCATGATAGAGTTGCATGCTTAGGAAACCATGATTTTCCTTGATTGTTATTTTATTTTTCTTCCGTTTGACTGCGTGTTTATTTTATTTTTGCATGCTTGTATGTTTTTGCTTGAGGACAAGCAATGGTTCAAGTGTGGTGTATTTGATAACGTGCATTTTATGCCGTTATTCTAGTGTTTATTTAGGATGTTTAAGAGCATGATTATAGCCTTATTTCTTCATATATCATATATATTTGCTCTAACCCCTAGGAAGATGCTATTTGCAAATACATGCGTTTTTAAGCTGTTTTGGCAGATTTTGGAGCTCACTTTTGACATAGTAGATGGCCTCAAACAATTGGCGTGCAAGAACAAAAGTTGCTTAGAATGATGTTCTCTACCTACCACAGAAATTTCAGAGCATTTGGAGCTGATTTGGAGCTGCACGTGAATTCACCCATTTCACGTGCAAGCCTATTTTTGCCTCTCAGGCCTCTACAGGATGTAAGGAAGCTTGGGGAGAAGTTTGAGCTGATTTGGAGGTGCACGTGAATTCACCATATCACGTGCAAATTGGCGTGCAGAGATATTTTTGAACCGATCCTATCATTTTTTTCATGCTGATCAATTGTTTCTGAAGGCCCATGTCCAAATTGTGGATGGAAGATAGACATTTTAAAGTTCGGAGTATTACTTATCAAAACTACGTCGTTTTGATAGATGGGCTAGGGTATACACCTCAAAGCCCATCCAAACTCTATAAATAAGAGCTCCACGCCCCCTGCTATGTATCCCTAGACCCCCTACACGTTTTTAGAGAGAGAGAGAGGCTCCATGACTTGGAGGTTGCTCCTTGACCTAGGAGAGCAGCCGTCGCAGCCGTCGTAGCCGTTGCGGATTTTGGAGTCTGGATTTGAAGCTTTGCTGTGCGCGTGGATTAGAAGAAGATGTTTAGCTTTTCTGCTATGGTTTTGCTTGTAATCATGCGTGAGTAGTCTTTTAATCTAGGGAAGCAATGTAGCCCCCTTGTTGTTTTGCTGAGTTTATAAATAGTGGGTTTGGATGATTGAGTTTTGCATGTTTTATGAATCTGTTCTTAAATTTTATCTGTTGGATCAAACCCAGAATTTGGATAATGCTGATAAAGCCTTATGTAATTTGATCTGAGATCTTTTGTGTTTATTTGATCATTGCAGAAGGTATGTCACTAATCCAAAGATGCACTCGTGAGAGCAAAGCTAAGGACAGGATACATAATCCTGATCCGGACAAGAGTGAGTGTCGTCAAACACTTGGTAAATAACCAAGTAACAAATACATACGGAATAAGGAACAATCCTACGGACTAAGAACTTAAAGGATAAGTGCGGAGTAAGGAAAATAAGTGCGGAGTAAGGAAAATGGATGCGGAGTAAGGAAACTAGATGCGGAGTAAGGAATCCGGATTTATTACTCGCCCGGCTTAAGGAACTTACATGCGGAGTAAGAAAGCGCTGACACGGAATAAGTCATCAGACTTTTCAAGACTCGCCCGGAGTAAGGAACTTACATACGGAGTAAGGAACTTACATACGGAGTAAGGAACTTACATGCGGAGTAAGGAAGCGCTGACACGGACTAAGGATTCCAAAGATCGAATAGATACGGAGTAAGCAACCACTGACACGGAGTAAGGTTCCGAGCTTCATTAACTACGGAGTAAGGAAAATTACACCGGACCAAGAAGACACTGCTCCAACTAAACCGCATTTAATGTTATCAGCTCGTGCTGTCCCGATGTAAGACGAATGTATTGAGAACCTGAAGAATCTTACACGTGGATCATCCGGATATGTGGACACAACCTTAATTGTATCTCGGAACTCACAAAGACACTTATACTCTTCAAATCCAAGATCTTGAGCTCCACAATCCGCAGCAGTCAAGGCAGACAGATTACCGAGGGATAGTTAGTGCGGAACGCATTCCGGAACTTCAAGTTCCAAGGGTGTCTCTTAGGAATGTTTTGTATAAATATTCATACTTATACTTCATGTAAACATATATAGAGAAGTGCTCAGGCGGGTAAAAAAAATAGAAAAGGAAATTAGGAGCGCTATCATCTCAAGAAAAAAAAAGAACTTGGCTAGTGTGTGAGTTCATTTTTGTAAACAGAGTGTAAGAGAGTGTTTGCTTCTATTTTGTTGTAATCACCTTGTGATAATAAAACAAAATACTTCCACTATCTGGTCATCTTCCGCAGTGATTCTATCACTTAAACTAGATAAGTCTTTGTGTCTTGAGAGAAAAGAAAGAGTTTAAATAAGAGCCTATTCACGCCCCCCCCCCCTTTAGGCTCCAAGGGACCATCAAGTGGTATCAGAGCAAGTTCTACTTCGTTCTAAGTAGAGATCCCACTCTTTCAATCTCAGAAATGGCCGAAGAAAGCAGTATGCTATTCAACACTCGCCTTAACTCCAGAGGTGCACAGGAGCCCGTCCCGAATCGAAGCAAAGCGGTGAAAATGTCGACCCACCTCAACCTGCTGCCGCCGCCGCTTCTCAACCACGGAGTTCCGGGTTTACTCTAACGAAACCGCCCAAATTCACACCTGAGCTTTTCTCCCAGGTGGAAAGCTCGCATGAAGATGTTTATGGTTTGCCATGATCATCTTATGTGGCCATGTCTTCATTAGGAGATTCCAATTCCGATGACTATCGGAGAACATGGAGTAAGGAGGCCAAAGACCGATCCTGAACTTACCAACGATGAAAGAGCCTGGCAGTGCGCTAGTGAAAAGGCTCGGCTTATGTTACATCTTCTTTGGATTCCGAGGCTTTCACGGACGTCCAGGGCCGCACGACAGCAAAAGCTGTTTGGGACAAACCGACAATCCTCTATGAGGGGAGTCGGTCCCAGGATGCAGAATGTGATCTGTACTCTCGAGACGGAACTTTGAGAGTTTTAATCATAAACCGGGCGAATCACTTGAAAGCATCTATCGGAGATTCGGCAAGCTCATTCTTGAACCGAAGACTCGTCAATGAGCATTACTCTCAATCCCAGATCAATGACAAGTTCTTTCACTCCTTGCCGGATCGCTACTACTCCAAACAACTCCGAGATGCAATCGACAAAAAACTGGCGGTATGTTCCCCTTGAAGAACTATATGGAGAGCTGCGGACTCACGAAGTCAGGTTTAAGTACTCGACGAGAGATGAGAAAATAGCTCGGAAAGAAAAGGGGGTAGCTCTCAAAGCTACGAATGTCTAAACATGCCGAGGAATGATGATATGGACGTATCCGACAATTCCGATTTCGACGAGGAGGAGGAGATAGCCCTTCTTGTCAAATCCTTTGAGCGATTCCTACGGAAAAGCAGAAAAGGGATCGAAGACGCTCATCATCATCGTTCCAACGGAAGGAGCGACCGGAGTCCGGTTCCCAGGAATGTTTCAACCGTGGGAAAACCGGTCACTGGGCCAAGGAATGCAGGTCCAAAGCAAAGGTGGCCGAGAAAAGTGACAAGGTAACTCCTCGCCGCTCCACCTCGGATAACAGCAAGAGCAAGAGAAAGGCGCTCGTGACAAAATACATGAGTGGCTCGGAAGAAGAGGAGGAATCCTCGGATGATGAGCCGACCACTAAGCCGAACGTCCGCCTCATGGCAAATGCCGAGGTACCTTCTATCTCGAGCTCCTGAGTAAATTAGAATCTCTTATTATTGCATGTGATCATGAAAAGAATGAGAGACTAATAATTACTCAAATGTACAAAGATATGGAAAGTCGAATAAACGTCTCGAATTTACTATTAATAGACTCGAAAAGGACGTCACCGACTTAGGAGGAAAGGAAGCTTGGTATCATGATCTAAGAGCTGAAAATCATTTGTTAAATACCAATCTCTCAGGCCTAAAAGTTATAGTGAAAAGACTCGAAAATGAACTGGAACAGGAAAAGGAAATAAATCGTAAGTGGCTAAAATCCGGGGAAATAGCCTCTACCTTTAGGACTGACCCTGACGACATTCGAGTCAAACCTGGCCTAGGTTCTGAACCATCAACCTCCATAGCTCAAGCTACTGAGTGTCCTCTGGATTTCACTCCTAAACTAACCAACTTATATCCTGTTAGTACATCTAAACCGTTGGATGGTTTCATTTCAGGTGGCACCATAGTATATGATGTGGAAGCAGGTACATTCTTGCACTTCCCGAAGCGGTAGCACCCGTAACTAAAGATGAAGGGAAGGGCTCTGCAGTTAAAGCCAAAACGTAGCACCCAAAAAGAAAGACAAGGCTAAGGCTGATGCATTTAGGGCCAAGAGCGCGTCACCCAAACGTAATGGATTAGGCCACAGGGAACGAGTAGAAAATCAGCAAAATCTAAGAGACCCGTATCCCCTGTTTGTACTTCACATTATAGTGTCTGTTCCATCCGTAGGGAAATGGGTCATTATCACTATGAATGTTGGAGTCTATCCGATAGCTGGCTTTGTAATCAATTTCAATCAAATAAAGATCAGTTTAATAAAAGGGGTTCTTCGAGCAAAACAAAATCTAAATCTAAAAGGAGTGTCTCTCCCAAGAAAACCCAAATAAAAGAAGCTTGAAACTAACAAGTTTATGTCAACGTGGAAAGCTAAGAGTCCTAACAAAATCAAATCCGTAAATGTTGACAATATCGCTGCTCACTCTAACCGCCCGAAACAAGTTTGGGCACCAAAAGTGTAAACTGTTGTCTTTCAGGAGCATCTCTGGAATGAATTGCCGGATCACTTGAAGTTAAAGATCAATCAAAGCAAGTGGATCCTTGATAGTGGATGCTCCTGGACATATGACGGGTGACCAGACTCTGCTTGTAGAAGTTAATGATAAACAAGGTCCATCCGTTTCATATGGCGACAACAAGCAAAGGTAAGACGTCGGGTATGGCACTTTAACTAACGGTTGTGTATCAATCACTAAAGTTGCACTAGTCGAAGGTTTAAAGCATAATTTGCTAAGTGTCGATAAACTATGTGACAAAGGATTTTCTTGTTTCCTTTTTGTCCAACACCCATACAAGAAGAGAAAACTTATCCAGGAGATGTTAAGTTATCCGGATCAAGAGATGGGGACATATATTCAAGTGGTCTTAAGAAATAATTCTTCGACCTGTATGCTTCCTCACGAAAGCAAGAGATGAAGATAGTTGGTTATGGCACAAGCGATACGCACATTTAAATTTTAAGACTTTGTCTAAATTGGCGTCACTTGATCTTGTCACCTGGTCTACCCAAACTCAAGTTCTCCAGAGACACTCTCGTCGAGAATGCCAACTTGGTAAACAGACCAAACACGGCTTTAAGAGCAAATCGGTTAACTCAATAATTGCTCCTCTGCAACTTCTTCATATGGACCTATGTGGTCCTATATCTCGTTTCATCACTAGCTGGTGCGAGATATACCCTTGTGGTTATCGATGATTTCACCAGATACACATGGGTGATGTTCCTGAAATCAAAGGATCAAACTTTTGAACATCTTGTAGATCTCTTCAACTGGATAAGCAACTCACAAGGACCGAGCATTAAATGCATCAGGAGTGATCATGGTAATGAATTTGACTTTTCGGAAATGAGATCATATTGTTCGAAACAGGGCATACAACATGACTTCTCTGCTCCCCGAACCCCACAACAAAATGGGGTAGTTGAGCGCAAGAATCGAACTTTAGTTGAAGCTGGTAGATCCATGTTAGCAGGGGCAACGCTTCCTCTCGGCCTATGGGTCAAGCCGTGTCCACCGCATGCTATGTTCGGAACAAAACTCTAATAAATAAATCTACCATGAAAACACCCTATGAGATGTGGAGAGGACGAAAACCTTCAATTTCACATTTCGAGCCTTTGGGTGTACTTGCTATATACCGATAAATGGCAAAGAGACCCGGAATAAATTTGAACCAAAATCTGATGATGGGATTTTTGTCGGATACTCACTTCATAGCAAGGCTTATCGGGTCTTCAATAGAAAACTTTTTAAAGTTGAAGAATCTATCCATGTAACCTTTGATGAAGCTAATCTTGTTTGGTCAAAAGTCGGTCCTTCAAATTCCAATATGCAGGTCATGGACAGCAACGTCGATTACTCAAAGTTTATGAATATTCCTATTACATATCCTGACTGGTATCCTGACCAACCACGTGGCATCAGCGAAACACAACGAAATTTTATGGATGATGCTACGGATGACTCTGACTCCGGACTACCACTTAGCTCCGGACAAACTCCTACGGATACACAAAATTCCGGGGCCCCTTCAAGTTCGTCCGGACTAGTTAACACTGGAAGAAACAGTGTTGCAGAACCAACTAGTTCATCCGTACCTCTAATTACGGGCGAAGCTCAATCAGTCGATACAACTGAACCACCCAATCTGGAAGAGCTTCAAATTGTTCAAGATCAACCAACACATGCACAGAATTATAGATGGACCCGAAACCATCCCTCAGATCAAGTGATTGGTGATCCTACTGTTGGTGTAAGAACAAGAGCAGCCACCTCAAACATGAGTCTTTACTCATGCTTTCTATCTCAAATAGAACCAAAGGTGGTAGATGAAGCTCTTCAAGATTCAAACCGGATAGAGGCCATGCAAGAAGAGCTGAATCAATTTAAGAGAAATAATGTGTGGACCTTAGTACCAAGGCCTAAGTCTCAGCAAGTCATTGGCGTTAAATGGGTGTTCCGGAACAAGCTTGATACGGATGGAATAGTAATCCAGGAACAAAGCCAGGACCGGTAGCCAAAGGATATCGTCAAGAAGAAGGAATAGATTATGATGAAACCTTTGCTCCGGTCGCAAGACTTGAGGCAATCCGAATGTTTCCGGCGTATACTTCATATGAAAACTTCATAGTTTATCAAATGGACGTCAAGAGCGCATTTCCGAATGGAGACCTTCAAGAGGAGGTGTATGTTGAACAACCTCCCGGCTTCATTGAACCTAAGGCAGGACATCTTGTCTACAAACTTCAGAAAGCTCTATATGGTTTGAAGCAAGCTCCAAGAGCCTGGTACGACACATCGTCGGAATTCCTACTTGCTCATAACTTCCAAAAAGGGAAGATAGACACCACCCTATTTCTACGACAAGAGAAAGGACACACTCGATCGTACAAATATATGTGGACGATATGATTTTCGGATCAACGCATCCGAAGCTTTGTGAAGAGTTTGCTAAGTTGATGACAGGCAAGTTTGAAATGAGCATGATGGGAGAACCGTCCTACTTCCTTGGAATTGAAGTCAAACAATTAAAGGAAGGAATCTTTATCAATCAGGCTAAGTACACTCGCGATCTTATTAAGAAGTTTGGTATGGAAGGTTCATCTCCCGTCAAAACTCCAATGCCTGTCGGTGCCAAGTTAGATCCGGATGTGGACGGCATATCATAGAATGTGACCGACTACGAGAGGAATGATCGGATCCTTGCTCTATCTTACAGCAAGTCGCCCAGACATTATGTTTGCAACTTGCATTTGTGCACGATATCAGGCAAATCCCAAGGAGTCACATATGCTTCATGTAAAACGGATATTAAGGTATCTCAAAGGGACGATGAATTTGGGCCTCTGGTACCCAAAGGAGTCCAACTTCACCTTATCCGGGTACTCTGATGCCGACTTCACTGGATGTCGCATCGACAGGAAAAGCACAAGCGGTACGTGTCGGTTTCTTGGAAATAGATTGATCTCATGGTTCAGAAGAAGCGAATTCCGTATCAACCTCTATCGCCGAGGCGGAATATATAGCTCTGGAAGTTGCTGCGCACGCTACTTTGGATGCAAAGTCAACTTATCGACTACGGATTCGACATGTCCTCTATTCCACTTTCTTGTGACAACACTAGTGCAATTGCCATCAGCAACAATCCTGTCATGCATCCTAAGACGAAGCACATTGAGGTCAGGTATCACTTCATACGCGATCATGTTCTCAAAAACCATATTTCACTGGAACATGTTGCCACTGAAGATCAATTAGCAGACATATTTACAAAGCCTCTACCTGATGCGAGGTTTTCTGAACTACTCTTCCGATTAGGTATGCTCGACTTCTCTGCATAGTTTCTCATTTGAGTTACCCAACAAGATATTTACTCACAGGACCATGCATTGTATGTTTACCGAAAGTAGTAGAAACTCTCTGCTGTATTGCTGATCATACTTATTGTTCAACGGTTTCATGCTTCGATATTAATCTCAACCTCATTATGGGAGGATGCTTGCGTTTCCCGACTGAAGTCGTTTAAAGCTAACATAATTACAGTTTATATGATTTACCTCAGTCGGATTCATGATCTTCACATCCATTAATCACCACATGACCAAAGCATGTTCATTTAGATTACTCTATTAACGTGTATAGTTGAAGAAGTGAAATGGGCTAGCTTGGAATGCCTGGTGGATGAATACACAAACGCATTCGATCAGCCGAAGTATAGTTTTCTAATAAGATAGACAGTCTTGAACTACAAATTGGAACGGTCAACCGAGAGGATTGCACAATCTACGGGGGAGAAAATGCTTTATATTTTATTCAGAATACCCCCGTATATGTCTCATGACCTTTTTCCTTGACTGTCTATCCGAGGGGGAGCTTTTCATTGAGAGGATTAAATGATCTACGGGGGAGCAGCAATGAACCCCTAATATGTCTCGGATTCTCCCTCCTCTACGTGTTACTTCCTGGATCTAGCTGGACATGCTTGTTTTAAATCGGAAAAGTGGCATGTTTGGATGTATTTTCTTTCTTCAACCATGCATTTTAATCGACTAATCATCTGCATTCTTTTGACATGTGTTCACCTTATCATTACACACTCATGAATCCTAATGAAGCCAAATCATATGATCTTTAATTAATCTTAGCTACAGTTGTTCAGCAAGACGGTTTCGCTATGTTGACCTATATGAACCTGTGTATTGCTATTCGACATATGCCCTAATTCAGGAATATTGATCACTTTCACATTGCGTACGTCTACTACATTCTTAGCCATGCATGAGTTCTGTTTCTTATTAGTTCGGATTATGTTGTTTTTCACCGATTATCTTCTCTAATCCGTACTAATCCTTGCCTGTTAAGCTTTTGTATTTTCAGGTATATCTTTATTTAGCTACAGGTTCAGATTTTCTTTGCAACCATATTGATAAATCCAGTCCATAGTCTCGGATTTGAAGTGTTGTGGTACTTCTCTTCTCTTCGACTTATTGATCGCAAAGGAATCTACTCTACATTCTCACCAAACTCGTTTATGACGGACAAGGTCTATTATTCATCCGGATACTCTTTCACGAATATTATTAACTCCGGATGAGTGTCGGCTCTTTCCTCCGGACTCCCGACTTTGTTCAATTGTGACAATCCACGTATACTCATATGTCGCATGCTTTTGAGGAGGAATAATGATGATTCATTAAATGCCTATCTCGGGTTGCACACACACTTCTCTGGATGGCAACCAGTTGTAATCTCTACTTGGTCATGCGGTCTCCACGACATCGTTTTATTCGGAGACGCCTCGATATCCAGGACAAATGACATCAGCATGTCGCGCGGGTCCCCACCTCACTCCCACATTCCTAGACCCGGCGACATTTGCGGACTCGGTCTTATATGTTCTCGATCATTCCTGCGAAGCACGAGTATTGCTCATTTCAAATCCCTAACCCTCTCGTTGCTCCTTCTACTTGTCAAGACCTCACCTTTCCTCTTTTCCTTCCCATCAAATCTGCAATGGCACCCAGAATCTTTCTTTCCTGGCGTTACTCCTGGCCATCTCGTTGATTGGAATGCTGTCTCCGATCCTCCGGATTGGTTTCATCAGCTTCGCCCTCTTCTTGAAGCCTCGCACATACTCAACCTGGTCTCCAATCCCATCGATCTTCTTATCGATGACATTCTTGAGTATTACCAACGGATTCGCTGCACCACCGATTCCATAACCTCTCATGTCCGCGGTGAATCCATCATCATCACTCCGGCTGTTCTCCGCGCCGCTCTTCACCTTCCTCTTGGTGAACCACAGCGTCCGGATGCCGAACCGATGGCGGCTTCTATGGGGTGCACGACCAAAGGGAAGGAATACAAGGTGAAATCCTTCCAGGGTCGCTATCGATGTATGGCGACTATTCTAAGTCGATGCCTACTGGCTCGCACATCCGCCCTGGACTCAGTTCCGTACGATCTTCTACTGGCCATGTACGGCGTCTTTGAAGGTCTTCCAATGGATTGGGGGATGTTCTTATTTTGTTTGCTACAAAATGGTCCCAAAAACCATTCCTTCGGGCGCATCCTCAGCATTGTCTTCCAGCATCTTCGTCTGGACCATTTCGCCCAAGTTGATGGTGTCTCGTTTCCCTCGGCTCTTTACCTTCGTCACCTTACGCCGGACGGGAACATGACCGCTCGCCGACCCAATGTAGCTCTCCGCGTTCTCCCTGCCCCGGAACAACAAGGCGGCTCGTTGGTGACCCCTCCGACGCCCAAGCCCACGAGGTCGGCTCCGCACACCGATCCTCCCGGATTCGGTCCGTTGTTGCGCCCTCCCACTCACGGGCCTCCCGGCCAAGCGTCCGTGCTGAACCGTCCGAGGTTGCGGGGCCCTCTCGGCGCAGTGCGTCTAAAGTCGTTTCCTCGGCCCCCTCTCGTCGCCGATGTCCCCACTCCCTCCACATCCGCTATAGCTGCCGCGGTTGATACCGCCGTTGCCGTCGCCACCGCCGATGTCCCAGGCCGCTTCTCCGGAAGCCCCCTTGCCTCCTCTACCTCAACCCCGAGATTACCTTGACCATCTCTCCGCCGTCACCTTAACGGACCTCTGGCTCCGTTTCAGCCTAGCCCACACCTCCTCCATTCCTGACACCGATCTCCGGGTGTTTTACACCCGCAATACCCAATCCCCGGAGACTATGATCATCTGGAATCTGGACCACGGCTTTCTTACGCCGGCTGCCATTCCCGATGTGTCGTTCCCTACACCCTCCGGCCCAGTCCCTGCTACCCGAAGTCCTTCTACCGCTAAGGCTGGACCCTCTTCTCCTGCCGCCGCGATTCCCGTGGTTGACTTGTCCGGTCAAAGCGGGTCTCTTGCTCCCGATGCCTCCGACGCTCCGGATGCCTCGATGCTCCGGATGCTCGCTGTCGCTGCTACTCCTACGGACTCCTCGCCCACCGCACTCCTGCTCCCCGTTCATGCGGGGGAGTCCTCCAAAGCTCCAGAGTTAGCACTTGGGCGTGCCTCGTTTGGCACGGTCCACTCCGATGCCGTGCTTTCCGCTCACTGGACCGCCATGCCCACGCTCATAGTGCCCAAATTTCCGCCATCGCCGCCAAAGTTGATGCCCTCGGCGCCCAACTCCTCTCCGCCCTCACCGACTCCTCTACTTCCATTGAGCAAAAAATGGATCTTGTCGCCACCTCCATTCATTCACCGTCTACTTCCTTCGCGGATCCGGCGCATACGATGGCTCGTCCTCCCGTTGCTTCCCGGCGATCCGCCAAACCGGGGGAGAAAGTGTCATCCGATCCGTCTACTCCTTTGCCCCACAACCATCTTCCCGGACCGAGAAGCGGCCCGCCACTTCGTGCTTCAGGGAGTTCAAATTCCCAAACGAAGCCGCTTCTCTCAACCAAGCTCCTCTATCGCTCCTCCAGCTCCTCCTCCATCCTCCTCATCCCATGCTGATACCTTCCTCCCATCCTATGCGGAGTTTGACCCATCTCGATGCGGATGGAAGCTTGCGCAAGGCAATGAAAGCCTATCTCGCGTCTTCCTGCCGAGAGAAGATGTCTTTCGAAATGTATCCTTTCTCTCCGGCGACATTCGGACTCTTTGTTCGGAGAAAGGACTCTTTACTACGAAGACATTGACAACTTCTTGAGGGTCGCTAAGATGGAGATGAGGCCGTTTCCATCTCTTTACGAAGATGGGCACTTGTTTGAAGTTCTGCCATGTTGGAATGAGGGCTATCTTCCCGGTGTGGAGTTAATTCGGACTTACATTGACGGAACCGCCGAGGATAGCAAGCCATGGAAAACTCTCTCTCAACCATCCTCATTCCGTACCGGATCATGTCGCCACACTTCATGATGGCTGTCTTCATGATTCGGCCCAGGCAGATGATTCTCATTGATTCTCATCGGATTGTGGAGCACTTCGTTAGGAAGAATCAATGGGAACCTCTGTGTCTCGGACTAACCGAAGCCATGAAGAAAGCCGGATTATATGAAGAGTTGGGTATCACACCCCCTGTGTTCGATCGAGAAACTCAAGGCGACATTCCGGGGCAAGAAGCAAGTGCCACAACAACTGGATGGAGATAGTCTGGAGCCTTTGTTTGTCATTTCATCAAATCGTTCTTAATCGTGGACAAACATTGGAGCCAACACTCCACCTTTACGATGCAGCAGACAATGGAGCTAAGAGAGAAGGCAGCAACTATGATCTTCAAGTATAGTAAGCCTTATGTACCTTAGTGAAAAACCTGTATTAAGGCTGATTTGTATTTAGTTGCTGATTAATGAAATTGGTTGTGTTGCGTATTCTGTATGATATTCTTTTGCATCGCTTACCAGATCAGATTACAAAGGGTTTGGGCATATCCATAATTGGGGGAGATTGTTGGATCAAACCCAAAATTTGGATAATGCTGATAAAGCCTTATGTAATTTGATCTGAGATCTTTTGTGTTTATTTGATCATTGCAGAAGGTATGTCACTAATCCAAAGATGCACTCGTGAGAGCAAAGCTAAGGACAGGATACATAATCCTGATCCGGACAAGAGTGAGTGTCGTCAAACACTTGGTAAATAACCAAGTAACAAATACATACGGAATAAGGAACAATCCTACGGACTAAGAACTTAAAGGATAAGTGCGGAGTAAGGAAAATAAGTGCGGAGTAAGGAAAATGGATGCGGAGTAAGGAAACTAGATGCGGAGTAAGGAATCCGGATTTATTACTCGCCCGGCTTAAGGAACTTACATGCGGAGTAAGAAAGCGCTGACACGGAATAAGTCATCAGACTTTTCAAGATTCGCCCGGAGTAAGGAACTTACATACGGAGTAAGGAACTTACATACGGAGTAAGGAACTTACATGCGGAGTAAGGAACTTACATGCGGAGTAAGGAAGCGCTGACACGGACTAAGGATTCAAGATCGAATAGATACGGAGTAAGCAACCACCGACACGGAGTAAGGTTCCGAGCTTCATTAACTACGGAGTAAGGAAAATTACACCGGACCAAGAAGACACTCGCTCCAACTAAACCGCATTTAATGTTATCGGCTCGTGCTTGTCCCGATGTAAGACGAATGTATTGAGAACCTGAAGAATCTTACACGTGGATCATCCGGATATGTGGACACAACCTTAATTGTATCTCGGAACTCACAAAGACACTTATACTCTTCAAATCCAAGATCTTGAGCTCCACAATCCGCAGCAGTCAAGGCGGACAGACACGAGGGATAGTTAGTGCGGAACGCATTCCGGAACTTCAAGTTCCAAGGGTGTCTCTTAGGAATGTTTTATATAAATATTCATACTTATACTTCATGTAAACATATATAGAGAAGTGCTCAGGCGGGTAAAAAAAATAGAAAAGGAAATTAGGAGCGCTATCATCTCAAGAAAAAAAAAAGAACTTGGCTAGTGTGTGAGTTCATTTTTGTAAACAGAGTGTAAGAGAGTGTTTGCTTCTATTTTGTTGTAATCACCTTGTGATAATAAAACAAAATACTTCCACTATCTGGTCATCTTCCGCAGTGATTCTATCACTTAAACTAGATAAGTCTTTGTGTCTTGAGAGAAAAGAAAGAGTTTAAATAAGAGCCTATTCACCCCCCCCCCCTTTAGGCTCCAAGGGACCATCATTATCTTTGGATGTACACCTTGGTATTCTTAGCCCTAGTATGGGGCGGATTGAGATTCATAACTTATTTGTGATTGGTGTGATCATTATCCTTTTGCAAGTATGATTTATTGGCTTTGCATGTTTGTGTGTTTAGATGACCATTCTGGCATACAACTCTTAAAAGGACCTCAATGACCATTTGTTGTCCTTGGCTTATGTTTAGCATGTTTTCAATCAGACAACCCTAATACCATGAACCAGTAGAGATAACATAGGGAGGTGAAATTGTGACCCTAGATGCTTTAATCCTTGAATCGTAATCCTAAAATCAATTTGCTTTCTTTGTTTATTCAGAAAACCAAATAAAAAATTAGATCTTTAGTTTAAAAAAAGAAAACTTTTTGCCAAGACATTGTTTTAAGCAAGATTAATTTGGTGATTTGAGTTAAAACTAGATAACTTGGTAATCTCTGTGGGATCGACCCCTGATTTACTGCTATTCTGTTAGTATAAACCGAGGGAAATAATTATCTTAAAGAGAGATTTTACGACATTAGCTTACTCTTTTAGGGAGGCTAAAATTCTGTCTGTCAATCCAACATCTCACAAAAGTGCTTTTAGTACTTTTGGATCTTCACCAACAACACAGGTGCAATGCAACTCACAAAAAAAAACTGACAAGATAATGCCAACAAACAACAAGTTAAACTACATCTCAAGCGTAACCACATACGAGTGCAAAATCATTATATGAAAAATAAGTGGATAAAATATAACTCATAACTTACACCAGTGCCCAAAAATAGACCTTACTATGTACTGTCGAAAGATGGCTACCCATGCTAATGATGACAAGCTCCTCATGCATTTTTTTCCAAGAAAACTTGACTGGGGCACCACTACGATGATACATTCAACTGGAGAGAAGTCATATCAAGACTTGGAGAGACCTCGCAACAACTTTCCTCACACAATACAAACACGTCACGGAATTGGAGCTAGACAGGTTAGCATTGCTAGCCTTTGAGAAAGGAGCTACTAAAAGCTTTAAAGTCTATGCTAAAAGATGGATGGAGGCAGCTACAGAAGTTCAACCCCCGCTAATTGAAAGGGAGTTGACCACAATGTTTATCAAAACTTTGAAAGGGGTGTACTATGGAAAGCTGATAGGTAACGTATCCAACAACTTCTCAAATCTAGTGGCTTCAGGGGAACATATTGAAGATGGTGTAAAAGAAAGGAAGCTTCATGGCGATATGTCAGACACATCCAAGAAGTCTGCACAGATGGGGAAAAAGAAAGAACCAAATATCCAGCCAACTTCGGGACATATCCCGGTTTGTATCCCACACCTAGATCCTATGCGGGGCCACCCCCAATGACAACCTATGCAGTGATGACACCTCCATACTTAGCATATCGACCACAAGGGGGAGCTCCTTATAGTCTTCCACCAAACCCAACTCCAACCATGCAACCAGAACCCCGATAAGCCCCTGTCAGGCTGCGCCAAAGCACTAATAGACCCAGGCAAGAATTCGATAAAATCCCTATAACCTATGCTGAGTTGTATCCACAACTCTTGGAAGCTAAAATGGTGACTCCAATTCCAGCAATAGAAGTGAAACAACCACCCCTGCATGGTACAAGTCAGAGGCCCGATGTGCCTATCATAGAAATGGAGCGGGGCACGACCTTAAAAATTATTTTGCCCTCAAGAAAGTTGTCCAATAGTTAGTAAGGGCGAAGTGGCTAAACGTTTCCAAGCCGTCCGGTGAACCAAGTGTTGACTTAAACCCATTACCGAAACATCCAAGCAGTAAACAATGGAGCCACAAAAATAAAAATAGCCAGGTTTATGATGTTGCGAGAAAACTCTCTAGGGATGTGACAATTCTTTGTTATTTTGTGTGTGTTCATAAGAACAATCAACCCGTTTTGTTTTATTAAATTTATTTTACCTACATTTTTGTGTGCAACATCTGTCACTACTTGTTTACTCTTTTGGCACGGGAAGTAAGTCCAAACCGGGGCATATCAAGCCAATGAAACCTAAGCCATTTCGGTTTCACCTCAAACTCCAAGTAGATCAGAAGAGCATGCCAGCATGAAAGACAATGAAACTATCCTTATGTCAAACTAGGGCACGACACAGTTCCTTCTATCATTGAAAGTTCCTTCTTGTACACTTTGAGAAAGACTTTGATTGTTTAAAATGAAGAGATGCCATTTTTCACTACCTCGTGATATTACCCTTACTAGCCCTTTTAAGTCCGACTAAAATTCTTCTTGTATATATAACTTGATCCATAGTTCACCCCACACTAGGGCTAGTTATGAATGTCAAGATTCCACACATGACAATTATTGATCTTGCTTAGTTGATCTTGACTGTGTCAATCTCCTTAGAGATTGGTGTTTTCAAGCCTCCATAAGCCTCCTCCTTGTGCTTGACTACCATGTCCATTGTGTAAGGTTGTAATCAGTGGGGTCTTTTCATTAGTTGGGTCCATTGTTGATTCATAAAACAAGGGTTATTCCATTGTTTGATTTGGTTCTACTTGCTATTCTTTTTGCTTATATTTATTTTTTATTTTTTAGAGTTAATCTATATTGTTATCTTCTTGTTTGAGTCGTGTCAAGGTTTAATGTCTAGATCGACAGTTTTTGTGGCTCTACCCTATATCAAATTGGTATCATAGCAAAGTTCACCTCACTGGCCACCTTTGTTTTATTCATTTGGAGTCTTTCATTTCAGTCTGAATTTTCTTTGTTTACATCGAATCATCTATGTTTTGAGTCATTTCAATTGTCTATTGTTGTGCTCTGCTTGGATTGCTTGTGGTTTTTGGAGATTGGAACACCTTCCCTCACCTACATCATCTTGAACCACCATCAAACACTTATGCTAGCCTTATTCAAATGCCAACCACCATTCCTAGCCTTCACCATTTAGAAAAAAAAATGCCCACCCCTTGCAAAAACCAACCAGGTTGACTTCCAAGACTGAGTGTTAATTGTGCCCTACAAATTAGGCGTTTCCCACATATATTCTCAACATTAAACGCCAATTTTGAAATTATTCAATTTATAGTTATTATTACTGCTCCTAAAACCAAGGAGATTTAATTTGCAGATGTTATAATTGCTCCTAGAAATCAGGGAGATTCAATTTGTAGCGATTATAATCACTCCTCAAAATCAGGGAGTCCAATCTGTGATCAGAAGTCAATTTCTTATTTCTGATATTCCAAGTTTCATTTATGTATTTTATTTATTTCTGAGACAAAAGAAAAAAAAAGACAAAAAAAGAAAAGAAAAGAAAAGAAATTCAAGTTTCATTTCAGAATTTTATTTCAAACTATCCTAAGTTATAATCATTTCATAGTAGTTTGTACTTAGTCAATTCTCGAGTGAAGATCAAAGGGATTGCCAAGAGCCCTCAGAGACACTAAGGAGTCCTACAAGCCCTAGCCATACCCTAGCCTCGAACCCCACCCACCAAGTCTTCCATTTTTAAGGAGTCCCACACCAATACCGCTAGAGATGTTCAATATGCTCAAAACCATGTAGGACAACTATTGGTCCCGGGAAGCCTAGAGGGGGGCGGTGAATAGGCTCTTTTTGAAACTCTTCTCTCTCTTTTGGCATAACACTTAATCTGTATAAACATAAAATCAATGCAGAAGACAACCAGATAGTGGAAGTAATTTGTATTATTATCACAAGATAATTATAACAAATTGTAGCAGATTAAAGCTGAGTACAAGCTTTTGAATCTACTGAAAGAGTATCTCACTTCTGTTTACAGTAGCACTCTATTTTACAATAACACACACACTAGCCAAAATGAAATCTTCTAAGCTCTTTTTTGTGTACGCACACTACTGAAAATATACAAGACTTAGTATATATAGACATCCCTAGGAAACATTCTTAGAACAGGATTTTCCGAGCAGTGTGTAGCATTGAAGACTTCTCGGAAAATACATCTGCTATACTTGCTACGGATGTGGAGCTCAAAATGTTGGAAGTATAAGTGTATTAAATTGCTTCGCATGATTTCAATTGCATTAATAGCTTTGTCCACGCCTCCGAGTGATCCATGTGTAAAATGATAAATGTTCAACAGATTTTTTTTACATTGGGACACATCGAGCTGATTACCTTGAATGCGGAGCTGATTAGTAAGAGCATTGTCGTCTTAATCCATTGTAAGGTTCCTTACTCCGTGTTAATGAAGCTCGGATCCTTACTCCATGTCAGTGGTTGCTTACTCCGTGTCAATTTGATAATTGAATCCTTATTCTGTGTCAGTGCGTCCTTACTCCGTGTGAACAAAAGATTCGGAAGGCATACTCCATGTCAGCGCTTTCTTACTCCGTGCGAGTATGAGGTTTGGATGGCTTACTCTGTGTCAGCACATCCTTACTCTGCTTGAGTAAAAGTTCGGATTCATTACTCCGCTTCTCTTTTCCTTATTCCGTGGGAACAAAAGACTCAGGTCCTTATCCCACACAAGTCCTTCCTTACTCCGTGTGAGTGAAAGACTCAGACTCCTTACTCCATGCCTTCTTGTTCGTAGTCCGCGTGAGTAGAAGACTTAACTCTTTACTCCACATATTTCTTTCTTACTCTGCGCGAGTTGTAAACTAGGATTCTTAGTCCGTTTGAGTATAAGACCCGGATTCCTTAGTCCATATCTTTAAGTGCTTAGTCCGTGCTAATAATCCTTACTCCGTATCTTGTAATGACTTGGTTATTTACCAAGTTGATTGATGACACTCACGTTGGTCCGGACCAGGATTATGTATCTTGTCCTTAACTTCATACTCACCAGTGAAGATCCATATTAACACTTGTCTTCTGCAACATGTTAGAAATTACATTGAAAGATCTCAAATCAAATTACATAGGGTTTTATCAGCATCATCCAAATTCTAGGTTCGATCCAACAACAACTTAGCCCGCTTGACTGCTCGGATGGCTGTTTTGGAGTCAATTCCAGCACCACCAGCCCCTATTCCTTTAGGTACTTATGCTCAAATCAGAGGCCCTTCCAATGTGGCTCCAAGAGCTCCCCTACCAGATCAAAGGAGTGCCTATGACACTGCTCGGGGCAAGTACCATCAAGCCCCACCAGGCACTGTGCCTCGCTTTAGAAGACCACAAGGCGCTGCTCCTCACCATGACCCTCCAGTCCATGCTCACAATGAGCTAGAGTATGAAGGTTAGCAAGCTGATCCACCTAAGGGCTACCAAGCTAGAAGAGGACGTGAGCCAGAGCAAGATGGTATTGGGAAGAACAAAGTAAAGATCCCAAGTTTTGAAGGCAAGTGTGATCCAGATGTATACATGGAGTGGGAGACCAAGATAGAACAAATTTGGACATGTCACAACTTTGCTAAGCATAAAAAGGTTTAGTTAGACGTATTGGAATTCAATGGCTATGTCCTCATATGGTGGGACAACATGGTCAAGGAAAGAAGAAGAGTACTTGACCCTGATGTGGCCACATGAGAGCAAATGAAAGCTTCGATGAGAGCTAGATTTGTGCCCTAACATCATACAAGGGACCTAAGGCAAAGATTGGAGAATTTGAGACAAGGGTCAATGAGTGCAGAAGAGACCTACAATGCCATGCAAGGGCAATGGTGAAAGCCAATGTGATTGAAGATGAAGAGACAACCATGGCAAGTGTCATCACCGGTTTTCGTCTGGGCCCGTTTGGGGTGGGCTTAAACTAACCAATGGTGAGAAATTTAGAGTTGCCACCAACTGTTTTTGGGGTATAGTTGGATACCCTCTACCTTGAGTAGTAAAAATTGTGGTCTGCATTATCAGAGAAGGGTTCGGGAGTTGGTTACGTGTAGGGAAATATTAGCACCCCTACAGCGCCCTTTCGGTATCTATTTTTAGAATGGAGGTTTTCTATTTATTGTCACTGCTGTAATTGGATTGAGTTTCATAGAAGGTCTACGCTTTTATTTAGCTAAGTTATTTGTTAAAGTTATGGTTAAAAATTGATTTACCCTAAATTTTAAAAGGGAATCCTAAAAGTTTTACTTTTTTGTTTGAAATGGAAAACGAAATCCTAATACCTTTTATTTTTATTTTTATTTTTTTTGTCTTTTTTTTTTTTTTTGTTTTTTTTTTGTATGAAGTGAAAAATGAAATCCTAGGATTATGTCTTTGTTTTGTTTTTGTGCTTTTTTTTTTGTTTTTTTTTTATTTTTTTATTTTTGGTTTGTTTTTGGCTTGAAAATATTTTTTTGTTTTTTTTATTTGAAAACTTTTTTTCTTTTGTTTTTGTTTTTGTTTTATTTTGTTTTTGGAAAACACATTTTTTGACAGAATTGAAACTAAATCTACACATGCATATTTGGATTTTTGACTATGGTACACATACCAAAATAAATGTGAAATGTGTGCATGTGGTATTCACAAAAAAAATAAAATGACAAAAATTAAAACCACTCTTTTTCTTCTTTCTTTTTTCTTTTTCTTTTTCATATCTCTCCTTTTTGTTTTTCTCTCTTTGCTCCTTTTTTACTATTCTTTACATATTACAACATATAACATATACAAAAAAAGAGAAATACAAAGAAAATATAACAAATACAAATAGCATAAAAAGATAAATACATGAAAAATACAATACATACTAACAACAGAAAGAGGAAAAACAATATAGGAAAATACTAAGTATTACATCAAATAGAAATAGAAATAAGCTAAAAAGTAATAAAGAAAAAAAATACAAAATAACTGAACTGACTTTGGCTTGGATGAGGCTTCAACACGGGGCTTCCGTCTGCGCCGATAGCCGCCTTTTTGCAAATAGGACCAACAAATCTGGTAGTGAGATTTTTGAAAAAATTTCTTGGTATTTGGAGACTGGAGTGATGTATTTTTTGGGTTTAAGATTTTTGGTGACTAGAAATAAGGAGAGTGGGCGTAAGAAATAGGGGAATGAAAAAGAATTGTTTTTTTTGTTTTTTGATGAAAACGTAAGAGAGAGGGGGCAGAACTGGGGCTATTTGTTTTTTGTTTTTTTGTTTTTTTTTGCTGGAAAAAAGAGAGCTGTAACAAGGTATTAGGAAAAAAAAGAGTTGTATCGAGGTATCAGGGAAAGCTAGAGTTGAATGGGCGATTTTTGGTTTCAGAATGGCAGAAAGTTATATTTTTGAATGTAAGAGTTGGGCGAATTTGAGAGAGAATGGCAGCAAATCAGAGAAGGTTTTTTGGGCGTGATCTGGGCGTTTTTTTAATTGCGTGGATAGAAGGCTGGATTTAAAGGGGTTGGCTGCATCTCATTAATTGCTGCATTTAATGCTTTGTCGGGTGTATTATTAATCCTAGTATTATTAATTTCCAGATTCTATGCTTTGTCTGGTGGTTGGACGACCTGTGTGTAAGATGGGGCAGCTTGTGATTGCTTTTTCATTCTTTTGTGAGCACATGCATCTGACGGACGTTGAGAAGCATCTCTGACAATTACCAGCTAATAAAACGCATCCCATGAGCAAATAGCGAGAGAGCCAGCGAGAGAGGCCAAATAGCGAAGGTCAAAGGTCAAAGGGTCAAAGTGTCGGAAGGTCGGACTGTCGGCAGGTCGAAGTGTCAGCAGGGTCGAAGGTCAACAGTCAACAGGTCGAAGTGTCGGCAGGTCAAAGGTCAACGATCAACGAGTCGGAGGTCAAGGGTCGGAGGTCAAAAGTCGAAGGGCAAGGGCTGAATGTCAAGGGTTGAAGGGTCGTAGACTCGGAGGTCAAGGGTCGTAGACTCAGAGGTCGAGGACTTCGGCCTTCGAGGCTCAAAGACTCGAAGACTTCGAGTCTACGAGTTTAGTTTTTTTTTTTTACTTTAATTACCCTTTTACCCTCACCCAAAATGCTAAAACGGACAACCTTTTGAAGATTGTTTGAGAAGACCCATATTTGCCTAAATAGATGTTTTGGAGAATTTTGCATAATCACTTTTTCGGGCAGTTTGACCAGGGGCATTGACCATCTTTTGGCGAGTTTGACTTTTTCTAACGATAATTGTTTTGGCCATAACTTCTTCGTTTTACGTCGGATTTAAGTGCGGTCAAGTGCGTTAGTCTCCAAATTTACCCTCTATCACCTGATGTTGGCCTTGGGGCACTTTAGGGACTTACAACAGTGGTCCTCAATTTTTGGCTTCCCTGTTCTTGTCATAGCGTATCCATCACGTGCAAATTGGAATTTTAACATCAACACCAAACCTGGGATTGACTCCTTGATAGTGGGGGAGCTTTATGGGCCTATTTAATGAGATATATGGCATGGGAGGATAGATATAAAATTTGCAAATGGTTAGTGTGTCTAGCCCGGATAAAATGGGGTCCAACAGCAAGGTATCTAAGAATTCTCAATTCATCTTTGGCTAATGAAGTTGACTTGTATCCATACAGCTCCATGACAAAATTGCTACACTTAGCAATAAAAGTCGAAAGAAAGACAAAGGCCAGAAACCAAGGAGACAAGAACTCAAGTGGAACATTCACCACCTGGAGAAACCAGCAAGGACGTAACTCTCAATCCTATAGACGGGAGTCTTCACAAAGAGAGCCACATTTGGAGCAAGCTGGGCAGAAAAGAAGTACACCACCTCGAGCAATAACTGGTCCCTCTAATGGACCTAAAGGGAGTAATGCTAACCCTACTCTTAGAACTAGGGACATTGAATGCTTTAAATGTAGAGGAAGAGGTCATATGACGAAAGACTGTCCTAATAGGAAAACATTTATGATTAACCACTTAGGGCAATATGAATCCGAAAGTGATGAAGAAAATAATGACGTGAGTGAGCATGAACCTAGTTTTGATAAAGAGGATGAGATTGAGTTTGAGCATGGAGAATCTTTAATTTGTAAAAGAACATTGCATGTACACCCTGCCCCTTGTGAGGATAATCAAAGAGAAAACTTGTTTCATACTAGATGTTTAGTTAAGGGAAAGGTGTGCAACATGATAATTGATGGAGGTAGTTGTTGCAATATTGCTAGTACTGAATTGATTTCTAAATTACAAATTACTACATTTTATCACCCTAGGCCTTACAAATTGTATTGGATGAATGATTGTGGAGAATTAGAAGTGAATAAGCAAGAAAAAGTTACTACGACATTAGGTCACTATGAGGATACAATTCTGTGTGACGTTGTCCCTATGCAAGCTTGTCACATCTTGTTAGGTAGAACATGGCAATATGATAGGAGAGTCGTGCATGATGGTTACACTAATAGGTTTTCATTTACATTTAAAGGCAAGAATATTGTTTTAAAGTCGTGCATATTGTTTTTTCATAATAGGTTTTCATCACCATCAAGTACCGTCTTCCAATTCCAAGGTTGGACAACATGTTGGATGAGCTTTATGGTGCCACCACCTTCACCAAGGTTGATCTAAGGAGTGGCTATCATCAGATTAGGATGAAAGAAGGAGATGAATAGAAGACTACATTCGAGACCAAGTTTGGTCTCTACAAATGGTTTGTAATGCCATTTGGTTTAACAAATGCTCCTTCTACTTTTACGAGATTAATGAACTATGTTTTGAGGAATTTTATAGGGAAATTTGTTGTAGTATACTTAGATCATATACTTATCTATAGCAGGTCCCTAAAGGGGCATGAAGGACACTTGAGGGAAGTTCTTTCTACCCTTAGAGTAGAGCACTTGTATGCCAATTTGAAAAAGTTTGATTTCTGCACTAATAAAGTCACATTTCTTGGTTTTTTTGTAAGTACACAAGGGCTGCAAGTGGATGAAGAAAAGATAAGAGCCATTCAAGATTGGCCAACCCCAATTTCAGTTGGACAAGTGAGGATTTTTCATAGACTAACTAGCTTCTATAGGCGCTTTATCAAGGATTTTAGCACCATTGCTACACCCCTGACTAAGATCACCATGAAGCATGCACCATTTGTATGGGGAGAGTCACAAGAGAGGGCCTTCAACATTCTAAAGTTGAGACTCACCAAGGCGCCACTCCTCATACTCCCAGATTTCACTCGGCCATTTGAAGTAGAGTGTGATGCTTCTGGAATTGGCATCGGAGGTGTACTCATGCAAGAAGGTAAGCCTATTGCCTTCTTTTCTAAAAAATTGAAAGGTGCATGTCTTAACTACTCTACCTATGACAAAGAGTTATATGCTTTATTTAGAGTGCTTAAGACTTGGCAACATTACTTATGGCCTCGAGAGTTTATTTTCCATACTAATCATGAGTCTTTAAAGCATTTTAGAAGTCAAGATAAACTTGATAGGAGGCATGGTAGATGGATGTAATTCATTGAAACATTTCCATATGTAATTAAGTATAAGAAGGGAAAAGATAATGTTGTTGCTGATGCCCTTTCTAAGAGACATATTTTGTTCACCACATTAGACTCTAAGGTATTAGGATTCACTTACATTAAAGAGTTATATGAGGATGATATTGATTTTGGTGCTACTTATAAGCATCGTGTGCAGAAAGGTTCTTTAAATAAGTTTTACTTGTTTAAGTGATTTTTGTTCAGAATTGATAAAGTGTGCATTCCTAGGTGTTCCTTGAGGATGTTACTCGTAGAGGAGGCCCATAAGGGAGGCTTGATGGGACACTTAGGTTGGGATAAGACATATCATATGTTGCATACACACTTATTTTGGACACACATGCTTAAGGACGTAGAACACTTAGTGAAGAAGTGTTTAGAGTGCTTGAAAGCCAAGTTTAGAGTTAAGCCACATGGTTTGTATACTCCTTTACCTATTCCTACAGCCCCTTGGGAAGATATTAGTATGGATTTCATTATAGGATTTCCAAGGACTAAGAAGGGGAGAGATTCTATATTTGTGGTTGTTGATAGATTCTCTAAAATGGCACATTTTATTGCTTGCCATAAGACTGATGATGCTTCTAATGTAGCTAATTTGTTCTTTAGGGAAATAGTTAGGTTATATGGAGTGCCTAAGACTATTGTGAGTGATAGAGATGTGAAGTTTCTTAGTCATTTTTGGAGAACTCTTTGGGGAAAGCTAGGAACTAGATTGTTATTTTCAACTTCTAGTCATCCACAAATTGATGGTTAAACTGAAGTGACCAATAGGACTCTCACAACCATCTTAAGGGCTATCATTAGAAAGAATCTAAAGGCTTGGGAAGAAACATTACCTCATGTAAAATTTGCATATAATAGGGTTGTTCATTCTTCTACTTCTCTAAGTCCTTTTGAGTGTGTTTATGGTTCGAATCCCTTAACCCCACTTGATCTTACGCCGTTGCCTATGAAGACATGAGAAGATTTTAATGCAGGAAAACAAGCGGAGTTCATTAGGGAGTTGCATGAAAAGACCAGGGAAAGGTTGCAACAAAAGGGAGAGTATAATGTAGCCAAGGCAAACCAAGGACGAAGGAGAGTGATTTTCAAACCAGGGGATCTTGTTTAGGTTCATTTGAGGAAGGAGTGTTTCCCTAACAAATGCAAATCCAAGCTTTCACCAAGAGGAGATGGCCCATTCAAGGTTCTGAAAAGGGTTGCAGATAATGCATATGTGTTGGAGCTACCCAAAGAGTATGGCGTGAGTGTAACCTTCAATGTTGGCAATCATACACTTTATGAGGGACTTGATGAGGAGCTCAAGGATTCAAGGTCGATTCCTTTTCAAGACAGGGAGGATAATAAGGGATTACCTATTCCTACATTTGAAGGTCCTATCACTAGGGCAAGGGGTAAGGAGATCCAACGAGAATTGGACAAAGTGATACCCTTCTTTTTGTCCAAGGAGTCGTCCACGTTAGCAGCCTTCTCTGAGCCATCTATCAACGATCTAACCATCAACTCTATGGTGACCATTGTAGCTTATGAAGACCCCATGAAGCGATTGAATGAATTGCTATTTGTCTTGTGTGTTTTAAGACTATTTCTTTATTTTTATTTTTTTAGTATTTCTTTTATTAGGAAAATGGGGTCAACTATAGGCCTATAAAAGCTCTCCTTAGCATCTTTTGGAGGGAAACATTCTTTTCCTGGGAATTGAGAATTGTTTTATCTTTTCTATCAAATGAAAGCTTTTGGAGAGAAGAGTGCATTGTTGATTGTTCTTGCTTAATTGATCTTGATTATGTCAATCTCCTTAGAGATTGGTGTTTTTAAGCCTCCATAAGCCTCCTCCTTGTGTTTGGCTACCATGTCCATTGTGTAAGGTTGTAATCAGTGGGGTCTTTTCATTAGTTGGGTCAATTGTTGATTCATAGAACAAGGGTTGTTCCATTGTTTGATTTGGTTCTACTTGCTATTCTTTTTGTTTCTGTTTATTTTTTATTTTTCAAAGTTAACCTCCATTGTTATCTTCTTGTTTGAGTCATGTCAAGGTTTAGTGTCTAGATCGATAGTTTATGTGGCTCAACCCCACATCAAAATCATTTGATCAACAGTAATGCCCCACACAGGGGCAATTTTTTGACAAACAAAAAAGGAGAGCCCTGTTTGAACTATGGATCACAACCAGCCTAGAATAGGTTTGAGCCTGTTATATCCCTTCCTTGATAAACCTAGTAGCTCAGCCTACGTTACAATCCTAAGAAACTCCTCTCAGATTAAATGATCAAAGTTATTTCTCATATGCTCAAATTGGAACAGCATTACAGAGATCAAGGATGCAAGGCAGACTTGATGATTACCCGCAAGGGCATCAAGGGTAAAATACAAAGCCACCTGCAAGGTATAAGGAACAATAAGCAGAAAACAAGGTTGGCTTAATGAAAATCCAAAAAGGGCACTAAGAGCAAAATTCAAAGCCATAAAAGGAAGGGCAAGCACTCAAGGCCCGAGAGTAGCCAACATCGAGCCTCAGGACTGACACACTCAGGCACCCCAATACCAAGCTCAACAAATCCTTTCCAATCAAGTCCCTACATCACAATGCACAAAGATAATCCAACCAACAAGCGAAAGCTCTAATAAGTCCCTGAACCTCATAAGTAGACAAGCAAACAATATCTTCAACCTAGCCCCGAGCACCGACTCAAACCATCGAATTCCCATTTAGCTCAATCACCTGAGGTCTCCTACCCTCGAATACAATTGCAAGGCCAAGCTGAAAGCTATACCAGGATACCCCAAACATTATTACCTCTAGCATAAGAGGACAACAAGTTGTGACTAAACGTTGCATACCCAAAAATAAAAAATAAATAAATAAAAATCATTTTCATCAAAGCTTTGTTTCAATTCAAGATTTTGTGTGTGTGTGTGTTTAAATAAAAAGCTTATTCCCCAGTAGGGTTCCTCATAATGTCATTTAACAACTTCGGTCTAGCTAGATAACTGCCCCAAGAGAATGTTACCTCCAAAAATCAAGCAAGTTTCCCCCAACAGGCCAAACTTTGAGAGAGCTACTAGATAATTTCCCATATCCAAAAAAAGTATCCCAGCACCACCAGCGGGTTAAGCTCCCATATGGCATTACATAACCATGCATTCATGCAAGCATTGGATGTTATATCTCATTACATTGTGTATGCATGCACCTTTCATACAAACACCAAGCAATCATTATAGCATCATGCATCATCATACTCATACAACATCAAACCCGAGGTGGTCTAGGTTTTCTTCATTTGAGCTTCTTTCTGAACAAAATGGTTTTAGCTCGTTCCCTTCCATCCTGTGTGGTTAGGATTTCAGTTTTCCTAGGGCGGTTTGGGTTTGTGTGTCTAGCTTCTTCCTGAACAAGCTGGAATTTCTACTTTCTTTCCATCCTGGGTGGTGAGGATTTTAGTTTTTTCGGAGCGGTCTGGGTTTCTTTTGTTTGAGTTTCTTCCTGAACAAACTGATTTTAGCTCATTTCTTTCTATCATGGGCGGTCAGGATTTCAGTTTTCCCGGGGTGGTACGTGTTTGTGTGTCTAGCTTCTTCCTGAACAGACTAGAATTAGTTACTTTCTTTCTGTCTTGGGCGGTCAAGATTTTAGTTTTCCCATAGCGGTCCGAGTTTCTTTTGTTCGAGCTTCTTCCTGAATAAACTGGTTTTAGCTTGTTTCTTTTATCCTAAGCAGTCAGGATTTTAGTCTTCCTAAGGCGGTCTAGGTTTGTGTGTCTAGCTTCTTCCTAAACAGACTGGAATTAGCTGCTTTCTTTCCATCCTGGGTGATCAGGATTTTAGTTTTCACGGGGCGGTCCGGGTTTCTTTGGTTTGAGCTTCTTCTTAAAAAAAACTGGCTTTAGCTCATTTCTTTCCATCCTAGGCGGTCAGGATTCTAGTTTTCCCAGGATGGTCCGGGTTTCTTTTTTTTGAGCTTCCTCCTGAACAAACTGGTTTTAGCTCGTTTCTTTCCATCCTAGGTGGTCAGGATTTCAGTTTTCCTAAGGCGGTCCGGGTTTGTGTGTCTAGCTTCTTCCTAAACAGACTAGAATTAGCTATTTCCTTTCCATCCTAGGCAATCAGAATTTCTTTTTCCACGAGGCAACCAGGATTTCTCTTTCCGCCACATAATGCTCCACCAACCCAACCTCAGCAGCAGGTAAGTCAGGTAAATGCTCCAACCCGTCCAAAATGAGTCCTTCTTATCTTTGTATACTGTTTGTATACAAACAGTGCACAAAGAGGGGCAGCTATTGGACCCCATTTTGTCCGAGTTGGACATACGAACCCATTTTATATATCTTTCTGCCCATGCCATATACCTTGTTAAACAGGTCCATAAAGATTCCCCACTACCAAGGAATGATTTGAAGTTGATGTTAACCCCAATTTTCACAAGATGGATACACTGATACGAACGGGGAAGCCCAAAATTGATAACATCTTCTACAAGCCCTTGAAGTGCCCCAAGACCAACATCAGGTGATAGAGTGTCACGCCCCGGTTTTCCAGCCCGAGGAGACCGGAACGTGACCCTCCCTTTACCCGGGTTTGGATAAAGGGGTGGAACACAACATACACCTCAGAAAACAAAATCACACAATTATTTAATTGAAACCATATACCTTTATTATGTTTCAAACTTCATTACAATATCTCCCCGCTGGGGTTACAATGCCTCAAACAAAATTACATAATGCAAATAACACAAAACAAAGCCACAAAACAGAACTCTTCCACCTTGGTGTTCCCACTTAACGCCTGTAGGTTCCTGCAAGAAAACACACCACAGTAGGAGGGGTGAGCATCCATAGCTCAGTAGGGATCAAGTCTCCCCAACCCATCCCATGCTCCTATCATCTACATGCCATGTGTACAAGTGCAGTGTCGTGTTACAATAATTCCAACAGACAATAACAAACCACATCAGTAGTCACAATTATCCACCACACAAACCACAAGTGATTTAACCGCCTCTTCAGGCCAATGATTTAACCGCCTCTCAGGCATAGTTTCCACAGTCAGTCTCACTGACATTAATTCAGCCTCTCAGGCTCCACAGTAAGTCTCACTGACATCAACTCAGCCTCTCAGGCTCCACAGGTACACAAGCATTGCCTCAGCCTCTTAGGCTTCTTAGGCTCCACAGACAACAATAAACATTTAACACATATCTCAGTTATTCAGGCATAACAACAAACACTTAACATGCATGTCCACCCTGGTATAACATCAAACACCTAGCATGCATATCCTCACAGACATTACATCAAACACCATTCAGGCATAACCACACTGGCATAACATCAATCGCATAACATGCATAGCCTCACAGGCATAATATCAAACACCTAGTGTGCAGTGCCACACAGGCCTAATCTCAACCCATACTTGCCACTGAAGGCCAACATTCATATAGGAGGTCACACCTATATGAATTTACATATAGATAGTATAACAATAAGTAGAAGCTCTATAAATCCTCTACACATGGCCTAACCCCAGAACAGATCAGGTGAGACAGAACCCCTACCTTGTATGTTCTCCTGCTCCCGCTTCCACGCAAGACTCCGACCACCCATGCAAGACGCTCCGGCAGCCACCAGAAGCTCTCCTTCCCCTCTCTCTCTCTCTCTCTCTCTCTCTCTCTCTCTCTCTCTCTCTCTCTCTCTGCGACGGCTGGTGGAGCAACAAACCCTAAACCTAAAACAGAGGGGCTTCTCCTCCTTATATAGACAACACAACATCAAAACGACGTAGTTTTGATTAAATGAATCCCAGTATCAAAACGACGTAGTTTTGACGGAACAAGCTATGACCTTCCCACATCCATACACACCAAAATGTTCACAATTCCAACATGGTCCTTTGGGAAAAGATGATTAGAATGACAAAACCAAGGTAACCATGCAAAAACATGCCTGCACACCAATTTGAACGCCAATTCCCCAATTGGCGTGCAGCTCCAAATGCACTCAAACTTCACCCCAAGCCTCCTTGCATCTTGTAGAGGTCTGAGAAGCAAAAATATGCTTGCACGTGAAATGGGTGAATTCACGTGCAGCTCCAAATGCTCTGTAATTTCTGTGGTAGGTAGAGGACCTCATTCTAAGAAACTTTTGTTCTTGCACGCCAATTGTTTGAGGTCATCTACCCTATCAAAAGTGAGCTCCAAGATCAGTCAAAACAGCTTAAAACCGCCTGTATATGCATAGCATCTTCCTAGGGCATAAATGTACGTTATCACTTGTCACATGCACCTCCCAAAAGTCCCTCTTGGGCTCATCTCTTACCTCAAACTTGTGCACCAACATCCAAGGTGTTTGTGGTTAACCTCTTTACACATGGGTCGTTACATAGAGGATGAAATTTGGAGACTAACGCCCTTGACCGTGCTCAATTCCGACTTAAAATGAAGAAGTTATAACTAAAATAATTTTCGTTGGAAAAAGTCCAACTTGCCAAAAGACGATCAATGCCGCTGCTCAAACTGCCCGAAAAAATGACTATGCAAAATTCTCCAAACATCGATTTAGGCAAATATGGGTCTTCCCAAGCTATCCCCAAAAGGTCATCCATATTGGCATTTTGGGTGGGGGTAAAAGGTAATTAAAAGTAAAAAAAATCAATTTGGTGCATCATAGTCAAATCTAGAGCATCATAGTCAACTCTGAGACATCACTGATCCAGACTAAGCCTCCACTGATACGGAGTAAGGATCCGAGCCTTCCACTGATCCGGACTAAGGCCTCACTGATATGGAGTAAGGATCTGAGCCTTCCACTGATCCGGACTAAGCCTCCATTGATGCGAAGTAAAGATCCGAGCCTTCTACTGATCCGGACTAAGGCCTCACTAATACAGAGTAAGGATCTGAGCCTTGCACTGATCCAGATTAAAGCATCATTGATACGGAGTATGGATCCGAGACACCATTGATCCAGACTAAACCTCCACAGATACAAAGTAAGGATTCGAGCCTTTCACTGATCCGGAAGTGTTAATGATACGAAATAAGCCTCCAATCATCCAGATTAAGCTTCAATCAGCTGGAATAAGCTTCCAATCATCTGAAATAAGCTTTTCATGATACGGATCCGAGCCTTTCATTGATCTGGATCCGAGCCTCCATTGACCTTCGACCCTACCGACCTTTGACCTTTGCTATTTGGCCTATCCTCGGGTTCGCTCATTGTTCCTTCACGAGATGTGTTGGTATTAGCTGGGCAGATGCTCTTCAATGCCTATCGGTCACATGCACTCATATAAAAACAACAGGGAAATCATAGGTGGTCAGTCCACCCGACATAAGATGGAATTTGAAAAAAAAATGTTGACATGAATAATACATCAATAAATGCTGCAATCAAGGTGCTACGTCTAGAGGCATTTAAAAGGGTTCCTTCTCCTCGCACAAAGGAGAGAGTCTTATGCCCAAGAAAAGAACTTGCCCAGATTTTAAGCCTATATGAGCTTCCTTTCCAAAAAACGGAAAAAAAAAACTCTCTCCCGGACTCTCCCTTTCTCTCCCTTACGAGCCCTCTTCCCCAAAACCAAAAAAAACTCTCTCTCACACACTCATTCTCTCTCTTACGGGTTCTCTTGCCCAAAAGAAAATCTCTCTCCCATATCAATCAACAAAAATACATCATCACTTTATCTTTTTCCTCTCTCCCACGGTTTCATCCAAAAAAAAAAACAAACTAAAGTCAGTTCTATTTTCAACCAGGAGATTGTCGGCCGAACAGGATATCTTGAACGGAAAGCCATTGTTGAAGAACTACACAAGCTAAAGCCGGTTCCTTTTTTAATTTATGCTTATTTTACGATATATTTATTGCTTGATGTAATCATTAATTTTTTGTTTTTCTGTATTTATTGATATTATTGATATATTTTGTAGATGTTATATGTTGTAATATGTAAAATATAAAAAAAATAAAAAATAAAAACAGAGAGACATGAAAAAGAAAAAAGAAAATTAAGAAAAAAAATGAGTTTCTATTTGTGAATGTCACAAGCACACACATCATGTTTATTCAATATGTGTTTACTCTTAATATTCACTAGTAAAAAACATATAAAAAAACAATCGTGTTTAAATATTTCGTTTCAAAAACCATTCCAAAAGATTTTTTTATTTTGGATGTATTTTGCAAACATTAAAACAAAAAATATTTTTATAGAATAATATGTTCAATAAAAAAAACAAAAAAAAGGATAAAAACAAAAAAATAATTTAAAAAAATAAAAAACAAAAAAACAAAAAAACAAAACAAAACCTTTAGGATTTCATTTAGAAATTTAGGGTAAATCAAATTTAATCATAACTTTGACAAATAATTTAGTTAAATAAAAAATATCGACTTTTTAGGAAAACAATAGTGCTTTAACCCAGTCAAAGCAGTGAAAACAAATAGAAACCTCCTCCTCCTAAGATATGTACCAAAAAGGCGTTGTAGGGGTACTAATCCTTCCCTACATGTAACCAACCCCTGAACCTTTATCTGGTAATATAGACCATTCACATTTTAGGTGACCAACTGCACCACAAAACAGTTGGTAGTGACTCTAAATTTCATCATTCGATTGCGGCCCGGATGTAGACCAGTGATGACAGACAACCTTCTGCTGCCAATATGGACATTATAAGTGGTTGGTAATGCCCTTCAGGCTCACAAATGCCCCAGCGGTGTTCATGGGATTGATGAATCAGATCTTCGTACCCTGTCTTGATCTATTTGTGGTAATCTTTATAGATGACATTCTAATTTATTCCCAAACTGAGAGCGAGCATGAGGGGCATTTACGGGTGGTGTTGCAGACATTGAGGGACCGTAAACTGTATACAAAGTTTATGAAGTGTGATTGATATTCCCAGGTTCCAAGCACAGTTATCTTTAAATAAGGGTTTGTATACAGAGAGGGGGGTGAATCTGTATACTATAAAACTTTTCCTTAAGTTTTGTGAGTAGGATACTTTGGAGAGTTTGCTCTAATAGATGTGGTCTTCGTTTGGGTGATATTTTAATGTCTCATGCAATATCAATCACAAGCAAGCATGTATGAGAAAGAAAAGACAGAGACACACAATATACGTGGTTCGATCAATGTGATCTACTCCACGGTGGTGAGGGTGTACCTACACCGAGTCCAATCCACTATTTTCTTTTCATACAGTAGGGTTCAGCCCTTGTTACAATTGGATCAACTCTCTCTTATATTCAATGCAAATACACAAATAGTATTGCTCCAGAAATTACTCATTGTAAGAATCTGTCTAACGCAATCTGCTCCTGCGTTGATGACCGTTTGCTATGCTCGACCTTCAATCACTTCTATACTAGACTCACGATATGTTCTTTGAATGTATGAGGAAGTAGAACATATTAACTCACTGTTATCTCTTCTTCGATTTTCCTCTCTCTCTCTCTCTGTTTTTGAACAACTCTGCGTCGCCTCTTGTATCACCTCTGATACGTTTCTTGTCTGCACAAAGTATATTTTCGGCGCTCTCTTTAAGTCAAGCATATTCCTTGCTTTTATAGGTCGGCACCAATCAGAAACCCTTCGTGTAGGGTTTAGCATGTTTCTCCCTTCGATCTTCACCGTTGAGACATGTTAAACCACATGCGAATGATGTCCACGTGTTTTCCAGTACTTAGCGTACTTGAAACCGCTGTCTGGGTAATGACTTACAGAAACGGTGAGCTTCAGCACGTTTTGCTCCTTCGTAGTGCGCTCCGCTCCTTTGCCTAGCCACAGCCTCGGAGATACTGCCTCGTAGCTTTTCTACGAGTCTACAAGTCTTTCTCTTCGATTCTTCGAGTCTGAGTCTTCGAACCAAGGGCATTTGATCTTCCAATTCTTCTACTCTCTAGCTTCGAAGCTAGGTCAGAACCAGTGCTTAACTGACATCTCATTCTACGAGCCTAAGAGCTCTACGAGTCTTCGAGTCAGTAATCACCATATTCTGCCTTGGCTGAATAACTGCCTATGGATCTCTGCACCAGGTCTACGACCCTGAGAGCCAATCTACGACCCTGTTAACTTTGACTCTACGAGTCTTCACTTCATGTCTGCGAGACGCGGCTCTGCACCTGTCTGCACCTGTCTGCACCTTGGATCTTGGCAACTACGACCCTTCAACCCGGTTGCCCTTCGAGGCTTCGACCCTATGGTCCTTCGAGGGTGCTACGAGGCTCATGGTCTGATGGTCTACGACCTTCGAGTCTTCTGATCTACGACCTTTGTGTTGGGCCTAGGCAGGGGAGGCAGTTGTTTTAGGTCCCGATATGATTTAGAAGACTATCGAGTTGGTTCAGTTGATCCAACTGTGGATGGTGACAGAATTCATATGCTAATAGGCAGCGGCGACCGCTTCAATTCGTCGTAGGGGATCGCATCTTCTTGCGAGTCTCACCACGATGGGGGCACAAACAGTTTGCATGAGGGTCTAAACTCTCACCTCGAATTATAGTTCTATTTCCTATTATTGGTGTTGTGGGACTGGTTGCCTATCGATTGGAGTTACCATCCGAGCTGGCTCGTGTTCGTGATGTTTTCCATGTCTCCCAATTACAGAAATATTACCCAGATCATTCCCATATGCTTGATTGGCATGAGATTGAGTTAGCCGATGATGGTTCCGTTGTGGAGGCACCAGTTCAGATTTTAGACCGGCGGGAGCAGGTCTTGTGGGACAAGAAGATTTCATTGGTCAGAGTTTTGTGGTGCCACCGTGGTATGGAAGAGCAGACTTGGGAGCGGGAGAGTCAGATGTGTGTTATTCACCTCAAGCTATTCGAGGACGAATAGTCCTGAGGTGGGGAGGGTGTCAAGATCTTTACCATACGTTGAGGTATTTAACCTTATTTTTTTTATTGTACTTATGGTTGTTAGCATTCTTGGTTGGATGTGACACGGTGAGTTATTGTGATAATTATCGTCTACCTGATGCATGTGAGGTGTGATTACATTGTGTTAGTGACGATGGTTATGATTATTTTAACTGGGTTGTGAGTTTGATTGTTTATCATCACAATGGTTTGATTTGGGGTCATGGTGTTAGTTCCAAATAATTGCTAGTTATAGTCAGGATGTGCATAGTTATTTTAGCTTGGGAGGTGTTACTTCATCGAGAATGACTTGTCTTTAAGGGGACGAAAAGTCCTAAAGTGGGGAGGATATAAAGACACCTATATGAAGTTGAAAGTTAGCCCCCGAATAAAGTTAAGAATATCTATTCGACAACGTGGCCTTAGCATAAGTGTTGGAGTCATCATTATTATTAATATGATGGTTTTAATATTTTAAGTTTATTATAACATATTATTATTATTATTAATATAATTATTTTAATATTTTGAGTTTACTATTATTATAATGTTAATATTATTAATATATTTATTAAGTATTTGAGTTATCATTATAATAATTAATGTTATGGTTATTATTATTATTATTAATGCAATTATTAAGTTTATTATTATTATAAGATTGTTATTAATGTAAACTTTATTATTATTATAATTGCCTTAATACTTTGGGTTAATTATTGTACTGAGTTATCATTATTATTATTATTAAGGTCATTATTATTATTATTAAATCAAATAATATATTGATAAGTATAAAAGGAGGAACTTAGGGTAGAAATTCTACATTCCATTCGTTGTGCGCATAGTTTAGTAGGAAAGAGCAGTGGCTTTGAAGCCGTCATGTTTTACTGATCCTTGAAAATTAGATCCAAGTAGGTGATTCTTGATTTTTTATTATTCTATTGCATGAACGCAAATTATTAGAATTGGTATGTGTCAAATCTTTATATGTATATATATATATATATATAATTATTTTGATATACTTGACTCCCAAAAATCTGGTTGTTTGCTCGTGGTTTGTTGCGTCAGCTTCGAGGGCATCGTGGTTGTGTTGTTGGAAGGAAGGCGCCAAGGGCGTCGGTTTTAAGGCGTTCTGGCTACGCGAATGTGAATAAAGGCAGGGGCGGCAACATTAGTGCTACCTCGTGGATCACCCCGATGCGCCCCGCACAGGTGTGAGGGCGGGAAGGGCGCGGCGTCAGCGCCGCCCCATGATTTGTCTCCGCAAGCCAGGGCGTGGAAGAAGGGAGGGGGCGGCGGTATCTTGCCACCCCGCAAGTCATCACCAGCCCTAATGGGCTGGTGTGTTTGGGCTGGTCCCATTGGGCCAGTCCATGCTTACTTGGGTTCTATAAATAAAATAAATAAATAGTTTTGTAAGGTCATTGTATTGAGTACTTTATTGGAAAATCTTGTTTATTAATTATGTGTGAATTTGGTGGTGAATTTGGTTGGGTTAGCCGTGGGTCCCACATAGGGCTGGCAGGAGGTTGCAAGTCCCCTATGTAGCTAGTTAATCCAGGTCCACTATGTGGCAGGTCATCGTCAGGGACACTGTAGGTCTCACATATGGTTGTTTCGTAGACTAGGGGCTTTGGAGTTGGATGCGGAAATTTCGTAGATGGTTAGATTATTTCGTGTGAACTTTTAATGTAATGTGTACGATGTTATATTTAGTGATTTAATGTAAGCTCTTTGTGATAGAATAGGATATTACACTAGCACAAGCATACACCGCTCATGTAAACTTAGGATTTTATGTGATAGAATGGTGGAATTGAAGATCACTTACTGAGCATTCATGCTCACCCTATTTCTATTATTGTCCCTTATAAGATATTGTCAGGAGTAACTAGAGGTGCAATAGCGGAGCAAGACGTGTCATTTTGGGTATAGGATTTATCTTATTGTCAGACTGTTATTAAAGATTTTATTCATTTATTTTATTTCCCAAATTCGGGTCCGTGGTAATTGTACAAACCTTATTGGTGGAACTTTGTTGTGTGACTTATGGGTGTTGGATTTTTATGGAGAATAAATGCATAGTTATACTCTATTTATTAATTAAGTATTGTATTGAATTTCATTAGTAGGTATAATTCTACTTTTGTTGTAGAATTGTATAGGATCAGATCAGTCATCAACCCCTCGGTGCGGGTGTGGGGACGTCACGTTCCTAATTCAGTTGTTTCCAGAATTTGAGGGCGTGACATTTAATATAACTTGTAAATGTAATTATAAAAGGAAATAGCATTTATTTTAAGAGAGTAAGATAATCGAATCAGAAATGATTTCTCAACATTTCTACTACGCTAGCGACTTCATTACCTTCATTACTCTATAATGCTATTTTTCTTATCATTTAGGGATAAGTTTTAAAGTTTTGGTAATAACAAGTCTACATAAGGTTTTCTAAAATATAGTTTAAGAATAGAGATCTTAGAGAAAATCTCTATGTTTAAATTATTATTATTATTCATCCTTCAAATAATTTTTTAATACTTTTCTTGATATATATGTAATTTTAATTGATTGTAATAAATAGAAAAGTTAAAAGAAAGTATTAAATATAACATAAATAATATAATTTAATATAATAAAGATAGGAATGAAAAAATGAGATATAGAATGATAAATAAAATATATGAAATAATTTATTATTTATACTATAATTTTATAGAGATGGAGAATATAAGTATGATATGGATGTCCTAATAATACACCAAATTTTAAAAAAGTTATAATCCAAATTTGCAATTATTCTCATTTAGAGCTTAAAAGATAATAAATAAGTTATCATCCATTTTATTTTATTCTTTTAATTAAGGTGATGTTTTAAAGTCACGCAATATAATTTAATATTTGTTTATATTTTTATGAATTCATACATAATGTTAAATAAATAATTATAGTAATTACCGTGAGGACATGTGTCACGGACCGAGGCTTATCCTAGCATACTTAGGCCATTTTGGGGTATTTCCCCTTTGTAAAGTGTTGTACTTAGCTTATAGAGTAAGTTGTAGAGATTTTATGTTTCGATCATATATGATGTCTCCTGGCGACATAGCCAAAAAAGTGTTAACATCTATATGTAGGGGAGTGATGTTGTAAAGCTTTCAAGCATTCAATACAATCGTTTGTTGCCTTCGTTTAAATCGATCTTCCGCTAAGCGCTTCCCTACACAATTGCTTTACAACGGATCGATGGGTTCCGATCCAAATGCGACGAGTTAGGCTGACCTAGCGTTCCTTCGTACGGGTGGGAACTAGGTGCCGCACGGGTTAAGCTGCTATAAAGGCTGACCCCGTGACAAGTGGTATCAGAGCACGGTTGGTGCCAAAGTTCGGTGGAACAATCAAAACTTCGAGACGGTGCAAAAATGACAAACGGAGGATCTGTTGTCATTAGTGGTGGCGACCACGAAGGCCGCGACAAGGAGCACCACGCTAAGGAACGGAGGAGAGATAAGTCCGTTTCGAGGGAAACATGTCCGCTGGAGAGTCGGCTAGCCAAATTGGAGTTGGCGTTAGCCGAACAGATGGAGGTGGTCGAGGAGCACACTGAAAGCATCGAAAAGCTGGACTCAGAGGGTGAGGAAAGCTATGGGAGGATGCAAGGGCTTCTCAACTCCGTCATGGACGACATGAACTCTCGATTTGAGGGCTTGAAGGGTTCTCTCATGTCCCAAATCCTGGCGATGCAAGAGGAAATCAAAGAGATCAAGGCGGATTGGTCTCTCTGTAAGATGGCGGTCACCCAAGGTGGCGTTGGCGGCCATTCCAGCTCCAAAATCGATGTGCCAAAGCCTAAGACCTATGCTGGGTCTAGGAATGCAAGGGAGTTAGACAACTTCCTTTGGACCATGGAGCAGTACTTCGATGCCTTGAATATTGTTGACGAGGCAAAGAAGGTGAAGACCGCTCCGCTATACTTAGTCGATTCGGCTATGGTGTGGTGGAGGCGACGATATGCCGACAAGGAGTGCGGCTTATGCATTATTGACAATTGGGCGGATTTCAAGCGGGAGATCAAGGCCCAGTTCTATCCCCAGAACGCGGAGGACGAGTCCCGGGCGAAACTTCGGCGCCTTACCCACAAGGGCACGGTGTGGGAGTACGTCCGTGAATTTTCAGAGCTTATCTTGGAGATCCCGGACATGTCTGCGAATGATTCATTATTTTCCTTCATGGACGGATTGCAACAATGGGCGAAGCTGGAGTTGCAGCAGAGGAATGTGCAGGACCTGGCGTCGGCCATGGCGGTGGCTGAATCACTCATCGAATACAAGAAGCCGGAGAAAACCACTAGTTCTTCATCGACTTCCAAGGCGAACAGGTTCCACAAGGAGAAACGTGGGGGAGACAACCGGAGTGAAGGAAAAGGGAGACCCTTCCAACCGTCTAAGGACTTTCGCCCAAAACACTTCGCGAATGGTTCCAAGGACGGGGAGAAGCCAAGGATCTCTTGTTTCCTTTGTGAAGGCCCTCACAAGGCGTTCGAGTGCCCGAAGCGCTCCAAGCTCTCCGCGATGATCAACGAAGACGAAGAGAGGAATGCGAGGGATCCACGACTTGGTTCCTTGCAACTCCTCAATGCAATCAAGGCGAAGGTGGAGGTGCCACCATCCGGACGACAGAAGGGCCGCATGTACGTGCTCGCTAAGGCCAACAACCTTGAAACTAAGGCCTTGGTGGACACGGGTGCGACCAACAACTTCATCAAGGTCGAAGAAGCTCGTAGACTGGGGATAGTCTACAAGTGTCACGACCCGAGCAGCGTGGTGCTGGCGGGACATTTCTTAGTGGCACGATTCAGGAATGGATTCGTGCTACGTAAAGGAGAGGGGTTAGTTGAAGCGTAGATGGTGCGCAGCGAGAAGGTTCCAGGCAGTTCGTGGAGGAGAACGGATGGAACCCCTTCGGAGTTCAGACGTGCCGACCCGGTTGAATGCGGGGAGCACGCCGCTAGTCGAGGACTTGACGTTGAAGAAGGGATTTGGCCATCCTTACACAAACTGGTCGGGAACTGGAGCCGTTCTCCTGATGAGCCCAGTGGCAGGGCGAAACCAGTCTACGTGCGCCTCAACCCTCAAAGGCTAAACTTAGCGGACCGTGGATAGAGAAGCTAAGTGGCGCAATGGGTTGAGAGGCGCAGGAAACCTGACCCCGTGACAAGTGGTATCAGAGCCGAACCGGCCCGTATCCTGAAGACTCGCCGAGCACTCTCGCGAGTAGCGTGATCCCAAGGTGGGAGCTCACGAGAGGTGAGTCGACCGATAGTGTCTTGCACGTCTCGCGTCCATAGAGTTGGAGTATCCTAGAGTGTGATACGAGTTGGGCAAGGGAGTACGAAGGAGCGCGTCGGAGCGATCTTGGAAGCCTCCTATCCTTTGGACATTGGGCGAGTGGGGCGAGCATCTTGGTAAAGGTGTTGCAACCTGCGGGGAAGCGATGTCCAAGTCGTTGACATTGGGCGAGTGGGAGGGCGTCGAGGTAACGATGCCATCGCTTGCGGGGAAGCGATGTCGACAAACGCAACGAGGACGTTGCGAGGATTGGGTGGAGGAGAATGTCACGACCCGAGCAGCGTGGTGCTGGCGGGACGTTTCTTAGTGGCACGATTCAGGAATGGATTCGTGCTACGTAAAGGAGAGGGGTTAGTTGAAGCGTAGATGGTGCGCAGCGAGAAGGTTCCAGGCAGTTCATGGAGGAGAACGGATGGAACCCCTTCGGAGTTCAGACGTGCCGACCCGGTTGAATGCGGGGAGCACGCCGCTAGTCGAGGACTTGACGTTGAAGAAGGGATTTGGCCATCCTTACACAAACCGGTCGGGAACCGGAGCCGTTCTCCTTGATGAGCCGGTCGCAGGGCGAAACCAGTCTACGTGCGCCTCAACCCTCAAAGGCTAAACTTAGCGGACCGTGGATAGAGAAGCTAAGTGGCGCAATGGGTTGAGAGGCGCAGAAACCTGACCCCGTGACAAGTGGTATCGAGCCGAACCGGCCCGTATCCTGAAGACTCGCCGAGCACTCTCGCGAGTAGCGTGATCCCAAGGTGGGAGCTCACGAGAGGTGAGTCGACCGATAGTGTCTTGCACGTCTCGCGTCCATAGAGTTGGAGTATCCTAGAGTGTGATACGAGTTGGGCAAGGGAGTACGAAGGAGCGCGTCGGAGCGATCTTGGAAGCCTCCTATCCTTTGGACATTGGGCGAGTGGGGCGAGCATCTTGGTAAAGGTGTTGCAACCTGCGGGGAAGCGATGTCCAAGTCGTTGACATTGGGCGAGTGGGAGGGCGTCGAGGTAACGATGCCATCGCTTGCGGGGAAGCGATGTCGACAAACGCAACGAGGACGTTGCGAGGATTGGGTGGAGGAGAATGTCACGACCCGAGCAGCGTGGTGCTGGCGGGACGTTTCTTAGTGGCACGATTCAGGAATGGATTCGTGCTACGTAAAGGAGAGGGGTTAGTTGAAGCGTAGATGGTGCGCAGCGAGAAGGTTCCAGGCGGTTCATGGAGGAGAACGGATGGAACCCCTTCGGAGTTCAGACGTGCCGACCCGGTTGAATGCGGGGAGCACGCCGCTAGTCGAGGACTTGACGTTGAAGAAGGGATTTGGCCATCCTTACACAAACTGGTCGGGAACCGGAGCCGTTCTCCCGATGAGCCCAGGTGGCAAGGCGAAACCGGTCTACGTGCGCCTCAACCCTCAAAGGCTAAACTTAGCGGACCGTGGATAGAGAAGCTAAGTGGCGCAATGGGTTGAGAGGCGCAGAAACCTGACCCCGTGACAAGTGGTATCGAGCCGAACCGGCCCGTATCCTGAAGACTCGCCGAGCACTCTCGCGAGTAGCGTGATCCCAAGGTGGGAGCTCACAGAGGTGAGTCGACCGATAGTGTCTTGCACGTCTCGCGTCCATAGAGTTGGAGTATCCTAGAGTGTGATACAGAGTTGGGCAAGGGAGTACGAAGGAGCGCGTCGGAGCGATCTTGGAAGCCTCCTATCCTTTGGACATTGGGCGAGTGGGGCGAGCATCTTGGTAAAGGTGTTGCAACCTGCGGGGAAGCGATGTCCAAGCTGTTGACATTGGGCGAGTGGGAGGGCGTCGAGGTAACGATGCCATCGCCTGCGGGGAAGCGATGTCGACAAACGCAACGAGGACGTTGCGAGGATTGGGTGGAGGAGAATGTCACGACCCGAGCAGCGTGGTGCTGGCGGGACGTTTCTTAGTGGCACGATTCAGGAATGGATTCGTGCTACGTAAAGGAGAGGGGTTAGTTGAAGCGTAGATGGTGCGCAGCGAGAAGGTTCCAGGCAGTTCGTGGAGGAGAACGGATGGAACCCCTTCGGAGTTCAGACGTGCCGACCCGGTTAAATGCGGGGAGCACGCCGCTAGTCGAGGACTTGACGTTGAAGAAGGGATTTGGCCATCCTTACACAAACTGGTCGGGAACTGGAGCCGTTCTCCTGATGAGCCCAGTGGCAGGGCGAAACCAGTCTACGTGCGCCTCAACCCTCAAAGGCTAAACTTAGCGGACCGTGGATAGAGAAGCTAAGTGGCGCAATGGGTTGAGAGGCGCAGGAAACCTGACCCCGTGACACAAGGAAGAGAAGGGCTGGCTGAAGGCGGTGAACTCCAGCGCCAGTCCAATTCATGGCGTGGCTCGAGGCGTCGAGCTAAGTATTGGCGAGTGGAGAGGCAAGGTGAATCTCTCCGTGGTGTCGATGGACGACTATCCCATGGTGTTGGGGATGGAGTTCGTTGACCAAGTGCGGGCAATTCCAATTCCTAGCACCAACACAATGTGCATCATGGACGAGGGGAAAACGTGCATGGTGAAGGTAATGCGGGAGGAAGAGCTTAAGGCGAAGTCTCTTTCGGCGCTCCAACTGTCTAAAGGAGTTAGACGACAGGAGCCAACCTTCATTGCCATGGTGAAGGAAGAAGGCCCAAGTGTTGGGGAGGAGCCCCCAACCGAAGTGAAGACGGTCCTTGAAGAGTTTGGGGACGTTATGCCACCTAAACTCCCCAAACAACTTCCGCCGAGGCGGGAGGTGGACCACAAGATCGAACTAGAGGCCGGTGCAAGGCCTGCTGCTGCGGTGCCCTATCGGATGGCACCACCGGAGTTGGAGGAACTTCGGAAACAATTGAAGGACTTGTTGGATGCCGGATTCATTCGGCCATCCAAAGCGCCATTTGGAGCACCGGTGTTGTTCCAAAAGAAACACGATGGGTCGATGCGGCTATGCATTGACTATAGGGCGCTAAACAAGATAACGGTGAAAAACAGCTACCCCATCCCACTTATATCCGACCTCTTTGATCAACTTGGTGCTGCGAGATGGTTCTCAAAGCTAGACTTGTGGTCGGGATATTGGCAAGTGCGGATAGCCGAAGGTGATGAGGCAAAGACGGCGTGCGTCACAAGATATGGCTCTTACGAGTTTTTGGTGATGCCCTTTGGCCTCACAAACGCCCCTGCCACATTTGCGTACGTTGATGAACCGGATCTTCCAACCATACTTGGATAGATTCGTCGTGGTGTACCTTGACGACATTGTCGTCTATAAGAAAACGTTGGAGGAACACAAAGCACACTTACGGCGGGTTTTCCAAATCTTAAGGGAGAACCAACTCTTTGTGAAGAAGGAGAAATGTGACTTTGCGAAGAAGGAGGTGCCCTTCTTGGGTCACATCATTGGCGGCGGCAAACTAAAGATGGACAACAAGAAAGTGTTAGCCATCAAGGAATGGGAGACGCCCAAGAAAGTCCCGGAGATGCGTTCCTTCCTTGGCTTGGTTAACTACTATAGAAGATTCATCCGCGGCTATTCCCACATTGCCGCACCCTTGACGGAACTACTAAAGAAGAACAAGACTTGGGTGTGGGATGATGCTTGCCGAGAGGCATTTGAGAAGTTGAAGCAGGCGGTGACCAACGGACCGGTGATGGCCCTGCCGGACCATACGAAACCTTATGAAGTTCACACCGATGCTTCAGACTTTGCCATCGGTGGAGTTCTTATCGGAGGAGGGGCATCCTGTAGCATATGAGAGCCGAAAACTTAATGGCACCGAACGGAGGTACGCGGTGCATGAAAAGGAGATGACGGGCTGTTATGCATTGCCTTCGGGTGTGGAGGCATTATTTGCTAGGGTCCAAGTTCGTGGTGAAGACGGACAACATTGCTACGAGTTATTTCCTAACTCAAAGGAACTTAACTCCGAAGCAAGCACGGTGGCAAGGACTCCTAGCGGAATTCGACTTTGTGCTCGAGTACAAACCGGGCACAAATAATGTGGTGGCCGATGCACTAAGTCGGAAGGCGGAACTTGCAGCCATTAGCCAACCACAATTCCCCCTAGTGGACAAACTAAAGGAAGGAATGGAGCACGATCCATTAGCCAAGTCCTTGGTGGAATGCGTCAAAGCTGGGAAGACGCGGCGATTTTGGCTAAGGGATGACTTGCTCCATACTCGAGGGGAACGGGTGTACGTTCCTAAATGGGGAAGTTTGAGGAGAGACATCCTCAAAGAATGTCACGACTCACGGTGGGCTGGCCATCCCGGAGTCGATCGTACCTTGGCGTTGGTCGAACGGAGCTACTATTGGCCTCAACTTTACGAGGACGTCCAAGTGTACGTGAGGACTTGTCTTGTGTGCCAACAAGACAAGATAGAGAATCGGCAGTCGGCGGGACTGTTAGAACCTTTGCCTACTCCGGAAAGACCTTGGGAAAGTGTTTCGATGGACTTCATTGTTTGTCTCCCAAGATCCGAAGGATGCGGTACGATCATTGTGGTGGTCGACCGATTCTCTAAGTATGGAGTTTTCATTCCAGCTCCGAAGGACTGCACGGCAGACGACACGGCCCGACTATTCTTCAAGTACGTGGTGAAGTACTGGGGCATTCCAAAGACAATCGTGAGTGATCGGGACTCACGATTCACTGGGCGGTTTTGGACCGAGCTGTTCCGAATAATGGGTTCAGACTTAAACTTTTCAACAAGTTTCCACCCACAAACAGACGGCCAAACTGAACGTGTCAATGGCTTATTAGAGCTGTATCTGAGGCACTACGTGAGTGCCAACCAAAGAGATTGGGCCAAGTTGTTGGACATAGCCCAATTCTCATATAACTTGCAGAAGAGCGAGTCCACGAACGAGAGTCCGTTCGAACTCGCAACTGGGCAGCAACCATTGACGCCCACTTCCATCACTCGGGGGTATACTGGAAAGAGCCCCGCGGCGTTCAAGTTTGCAAAAGGATGGCATGAACAGACGGATCTGGCCAGGGCATACTTGCACAAAGCGGCGAAGAAGATGAAGAAGTGGGCGGATCAACAAAGGAGGCCCTTGGAATTTCAGGAAGGAGACATGGTGATGCTCAAACTCCTTCCGCGCCAAACCAAAGCACTCAGACAATTGCATAAGGGTTTGGTGCGCCGATATGAGGGGCCTTTTAAAGTACTTAAGAGAGTTGGGAAGGTCTCATACAAATTGGACCTCCCGACTAGCTTACAAAGGCATCCGGTGTTCCACGTTAGTTTGCTCAAGCCTTACCACGAAGACTTGGAAGATACGGGCGGACAACGGGCGGTGCGGACACCAACAGCATCAACGGGCAAGACCTACGATAAAGAGATAGAGAAAATTCACTCTCGTAGAGTCGTGCCAAGAAGGGGCGTAGATCCAAGCCGGGTGGAGTACTACGTCCAATGGAAGAACAGGCCGGTTGAAGAGGCAAGCTGGGAGAAGGAAGAGGATCTAGGGCAATTCTCCAAAGAGATTGAAGAGTACCGGGAAGAAACCGAACGCTACATCCAGCAGTTCGACGAGTTCGAGGAAGCCGAAGACACAACGAGGACGCTGCGAAATCGGGTGGGGGAGAATGTCACGGACCGAGGCTTATCCTAGCATACTTAGGCCATTTTGGGGTATTTCCCCTTTGTAAAGTGTTGTACTTAGCTTATAGAGTAAGTTGTAGAGATTTTATGTTTCGATCATATATGATGTCTCCTGGCGACATAGCCAAAAAAGTGTTAACATCTATATGTAGGGGAGTGATGTTGTAAAGCTTTCAAGCATTCAATACAATCGTTTGTTGCCTTCGTTTAAATCGATCTTCCGCTAAGCGCTTCCCTACACAATTGCTTTACAACGGATCGATGGGTTCCGATCCAAATGCGACGAGTTAGGCTGACCTAGCGTTCCTTCGTACGGGTGGGAACTAGGTGCCGCACGGGTTAAGCTGCTATAAAGGCTGACCCCGTGACACATGGGACCAAGTTTAAAAGTACCGTGTCTGTTTTGGGATGCCAAACTAGTATTGTTATTTAATTTAAAAAATCGCATGGTACAAGCACAATGCCTGGAATTGTTCTGGGAGCTTGCTCTCGTAGCGATGGCGATCAAGGCAGCTACAAGAAGAGCAATGGATTTCATTTAAATAATAATTGATCACTCTGTGTACCTAAAGCAACTCCGATCAAGCGCTAAAACGCTAAATTATAGCATAAAAAAAAACGCTCCAATAAGACGCTATCTTGCGTGTCTACAGTACTATTGCACGAAATATGACGCTAATCCCATTCCCTCTTACGCGACGCCAATGTGACCCCCCTCTCCTCTTCTGCGACGCCAACACCCGTCTCCTCTTGCGCGATGCCACCGCCCTGCTCATCTTCCTCGGCGCGACGCCGATGCCCCCCTGCCCATCTTCCTTGGACCGACGCGATGTCCCCCCTCCCCCTTCTTGGCCCCAACACCGACGCCGCCCTCTCCCCTCTTGTGCGACGCCGATGCCGCTTCCTTGCCTATCTTCCTCAGTGCGACGCGAAGTCCCCCCCTCCCCTCTTCCTTGGCCCCGACGCCGCTCCCCTCACCTCTTCATGACACGGACGCCGCCCTCTACCCATCTTCCTCAGCACGATGCGAAGTCCCCCCCTTCCCTCCTCCTTGGCCCCGATGTCGACCCCCTCCCCTCTTACGCGACGCGAACGCTGCCACCTCTCCAGTCTCCCCTCTTCCTTGGCCGCAACACCTATCCGAAGAAGTAGCAACATGACTCCGGTTCAATTTCCGTTTTTCTCACTCAAAATATGTACTTTTCTTGTTGTCAGACCTAGTGAAATTTTTTTAATTTGTTCAATCTTTTTCCTGGCGCCAATGCACTCTGGACGATTAGACTGGATCTCGGTGATAGAGCCGAATTGGATCTAGGAGATTTTAATAAATAAAAGAATAAATATTTGTGCAATCTGCTCGTAGCATCTTCATGTAACCGTGAGAATTAGACAGTTATGATTTTTTTTTCTTTTTCTCTCCCCCATGAATTAGTAGGCTGACACGTCATCACGATTATCTATCCCAGGTTGTACCTAGCATTGCTCTAAATAAAATTAAAAAGAATATATTATAGAGTTAGATTTAATGTGATGGGATAGAGAGGATAATAAAAGTTATGACATGTTTGTTACACGACAATGAAATTGAAGAGAATGGAATCATTAAAGAAATGTAATTAATATGAAAAAGGAATGAATTTTTTATTAATGTTATTGTGTTTAGTATGAAAAACAAGTAAAATAATATAATCATATAATTACAAATATTTTCAATTAAAATTTATTAAATAAAAATTTTTTATTAAAAAAAATAGATTTCCTATTGCGTTGGGCAGGCGGCGGCTGCTGTGGTAGCGTGCTGTGGCAGTGGCAGCGTGCTGGTAGCAGCAGCAGCAAGTGAGGGGGTTGGGTGGCGACAGATCGCAGGAGAGGGAGCTTGCGGCGGTGAGAGGGAGGGGATAGGGCGAGGGGGCGCGGCAACAGTAAGAGGAGAGGGAAATCAATTTTCCCTTACATAACGGTATAAGATTTCTAAAATAATATCTACTTTCTTTACTTCTACTATACCAAACGCTAAAAGTTAATGAAATTCGATTTCTTTTCCTTTCTTTCTTGCCTACCAGCCATACTATTAGAAATGATGGAAGATATCTTAAAAAATAAAATTTTAATAATCAACACAATATAATATAACGAGTGTTCGTCTAATATACACAAACAGAACCGATGTTATATAAAATTGATCGGTGACGATTGCTTACCATTCAAAATTATAAATTCAAAATTTTGATACTGGTGGTGATCACTGTATTTTTAAAATTATTTTTAACAAAGATTTATAGATGACAGCATTACCAAGAACTAAATCCAATTTGCAATTAAAACATATCAACAGAATTGATATACAACAAAGTCAGGTGTCGCTCTGCCAGAAATTAGCAGAGGCGGGAGAAAAGATATACAATTTTTATTTAGGGGCCATTCCGGCTACAACGTTGTACCCCCATCCAAGTCCAAACTCCGACGCCGCCATTAAAAAAGTAGAAAGCATAGCAGGATTTCCAGATGGATAGCGCGCTGCTTCGGCCATCAACCTCAGACCCTCAGGCTAGTCTTGTTCTTCAGCCCCCAGCTTCCAATTACATTCAAAATGATAGAGATCCACCGTACTGGAGCCCCTTCTCTAGCAGAAACTGTAGGAAAATGCCCGCTTAAGACAGTGGAGGGGAAAGAGAAACTACACCATACTGAGGCCAGGTCATCAAAAGTGATGAGGTTGATCCAATCTCAACATACGCCTACATAGGCACGGCAACCAAAAGTGGTCTAATAAGAGTAGAATATTCACAGCTATCCCCATCAGCATGAACCAGAAAGGGCGGAATCAATGAATTATCAGCAGGGCGTGGGTCGACATTCAAGAGATGGCCACAGCATTATTTCCTGTATGTGCCGCATATATTGTATACTTCTCCGTATCCACTTCATATATTGTATCAGACACTTTGGAAGGAGGCCAATATCGAAACACGGATCTACCAACTATACACTCGATAGGCAGCGGACCCCTGTAAAAAGCAACACCACATTAAGAAGTCAACAAAGTAAAGCTGCCAATAACCATGCATATAGACCCCAATCCACACCAAAAATAAGAAACCTTTCGAACAATTTCTAGGTGGATTAGAAATTGACAAAAACACGTCTAGATGTTACAGAAAGAGCCCCCCAAAGCCAATTCAAGCTTAGGGTTTCAGAATTACCAGTTATGAGAATCAAAGCTGTTGTTACGGTTGTCTCCCATAACAAAAACATTGCCTTCAGGCACAATCTGCAATAGTAATCAAAGCAAAGCGTGACACATTTAATTACTGATTCACCAACCATAAAAACTCTTCAGATATGCGGGGAAAATTGCAATGTCATCATAAAAGAGAAATTACCAGGGGTTCCATTTCATAAGCAAGAGGCTCTAAGACGAAATCCTCATCTTGAACGACATCATTTAAAACTAGTTTTCCATCATGAACCTACCACACAAAACCCGCAATCTGAGGTAAAATTATCAAGGAAAAATAAACAAATACAGTAAAAAATCAAATGGCTGAGAGGGAGCAGACAGATTTTTTTATTTTTTATGTTTTTAACATGTTCTGCTTACCTCAACACAATCTCCAGCCTTCGCCACAACTCTCTTTATAAATTCTTCGTTCAAACCATAGCCAATTTCCTACATGGAAAGGGAGAACAAAAATGTCACTATACCAATATCAAAAGAAGCTTACTCTTATAAAGAAAGAAAAACATGGATTCCAAAAGGTAGAATGGGAAGTTAGCACTTGCCATAAACATACATAGGTTTAAAACTTACCTGCAGTATGGGAGGAGACTTGAATATAACTATGTCAAGTATGTCAGGGTTTCTGAAAAAATATGAAACCTGAAATTTTAAATGGAACACAGAATAACATAAGGTCATTTTCAAAAGAAGAGATTAACCAAGGATAGAATTGTGCAAAGTGTAAGTTCAAACGATTTTCATAAATGCTATATCAACAAATCTCTACCGCATAAAACTTGTCAACTTCTTAAAGAGCCAAAAAGCTTATGATCTAACATAAATTCCTCTTAATCATGAAGAGCAATAATCCTACTCTATGCAAGAAAATTATCGAACTCCACCAGCTCTTAGGTTACCAAAATAACCTTGAAAGGCAATAAGAAAGCATAACAGAATAACACAAGTCTTCAATTGGAGCCTCTCTGAAATCCTCGGTAATTTCAGTATAGATTACAGAACACTGAAAGGGTGGTAAGGGGGAGCATATTTTTTTGCTTATAAACACCTGGTTAACACAGTGTTTGGTGAAGTTTCATTTTGTTATTTCAAAGCGCGCACCCCCTAACAAAAGTAACTCTTATTATTTTATTCACTCGTATCAATTTAAAACACTGATATTCTCCATATTGAAATCTATTTATAATAAATTCACCTTCTCCGCTAATACGCGGTCACCCACATCCAGAGTGGGGTACATGGAAGAAGAAGGAATCGACCTTGGCTCCGCCAGCGACGACCGAAACAACACATTCACAGTCACAGCCGTGAACACAGCCTTGGTATCCTCGGAGCACGAACTCAACACCCGCGACAACCAGCTATTCCTAGGGGATGTCTTCTTATGCAACGGCTTGGCCATTTCTACGGAATTCAATTCTCCAGCATAACAGGGAGGTGTCCCTCCTTTGTCCGCATCAAGTGGGGTGTGACTCAAACACCTTGTCCCACCTTTGTCCATAGAATCAGATTTCGATTTCTCACTATCAGCGACCAACTTCGAGTTTGAGTTTGAGTTAAGCCTCGAATTCGCCCCTTGCAAGAGAGAAACAATCGAGGAAGCCGGCGAATTAGAAGAAGATTTAGTGGGCGAGACTCCGCAGATCCCAATCGTGGAAACTCCGGAAGCAAACCCGGATACCTTGGCGAGAGAGATCAAGGCAGCGGCGAGAGGGGTTTTGCAGTTGCCGCCGAAGATCTCTAGGGAGTGTTTACTGTAGCTGCGATTCCGCTTGTTGGGGTGGCGATCGACCTCCTGTTTTTGGCCCTCGCAGAGAAAAGGAGGTCGGACCCAACATTCCTGGAACACGCGGCAATTCCCAAACTTTCCGGTGGCCGGAACTTTCTGGGCGACGTAGCCGGAGAAATTGATGGCGGCTCTGAGGGCCATGTTGACGATCGTCAATAAGACTACCGAGACTTCGTAAGCAAGGGCTTCTGTGAGCTGCGAGGTTGCGGGGTCAAGAAACCCTAAGATCACAACAACGACATATCCGACCAACCAATCAGTGAATCGTAGAAGATAACGTTGAATTGGGGCTTCGAATCACAGCCGACAAAAATGGTCGAGCGCTATTCGTATAGAAAGAAGCGTAAACTAGGTTTAGATCGAAAAAAATGGGACAGAGAGGAAAGTTGAGTCGGTGGAAAAAAATGGGGAACTAGGGTTCCTGATCGCTCCACTCTCCCGCGCGCGAGGGGAGAGATACAGCCAGGAAACCAGAGAGTGGAACGCGTTTGCGCGTTCTCTTTTTTGTTTTTTTTAAGGATTTAATAGGCGACGACCAAATTGTGGTTAATGATAAGTCCCTAGGAATTATCATTACTGAAATACCCTGGAATTACCTATAAGTCCCGTAGTATCAGTTCCATTTGTTTTGTTTTGTGTGCTCTGGGAATTGGCCGTTGGATATCAAATTGTTTGTGCTAATGCCAAATTGGTAAAAGCAGAGCCTTCCGATTCCTGTAAAAAAAATAAGTGTATAAAATTTAGTTAAAAAGTTATCTTTGGTCATTTTTTGCAACGAAGTCAACAACCTTTTTATTTATTTTAATAAATATTAATTTTATTAAAATTTTATATTTTAAAATAATACAAAAAGGGGCGGCATCTAGAAAAAGTCCTCTAATCAAGATACGAGCAACGGGCACAAATCAAACGATGTGTCTAAATTGAGCAACATGCTATGACCTGAACATCATGGTGCTAGCAGGCGTCTCTCAAATAGTGCGGCCGAGAAGATGTGCATGCTACTTGAGGAGGAATAAGGCGAAAAGCATAATTGTTGCGGATGGAAAAGACTCTAAGGCAATTCGTGCAATAAATTGATGGAGTCTCTTCAGAGTTCAGATGTGCCGACCTAGTTAAATGTAAATAGCATGCCGCTAGTCAGAGACTTGATGAAGAAAAGGAGACTTTGATCATCCCTACATAAACTGATCGAGAACTAAATTCGTTCTCCTGATGAGTTCAAGGCATAGTAAAACTAGTCTACGTATGCCCTGACAGTTAGACTTACTTGAAGCATCCATTAGGATAATCAAGTACTGCACTGATGAAAACTCTGTTCTCGTGACAAACAGGAGTAGCGCAAATCAGACAACGGTGGTCTAGATCTCTGTGGAACAGGCAACAGACATCATGTAAGACTTGCAAATTTTAGTCGATTTTAATATTTAATATTTACTTTTAAAATAATTAAATAAAATATTTTTAAGTGAATGATATGATTAGTGATATAATATTTAAAAAATAAATTTTTATAAAGATTTTCATATTGTCTTATGAATTATTAACTGATTGATTATAAATAAATGTTATTAGATAAAGTAACTATTAAAATAATAGTTAACTATTACTGCGCATAATTGTTGCGGATGGAAAAGACTCTAAGGCAATTCGTGCAATAAATTGATGGAGTCTCTTCAGAGTTCAGATGTGCCGACCTAGTTAAATGTAAATAGCATGCCGCTAGTGAGAGACTTGATGAAGAAAAGGAGACTTTGATCATCCCTACATAAACTGATCGAGAACTAAATTCGTTCTCCTGATGAGTTCAAGGCATAGTAAAACTAGTCTACGTATGCCCTGACAGTTAGACTTACTTGAAGCATCCATTAGGATAATCAAGTACTGCACTGATGAAAACTTTGTTCTCGTGACAAACAGGAGTAGCGCAAATCAGACAACGGTGGTCTAGATCTCTGTGGAACAGCAAATGCGACATCATGTAAGACTTGCAAATTTTAGTCGATTTTAATATTTAATATTTACTTTTAAAATAATTAAATAAAATATTTTTAAGTGAATGATATGATTAGTGATATAATATTTAAAAAATAAATTTTTATAAAGATTTTCATATTGTCTTATGAATTATTAACTGGTTGATTATAAATAAATGTTATTAGATAAAGTAACTATTAAAATAATAGTTAACTATTACTGAACGTTGTAGAAGTAGTCATTTGAATAAAACTCTTAAAAAGTAATATGAATATATATATATGTGTGTGTGTGTGTGTGTGAGATTCATTCAAATAAGATATGTACAAAAGGATAATGTAGTATTTATCAAATAGTAGTTAGATGATATGACACCAAGCTCTCGATTACATGCATGTAAGGACCCATGTTTATGAGTTTTGGGAGTTAGCCTTTGTCTTAATGGTCTTATTTTGAGAAATAGATATCAATATAGCGATATATGCAACGAATGGAGATTTTTGACTATAATTGAACACAATTGAACTTTAGGGCCCTATAAGGGTTTTTTTTTTTGAAGTTGTATCATTTATTTTAATTAAATATTTAAGGAAGTATAAATAGGAGCCAAAACCCTACCCCTCCTTTTTCCACGAGAGAGAGAGAGAGAGAGAGAGAGAGAGAGAGAGAGAGAGAGAGAGAGAGAGAGAGAGAGAGAGAGAGAGAGGGGTGTTCAAAAAGGGTCATATGGGAAGGAAAGAGAGATATTCAAAAAGGGTCATATGGAAAGGAGAGAGAGATGTCCAAGGTAGCAAGGGAAGACACTTTTGGTCCAGGTTTAATAACAATCTCATCTTCATTATGTTATAGTGCATAGATTCATCAAACACGTCCCTATGGATAAGACTAGTGAAATAATTTGTAATCTCATTGGAAAACACTTGAATGCTACCATGAAAAAATTTAGATGGGATAATTATGATTTGTCATGTGGTACTACCTTGCCTCTGATTTCTAACCCAAGAAAACCATTAGTGACTCCTCTTACTCATACCTGCTAGGATAAGGGGTCAAATTAAAATATCGAATCATATGGGATAATTACAAAACATAAGTTGTTCTAACTTGCTCAGTAACTCAAATAAAATGTTCACGTCAACACATTCACAATTTCATCCACATATTCAACATTTAAAGCTGTTAAAAACAAAACCTCATATAATGTTCTTCCCACTTGGGGGTTACATTAGTTCTAGTTCAACATCCCATTACAAAACTACAATAATTAAAGAGGAAAAATCATCACAAAATAAGAAAGCCTTTAGGCCGAGTCTTTACCTCGGCCACTCCACCTAACTCTGGTAGGCACGTGGAAGAAATCAAACACATAAAAGGAGGGTGAGAAACCACAGCTCAGTATAGATCATGTCTCTCCCCGCTCATCCCATGCTCTTAACCTTTACATGTGAATGTGCATGTATGTACTCATGACATGTCAACAATACAAACAAATAAGCACTTTATAGTACAATTATAATCAATCCTCATAACTTAAACAGGGCACAAACAGACCACACATGCCTCCCCATCCTCAACTACAAGTCATCCTCAACTACAGTCACATAGACTTCTACCCTCAACCACACAAGCCCCAAATCAAGATATCACATATAACAAGAACAATTTAGCATGTTAATCCACAAAAATTACATGATAAACACTTCCTAATGCTTGTATTTTCAAATACATGACAACCGGTTCAACATTATATGCTTTACCTCATAATAACACATTGTTAAACAACACATATACAACATGTCTCGAATAAGGTATTTAAAATATATCATGACTCATAACACTCTTTCTCTCTCAACCAAAAGGTATCTACAGGTCCCCTTATAAACCCTAGGGTCCCCATGAAACATTACCATGAAGCCATCACATAAGAACGTGAAAATAAGACAGACAACAACTACTAACCGCGGCAGACACCACGACAGCCACAATCGGACCGCACTCAGCCACGATGAAAAATACTAGATGCCAAAAAAGCTCTCTATCAGTCACTATTGAAGGGAGCCAACCACAACTAATCTTCTCATATGCCAAAATCTACTCACTTTTGACTGTGACCGACCCTGTTTCCCACGCCAAACACAAGCCCGTCGGCCACAACAAACAGAAGTTAGCCATGTAAGACACAAGTTTGTCTTGATTGATCATCATTTTCCTACTATTATTTATTAGTAGTTTGTTCTTCACCGTTTTCCTACTTTATTAAATGTATCTAATTGCGATACAACAATAGTATACATAAAATATGTCATCAAAGCTGCAATTACCTTCTCCTTCTCTCTCTCCTCTCAAGAACACAACAACTGATGAGTATTGGTTTAGGGTTTCTTTATTTATACTTTCCAAATAATTAATTAAAAGTATGTAATATCACAAGAATAGCCTCCCAGGCCTCAAATTCCAATTTAAGCTCAATTACTGTCAAAAGCTCCATTTGACAAGTGCATCACCACGCAGATATCCTCTTCCTCAAATTGTAATCCCATTTGCAATCGGCTCCCTTCTGCCGTGGCCGACGGCGATGTTGTGGTGAAGAGATGCAGATCAGTCGTGACCAAACTATGTTTTCTGCGACTGCTAGAGTGTTTAGGTCTTGATGGAATCGGCCGCAATCGGCTTTCCAGTCTGTCGTGACTTACAGAGAATAGTTCTTGGTGTCTGATGGAATTGGCTATGATTGGCTTATTTCAGCCGCAGCCGACCGTTGTGGTGAGGACCAGCCACGGCCGACCAGGCATATTTCACTTGTTTTGTGCAATTTACGTTATTATGCGTTTAGCTTTAGTTCTTGTTGCTTGCGGACCTTTGGGAGGTTTCCCCTAGTTTGATTTATTTGCTTAAAGCCACCTTTGATGATTTATATATTGTATTTGGTATGAACTTTTGAGTAAAACTTGCTTGGATTACTATTATAGCTCTTGATTCTGTTGAATGGTAGTTAATGACTTTTGTGACGTGTTGATCTGTCTTGGCATCCAGTGCCACGGGAAATACTAGATGAGGCTAAGCTATATTTGGCTACGAGCTTTGGGAGTTGTATGCATTGGTTGTTGGTTCTGGGTACCACAACATTCAGAGGCCAACAACGCCTACAAGCGATACTAGTTAAGACAAGCTGTCGTGGTCCACTATCGAACTACGGCCCTAGGTGCCTTAGGTCACAATAGTTGGATTTATATACGATTATATCTTTACTATTGAATACTAAACTGCTATATTGATATGTATGGGTTGGGTAGTCTTGTGACACTACACATAGCACATGCACTTTTAGCATGTAGCATCTTAGACATGATTGGGTTGTAGGGTTAGTGTGAAGTTGTGGTTCACCTACTGGGCAATTCTTACCCCTACATTGTTGAACTGTTTTATAGGTACTGATAGAGATTAGCCGAAGGAAACTCGAGGTTAATTGCAATTTTTATTTTGATGTGGACTTGGTTCTTATTTTGTTTGGTGTTTGTTGGACCCCATTTTGTCCGGATTGGACATAACATTCATTTTTCACTTTATACATTAAATAAAAGACATGACCGTCAATTCAAGGGGGTATTTCAATTACTTCTTTAAAAAAGCTTTCAAACACCAAAAATTCAGTCCCAGGTAATAGAGAATTAAATTTGATGATCGAAGCCTTTGACCGTGCTCAAATCTGAGGTCAAACGAAAAAGTTATAGTCAAAATAGCATTTAGACCGCTAACGACAATGAACTAGCGGCCAATATTCAAAACGATACTCCAGATCAGGTTACGAACCTCGTTTTCTTAATCCTCTTATCATTTTGAGAAATTTGACGTTTATATTGCATATATTCGCTCACAGAGCTTATTTTCGAAAAAATAAAAAAAATACTTTTCGGTAATAAAGCGGTTTAGGGACGCGCAGTACAATCTTGGCACAAAAACAAACCCATTTTGAAATAAAAAGGACACGGGGTCGCTCATTGTGACGCCCTGAGTCTAAAAATTATTTTTTACAATTTATTTGAAACCGAATTGTTCTGCCGATCCCAAAAACCCAAAACATCAGTTAATTTTTTTTCTTTCCGCCTTTCTCTTATCCAGGTTTTAATTTGTTTAAAACAAAACAAAACAAAACAAAACAAAACGAAACAAAATAAAGAAATAAAACAAAATAACAAAAAAAACAATAGCCACATATCACAACCTTATCACTTCCACCAACGGGGTCGACCGCTTCTCCTCCCTCGCGTCTCTCTCCTCGTCGCCTTGCCACGGCGCCTCCTCCCTCGCCGCCACTCTACCGCCTTGCCTCGCCGGACTCCAGCTCATATCCATATCCAACACACGTCAACAGGCTTGTCTTTTCCCCCTCAGATCCACTTCTCCCGCTCTCTCTCCTTACCGTCCCTTGTCGTCTTCCCTATCTACCCCGCGATGGCCGCTTCACCGGAAAACCGAAGGACCACCTCGCTAGCTAACCTCCATCAAAGCACAGCACCAGAGACTTCAACCAGCCACAGCCTGTGCTACCATTCCTTCTCCTTCCTTCTCTATAAAATCCAGTCCAGCCGTCAGAAGAAAGGGGGGCTCTCTGAAACCAAAAAAAAAAAACCTGCCGTGATTTCTCATCTCTTTCATCGGAATCCCTAGAGAGTTCCCCCGGTAGCCGGAATCCCTCCACCGGCCACTGTCGTTCTCATACCTTCATTCTTTCCTTTTCTATGATCCCAACCGACCCAATCCAGACCTCCATCAACAAGTCCAACCAACTATTGTTCGTCTCCTTCAACCCCCAAAATTGGAAACATCCTGAATCCCAAAGGCTGTTCTTCATCTTCTCTCTCCTTCAATCACCCGACGCCCGATGCTTCAATTGCGGCACATCGCGATCCCTCAATGGCAAGCCTCAGTCCTCCCTGATGCAGACTGCCTTAAGCAAAGCACACATTGGCTCCCAACGATGACGTGACAGAGTTTCCATTTCAACCCGTGTCTTCACCATCGTCCCAACAACACCTTTGTCACGCCTTGAGCTGCCGCTGGCCACGAAGTTCTCCCCCCCCCCTCCCGTGGAAGGCAACTCTACTCGTGACAGCAGTGAACATTAGAAGCTGTTTCCTCGTGGCCCTGGTGAGGTCATGGTATTGAGAAGAGGCTTTCCATTGGTGTAAGAGGTTTGATTAGAGGAGACAATTTTCTATTTTGTTTGTTCATAATAGTTTAACATAGAGCTATTTCTCTATAGTCTGTTGTGGGTGAATATGTTCACTGATTTGGTGCTTTAAAAGTATTTCCGGACTACTGGTTTGCATAACGTTGGTTTCATACTTATTTCCCAGCAAGGTGTTACTGACCCTCCTTGTATTTGTCAAGTGAACAGTCTTGTTCATAATAGTTTTGCATAATGATTTTGTGTAATGGTTTTGCATGATGGTTTTTGCATTATCTTCCCCCTGTACTGTCTCGCCCCCAAATTCTGAGCACTCACAGAATCAGGAATGCGATGCCCCTCACGCCCTTCAGGGGTCGAGGGGTTTGTGACTGATTCAACCCTGTACAATACCACAACGGGGGTAGCATTGTACTTACCGATGATCCAAACATAACATGCAATCAACCAATATTTATATCAGTGCAATCAATATTACGGAATTAAGTCAACACCATAAACACAAGTAGCAAGGTCCAGTTATCTAAGTTTATACAACTGTCACGGACCCAAGTCCGGAAATAAAATAAATAGATAGAAACCAAGTTCATAAAAAAAATCCCTAAGACGTTCCAACCTGGTCTGCTATGGCTCCACCAGCTACTCCCTATAATCTGTAGAAAAGAAAGACAAAGTAGGGTGAGCACGAAAGCCCAGTAGGTGATCTCCATCCCCACACCGTCCAATAAGGTGAAATCCTATGTCTACATGGTCGGTGTATGCTTGTGCCAATGTAGTGTCACATCTCAATGCAAATAAATACTAACCAATCACAGAAAAAGCCATTTCAACTAATCCCACATCATGTAAAGCTTGTCGGTAAAACAGTCATCTAAGAAATTCCCACCCACATACTCAGGAATTTCAGCTACCACTAGGCTGCCATATGTGGGACCCTCGGTACCCCATCGATAACCCGCCACATATGGGACCTGGATTAACCAGCCACATAGGGGACCTGCGGCCTCTTGCCAGCCCTATGTGGGACCCTCGGTTGACCCAACCAGCTTCGCCACCCAATCTACACGTTATTAGGAAACAAGATATCTCCAGTATAATACAACATCACAGAACATGCAGATCACTAATCCAACAGTAACAAACCCCAAAGGTTATTTATACTCGTGAATGGATATGTTCATCCATTAGTCCACTAATAATTAAGATTAGACCAGTGTTAAAATTCAAAATCATAAGTAACGGCTTGTTATTTAGTGCACATGAACCGATACCATAAATGTTCAATTACAAATCGGAAATTTAGGACTAAATAACCACATAAAATTCGGAATCATAAATTGCCTAATACATATGTATATATATATATATATACGTATACATACATACATATATATATATATATATATATATATATATATTTAGCTATTTATTTGTATATATATATATACATATATTTTTATATATATATTATTACAATTAGGGTTGACCGGCCCTATTGGACCGGCCCACACACCAGCCCATTAGGGCTGGCGTTGACGCACGGGGCAGCAAGACGCGCCCCCGTCTCCCGTCTCCCGGTCGCCAACGCGCAGGGCGCGGCGCGCCAGGCCAGGGGGCGGCAAGGCCGTCGCCCCCGTCTCCCTCTTCCCCTCGTTGGCCCGCAGACGCGCGACAGCCTGACGACACCGCCGCCTCAGCCCTCCGTCTCTCTCTCCAGCGCAAGACGTGCGATCGCCCAAGACGCCACCGCCCCTTGCCCGGTCTTCCCACGCCGACGGCAGTTGAGCGTCGCCCCACGAACCACAGCGCCGTCGTCTTCCCTTCCCCCTCCGTGGCGCGCGCACAGGAAGCCACCGGCTTCGTCCAACCCGACGGCGCCGTGCCAACCGGCCTACGATCGACGCGATTTACATATATATATATATTTATCTATTTAGATTTATATTTATCAAAACTGATACAGATTCTACCCAATAACTTTACAATCCGCGTTCATAGAGCAATAACATCGATAATTAAAAACCAATAATCAGGATTCAATCATCTAAAATCACCTACTTGGATTCAAGCTCGGAAGGTCAAGAACACGGTGGCTGCGATACTGTTTTCCCTAGACTGCGCACAACGAATGTAAGGACGAATGTAGGGTTTACCCTAAGTGTCCCTCTATTTATACCCATATAAAATTATATATTAATGGATTTATAATATTGATAATAGCAATAATCATAAGAATTAATAATAATAATTGATATGAGTAAATAATGTATTAACGGCATATTAATTATAAACTTACAAAAAAAAATATCAAAATAATTAATCGAATATTTTAATAGTCATTACCTAAACACACGTCACCTAGGTACGAGTCGTTACATGTACCATTTGTTCATCTCCTTGCGTTCATATTCTTAGTTTTGAGGGTTATCTCGATCTTAGCCAGTAGGTGGGTTGATTGGGTGTGTTTGGCAGGTTCATGTCATCTATGTATGTCCTATTCATGTTCATGGTTTTCAGAGATGATTGCGTTCACGTTCATGGGTTTGTGATGGACATGTCTTGGTTTATGTTTTACACTCTTTGTGCTGGGTAATCTTCTTAGTTGATGGGTTTGTGCTGTGTAGTATCTATTTATTTATTTGTTTCGTTATTAGGTATAGTTTGTTTTTTTGTTTGGTTTTGTTTGTAACCTTCATTTGGAATTCCGTTAACCTTTTTTTTCTCTATGTTTGTACCTTTTTGCTTTCTTTCATTTCTTTTTATTTTGTTTTTGCTTATTTCCTTTGCAGTTGTAATAAGGTCCTAGGACCTCTCTTGTACTTTGTAAACAAAAAAATATAGTGAAATGAAAAAAAACAGCCAAAGAAAAAAGAAAGGAAAAAAGAAAAAACGAGTAAATAAACAAAAAAGAAAAAAAGAGGGAAGAAGAAGGGTGAGCTTATTTCTTTTTGTGGATGTCATTTTCACACACAACACTTTGAGTTATGATTGCTTATATTTGTTTTATTTATTTTTTAATGCACGCACACTCAAAAATCAAATGCTTTTAAAAAATCAAAAAAAAATCATGTTTTGAAAATAAAAGTCCAAAAAACATAAAAAATATTTTCTTATTAAAATCCAAAAATTCATTCTCACCATTTTTCTAAATTCTTTGAAATCCTTTCATTTAAACTTGCTTCCTTTCAATTGTTCAAATAATTTAGGACTTAACTAGACTTTTAGGATTATCCATTCTTTTAACACTTCAAACTTGTATGATCCCTTTTAGACCTTAGGATAATTTGATTTAATTCAATTTTAACAAATAATTTAGAACATAAAAAGAGTAGACATTTTAAGTCAGTGTAGAAAAGTGAAATTTAATCAAACGGTCAAAACAAATTAGAAACCTCCCAAAATCTTAAGATAGGTACCGAAAGGGCGTCGCAGGGGTGCTGATCCTTCCTCGCGTGTAATCAACTCTCGAACTTAGTTTTGGTAACGTAGATCATTTTAGGTGACCAACTGCACCCCAAAAACAGTTGGTGGCGACTCTGTTATTTCTTTTTCATCACTGTTTGGGTGAAGGGTGGGAGAACCGCATCCCCAAAAGCGGGTTTCCTCCCGGACGAAATCCGGTGATGACAGTGTTGATGCTAGTTTATTTTCTAAACATGGCTTCGTGAACCTTGTATGAGATTATCATTATTATGATTGATGGTATTTGAACTTTAGGACATTTATTGTTGCATGTCATGCCCTAAATTTTCAATCTAAGAAAACCTATTCGTGACTCCCCTTTTTACCCACCCAGTGGGGGAAGGGGTCAGGTTAAACAATGTTACACAGCAAATCACAATAAACACATAACAAAAACTCATAAGACAAACCACAGATTTATTAGTAATTTAAAAACTCTTTTACATCATTCTCCACATGGAGTTACATCCGTTCCTCAGAATAACTCGAAAATAAATGAAAGTAACAACAAAATAATTAAACTCAGAGTCACCACCTTACCTTGGTGTTCCACCTAACGATTGTATGTTCCTGAAAAGAAAACAATCGCAATAGGAGGGGTGAGTAACTACAACCCAGTAGGGATTAAGTCTCCCCAACCCATCCCATGCTCCTAGTATCTACATGATCATGCCAATAAGTGTGGTGTCGTGTCAACAAACATATATACAGTTTACAAACAACATTTTAACTTTAGGGTATTTATAACTCAAACAAGTCGTGTACAAACCACATAAGATCCTCAACCTCAGCCACACAGGCTACCACATCCTCAGACACGCGGGCACCTCAACCACAGCCACGCAGGCACTTCAACCATAACCACATAGACATCTCAACCATGCATGCAACAAATACAGTATTACATAACCATAACAAAAACATTTCTCACAACATCAGATAAACACATGTATTCAATATCCATCACACAGGCGTCGGTTGAAAGAAATTAGAAAATATGTTAAACCACATAATATGTTCTCAACCACAAACCCTTTTATAATTTCCAAGGTTTCTCATGAGGCTCTACCATGGAACTAACATGAACAAATGCGAACATGAGATGGATAGAAAACGGACACCATGATAACTTCCATAATCAACTACCACGAAACGGACCCTTAATCCCCACTAACCACGGACTCATTGACACCCACAAGTATAACACGCCAATAAAGGCCGACATTCATATAAGAGACTACACCTATATGAATTTACATATATATAAATATATATATATATATATATATTATCTACCTCAGGACCTAACCCTAGAATAGGTTCAAGAGAGTATAGAATTCCTACCTCAAATTTGGCTGAACTTAGGGTTTTGAATCGGAAGATCCTCCTTATTCTTTGCTCCTCCTCGCTAGATATCGTCCACCCACAAGAATGCAACAGCCACGGTCAGCAATAGGGCTCTCTCTCTCTCTCTCTCTCTCTCTCTCTCTCTCTCTCTCTCTCTCTCTCTCTCTCTCTCTCTCTCTCGGCTTTAGAATGAAAAACCTAGAATAAATCTAAAAATTACAAAACAAGATGATGTATATCAAAAATATGTTGTCACAGGGCCGACATCGACCAAAATACACCCACATTAATTACCATTTCTTGTGTCGATCAACCACCCACATCGACCAATTTCCATATCAACATGGTCGATCTGTATTTGGGTTGACCATGTCGACCTCATGTCGACCATATTCCACGTCGACCAACACACATGGAAAAAGTCTCAGGAATCTACTTTGGTCAACCTCGACTACTCCCATGGCACATCGACCATACATTGACCACATATTGAAAACCATCTTGTATCTACCAACTCAGAGAAAACCCTTTGGAAACTGCCCCTAATCGACTTTGACCAAAACTGTGCCAGGTCAACCATAATCCCACATCAACCACGGCTACATTAATCAAGCCTTCACATGACAATCCATCTTAACCTCTCCAAAATAATTTGGCTTCCAAGGCACTGCCCCAGAATCCCCATAAGGGGCGCTGCCCCCTTAACCCCTGCTCACTGACCGGGCAGTGAGACTCTCGCTGAGGTGCTACACCATTGGACTCCTACACACAAATGACTGACTCCTTAAACTCCTAAATACGGGTCATTACATTGCATACCTATTATTGGGAGTGTACAGGAAATACACGTGGTATGATTGTACAGGGCAGCCTGGGACAACACTCATGTTGTGTGTCCATTGGTGCTTATCTCCAACCCTAACCCATTGGATATGGACATGGGATAGTCGTGTTTTCGGTTTTGGGTCTCCTGGAATTTGGAACGTAACACTTCACCCTAATCCTATTACATAATTAGAAATTACCCTTAACTCTTCCCCCTACACCTCTAGCCTCCACCCTCACCTCTCCCTCCTCCCTCCCCTAATGGCACCCTCCCTTTTGCGTCCCCCTATCATGCCCCAGATTTCCAACATAAGGAAACCGGTTCGTGGACTCCCTTTTACCCACCCGATGGATAAGGGGTAGGAATAAATAATACCACACAGAACCTCACAAACATTCACAATAATTGCTCATGAGACAAACCACATATCTTTATTAAATTCAAATATCTTTTACATCATTTCCTCATTGGGGTTACAATAGTTCCACAAAATAACACAATACAAAAACAACAAAATAATAAACTTGGCCTTCCACCTTAGTGTTCTACCTAATGCTTGTAGGTTCCTAAAAAGAAAAAAAACACAATAGGAGTGGTGAGCAACCATAGCTAAGTAGGGATCATGTCTCCTCAACCCATCCCATGCTCCTAACATTTGTATGATGACGTGCACAAATATAGTGTCATGGAAATAATACATAAACATGTTATATTTTTAAATTTATAAATACGGCAACACATAAACAAGCCACACAAACAAGTACAACCATAGCCACAACCACCCAGGCTACCACAATCACAGCCACACAAGCTGCCCCAACCACAACCATATAGGCTACCACAGTTCCACATAGCACACTTTCAAGCACAACATAACAAGGCATATTCACAAACAATCAAATAACACTTGTATTTAACATCCATTATACAAGCCATAACTAGGTTAAGTTCACATAATACATTCTCAACCACCACCCTCCTATAATTCCAAAGGCTCCCCACGAGACTCTACCGTGAAACTACCACGAACGAACGCAACCACACCACAAAATGAACCCTTAATCCCCACTAACATCAGACTCATCAGCATCCACAAGCAAAACATGCCAATGAAGGCCAACATTCATATAGGAGATCACACCTATATGAATTTACATATAGACATATACATACCAATTACCTCAAAAAACTAACCCTAAAATAGGTTCAAGAAGTTTATAATCCCTACCTCGAATTTGGTTGCGTTAGGGCTTGAAATCGAAAGATCCTCCTGCTCCTTGCTCCTCTCCAAAGGCGCCTCCCGCTTCCAAGAATGTAGCGACAACGATCTTCACTAACGGTGATCTCTCTCTCTCTCTCTCTGATGGCTTCTGAACGATCCCCGAACCCTAAAATTGCAAAACAGAAAAATATCAAAAATACGCTGCCGCAGGTCGACGTCGACTAAAAACACCCGGGATCGACCACATCGACCGCCTTTTCTCACATCAACCAGACACCCACATCGACCAATCTTCACATCGCACAACGTCGATCTCATGTCGACCACAGGTCGACCATCTTCCGCGTTAACCAACACACATGGGAAAGCTCTTAGGAAACTGTTCTGGTCAACCTTGACCACGTTGACCACACATCGAAATTCATCTCGTATCGACCAAACTCTCTGGAAATTCCTCTGATCGGCATCGACCACTCACCGCACCAAGTCAACCACGTCGTTCCATCCCACATCGACCAAGGCTGCATTAACCAAGTCTTCGTACGAAAATCCAACTTAGCTTTTCCAAAATAATTTGGCTTCTAGGGCGCTGCCCAGAATCCCCGCACGGGCGCTGCCCCCATGACCCCTCTGATCGGCATTGACCACTCACCACGCCAGCAAGAACCCTGCCGAGGCGCTACGCCCTCAGACTCCCACTAACCGTTTGGACAAGACTCTTTGTCTAAATGCACAAATGACTAACTCCTTAAATCCAAACACGAGTCATTACATCCCCACATCGCCCCTCCATCCCCCATACCTCCCTAAGTGGCAGCGACGCTCACCCCCCTCCCCCCCCCATATCACCCTCTATCCCTTCTCTCCCCTAAAGACGGTGGCACCCTCTCCCATCCCTCCCCCACATTGGCCCCTCCCCCCCTCCTTTCGTGGCTGTGAGAAATGATTGAGCATTAGGGACTAAAAATTAGGAATTAGGAATTTGAAATTCGAAGAGAATATAAGGCTATGTTTGGCACCGGTATTTTGTTTTCGGTTTCCGAAAAATGATACTCAATATTTTTAAAAACTATCATCGAATTTCGTTTATTTTGTTTGGTTGTTGTTTTTTGCTTTTGTTTTTCGTTCGTCAAAAGCTCATGCAGGAGGTGGGATGGAAGTCGTGTGGGGGGGGGGGGGAAGCTCGTGCAGGGGTGTCACACAGGGATGGCACAGCGGGGCATGAGAGATCTGTAGTGGGGGGACGTCGCCGAAAGTGGAGATTTATGTTGGGGGAGGTCGCGCTAGGAGAGATCTGCGCTGGGGGAGGTTATGCCAGAGGAGATAGCATCACGCTGGGGGTATTCCGGACGTGCAGGGGGGACTTCGCGCAGTGGCAGCGGCGGCGGGCGGCGGCTGACGTGCGGTGGCAGGTGGCGGCGGCTTCACCGGAAAATTGGCGAAAACAGAGTACAACATTTAGAAAACATCAAATAAGAGTTTTCATTTTTTAGCACTCGAAAAAACTTGTTTTCGAAAATAAAAAAAAACTGCTGCAAAAAAAAATATTTTCTGTATTAAAGTACAGAAAACAAAGAATGAGTGAAGGAACCAAACACGCTCTAAGGTAAAGGTTTAAGAAAAACAACAGTTAAGTAAAAAATAAATGATGTATCATTAGAGTATCATTAGCTAAAATATTATTGTAATAAACAAAATATAACTTTAGCTAATGAAAATTAAAAATACTCTAATAAAATAATAAATTGTATCAAAAGACTAAAAAATCATAAAATTATATTTTAATCTTTTGAATATCCTTATAAATTATAATTATACCTTTTATTAGAAGAATAAAATTATAAATTTGTATCTTACGGCAAAGAGGGTACCCTCCGTAATTTTGTTGAAGACCGTGAGCATTTGTGATACCAGTCTTGTCTAGTCATCAAACGCTTGTAAACTTTGACTGAGGAACATTGCAGAATGGGTCGGCATCGTGTCCCTTCGTCTAGGGTTCCTGCCAAGAAAAGATGCGAAAATGACAGATATCGAAAAGTCAAAACTATCCTTCGTTCACATCGATGCAGTGTCTAGCGACAACTTCGGCAGGCAGCTAACAAGGATATTGTGGACATTTTAGAAATCAAAAGCAAACCCTTCAAACTTTAGACAGCCATCGCAACAGAGGAACACGTGATGACATAATCCACTTGCGATCTTGTAGACTGACGGAAGTGCTTACCTCAGCCGCGGGCACAATGACTCTAGACAATCAGACAGTCATCGTAGTAAGTGCGATCAGCCGAAAATATAAAGGATTTTCAACATCCAATTAAATAATATGTGTGTATATGTTATTTTTATATTATTTTAAAGGAAATTATAGAGGTATTTAATATGTATTTTTGTTTTTATGTTTTAGTTTTATTATATTTTAATAAAATTAAATTTTAAATTTAGAAAATAAATTCTATAAAATTTTTAAAAAAAGAATATACTTTTAAAACTGAATTAAAGTAAAAAGAAGAGAAAAATAACAATAAATTATATCTCATATAAAATTTAGTTTACATTTAAAAACAAAAATAACTTAAATGCCTGCTTTTATAGCCGCGCCAGAAGCTTCCACTCCTATGATGCCTTATTAAACACGCAAAAATACAGTCGTCATAGGACAAAAGTAAGGTAATGGCCGTGGCACAAGAATATAACCAGTGCAACAACCATAGTGTGTGTTCTAGGAACCGTGAGGACTCACAACCGTGACATGGGAAGATAACCAAGGCAATGGCCACAAAAGTAAAAACATAAACACACTATCATCACTTGGTGCCCTTCTCGTGATTGACTTGGAAAAAACTCATTGATTCACAAATTAATCCTAGAGTCATCTTTGCATAATGACTCATACAAACCAAAAGAAAGAAAAGAAAATATAGAATCGTTATCAAACAATTTCGAGGTATGATTGATTATCTAGAAAAAAAGGGTTTACGGTTCCAAAAAATTATGTTTGAGAGTTAGTTACATGTTGGAAAGAAAGAAGACATTTGCTTCCTAGTTTATGGAATTTTGCTTGTTTTATTATTTTCTATTTATTAAAAAAAGACATTTTAATTTTAGGAAAAAGAGATATGAGATCTAGGCTCTTATGACAAAAGATTTAAAAAAAGAAAAGATTTGTTTAAATAAAAGACTATAATAAAATATTCCCATAATTACTGTTGGCCCTGTCAGTTGGAGAATAAGCATAAAGGGTTTAACTCCATGGCTGCTCAGACCTTTGTTAATGCTTAGAACTGAAGTCTTCAGAGCATAGTAACACACTGTCTAGTTTTCTGACAAAACAACCAACTTCGATTCAAGATGAGCTATTTGGTTCGATTCGAAGTGTGTAACACGAAGTAAATCGCTTGACTTACTTTGCTCAACTGTATGCTTCTGCAAAACTTGTCAAGCATGTATGCATGTAGAAAAATACAACTATTGATATATGAAAAACTTAAAAAAAACTTATAAAAACCTCATACATTTTATGTCAATCAAGAGGATCACACTTAATACAAATACAATCCTAAAAAGCTAAACATCAATAACATAATCTGTATATAATTAGATACAAAAACATGTTCCTGTAAGGTATTATATAAATGCGATAAACTCAAATGTGTCAATATAGTATACATTTTATCTAGAAATTCTTGAAACTTTGAAATTAGAATCGTACTAGTCTGTCTAAATCTTTCAATGATTAAAGCTGCCTCACTCAAGTAAATCCTGTTTCAATCACTCTTTGTCTAACTCAGAGAATTGGATTTTCATCTAGTATGCACTGTCCCTCATCATATGAACCACCTAGTCTTACCACAAACCAAAACCCAACAATGTTAGTTTGAATAAAACTTGATTGAGTGGCTTTGATGTTCCTATAAAGAAACTGTCCGTACTTTTATTTTTCATTTTCTTGAGAGAGAGAGAGAGAGAGAAAGAGAGAGATATAAATATAGTAAACATACACATATTAGAACATCTAAAACCTTTCTTCATTGGAAAATTCACCTTACGCTTACTTTCACTTTAATGGAATCATGGAATTTGTATTTTTGATTGGAGACTCAACACATTTCTTAGCCTATGCAGGCTGCAAGTATTTCTTCTTGAAGAGTATTTTAGTAATGATAGAAGTCAAATGTGGAGCTTAAGTATTGCTTCAACACATTCTTTAACTGGAGAATATCTTCAAGTCTTCACAGATTTTAGATGTGTACATTAAGTACAAAAGCTCCCCCTCAATCAATGAACTCAGGAAATTTGTCTTTTGCTAAATTTAACATTTATGGCTCTTTCTTTCTTTCATTTTGCACAAATTCTTTCCAATCAAAGATCTCAAACAAATGCAGCTCATTCTTTCATTGATTGAATTCTCTCTTGAATGTCTTACAGTTTCATATGATGCAACAGTTTACACTAGATTAAATTTGTCATCACTAAGTGACTTCACTCAAAAGAATTTATATGATAGAATCCAGTAGGGATTTACACTCAAGCACTTAGTGACATGATGGTATAACCTTCATTTAGATGCTTTTTAGAATTTATATCAATATATACAAGCATTATCCAAATGATTCAATCAATACTTATACGACAATTTAGCAACTGATGAATCCTTAGCTAGTTATACCAAGTCATGTGCATCCATTCAAGCAGTTCATGTCATATATATGTATAAAATGTAAACACTCTACACATCATTCAAACACAAAGTATGAACAGTAAAGACGAAACTATTATATAGAGAATGGATTAATGATTATGCAGTAGAAAATTTTAACATACCAAGTTTCAACAAAAATTCATTAAACTTAGATTCATTCAAGTGCAATATGAGATATCAGTTAGTTGATCATCAACAGATATGTATTATAAAGATATATATATTTTTAGTACATGATCTCTGATGAAATGATATCTAACATCTATATGGTTTGTCCTAAAATCCATTACAAGATTATTCGTGTAAAGACTCGTATTTGGGTAGTCTTGAGAGATAGTCATTCTATGGGAATGTAACTATCAGGACGGTAGTGTATCCGTCGATGTGAGCATTTTGACCGTACTTGGGCCCGATTCCGAGTCGGGGCCCCGTTTGACCCGATTGTTGACTTTTCAGGGTCTATTGGTTGACTTTGCGTTTGAGCGGTCATTTGGGTGTACTAATATCCGTGTAGTATTGTGCTCGCCATTTCGAGCGTTTTGACGTAGTTTGACTCAATTTGGAGTTCGGGACCTGGAGGTTAATTATTGATCGGGTCAATGGTTGACTAGGTCGGTTGATGGCAAAATAAATAAATAAATAGGGGAAAGAGAGCTTCCACGTTACGTTTTAGCATTTCGCATCTGCGTTGGAGAGCTTAGAGAGAGAAAGAGAGAAGGAAGCTTGGAGGGCTTGGCGATTTGGGGCGTTTTGAGCTCGCTCAAGCATCAAGAATCATTCCAGGTAGGTGTTCCACCGATTCTTCACCCTTTTCTTGCTGTTTTTTTGGATTAACATGTAAGAATTTGATGAAATCATGCAAATTCGTGTTGAACCCTAGAATTTGGGGAAAAACCAATTTTGGGTTGAATCTTGTATTTAAATGCGTTCGGAGGGGTAAGACGTGATTTAAAACCTAATATATAGTATTAGGTATGAGTTTTATGAGGTTCCAGGTTGAATCCAGACGAGAAACAGTGAAAAACGATGATGAACAAGAATCGTCGTGAATCTGGTGAGAACAGCCATGAGATCGATCGGAAATTGAAAAATTCGAATGTGAAATTTTCGAGTATCGTTTCGAAGGTTCGAAGGTTCGAAGGTAGGTTCGATGTAGTGTAATTTCGAGTGTCGAATGTGCAATTTTCGAGTATCGTTTAAGGTTCGAAGGGAGTTCGAAGGCGTTCATGGGTACTTCGAAGGTAGTTTTCGAAGGTAGTTCGAGTGTAGGTTCGAGAGTGAAGGCGCCTGAAAAGAGATTCGAAATGCGATTCGAAAATGTAGTTTCACTGGCATTCGAAATACAGTTTGACTGGACTGGACCTATTTACATTGCAACCTATACCCATCTACACATTTAAGCATTATACTTAAGTTACAATGTAAATAACGAAATACCCCCATTTGGATTCAAAGAAAAATACTAGAAAAATTAATTCCCACTATTTCAAAATGTGAAAATTGGGTTTTAGTGTAAAATTTCGGAAAAACCCAAAAGTTCGTAGTGGTGAATTTTTTGGAAAGTGGGGTTAGACGTCTAAAAAATCCCCAAAAAAAATCAGATTATCTTATTTATGCTATGGGAACCCAATGCCGGGACTTTTGATTTCAAGAAAATAGCTGCTATGGGTAGTTCCTTCATAAATCAAGGATTGAGGATTTACTTGGGAAGACCGCCAGACCCCAAAGGAAATGTTGAGAATGACATGCCATACTAATGTTAATATGTTGGTGTGAGGTATTGAGGCATGGACTCCGTGACTTGTTTGGGTTCTCACCGTGATGCACCAATGGTGCTATGTGGTTGACGTGGCGGCATATGCACCGATGGCAGCTGCCCGTGGCGACCGTGGCCGGGCATATTGCGCCGTGGACAGCTAAGGCCCGAGTTGAGCCGTTGAGCTCGTGGAGCTAGGGCCGAGTGCCCCGAGCTGGGATCCCATGGAGGATCGTGGACAAGTTGTCCCTGATGTTTGTTCTGGGCGAGTCCGATGATTGTGCACACTACACGGTGCACGAGTACACCGAGCATATAGTATAGACTTATATGTGTTGCATGATGTGGAGTGTTAGGGTCACCTACCGAGCTTGTCGCTCACCCCTACTTGTTGTTTACCTTTTTCAGGGTGTGACCCGAGACTAGTGGAGGACTTTCTTCCCGAAGGACGTGCCCACTACTCGATGTATGATACACATCGTATTCGTATTGTGTATTGTATTATGTTGTATCTCGGACATGAGTCCATGGACGGTTATATTTGCATCTCGTTGGTGATGTGATGTCGTATGATTGTTTGGCTTATTGTATGCATGATGATGTATGGGAAAGTACAGGATTACCCTTGATGTATGACGTACGGGTTGCATATTTGAGACAACACCCGCGTGTAGTCTCTATTGGTGCTAGTCACCAACCCCTTGACCTTTCGGGTGCGGGCAAGGGGAAGTCATGTACCCGGTTCCGGGTTCCCTGGAATTGGGCGTGACAATTCGAAATAGAAATAACACTTGTGTTATCAAAAAATAAAGGAATAGACTTAAGATTAAACCCATAGTTAGTCAATTGACTTTTCATCTAGAGAAGATGTGCACAACAACTTCTAGTAGCTATATATTCAGCTTCAGCAGTAGAGATGGAAACCAAATTCTGTTTTTTATTGAACCCTAAAATTAATCTATTTCAAAGCAGTTGACACAATCCACTTGTGCTTTTCCTTTGTATTTTACATCCTTCAAAATATGCATCTAAATATCCAATTAGCTTAAAATTGGACTCTCTTATGTACCAAATACCCATGTTCATAGTCCTTTTAAGGTATCTAAATATTCTTTTAACATGTATTAAGTGAGATTTTTTAGGACACACATACAAGTAACAAACATACTTGCTGTGAGATACAGTAGTGAACCTATCATACCTCTATATTATGTGATATTCACTTCTTTGCCAGCTTTATCCAAGTCCAATTTTGCATTTGTAGGCATTGGAGTCTTCATTGATGAGGTATTGTACATCCCAAACTTCTTCAAGATATCCTTAGTATACTTAGCTTGATTAATGAAAATACGATCCTTCAGTTGTTTCACTTCTATTCCAAGGAAATAATCTAGCTCACCCATCATGCTCATCTCAAATTTATTTTTCATAAGCTTGGAAAAATCTTCACACAATTTTGAGTCAATTGACCTAAAAATGATGTTATCTATATAAATCTATACCACCAAGGTAGTACCCTTTTCTTGCTTCAAGAATAATGTGGAATCCAACTTTCCATTTCTAAACTTGTTCTTTAACAGAAATTATGAGTGTCATACTAGGCTTTGGGAGCTTGTTTTAAGTCATATAAAGCCTTTCTGAGTCTGTATACTTTATGTTCATGCTAATGCTCTTAAAAACTAGGTAGTTGTTCAATATAGGCCTATTCTTCTAGATTACCATTTAGGAAAGTACTTTTCACATCCATTTGAAAACCTTGAAGTGCTTGTAAGTTGTGTATGCTAAAAATATCCTGATGGCTTCTAATCTTGCAACTAGGGTAAAGGTTTCATCAAAGTCGATGCCTTCTTCTTGCAGATAACCTTTTGCAACCAGTCAAGCATTGTTTCTCACAACAATTCCAATGGTATCAAGTTTGCTTCTGAAAACTTATTTAACACCAATGACTTGTTGATTATTGGGTCTATACTTTGCTTCTTTTAAACTGATGACAGACATATTTTTAACCACTCTAAAAGAGTTAGCTAATGTCGTAAAACTTCTCTTCAAGATAATTAATTCCCTTAGTTTGCACTAAATAGAATAGTAGCAAGCATGGAGTCGAACCCTCAGAGATTAGCCTAGTTTTCTAGTTCTTAAATCAAAACACCCAACTACTCTTGTTCTATAAAATGTCTTGGCAAAAATGATTTCTTTTTAAACTAAAGGTTTAATTTTTATGAAATTTTCTGAATAAACAAAGACAACAGAATTGTTTTTAGAACTAAAACTCAAAGACTAAAGGTTCTTGGGGTTATTTAAATGATAGCATGTTATACATGAGCCAAGGTACTGCAAATGGTCATTGATAGACTTTTTAAGTGTTGTATGCCTAAATGGTCATCATGGCAGCAATCTATAAAGCCAATATATCATATTTCTGAAAAGATAATGGTCACACCAATCACAAATATGCTATGAATCTCAAGTCTGCGCCAGACTAGGGCTAAGAAACCTAGGTGTATATAGCCTAAATGTGGAAGATGAAGAACAGATTCATAAAACATGTAAATCTCAATTAAACAAACCCAATATTCATAAAATCAATACAACAACATAGGGGACTACATTGCTCCCCTAGATTAAGAAAACTACTCACATGTGTTTATTAAATAGCATAAAGAAATATGAAGCATCTTTTCAGAACCAGGTGCAGAAGAACTTCAACTCCAGATCTTCTCTAGCCGTCCAAGACGTCTCTCCAAGGCTTGCTCTCTCCAAAACGTGAGTCTCTTCTCTCCTAGAACGTGATCCTCAATATCCAAGATGTGATACCCTCTAAAACGTGATGTGCCTCCTCCTTTTATAGAGCTACTGGCTATGTAATATGTGCCATAGCCACCAGCTGTCATCATTTATCAAAACGGCGTAGTTTTGATAAATGATAGCTATTCTCCCTTCCAGCCATTATACAACTCAAACCAAGCACAATATGGACAAGGTTCTTTAGACAAAAATCATTAGCATACAAAAATAAAGCTCTCTGTGCAAAAACATTGCTGCACGTGATAATGTACGTGACATTGCACGTGACAATTGTCACGGACCGAGGCTTATGCTAGCATACTTAGGCCATTTTGGGGTATTTACCCTTTGTAAAGTGTTGTACTTAGCTTATAGAGTAAGTTGTAGAGATTTTAGATTTCGATCATATATGATGTCTCCTGTCGACATAGCCAGAAAAGTGTTAACATCTATATGTAGGGGAGTGATGTTGTAAAGCTTTCAAACATTCAATACAATCATTTGTTGCCTTCGTTTAATCGATCTTCCGCTAAGCGCTTCCCTACACAATTGCTTTACAACGGATCGATGAGTTCTGATCCAAATGCGACGAGTTAGGATGACCTAATGTTCCTTTGTACGGGTGGGAACTAGGTGCCGCACGGGTTAAGCTGCTATAAAGGCTGACCCCGTGACACAATGCCATATCACGTGCAAGCTCCAAATGCTCTGAAATTCATCCCCAAGCTTCCTTGCATCATTTAGAAGGCTCCCATGTAATAATACACCTGTATGTGACATTGGCCATATCACGTGCACATCAAAAATGCCTCCTTTTGAGCTCATCTTTTGTCATAAGTTCCCTCATTGGAAGATAAAATGGTTTAGCTGATGTGCGTGAGAAGAAATCGCCTAAAAACCTGCCAAAATAACTCAAAAACACATGTACATAGGCAACAGTATCTTCCTAAGGGTTAAAGCAAATATATATAAAATACAGTGCAATTAGACTCTAATCATGCTCTTAATCACCCTAAATATACAATAGAATAATGACATAAATGCACATTATCAACTAATTTAGTTCTTCCTACATAGCTTCAATCTAGTAGAGATCATTCAATGCATCATCTATCACCTTTGGTTCAATTTGAGATAAAAAACACAAGTACATATTTTCATTCAAGGTTAAAGATCCAGTTTTTAAACTAATAGTTAGATATCTAATACTTAACTCTACTAGATAATTTATGAGCCATTTATTTGATTTAGGCACATTAGCTTTAACTCCATCAACTTTGAGTTATTCCAAATTATGCTTAATTTTTACATCATTAAAGACTGGAACACCTTCTTCTTGATATTTTGTTTTTGCCTATACCAGTTCTTGTTCAGCAGTTTGCTCATTTTCTAGATTTTTAACTTCAGCATTAAAATGTTCAACTTCTAGGATTTTAGGTTCAAATTCAACTATAGTAGCATTATTTAAAGAGTATACAGGAGGATCATATAATAAATATCTAGCTTCTTCCTGTTCCTGTTCTTGTACACTTGAATTAGACACTTCTCTTAGTTTCCCAAGTTTAGTCTCATCAAATACAACATGAATCGACTTTTCAATAGCTAAGGTTCTATAATTAAAAACATGATAAGTCTTACTATCTAATGCATAACCAACAAAGATTCTTTCATCTGATTTTTGTTGAAATTTATCAAGATATTCTTTTCTATTATTCAAAACATAGCAAACACACCTAAAATCTCTAAGATGACTAATATTATGTTTTCTACCTTTCTAAATCTCATAAGGTGTTTTCATAGCTCTTTCGAGGTAGGGATTTTGTACCCTTTCTCTTGAACGTATTCTTTCTACGGTTGAACCTATTCTAGGGTTAAGTTTTGAGGTCGAATATATATATATATATATATATATATATATATATATATATGTGTGTGTGTGTGTGTGTGTGTGTGTGTGTGTGTGTGTGTGTGTAAATTCCTATATGTGTGATCTCATATATGAATGTTGGCTTGAGATGGTGTGTTCTACGTGTATGGTTGTGTCTTGGTACGAGAGGTGAAAGTCCATTCATAAAGGTTATAGGGTTGCGTTAGAGTTCATTACGTCTCGCGCACTTCAATCTTGTTGTGGTTTTATTACAGACTCTATGCGTGAGGGCTTATGGCTATAACAATTCTAGGTGGGGCTTATCAACATGTTGCTTTAGTGTTTTGTGTGTGCCATGAATAAAGGATGATATGGTGTGATCATGATGTGCTATGTTGATTTTATGTGTTTTCCTTATGCTTTAATGAGAGTTTATCTTGTGATTACAATAAATGTCATGCTGAAATATTGTGTTTGTTGTATATATGATTGAAGTGCTTGTGTGGCTGAGGTTAAGGTGCTTGTGTGGCTGAGGTTAAGGTTGAGAAGGCATGTGTGGTCTGCCCATGCCTGTTTGGGTTATGAGTGCCCTTTGATAGGTTGAAATGTTAATTATGAATTGTTAATATATCATTGAAATGACACTACAATTATTGTTGGATCAAGCCCAGAATTTGGATGATGCGAATAAAACCCTATGTAATTTGATATGAGACTTTGGTTGTTTTATCTTAAGTTGTTACAGAAGATATGATCTTAATTCGGACCTACACTCATCAGGGCAAAGCTAAGGACATCATACATAATCCTGATCCAAACTAGAGTGAGTGTCGTTAAACACTTGGTAAATAACCAAGTCTCTACTACATACGGAATAAGGATCATTCATGCGGACTAATCACTTAAAGCTACGGACTAAGGAAACTGCGCCTAACACCTTAAATGGATTAAGTCAAATAGATGCGGAGTAAGAATCCTAGTCTACATGTCGCACGGAGTAAGAGATAGTCTTTGCGGAGTTAAAAAGCTAAGTCTTTCACTCAAGCGGATTAAAGAAACTAGACACGGAATAAGGACCCGAGTCCTTTGTTCGCACGGAGTAAGGAAACTAGATGCGGAGTAAGGAATCCGAGCTACTTATTCATGCGGAGTAAGAATGTGCTGACACGGAGTAAGCCATCTGTTCCTTTAACTCATACAGAGTAAGGAAGCACTGATGTGGAGTAAGCACTCTGACCTTCTCATTCATACGGAGTAAGGAAGCGTTGACATGAAATAAGGATTCCAGTACTAAATTGATACAGAGCAAACAATCACTAACACAGAGTAATGATTCTGTAAGGACCCGTACCTTGAGTTAGTCACAGTTTTGCCTTCTGAGTAGAGTTTTTCTAGGTTTTGACCTAGTGAACGGGCTCAAATGAATTCACGTGCAAAAGGAAAGATGCTTAGAATGATGTCCTCTATCTACCACAGAAGTTTCAGGCCAAACGGACGTGTATGTGAGGTGCACGTGAAATGGGTCTAATTCACGTGCAAGTGTGGTTGTCTTCTAAATGATGCCAGGAGGCTAGGGGTGAAGTTTGAGCGCATTTGGAGTGCATATGGAGTTACACGTGAATTGGGGAATTCACGTTCAAATTGGCATGCAACCATATTTTTGCATGGTTCCCTTGGTTTTGACATTCTAATGATCTTTCTCCAAAGGACCATGTTGAAATTCTGAGTATTTTGGCCTATATGGGTGCGGAAAGGTGCTAACTTGTGTGATCAAAACTACGTCGTTTTGATCCTGGGATTTACTTAATCAAAACAACATCGTTTTGATGTGGGTAGTGTCTATATAATGAGGGCTTGAGTTTGAGTTTAGGGTTCTTGTGTTCTTCTTTCCTTGCCTTTGCTGCCCCACGAGAGAGAGAGAGAGAGAGAGAGAGGATCTCCGGGCGGTTGCCGTGGTGGTTCGCGTCGTTGGGAGCAGGTCTAGTGTGGAGGTTAGGACAAAAGCCTGAGGTAGGGATTCATGTTCTTCCTAACTCTCCTCTCGTTCTAGGATATTCACCTATATATATATATGTAAATCCATATAGGTGTGATCTCCTATATGGATGTTGGCCTTCGGTGGCATGTTCGTTGATGATTCGATGTTGAATTTGGCCTGAGGATTTTTTGGGTTTGTTTATGCCCACCATGTGTTTGATGAAATGTCCGTGAGGCCTGCACACTATGTATTTGATAAAATGTCTATGAGGCCTGCATGCCATGTATTCAATATAATGCCTTGTGAGACCTTGTATATGGGTGTCGATGATATACCTACGTGACTGGTGTGTCTTGTGTTTGATTTGTATTTGATTTTAAGCCTATGAGGCTGATGTGTGTGGCTTGTATCCGACCATGTTGGTCCTTCGAGATAAAGTGTAAATCTTTGTCTTGAGTTTACATGTTGAGATGTAATGCTATCTTGTTCGTTGATTTGTTTGAGACCGAGCTGAGATATGGGCCAGGCACAATAGCTGGACCCCTTCGAGGTTTGGCCAGGACGTGGTCCTGAGTCTCGGTGTAGCACTCACGACGGTGGGCTAAGTCTACACCCATTCCTGAGGGTAGGTATGGCGCCCGAGGAGGTGGTTGACCATATCGACTCGGGTGGAAAATGTTGCATTGGTGTCCATGCAACATTCGCCTGGATGTGGTATGTCATGTCGCCGTGGTGGCGGGGTGTCCTCTCGCCCTCCGGTGCGGGCTCAGGTAAAGAGTGTTTACTGGGTGATGTTTCTTGCTTTAGCCTTAGGCACGACACGAGCACAAGCATACACATATCATGCATGTTGTAGGAGCGGGACGGGTCTGGGGGAGACCGGATCCCTACCGAGCTATGGTTTGCTCACCCCTCATATAAACCTGTTCTTTTGCAGGGTTTAGCAAGCGGTAGGTGAAGGCCGAGGAGCTAGGCCCCCGAGGCCGGGAGTTTTATGTTATTTCCTTGTTGTACTCGGTTTTATGTGTTTGGAATTTGGTTTGGTTTTATTTGTGGCTTCATAGGGGGTTTTTCCCCGACTGGGTTGTAATAAACATTTAGTCTTTGAAATGAAATAAAATGAGATGTTGTTGTTCAATTTGTGTTTGTGTGCATGGTTTGGGAGCAGGAGCATGCCCCTTGGCATGTTAGCCTGGTTGTGCAGGTTTGGGACAGCACCCATGCCAGAAGTCCTTTTTAGGTGCTTGCACCAACCCCTTGTCCCTTCGGGTGCGGGCATGGGCAGTCACTTCTCATTTCCAAGTGGAAGGAAATTGGGGCGTGACAGATTCGAGCTTCAATAACACTGAGTAAGGAACCTTACACCGGATTAAGAAGACGCTGCTTCAACTTATCTCTTCGCATTTAAAGTCACCAGCTCGCTGTGTCCCAATGTAAGACAGACTTGTTGAGAACCTAAAGCATCTTACACGTGGATCATCCGGATATGTGGACACAACTTTAACTGAACTTGGGAACTCACAAAGACACTTATGTTTTACAAACCCAAGACCTTGAGCACCACATTCGCAGCATTCAAGGTAGAGAGAATTCCAAGGAACAGTCAATGTTGCACATAGTCCGAAAGAACAAGTTCCAAGATTGTCTCTCAAGGATGTTTCTATATATATTGTAACACTTGTACATTAGATTTATGTTGATTGTTCATGAGTTCAAAATAAGTGTGTATGTAAAAGAGCTCATTGAGATCATAGAGGCTAGTGTGTGAGTCTTTAGTTAATAGAGTGTAAGAGAGTTGTAAGAGTAGATCAAAAAGTTTTACAAGCTTTAATCTGCTTCCATTTTGTTGTAGTTATCAATAGATAATAAAACAAAATACTTCCACTATTGGTTATCTTCCGCATTGATTATTTCTTTTAACTAGTTAAGTATTACGCCAAAGAGTTAGAAAAGAGTTTTCAATAAGAGCCTATTCACCCCCCTCTAGGCTCCCAGGGACCAACAAGTGGTATCAGAGCAAGTTCTACCTACTCAAAGTAGAGATCCCACTCTTTCTCTCTCAACAATGGCCGAAGAAAGCAGCATGCTATTCGACACTCGCCTTAACTCTGGTGGTGCATAAGAGCCCCTCCCCAATCGAAGCAGTAGTGAAAATGTCGATCCACCTCAACCTGCTGCTGCCGCTACTCTACAACTATGGAGTTCTGGTTTCATTTTGACCAAACTGCCAAAATTCACACATGAGCTTTTCTCCCAGTGGAAAGCTCGCATGAGAATGTTCATGATATGCCATGATCATCTCATGTGGCCGTGTCTTCATCAGGAGATACCAATTCTGATGACTATCGGAGAACATGAAGTTAGAAGGCCAAAGACTGATGCTGAACTTACCATAATGAAAGAGCCTGGCAGTGTGTTAGCGAAAAGGTTCTGGCATATGTCACATCATCTTTGGACTCCGAAGCTTTCACGGACGTCCAGGGCTGTACAACAGTGAAAGCTATATGGGATAAGCTGACAATCCTCTATGAGGGAAGTCAGTCCCAAATGTAGAACATCATCTGTGCTCTCAGGCAGAACTTCGAGAGCTTTAATCACAAACTTGGCAAATCCCTTGAGAGCATCTATTGTAGATTTGGCAAGCTTATCCTTGAGCTAAAAACTGTCAATGAGCACTACTCTCAATCCCAAATCAATGGCAAGTTTTTTCGCTCCTTGCCAGATCGCTACTACTCCGAGCATCTCCAAATGCAAGCCGACAAGAACTGACAGTATGTTCCCCTTGAAGAACTTACGAAGAGCTACGGACTCATGAGGTCAGGTTCAAATATTCTGATCGGGATGAGAAAATAGCTCGGAAAGAAAAGCGGGTAGCTTTCAAAGCTACGAAATGCTTCAGCATACAACGGGATGATGATACGGAAGAGTCAGAGAACTCTGACTCGGACGCTGAAGAAGAAATAACTCTTCTGGTCAAATCCTTTGAGCAATTCATACGGAAAAGCAGAAAAGGATTCAGAAGAGGCTCCTCCTCATCATCATCATCCAGAAGGAAGGAGTGATTGGAGTCGAGTTCCCAAGAATGCTACAATTGTGGGAAACCTGGTCACTGGGCCAAAGATTGTAAATCCAAATCTAAGATGGACAAGAAGAGTGACAAGGTTACTCCCCGACGCTCCACCTCAGATAACAACAAGAATAAGAGGAAGGCGTTCGTCACAAAGTACGTCAGTGGCTCAGAAGAAGAGAAGGAATCCTCTGATGATGAGCCAACCCCAAAGCCGAACATCTGTCTCATGGCAAATACTTCATAGGGATCAGTGTAGAAAACCTATAAAATCTAAGAAACCTGTATCCCTTATTTGTGCTCCGCATCAGTGTCTGTTCCATTTGTAGAAAAATAGGTCATTATCACTATGAATGTTAGAGTTTATCTGATAACTAGCTTTGTAATCAAGTTTGTATTAATAAAGATCAGTTCATCAAAAAGGGTTCTTCGAGCAAATCAAAATGTAAATCTCAAAGGAGTGTCTCTCCCAAGAAAACCCAAATAAAAGAAGCAACTGACACTAACAAAGTAAAGTCAACTTGGAAAGCTAAAGTTCCTAGCAAAGTAAAATCTGGAACTGTTGGCACAGCTGTTGTTTCTCCTAACCGCCCGAAACAAGTTTGGGCACCAAAAGTGTAAATTGTTGTCTTGTAGGAGCATCTTTGGAATGCATTGTCGGATCACTTGAAGTTAAAGATCAATTAAAGCAAGTGGATCCTCGATAGTGGATGCTCCGAACATATGACGGGTGATAAGTCTCTGCTAGTTGAAGTTACTGACAAATGAGGCTCATCCGTATCATATGGCGACAATAGTAAAGGTAAGACTTTGGGGTATGGCACTTTAACCAACGGCTGTGTATCAATCACTAAAGTTGCATGTAATAACCCGTGTTTGTGGTATATACGAAGTTAACCACAGATGCCTTGTGAGTGGAAATTGTTGGGTTTTAGGGAGTTTCCTTCCCACACACTTTAGCTAAAACACCTTGGATGTAAGGACCCATGTTTTGAGTTAGTCAGTCTTGCCTTATGAATGGGAACTTTCTAGATTTTGACCTAGTAGATGGGCTCAGATGAATTGGCGTGCAGACCAAAAGATTCTTAGAATGATGTCTTCTATCTACCACAGAAGTTTCAGGCCAAACGAACGTGCACGTGAATTGGACCCATTTGGCGTGCAAGGTTTTTATTGCATGGATGTCTTTTACATGATGCAAGGAGGCTTGGGGTAAAGTTTGAGTGCATTTGGAGCTGCACACCAATTGGGGAATTGGCGTTCAAATTGGCGTGCAAGCATGTTTTTGCATGGTTACCTTGGTTTTGTCATTCTAATGATTTTTCCCCAAAGGACCATGTTGGAATTGTGGATATTTTGGCGTGTATGGATGCGGGAAGGTTGTTGCTTGTTCCATCAAAACTGCGTCGTTTTGATGCTGGGTTTCACTTAATCAAAACTACGTCGTTTTGATAGTGGGAGGTCTATATAAAGATGAGGAGCCCTCTGTTTTAGGTTTTAGGGTTTGTTTTCCACCAGCCGTCGCAGAGAGAGAGAGAGAGAGAGAGGGAAGGAGAGCTTCTGGTGGCTGCCGGAGCGTCTTGCGTGGGTGGTCGGAGTCTTGCGTGGAAGTGGGAGCAGGAGAACATACAAGGTAGGGGTTTTGTTCTTCCTAAATCCTCCTCTGTTCTAGGGTTCTAGGGTAGATTATGGATTATATCTGTTTATATATATATGTTATCCATATAGGTGTGATCTCCTATATGGATGTTGGCCTCCGATGGCGGTTTTTGATGTATTCTGGTGTTAGATGGTGAGTGCATATTAAGTGTTCGATAAAATGCCTGTGTGAATATGCCTATATGTGTTTGATTTTATGCCTGTGAAAGTGTGTATGCTACGTGTTTGGTTTAATGCCTGTGTGACCTTGTATGCTGTGTTTGTGGAACCCGGTGGCTGTGGAAGCCCGAGACTGGAAATGTTAGCCCGTGTGGCTAAGCCTGAGTGGCCGTGGATATGTTAGCCCGTGTGGCTAAGCCTGAGTGGCCGTGGAAATGTTAGCCCGTGTGGCTAAGCCTGAGTGGCCGTGGATATGTTAGCCCGTGTGGCTAAGCCTGAGTGGCTGTGGATATGTTAGCCTATGTGGCTAAGCCTGTATGGCTGTGGATATGTGTGTGCCATGTGAATGTGGAATACAACCTGTTTATATCTTATTGTCACTACACTGCACCTGTACACACCCTCATGTAGACGCTAGGGGCATGGGATGGATTGGGGAGACATGATTTCTACTGAGCTGTGGTTGCTCACCCCTCCCTCTATGTTGTGTTTTCTTTCAGGAACATACAGGCGTTAGGTGGGACCCCAAGGTGGAAGACCTTATTTACTTTACCGTCTTTCATTTTATGTTATTTTGTGGGAATTGATGTAACCCCAGTGGGGATCGATTGAAAAGAGGATTTTATTGTAATAAAGACTGGTTTGGATTGTGGATTGCTTTAATGAACATTACTTTCTTGAATGTGTTGTGGATGCTTAAAATGTTATATTCGGGGTTTGTATCCTAACCCCTTTGCCCTCCGTGTGGGTAAAAGGGGAGTCACGTACCTGTTTTCTCGGTTGGAAATTCGGGGCGTGACAATATGATATCAGAGCATGGTCTAGTTGGCCTAGGGTAGTGGGCGGATCTGGTTATCTTGAGTCCTTTGGAGGAACCTGGAGGGACGTGCCTGATCAACACGATCCTCTTGGAGCCTCTAAGGTGTACTTGGGGTAGTCCAGACCTGAGGTAGGATTTGCATGCATTGGCATTAGGGCATTAGTTGCATTTGTTGCTATGTGTGAAGGATGTGAATAACATGATTATGTGTGAACTGTGCAACTTTGAATAATCTTGGAATGCCTTGGACATGACTACAATGTGGACTGTGCTGTGTACGATGTTGATTGGTGCAATGTGTAAAATGTGTGTGATGCCATGTACTACTTGACATGATAATGGGGACATGCACCAATCAACATAATGGGGACATGATAATGGAGTAGAGGTAGTGAAACTTGATAGTAGTCGAACGCGTTCTGACGTTTGTGCTTCTTACTTCATGTAGTAAGAATGCCACCGAGGAGAGTGACTCGTGCGTCCGGGTCAGTGGCTGATGAGTCATCTGCCCATGAGGGCCCGGGTGCGGGGCAGTCCGTTGGAGGACATGCACTTATTCGTTGGCGCACGCGAGAAGGCATCCGGCTGGAAGTCCAAGAGCCGAGAGAGGGTATCCGACAAGAAGTCTGGGGAGGAGGTGCGTCGTGAGATGGCGACACGGCGGTGGTGCCACCACCACCGCCACCACCACCGCCACCACCAGCGGGGGAGTTACCAAGGGAGGAGCATGAGGGTTCGCTGAGTGGCATACCGACTCGTGCAGAGGATGACGTGGTGACACAGTTCCGAAAGGAACAACCTCCGCGATTTAAAGGGGAGGAGGACCCAGTGTTAGCTGAGCACTGGTTGAGGCAGATCGAGCATGTGTTTTCCTTTCTCCTACCCCGGGAGGAGGATAAGGTGAGACTGGCCATTCTGCAGCTGGAGGGGAATGCTCTGGAATGGTGGCAGAGTGTTGCGGGGAGCCGTGCTGTGCAGTTCATGTTGTGGGACGAGTTCCTACAACTCTTCCATGATGAATTCTTCCCTGAGTCGTTAAGGTGTCAGAAGAGAGAGGAGTTCGGCAGCCTGAAACAGGGATCAAAGACGGTGCCCGAGTATGAGCGCGAATTTCGGAGCTTGAGCAGATTTGCTCCCGAGACCGTGGCACAGGAGGACCTGAAGGCCCACAAGTTCACCCTGGGTCTCCGGCCAGCACTTAGGCAGAGGGTGGCAATTCTGCGTTTGAGGACCTATGCTGAGGTTGTTGAGACAGCACGTATAGCTGAGAGGGAGTTGGAGGATGGGAGGCTGGTCCATCAGGGTCGCCAGTTGCAAGGTGGGTTTGAACGCGATTCGGGGTCCAAGAGGCCCAAGACTGAGGAGAGAGATAGTAGTTCCTTCCGCAGCAGGGGACAGACATTGGAGAACCCAGGGAGGTCTAGCTTTGGCAGTGGCAGGCAGGGAGGTCCAGCAGGAGGTCTCCCCGGCGGTTGTCATTGCTGTGGGGAGCAAGGCCACTTCAAGAGGGAGTGTCCCAAGAAGAACTGGCGATGCAATAGCTGTGGACGAGAAGGCCATTTGAGCCGGGTTTGCCGGAGTAGCAACAAGGGAGTTGGAGGCATGGCATCCAGTATGAGGAGTGACGCCAGTTTCCGTACACCAGCAGAGAGACCAGCTCGTCAGTGGCAAGCTAGTCAGGTAGGAGTCAGACCCGACCCCAGGGGAGGCCGGAGCGGCAGCAGACTGAAGCTGGAGGCTACCTTAGCGGGAAGCGTCCAGTGAGTGAGCTGACCAGTGGCACGGGCCAAGGAAGGGTGTTTGCGCTGGAGGTGACGTACCAGGAGGAGGCTGAGCTACCACCCGCACCAGCTGAGGGTGGAGCAGGACCATCGGTGGTTAGAGGTACCCTTTTGATCTCCCGTACATTAGCTTCTGTTCTTTTCGATACGGGTGCATCATGTTCTTTTGTTGCTGAGCTTGTGATAGATGGCTTGGGGTTAGCTTGTGTGGAGGCCGCGAGGCCCCTAGTTGTGGAGTCTTCGGTGGGAGGCATGATTGAGGTATGGCGTGTGTGTCGTGACTGTGTGTTAACCATAGGAGAGGTGGAGCTGAGTTTTGACTTGCATGTAATGCCTTTGAAGACGTTTGACCTGATCTTGGGTATGGATTGGCTTATGGCTTTCCAAGCCAAGATAGATTGTTACCGGCGGCGTGTATCCTTTGTGACACCCGCAGGGACCTCTTGCACCCTGCAGGGGGAGTAGGACTGTGAGGCGAGTCAGGATGGGCCAGTGTTAGACCAGTGGGGTGCCATTACCCACAGGTTGGTAGCCCTGACCTTTGTTGAGGAGGGGAAAGTGGAGAAGAGGGTGTGGCCAGCTGTTGTTGACCAATTTCAGGATGTCTTTCCTGACCTGTTGAGGAGTTTACCTCCTAAGAGGAGTGTAGAGTTCACCATTGAGTTGGTACCGGGGACTGGCCCAATCTCCCAAGTAGCATATCGTATGGGGCCAGCCGAGCTGAGGGAGCTTCAGCGGCAGATAGAGGAGTTGGTGGACCAGGGGTATATTAGACCGAGTACCTCACCTTGGGGTGCTCCGGTGCTCTTTGCAAAGAAGGCAGATGGCACGCTATGCCTTTGCATCGACTATAGGAAGTTGAATTTGGTGACTATGAAGAACAAGTATCCGTTGCCTCGGATCGATGACCTTTTTGACCAGTTGAGTGGAGCCTGGTGGTTTTCCAAGATAGATCTACGGTCGGGGTATCACCAGTTAAGGATTAGGGAGGAGGACATCCCTAAGACGGCTTTTCGGTGCAGGTATGGGCACTATGAGTGGGTAGTGATGCCTTTCGTGTCACGCCCCCGAATTCCAGGGAACCCGGAACCGGGTACATGACTTCCCCTTGCCCGCACCCGAAAGGTCAAGGGGTTGGTGACTAGCACCAATAGAGACTACACCGCGGGTGCTGTCTCAAATATGCAACCCTGTACAGTCATACACCAAGGGTAATCCTGTACTTTCCCATATATCATCATGCATACAAAGAGTCAAACAGTCATACAGACATCACATCATACAGTATGCAAATACAACTGTCCACGGACTCATGTCCGGGATATCACATAAAACAATACAGAATATAACTGTATCATACATCAGAGTAGTGGGCGTCCTCCTGGAAGAAAGTCCTCCACTAGTCTCGGGTCACACCTGAAAAGGGTAAACAACAAGTAGGGGTGAGCGACAAGCTCAGTAGGTGACCCTAACACTCCACATCATGAAACACATATAAGTCTATACTATATGCTCAGTGTACTCATGCACCGTGTAGTGTGCACAATCATCAGGACTCAGCCTGCAACAAACATCAGGACAACTTGTCCACGATCCTCCATGGGATCCCAGCTCAGGGCACTCAGCCCTAGCTCCACGAGCTCAACGGCTCAACTCAGGCCTTAGCCTATCCACAGCGCAATATGCCCGGCCACAGTCGCCACACAGGCCTGCCATCGGTGCATATGCCTGCCACGTCAACCACATAGCACCATCGGTGCATCACGGTGAGAACCCAAAGAAGTCACGGAGTTCATGCCCCAATACCTCACATCAACATACTAACATTAGTATGGCATGTCATTCTCAACATTTCCTTTAGAATTGTAGCCAGTCTTCACAAGTAAATCCTCAACCCTTGATTTATGAAGGAAGTACTCATAGCAACTATTTTCTTGAAATTAAAAGTCCCGGCATTGGGTTCCCATAGCATAAATAAGATAATCTGATTTTTGGGGATTTTCTGAGATGTCTAACCCCACTTTCCAAAAACTCACCACTACGAACTTTTGGGTTTTTCCGAGATTTTACACTAAATCCCAATTTTCACATTTTGAAATAGTGGGAATTAATTTTTCTAGTATTTTTCTTTGAATCCAAATGGGGGGTATTTCGTTATTTACATTGTAACTTAATACTTAAATGTGGAGAGGCATAATGGTTTACAATGTAAATGTCCAGTGCAGTGCAGTTGCACTGCTGCAGAACATTGTTTCACTCCTACGGATTTGATGCTCCGGACTGATGCTACGGATCACTGTTTCACTGCTACGGATTTGATGCTGCGGACTGGTTACTCCGGACTACTGATCCAGACTAACTACTCTGGACTACTGATCCGGACTAACTACTCCGGACTACTGATCCGGACTAACTACTCCGGACTAACTCCTCCGGACTAACTACTCCGGATTAACTCCTCTGGACTAACTACTCCGGACTACCGATCCGGACTAACTCCTCCGGACTACTGATCCGGACTAACTAAGTTGCCGACTCCATAGTTGCTGACTCCCCAGCTGCTGACTCCATAGCTGCTGACTCCATAGCTCCTGACTCCGAAGCTGCTGACTCCACAGCTGCTGACTCCATAGCTGCTGACTGGTCCGTCGACTCTAAAACTCGCCCAGGGTACTGTTCATCATCGTTTTTGGCCTGTTCTTCGTCTGGAAGCAACCCAGTGACCCCCAGATACTCATAAACACATGTTTTATGCAATAAACTGCGATATTTACCTCAAAACGCGTCCTAAACGCCTCTAATTCGCACAATAACAGCAGAAATACACACAAATCATATATTCATCTAGATCTAAATCTAGACTTCCATGGTTGACTTCGCAACCCTCATAAAATACACACTCATACATCCACAGATCACATATTCAGAGATAGGATCGAAATAAGACAGTTAAGGACACCTACCTGGAAGATTATTTGCGATCCACGAGCTCCAATCGCCCCAAAATCGCCAAGAAAGCTCTACGCTCCTCTTCTCTCTCTCTCTCTCTCTCTCTCTCTCTCTCTCTCTCTCTCTCTCTCTCTCTCTCTCTCTTTTGCTCAAACATGCACGTACCAATAATTGACAATTAAAGATATAAGGCAGTTCTTAATTATATATATACCGTTGCCAATAATTGGCCTCCCAGCAATAATTGACCCGAACGCAATAATTGACCTCCTGAGGTCACAAACTCCAAATTGAGTCAAATTACTGTCAAAACGCTCAAAATAACGAGCACAACACTGTTCAGATATTATCACACTCAAATGACTGCTCAAACGCAAAGTCAACCAATAAACCCCAAAAAGTCAACAATCGGGTCAAACGGGGCCCCGACTCGAAATCGGGCCCAAGTACAGTCAAAATGCTCACATCGACGGCTACACTACCGTCCAGATAGTTACATTCCCATAGAATGACTATCTCTCAAAACTACCCAAATACGAGTCTTTACATTTCGGGCTCACTAATGCACCGGCAGTATTTATGCATTTGATGAACCAAGTCTTTACCCCATACTTAGACTCGTTCATGGTGGTGTTTATAGATGATATCTTGGTGTATTCCAAGACGGAGAGGGAGCATGTGGAGCATTTGGCAACAGTGTTGCAAACCTTGTGGGACCAGCAGTTGTTTGCTAAGTTTAGCAAATGTGAGTTTTAGATGCAGGAGGTTCACTTTCTTGGCCACGTAGTATCAGCTGAGGGAGTTAGGGTGGACCCAGCCAAGATTGAGGCTGTGGCATCGTGGGCGCGGCCAACCAACATTTTTGAGATCCGTAGCTTTCTTGGCTTGGCGGGGTACTATCGTCGTTTTGTAGAGGGGTTCTCCCATTTCGCAGCTCCTATGACGGCGTTGACTAGGAAAGGAGTGAAGTTTGAGTGGACTGACAAGTGTCAGCAGGCGTTTGAGGCTCTCAAAACTCGTTTGACCACTGCACCGGTGTTGCGGTTACCTCGGGAGGATATCCCATATGAAGTATACTGTGATGCGTCCAGGGTTGGTTTGGGGTGTGTGCTTATGCAGGAGCACAGTGTGGTAGCTTATGGGTCAAGGCAGCTGAAGCCTCATGAGCAGAATTACCCTACCCATGATCTTGAGCTGGCGGCGTCATCTTTGCCTTGAAGAGTTGGCAACATTACCTTTTGGGGGAAAAGTTTGTATTGTTTTCTGATCACAAGACCCTTCAGTACATATTCACTCAGAAGAACTTGAATTTGAGGCAGAGGAGATGGGTAGAGTACTTGTAGACTTTCGACTTTACTCTTGCCTATACCCCGGGCAAGGGTAATGTCGTAGCTGACGCGTTGAGCAGGAAAGGGAAAGTTGAGGTGGCCGTGAGAGAGTGGAAGCTGATGGAGCAGTTGGCGATGTTGCAGCTGTAGCCTGTTGTTTGTGATGGTGGGACAGTCCTGAGTCCTTTGGTGGTTGTGCCTGAGTTGTACCAGCGCGTCCGGGAGGGACAGTTGGGTGACATTGAGTGTGAAGTTCTCCGTGCCCATATTGAGGCTGGTGAGCTATCTGGGGACTGGACAGAGGGTCCTGAGCATGAGTTGTCTTTTCAGGGGCGGTTAGTAGTGGCTTCTTCTCTCAGGGATGAGGTGATGAGGGAGTTTCACCAGTCTAGAGTTGCCGTGCATCCAAGGGGTACGAAGATGTACCATGTGCTTCGGGGACATTTTTGGTGGCCTGGGATGAAACGCGATGTGGCTGCCTTTGTTTTGCGGTGCCTCACGTGACAGCAGGTGAAGGCTGAGCATCAGCGGCCGGCGGGCATGTTACAGCCATTGCCCATAGCAGAGTGGAAGTGGGACCACATAGCGATGGATTTCGTGACTGGTCTTCCACCCACCACAGGGAGGAAGGATATGATTTGGGTGACTGTGAATCGACTCACAAAGTTGGCCCATTTCCTTGCTGTTCACGAGCGGGACTCCATTGGGACCTTGAGTCAGCTGTACATGTGAACGAGATCGTGAGACTGTATGGCGTACCATCATCGGTTGTCTCTGACCGGGATTCGAGGTTCATTTCCCGTTTTTGGGCTGGTTTACAGGAGGCTATGGGGACCAAGCTTCACTTGAGTACAGCCTTTCACCCTAAGACTGACGGTCAGACTGAGAGGACGAATCAGACCATGGAGGACATGTTGAGGGCTTGTGTGCTAGATTTTGGGGGTTCATGGGCCACTCACCTCCCTTTGGTGGAGTTTGCCTACAATAATAGTTATCAGGCATCCATTGGGATGGCTCCTTTTGAGGCGTTGTATGGGCGGCCGTGTCGATCACCTTTGTGTTGGACCGAGGTGGGGGAGACAGCTCTCTTGGGACCATAGTTGGTTCAAGAGGCTACCGAGAAGGTTAAGTTGATTCGTCAGCGGTTGTTATCAGCCCAGAGTCGACAGAAATCTTATACGGATCAGCAGCGGCGACCTTTGGAGTTTTCTGTGGGTGATCATGTGTTTCTTTGTGTCTCTCTGCGACGTGGACATTGGCGCTTTGGGAGAGGTTCCAAACTCTCTCCCCGGTTCATTGGTCCATTTGAGGTTATAGCTCGAGTGGGGCCTGTCGCTTACCAGTTAGCATTGCCCCCGTGATTGAGTCGGGTGCATAATGTGTTCCACGTGTCCCAGTTGAGGAAGTATCATCCTGACCCCACTCATGTGATCGATTGGGGGGGGGGGGGGGACATTGGACATTGAGGATGACATGTCCATTGTTGAGGCCCCTATCCATATCGTCGATCGGCGGGAGAAGCTTTTGCGTGGTCGTGCTATTCCTTTGGTTCGCGTACTGTGGCAGCACCATGGCATTGAGGAGGAGACATGGGAACGTGAGTCTGTGATGCGTGAGCAGCACCCAGAGTTGTTTGAGGACGAACAATCTTAAGGGTGGGAGGTGGCTGTAATGATGTGTTTTCTTCTGTAGTGATATGTTTTCTTGTGGTTCATGATTTGGTGTGTTTGTATTTCTACTTGTAAACTAGTATTTTTATTGAGATGTGTTTTGTGATTGCAAAATGTGTTTGAGATGTCCTGTTATGTTGTGTGGCCCATTTGGGTATTGTGGCTTGCCGTGTGGCAAATGGGTAGCTTGTGTTTGTTTTCCTTGTATGTTGTTTCTTTTCGAGGACGAAAAGTCTTAAGGGGGAGAGGATGTAATGACCCGTGTTTGTGGTATGTACGAAGTTAACCACAGATGCCTTGTGAGTGGGAATTGTTGGGTTTTAGGGAGTTTCCTTCCCACACACTTTAGCTAAAACACCTTGGATGTAAGGACCCGTGTTTTGAGTTAGTCAGTCTTGCCTTCTGAATGGGAACTTTCTAGATTTTGACCTAGCAGATGGGCTCAGATGAATTGGCGTGCAGACCAAAAGATTCTTAGAATGATGTCTTTTATCTACCACAGAAGTTTCAGGCCAAACGAACGTGCACGTGAATTGGACCCATTTGGCGTGCAAGGTTTTTATTGCATGGATGTCTTTTACATGATGAAAGGAGGCTTGGGGTAAAGTTTGAGTGCATTTGGAGCTGCACGCCAATTGGGGAATTGGCGTTCAAATTGGCGTGCAAGCATGTTTTTGCATGGTTACCTTGGTTTTGTCATTCTAATGATTTTTCCCCAAAGGACTATGTTAGAATTGTGGATATTTTGGCGTGTATGGATGCGGGAAGGTTGTTGCTTGTTCCATCAAAACTACGTCGTTTTGATGCTGGGTTTCACTTAATCAAAACTACGTCGTTTTGATAGTGGGAGGTCTATATAAGGATGAGGAGCCCTCTGTTTTAGGTTTTAGGGTTTGTTGTCCACCAGCCGTCGCAGAGAGAGAGAGAGAGAGGGAAGGAGAGCTTCTAGTGGCTGCCAGAGCGTCTTGCGTGGGTGGTCGAAGTCTTGCGTGGAAGTGGGAGCAGGAGAACATACAAGGTAGGGGTTTTGTTCTTCCTAAATCCTCCTCTGTTCTAGGGTTCTAGGGTAGATTATGGATTATATCTGTTTATATATATATGTAATCCATATAGGTGTGATCTCCTATATGGATGTTGGCCTCCGATGGCGGTTTTTGATGTATTCTGGTGTTGGATGGTGAGTGCATATTAAGTGTTCGATAAAATGCCTGTGTGAATATGTCTGGGTGAATATGCCTATATGTGTTTGATTTTATGCCTGTGAAAGTGTGTATGCTACGTGTTTGGTTTAATGCCTGTGTGACCTTGTATGCTGTGTTTGTGGAACCCGGTGGCTGTGGAAGCCCGGGACTGGAAATGTTAGCCCGTGTGGCTAAGCCTGAGTGGCCGTGGATATGTTAGCCCGTGTGGCTAAGCCTGAGTGGCCGTGGAAATGTTAGCCCGTGTGGCTAAGCCTGAGTGGCTGTGGATATGTTAGCCTATGTGGCTAAGCCTGTATGGCTGTGGATATGTGTGTGCCATGTGAATGTGGAATACAACCTGTTTATATCTTATTGTCACTACACTGCACCTGTACACACCCTCATGTAGACGCTAGGGGCATGGGATGGATTGGGGAGACATGATCCCTACTGAGCTGTGGTTGCTCACCCCTCCCTTTATGTTGTGTTTTCTTTCAGGAACATACAGGCGTTAGGTGGGACCCCAAGGTGGAACATACAGCTTCCGGTAGTCTATACACAGCCGAAGTGAACCATCCGCCTTCTTGGCAAACAACACTAGAGCGCTCCACAGTGAGCTACTCCGCCTGATAAAGCCTCGTGCCAATAGGTCATCTATCTGTCTCTTGAGCTCTCTAAGCTCTGTCGGTGCCATCCTGTAGGCCGCTAACCTAATCGGTGTTGTCCCTGGCAACAACTCGATCGAAAACTCTACCTCCCTCACGGGTGGCAAACTGACCAAGTCCTCAGGAAACACATCCTGGAACTGATCTACAATGGGTGGCAAAACAGTCTTCCCCTCTCTCCTCCTGTCAACCAAAGTCAAGCTGGCTAACTGGTGGGTCACATCACCCCACCCATGCCTCAAAGGTCCCAACCTGCATGCCTCCTTGGTCCACTCACCCACAAAGACACCTCGCGTGCTCTCTGGCGTGAGGAACGTCACACGCCGTCGAAAACAATCAATCTTGGCCTCCACGGAGACCAACCAATCCATATCCAGGATAACATCAAAATCATCTAACTCCATGACATACAAATCACACATCAGGTTAACACCCCCAAATGTTACCTAACAAGCACGATAGATACTCTCAAGTATCACAATTCCACCCAAAGGTGAAGCAACCATTAGAGACTGACTAACTGTCTCCTGGTCTAACTCCAATCCAACCACCGTAGCATACGAAATAAAAGAATGGGTAGCACCAGTATCAATCAAAACTGAACAAATAGTATGAGAAATGATGATGGTACCTCTCACCACTGAAGGCCCTGCTCCTGCCTTGTCCACTGGTAGAACCTCTGCCTCTCTGTTGGTAAGGGCAAAAGTCCTCCCTCGTGGCCCACTGCCACTAGCCTGGCCTATTGGGGCCTTGCCCCGCTGATCAACATGACCCTGTTCCTCCCGCTGAGGCTGCTGCACCGCAAGTCGCGTCTGCGTGCTCTGTGCCAGCGGCACTGACCTCTGAGATGGAGCCCCACTCCTCTGTCCCTGATCTCTCGGACGAGGGCCTACACTGCTGATCGAGCTAAGGGTAACACATTCCCTAGCTCCATGTCCCACCTTCCCGCATCGGAAGCAAGTCATCTTTTTCCTCGGGCAATCTCTCAATACATGCCCAGTCAAACCACAGCTCCAACAGGCCCCTGGCCTCCTGCTGGTTGAACTCTCACGGGGTCCCACCGCCTGGATGGAAACCCTCTGCATCTGCCTCCTCTCAGGCTGAGCAGCACTGCTCTCCCCCACTCTGTCTCTTCTTGCCCGAACCTACTGAACCGCCCGGCCTCTGGGCTCTCGCCTGATCCTGACCTCGCTCAATAATGAGCGCCTTGTCGACCGCCTCCCGGTAGCTGGTCAACTGCATCGGTTCTAGCTGTCTTTTCAGAGATGGCCTCAAGCCCTGAATAAAATCCTGCGTCTTACGAGCTTCCTTTTCCCAAGCCTCAAGAGCAAACCGCCCTAAATCTGTGAAGGCTTGCACATACTCACCCACCGTCTGGCCACCCTGCTGAAGCTCATAATACTCTCTTCGTCGGGCATACTGTACCGAGCTGGGAAAATACTCCGCAAAGAAGCGCTCAACAAACTCTCTCCAACTCATCTGATTGCCATGGACAGCTCTAGTGGATTCCCACCACCTGCGTGGGATACCCAACAGATAGTGCGTTGCCACGCGCACCCGTTCCTCATCTGGCACCCCAATCATCTCAAAGATGTCCTCTGTCCATCTAATCCAGTCCTCGGCTACCTCTGGCCGCGAACCATCCTCAAAAGTCCTAGGTGCGTGTTTCAAAAACTGTGCAGCCCAATCCATCCCTCGTCGTGCTGGCTCTATCACCCTCGCCTCCTGCTGTTGAAGTTGTGGTGGCTGCTGAGGCTGTTGTTGCCTCTTCAGCTCATCCACCTCTCTAGCCATATCCCTCATCGAGCCCTGCATACCATGCATGGCCTCTTGCAACTGAATCAACACCTGAGCCAAATCAGGTCCCACAACGGGAGCTGACATCTATGCTGCGGGCTCTGCTGCCCCTGGTGCCCCGACTCTATCGTGGGCTCCTCTACCGGACCCTGGCCTCGGACAACCCTCCTCGGTGGTGCCATCACACTGGCCACAACAACAAGCAATCAAACGATCAATACTAGCACTGCTAGCACAAACAGCCATCAAAGGCACAACCGACTTGTAGGTTCTCACCACATGACCCGTAGGTCCATACCATGCATATAGCATCGTGTCCCCCTCAGGGTACACCACACGACCTATAAGTCCACAACCATGCATATAGCATCGTATCACCCCTCAGGGTACACCACAATCAATTCCTGGCTCTCACGGCCACATGCCATCCTGGCACCACATACGAGCACATCACACACAAAGACAATCTAGTGCCCTATATGCACACAATCATACCACTAGCAATGCACCCCATCCCCATGTATGCTCCTAGGATGATCTAACTGACACCGAAATAACCTAGAATACATGTAAGGACTGCGTTGATCAGGCGCCCTCCCTACAGTTTTCCAAGTCACATGGAATCAATTAATTACCCCTCACTAACCTAGATCCGCTAGACCATGCTCTGATACCAACTTGTCATGCCCCCAAATTCCAGGGAACCCGGAACCGGGTACATGACTTCCCCTTGCTCGCACCCGATAGGTCAAGAGGTTGGTGACTAGCACCAATGGAGACTACACCATGGGTGCTATCTCAAATATGCAACCCTGTACATTCATACATCAAGGGTAATCCTGTACTTTTCCATATATCATCATGCATACAATGAGTCAAACAGTCATACAGACGTCACATCATATATTATGCAAATACAACTGTCCACGAACCCATGTCCGGGATATCAAATAAAACAATACAGAATATAATGTATCATACATCAGAGTAGTGGGCGTCCTCCACTAGTCTCGGGTCACACCTGAAAAGGGTAAACAACAAGTAGGGGTGAGCGACAAGCTCAGTAAGTGACCCCAACACTCCACATCATGCAAACATACAAGTCTATACTACATGCTCTGTGTACTCGTGCACTGTGTAGTGTTCACAATCATTAGGACTCAGCCTGCAAACCAACATCAGGACCCAGCCTGCCCACACAGGACAGCTTGTCCACGATCCTCCACGGGATCCCAACTCAGGGCACTCAGCCCTAGCTCCGCGAGCTCAACGGCTCAACTGAGGCCTTAGCCTATCCCCAGCCACAGCGCAATATGCCCGGCCACAGTCGCCACACGGGCCTGCCATCGGCGCATATGCCTACCCCGGCCATAGTGGCCACACAGGCCTTAGCCTCACGGTGAGAACCCAAACAAGTCACAGAGTCCATGCCCCAATACCTCACACCAACATACTAACATTTGTATGGCATGTCATTCTCAACATTTCCTTTAGAACTGTAGCCAGTCTTCGCAAGTAAATCCTCAATCCTTGATTTATGAAGGAAGTGCCCATAGCAGTTATTTTCTTGAAATCAAAAGTCCCGGTATTGGGTTCTCATATTATAAATAAGATAATCTAATTTTTGGGGATTTTTCTGAGATGTCTAATCCCACTTTCCCAAAAGTCACCACTACGAACTTTTGGGTTTTTCTGAGATTTTACACTAAAACCCAATTTTCACATTCTGAAAGAGTGGGAATTAATTTTTCTAGTATTTTTCTTTGAATCCAAATGGGTGGTATTTCGTTATTTACATTGTAACTTAAGTATAGTACTTAAGTATAATACTTTGGGTATAGGTTACAATGTAAATAGGTCTAGTCCAGTATTGCCTGGTGTCCAGTTACACTACAGGAGCTGCGACTCGTAGCTCAGAACCTGCGACTCGTAGCTGCGGAGCGCGGAGCTGCAGCGCGCCTCGAAGACTCGAAGCGAGGCTACGACCTTCAACCTACGAGGCAACGAACTTCAACCTTCAAACTACGGGTCTACGAATTACGACCCTACGAACTACGAACCTTCGAGCTACGAACTACGAGTCTACGAACTACGACCCTATGAGCTACGAACTACGGGTGTACGAACTACGACCCTACGAACAACGGGTCTACGAACTACGACCCTACGAACTACAGGTCTACGAACTACGACCCATCGACCCAGAACTTCGGATTTTTGTCAATTCGACCCAGTAACGCGCCTAGGGTACTGTTCATCGTCGTTTTCACCTTTTCTTCGTCTGAAACGCGCCCAAAAACTCCCAGACGCTCACTAACACCCCTGTTTCGCAACAAACTACGATATCTACCTCAAAACGCGTCCAGAACGCCTCTAAATCGCGCAGAAACAACAGAAACACATATAAAATTTCAGATTTCCAGAAATCTAGATCTAAACCCAGATTTCCATGATTGACTTATCAACCCTCATAAAAAAGCAGTAATCAACCCCAAAATCACAAAAACATATATCCACAATGATAATAAACAGTTCTTAACCACAGATCTTATGCTAAACCATTAGATCTAACCCAAAATTGGTTTTCCCCAAATTCTAGGGTTCATGCTCAATTTCATAAATCATGATAAATTCGTGCAGATCCAAAATAAGAGAGAGATAAGAAGTTCAAGGATAACTACTTGAAGTGAATCTTTGAGCTCCACGAACCCAAATCGCCCCAAATCGCCAAGGCCTCCAAGCTCTCTCAAGCTCTCTCTCTCAAACGCACAAACGTGAAACGTAAAGTGAAAGCTTTTTTTTTGCTGGTATTTATATTTCTGCCAGTCAACTGACCTAGTCAACCATTGACCCAGTCAATAATTGACCTCCCAACATAAAAATTGACCTCCAAGGCCGCAAACTCCAAATTGAGTCAAACTACAGTCAAAACGCTCGAAATGACGAGCACAACACTAAACAGATATTATTACACCCAAATGACCGCTCAAACGCAAAGTCAACCAATAAACCCCGAAGAGTCAATAGTCGGGTCAAACGGGGCCCCGACTTGGAATCGGGTCCAAGTACAGTCAAAATGCTCACATCGACGACTACACGACCGTCCAGATAGTTACATTCCTATAGAATGATTATCTCTCAAGACTACCCAAATACGAGTCTTTACAGTTATACACCCCCAAAATCACAGAAACACATCTCTACAATGATCTAAATCAGTTCTTAACCATAAATCTTATGCTAAACCATTAGATCTAACCCAGAATTGGATTTCCCCCAAAATCTAGGGTTCATGCTCAATTTCATAAATTATGATAAATTCGTGCAGATCCAAAACAGAATCAAGATAAGGAGTTTAAGGACACCTACCTGGAGTGATTCTTTGAGCTCCACGAACCCAAATCGCCCCAAATTGCCAAGGCACCAAGCTCCACGCTCTCTCTCTCTCTCTCTCTCTCAAACACACAAACGTGATAGCGTAAAGTGAAAGCTTTTTCTTTTTTCTTGCTATTTATATTTCTGTCAGTCATTGACCAATAACTGACCTAGTCAATCATTGACCTAGTCAATGATTGACCTCCAAGGTCCCGAACTCCAAATTGAGTTAAATTACAGTCAAAACGCTCGAAATGACGAGCACAACACTAAACAAATATTATTATGCCCAAATGACCGCTCAAACGCAAAGTCAACCAATAAACCCCGAAAAGTCAATAATCGGGTCAAATGGGGCCCCAACACGAAATCGGGCCCAGGTACAGTCCAAAAGCTCACATCGACGACTACACTACCGTCCAGATAGTTGCATTCCCATAGAATGGCTATCTCTCAAAACTACCCAAATACGAGTCTTTAGAGATCAGTTGAACCAGAGTAGGCTGGGGGATGCTGCTTCATAAATTGGTCAACTGTTACCTCTTTTGGTTAAGGGTTTATACCTTGCCACAATAATACTTATGTAAAACAATTTACTATAATTGTTCTAAGCTTAGGACTCTATACTATGTTACTTATAACTAGTCTTTATTCCTAACTAAACCTTTGCTCTGATACCAGCTGTAACGCCCCCAAATCTGGACTTCCAGACCGGGTGCGTTAGAAAAATAAGATATTACAATTATATGAATAGTAATCTATTGCTCAACATAAATTCGATGGTTTATTTATTACATCAAGACTCATCACAAGATCTCTAAGGTTTAGCGTTTAGAGACTAGGTGTTGATAACCCATTATAGTTTACATGACATAAATACTACACGCATAATCTTCTTATGATTTTATTCCAAACATTTTGGACACCATTATCCTAGCATCCTTGCTTTCTCCTAGTTCCCTGGGGTTGGAAGAAAACGTGAAAGGAAATGAGCTCAAATAGCCCAGTAAGATTAAAAGTAACGAATAATATATGGAGAATAATCAATTCATGAAAGAATAAGAATATCTACTCATCTAGGTTCACCACCTAGATGTCTTGCATAACCTGTTATCAACTGGATTGACACTTTCCAGTGATGTTCTTTACCCAATGCATTGAAGGTCTTTCTGGAACCACCCATAAACATATTGTCAAACATAAAACATATCTTCACAAATTTTCAAACAATCACATCAATGGTAAATTTCAACGCAAAGGAAGGTCTTGCAATAATAGCCCCGATAAGTAAAAGGGGTATTCACCATTCAATAAATTAGATTACCAAGTTTCCAAGAAGTGCCAAAGAAAGTTAATTCTTCTTAAAATAATATTATGAGGAGAAATCTTGAGATAGAAATATAGAGAAAAAATAGGAAATGAATTTCCACGTTGGAGATCGTGGTAAGGAAAGGGAGAGGAGATCCTTATAATCTTTTTGTCTTCCGTGTTTATAAACCTTGAAACAAAATTTAAAAGTTAATATTTTAGTTTTAATAATAATAGTATATTCATAAATAATATATTGAGAGACATATATAAGTATATTATGGTGGAAAACCTTCTCATGATAATAATAATAATCTATACGTATACATATACATATATAATATACATATATAATATACAATATACATATATATATTGAGGGGCAAAGCCATCCATAATATATATATGTATGAGGAGACTTAGCCTTCCATGGAATAATAATAATCTATATATACACATATACGTATCATTTACATATATATATTGAGGGGCAAGGCTATCCATAATATATATGTATGAGGAGGATTAGCCTTCTAAGAACATGATTAATATATGCTTGAAATATTTACCTTTTTGAACTTCCAACAGGTAAGAGGAAGATTGAGAGAAGAGAAGGCTTGTAGGACTATTGGGGTGTTAATAGAACTTTTTGAGGAGTATTTGGAGGAGAGTTTTGTGGCTTATTTGAATGGAAAGAGTGCTTGAGAAAGGAAGTGAGGCATGCTATTTATAGGTAAGGTGGTAGGTGTAATAGTGTGAAAAATAGTGTACGAATTTGACTTTGGCATTAAATTAAATTATTTTAAATATATATATAATAATTTATTTTCCTCCTATTATCCTTTCTTAAAATGTGGGTATCTCCTCCTACCATTTAAAAAATGTTTTAAGACTTTTTAACCTAGAAGGTTCCTTTGGCATCAAAAGTTTACATTGGTGTACTCCCTACTAATTCAATTATAACATTTTTAATTCTATAGTTTTTGACAAACGGCCAATTATATTGCGTTACTGACTCAAATATCTACAAATGGGTATTAATTTTATAATTTTTACATATGTATAACAAAAGTTATTGAATTTTAAAGTCATACTAAAATGTTTACTCATTCATACTGAACATATGTGTAGTATTTTAACTTCTGGAATTGATTGGCTTCATATTCAATTCTAAGATTTCTACAAGTTTTAGCTAAGTCAGAAATGAACAAATGGGCTTTGGTTTCATGTTAATTGGATATGTATAATTCAAGTTATGGATTTTTGAATGGGACCTCCAGAATCTGCCTCATTCAAATTTTTGGGCCTTACCTATGTTTTATACTTTTGGTAAAGTTAATGCTTGTAATACTTACTTACCCATAGTAATTTGGTTTAAGAAACTAAATGACATAATTTATAGCATCTAAACTTTTTATGACGTATAAGAAATTATTTTATTTTTATAACGTATTTAATATTAACACGGATAAAATATATAATTGCATAATCAATAAACAATAAAGTAAGATAACATTATAGCATAAAATATTATAAACCTAAATATAAACATTAATATCATATTCTATGGCCTTCGTAAAATTTCTTGAATCATATTAGCGTATAGCGTATGTGCGTAGGACGTGTTGTGCTTCGGTAGTAGAGTAGCACAACCCTTCGGCTAACATTGTCGTGGTTGTCGCATGAATAACCTCAAACTTCTCCCTGTGTCTCGTCGCATTATATTGCAACCATTGGACACGAGCATTTAGCTCATCTACAACAAAGCATAGCTTTGTGACTTCAAGTCGTATTGCTCGCCGATCTTCATTTCGTACACTATTCTCGAACGGCGGTACTTGAGAGCTTGATGCCATAACCTCTTATTATTCTTCTTCTTACTTCTATACTCTCTTATAAATAAAATCTCATATTCATACCTATTTATAACAATTCAAATGGATACTATTCATAACGGCTAATTACTTATTCCAACGGCTAGTTACTATTCTAACGGCTACTTACTAGTCACATGCTATTTGAATGACTATATTGGGTACTTATTTTTATCGTAATAATATCTAAAATATTCTTTCTAACTATTGTTAGTAATGACATTATGCTAGAAAATTTTGCGAGTCTTATATCTAGGCTTTTACTTTTTTGTATTTTTGCATTGTAGGTGGTAATCCTCTGGCCTTTGCAATTCTTGTTAGGCCTGAGATGCCTTTTCCATTCCTGTTAAGCCTAAGATGTCTTTTCAATTCCTTTTTCAATTCCTGTTAGGCCTGAGATGCTTTTTCGATTCCTGTTTGGCTTAAGATGCCTTTTTTCATTCCTGTAAGCTTTGGATATCTCATCGAAATTGTTCAAAGTCCACCGACCTGAGAATCTCTTTTTCATTCTTGGAGACAAACCCATAACAACCTACTCTCCTTCTGTTTCAGTGCCAGGTAAGTCAGGTAAGTGCTCTAACCCATCCAAAATGACTCCTTTTTATCTTTGTACATTGTTTGTATACGAACAATGCACAAAGAGGGGCAGCTATTGGATCCCATTTTGTCCGGATTGAACATACTAACCCCATTTTATATGTCCTTCTTCCCATGCTATATACTTTGTTGAACAGGTCCATAAAGATTCTCCACCACCAAGGAATGGTTTGGAGTCAATGTTAACCCAAATTTACGCAATATAGATACACTAACACAAATTGGGAAACCCAAAATTGATACCTCCGCTACAAGCTCCTAAAGTGCCCTGAGCCCAACACCAGGTGATAGAGGATGGAATTTGGAGACTAACACACTTGACCAAGTTCAATTTCGATTTAAAACGAAGAAGTTATGGCCAAAATAATTTTTGTTGGAAAAAGTCAACCTTGCCAAAAGACGGTCAATGCCCCTGGTCAAACTGCCCAAAAATGTGCTAATGTGAAATAGTTCGAAATGTTCATTTAGGCGAATACGGGTCTTCCCAAATATCTCCAAAAGTTCATCCATTTTAGCATTTTGGGTGGGGATAAAAAGGTAAAAAAAAAAAAAACTAGACTCGAAGACTCGAAGCCCCGAAGCCTTTGAGTCTTCAACCGAGGAAGCCCTTGAGTCTTCGAGGATTGACCTTCGACCCTTGACTTCGACCCGTGACCCACGACCCTTCGACCCACGGATTTTCGAGGATTGACCTTCGACCCTTGACTCCGACTTTTGACCCTTCAACCCTTAACTTTCGACCAGTGACCTCCGACCCGTTGACCGTTGACCTTCGTCCCATTGACCATTGACCTTTGACCTTGGACTTTTGCTATTTGGCCTTATTTTCCGCGGGCTCTTTCCTGTGTAGTCATGAGACACGTTTTTATTAGCTGACCATTGTCAGAGATGCTTTTCAACGCCTGTCAGACACATGTGCTCACAAAAAAAAATGAAAAAAGCAATCACAAGTTGCCTTATTTTGTGCACAAGTCATTCAACCACCAGACAAAACCTAGAATCTTGCAATTAAAAAGGCTAACACTCGTAATAGAGAAATAAATGCACAATAATGACAGTCCAGCCAAATTCTGCCATCCCATTAAAAGAGGTTCTCTTCTCACACGAAAAAGAGGAGATTCTGCCAAAAACAAAAACAAAAAAAGCTTTGCTATTCTACCATTTGCCCAGTCTTCACACTCAACTCCCTGATCACGAAAAGAGAGGACACCAGAAAACGCCTAGATTAAGCCCAGAAAAATCCTCTGACCTTGAAAAAAAACAACTGCTACCATTCTCCATAATTTCGCCCAGCTCCCTGCTTTAAAAACACCCTCCTCGTGGTAGGCACACCGCAGCCATTGCCACCACTGATTAGCTTCTCCTTCAAGATGGAAAGATGCTAAAGAGACTTTTTGGTTATTGGCTGTGCTTTGGAAGTCAAAGAATTGGGTGACGTGGTTGAACCATTTAGTTGGATCATCACCAATATACTTTGGAAATTCCAATTTTGCCGTTTTTAAATAAAAGAGTGGCCTTCCATTATCAGACTCATCTCTATGTGGCCTGACTGATCCTTTACGTCCATGGTTATGATAAGTGGCGCTTTCTCTCATTGACAACACAATTTCTGACAGCTTGTTGATAGTCTCCTCTGGCCGTTGTATTCCAACTTGAATGCCACCGAGCTCTGCCTCCAAGACTTCAATTCCCTCCTTATTGGTTGCCATATAATTTCAAGCTCTGATACCAATGATAAGTCCAGTCAGAACTTCAGGGGAAAATGGCTTCACAATTGGATAAATTCATTCATGCTCCTTTCCTTATTCATTAAAGTTTTAAATACAACTTCGACCACTAACTTCCCTAAACTTAGGCCCAGAATTATTGGTGCTAGGTCAAAACAGAATAACAAAACCAACTAAATAAAAGGAACTAAACTTAGAGGTGGAGCAGGGTGACTTCTGTTCGGAATGACCAAATTGCCATCACTGAGAATTTATCAACTAATTGGAGACATCCTTGACACACAAAAATGCGAGTTAACTCTCCAATATATAGGAGAATATATAATTCGCCATTAAGTTCTTGCTTCATACGATTTAAATTTTTTTGAATTGATGGCGAAGTAATTAATTATTCATGTTGTTATGCATGATTATTTATAATTCTTGAATTATTGGTTACTGCCGTTAATTTGTTTACAAACATATTATTTATTTTGGGTGAATTAGGGTTTTGGTGAATTAATGATGAAAATTTTGCTTTTGGTTTCAACATAAATAGATAGTTTTGTGGAAAAATTAACCTTTTATTTAAAAAATGGGGATTATATTCTTTGTAAAATATTTATTAAGATTTTTGGTTACATGAAAAATATCCTGTGTTAATTTAAAAAAAAAAACAATGTTTCTTATATTCCCAACCTTCAATAAATGGAAGGCATTCAATCATACGTAATTATTCATTTACCGCAATAGCGTGTGGTAAATAATTAACTAAGAATCCTAACTTTTTTTCTCCTTTTATATATCTAGCTTTTTATATTGAACAAAACAAAATTGAATATAAATTAAATTTTTTGTTGTTTCATCTTTTGTTGCCTAGGTTAGAAGAAAACCTTTTGCTTGTGTTTGGGGTTCCAAATCACATGACATTAGCATATTTTTGCCAATTTCATGGTTCATTTATTCAATACATTCTCAAAATGCGAATTGTCACGGGAGTATGCTTTGTTTATTGATATAGTTTTGACACGCTATTGTTATTTTTTCTCATTTGGTTTTAGAATGATGGAATGAAGAATAGATTATCTAGCATGTTTAGTGTTATACTCAATTTTATGTTTTCAAAAGTTGTTTTTAAATTTTAGATTCAAAAATTATTTTTAGCTGAATTGAATGTATGTATTTTTATTTGGTTTTCACCAAACAGATCTTGTCATCACCGGGCCTTCGATCATCTTCAATTCCCGTCAATTGGTTTTGTAGTCGTCCATCTGTTCTCTCTCTCTCTCGCATGACTTACCCAAATTAGAAAAGAGATTTGCTTTCGCTCTAGGCGAGCACTGAGCAACTGCCACACGAGGAAGAGGTGTTCGCTGCTAAGGGCAGTAGTGTTCGTTGTTGAGGGCGGCAGATCATAGATATTGAGGCAAGATCGGCAGTTAGAGGAGGATCGAATCTTGTTGGGGAAGGATCGAGTGTTGCGGGAGGAGGTTGGCCTTTGTCAGGGGTTATGTTGCACGGACACTGACATGTGACACGTGATACGACACGACACGATACGTCGATACGCAATTACTCAAAAAATCAAAATTTCGACACGTTACGACAGGTTGATTAATATATATTTTAAATAAATAAACGTATAATAAAATTAATAACTAGATATCAAATCATGAATAAAAATATCATTCATTATTAAATAAATACTGTAATCTCAAGTCAACAATAGAATATAAAGAATAAAATGATAAAAAATAGTCTCATCACTAATTATTATAAATTATAAACTCATCATTCACCACCAACATCATCGCTAAAAATATTAGCCTCCATATCGGGCTCATCAAGTGAAAGATTTGCAATCTCAAGCATTCCAGCATCTTCAAGTGAATCAAATGCATCACCACCAATATCCCACATGCTTGTCTCTCCTTGTATATATTGCGGGGTCTTTCTTGATAGAAGACGAAGATTACTATGAATAAAAACCAAGTCTTCTGCACGTTTTGGTGATATCTTATTTCTTCTCATTGAGTGTACAAAGTTATAAGTGCTCCAATTTCTCCCCGCACATGATGAAGAAGAAGGCTGTACAACTAACCTCAAGGCTATCTTTTGAAGTAATGGTGCACATGATCCATAAAGAAGCCACCAAGACTTGGGATCCATATTCCACCTATTTTGTATGGAATCAACATCTCTAAAACCTCCACTCTTGTCTATAAAGTTTACATACTCCAAGTTGACCTTAGTGCGTTCTTCCAAATTGGGAAAATATTTCCTTAAGCATTTCATCCTTCCTTGGTTAATGTCATCATCTTTGTGTGGAGGCACTCTATTGGGATCTTCATTTAGCCATTCATCACTATAGTACCTTTTTAAGAGAAAAAAAATAATGTTAGATACATTTATTAAAATAAAATTATATGTGAAAAAATATGAAATTATAAATGTTACCTAGGATTCAAAGCATGAGCCAAACAATGTAGCGGAGTGTTGTTTTTGGTCCAACGATCCACGAGAATTGTATACACCACTTGATAAAAGATAGATTCTTCATTTAATCTTTTCCCTTCGTGATGATATATAACTTTCTTCACATTTTCAATCATTACATCCCACATATCATAAACCAAGTGTAGGCAAGGCTTATCGGTATCACAAAGTCGAAGCATGTCATAAATTGGAGTTGTGAAAGAAAGAATATAATTAACTTGTTCCCACCACTCATCCTCTAAGACTTTATCTTTAACAAACCTTGCCTTTACCACATCATCTTCCTTATAAACACTCCATTTATCACTAATAACCATAGCTTGAAGACCACTTTTAATGAGTTTAAACCTCCTTAGCATTACAATCACAGAAGCAAAACGTGTTTCGGCAATAGAAAGTAATTTTAAGTTAACAAATTCATTGAACATTGCCAATCTCATTGAATGATTCATGATAAAATTCTTGATAAATGTAACATCCTCAGCAATTTTTGTAATCCATTTGCAACTATCATAAGCAAGTTGATTATTCTTCGTATTTTTTGGTGCACAAATATTCTTCAAAGCAAGGTTAAGAGTATGTACCACACAAGGTGTCCAAATGATTGATGAAAACTGTTGCTCAATGAGTTGCCCTGCACCTTTGCAATTTGAAGCATTGTCAGTAATGACTTGAGTGACTTTTTCATGTCTAACCTCATTTATTACCTCTTTCATCAAGTTTGCAATGAAAAATTTATCTTTAACTTCCCCTGAACAATCAACTGCTTTTAGAAATATAGCATCACCATCACACATTGCAATAAAATTGATAAGGGGTCTCCTTTGCGAGTCACTCCATCCATCACTTATAATACTCACACCTTTGTCCTTCCAACCTGATCGAATTGTTGATAACAGCACATCAACATTATCCTTCTCTTTTTGCAGAAGAGTAGTCCTCAACTTATTATACCCAGGTGTCACATAACCCACAATATTATGATTAGCAGCATAGGCATAAGAACTTTGAAAATATGGATTCCTTGCTAAGTTAAATGGCAATCCTGCTGAATAAAACATCCTAGCAATCTCATGATCCAAATGATCTCTCTCACATAAGTTAAATGCATTCTCAATAGCACTTTTACCCAAAATCTTTCTCTTCTTTGAATCAAATAAGGAACTAGAAGGCAAGGGTACATTCTTCGGTGCATTTTCTCTCTCTCTTTGTTTTACTTGTTCTTCTAAATTTTGCATCTCCAATACAGAATTCTTTGTCACTTTTTTGCAAGCTCCAATTCCTTGTTTGGGAATACTCAATAAATGAGCCCTTACTCTAGTGTAAGAACTTCTGCATTCTTGATTACAAAATTTGCATTTCCAACGCACATTTCCTCCATCTTTATTACAATTATCTAATCTTTCAACAGATCTCCACAAAGGCTTTTTTGGGTCATTATCTTCAGCTCGAATTGTATCATTATTACTAGCAATAGCATTGTCATTACTTGAAGAAGCCATTCTAAGAAAAAAAAATAATATAAATTAGCAATACATTGAAATATGATATATTAAAGTATTATACAAAAGTAATTTTAACTTAATTTATATTTCATTAAAATATTATATGATAAGAAAACAAAAGGAATTCCAATTGTATTTGTACATCGGCAACGCTGCAACATGCTTAATATTTTAAGTCCTAACATAAATTTTTTTTTATTATATTTATATATAATATCTTAAGATTTTAAGTATTAACAAAGTGTAATATATTGACATTGACATCTTGTGTGTGTGGTGCAGACAAAATCTACGATTCCACCATTCATATAATATCATATTTCTTAAAAAGTAGTGCTTTACAAATTACAATCATAATATTATAAATTATAAATTATATAAAGCTGACGGTAAGTTGGCAACGCTGCAACAAGCAACACAACAAGTCAATAGCAAAACAGATCTCATCTTACAGAGGAAAAGTTCAATCGTCGGCCGGCCAGAATAGAGTAGAGTGCAACACTACAACGTCGTGGGTGAGGTTGACGGTGTCACGGCGAGAGAGGGAGAACAACCCTAGCAGCAGGCAGCAACGAAGACGAGACGAGGTCGACTGACGGGCAACGGTACGCATTAAGTATTATAAATTATAAAGCCCATTAAAAAAAGGAAAGAAGTGTTCCGCACGTATCAGAAGGAACGATCCGTGTATCGATAACGTATCAGCATGTTAAAATTTTCCGATTCGTTTTATCCGTATCCCAGACGTATGCACAGCGAATCGTCGACGTGTCGGTGTCGAGCACGTATCCAACACCTCTCCAGTGGCAAATTGCCGTATCCGTGCAACATAGGTCAGGGGAGGTTGGCCACTGCCGGAGGAGGTCGACTGCTGCCGAGACGTTGGCTTTTCTTCGACAGTGACGAACGCAGAGAAAAATGAATTCAATTCTTATAAAATGAAAACACATTTATTGTATTCATTTTACATGATTCGAGTATCAATTATTTTCGAATACCAAAATAGGAAATGATTTGTTATTTTCATAGTATTTTAGGTTGTCATTGTTGTTAATAGTCGTATTTGACAAGCAGGGCAACAAGTCAGAATATGTATATGTACTTGATTGCACAACTTGTGATTTCTTAGAATGAGCTCGTAGAAAGAATCTAACTATGTACTGTGTTCATTTGTATTATTCGCTTGAGTATCTTACTAGACTTAGAGATCCGTAGGCTTGAAGATCAAACTTTGACTCGAAGCCGAAGACTCAAAGATCCGTAGACATGAAGTATTGAAGCTTTAGTGACTAGAAGGGCCAAAGATTTGATGACTCAAAACATTGAAGCTCAACAAAGTTGAAGTTCTAATAGTCGCTGGGTCTAAAAGGGGAACTCAGAGATTCAAAGACTTGATGGGATGGTTGTTGTTGGGTCTAAACTGGAAGTTTAAAGACTCAAAGACTCAAAGGTTCTGACTAAAAGATCATAGATTTGTATGGTACTCAACTAACGTGCTCTCTTGTAATCAATGGAGCATATCTTTGAGGCAAGTGTGCCTCAGTCAGGTCGAAGGTTAGAACGTGCATTAGGATGGTGTTTCAAAAAGTTGTTTTGACTATATACTTTTAGTAACCAAAATGTCAAAATAAACACATGGAAGTTATCCAAAGGTTAGTGCGATATGATTCAATGGTGGAGATAAGCGATGGAGTATTGCTAACCCTAGTTGGTGAATTTGCGCAATGATTATTATATTTAAGGAAGAAATATACCTCACTTTTAGCAAGTGTCATACATAGAGAATCCAAAGAGATACAAAGGTGTGAAACAGAGAGAAGTTCGAATATCTGAGAACAAACGTTTGAAAGCAAGATTTATAGTAAGTTGATCAAAGTTCTTTCGTTTACAATCAACAAACAGATAGTGATTGTTAAAAGAGTGGTTGAAGGCCAAAGTGGTACAAATAGTTGAGTACGTAGAAGCAGATTACGTTAGACAATACATCATAATGTGTAGAGACCTGTGTTTAGGTTGATATATGAGATAGTTTTATTTGGTAGAGATATCATTTTGGTATTGCGATTGGCGATGCGAGCGTTTTGACTGTAGTTGGGTCTAATTTAGAGTTCGGGATCTCGGAAGGCTAGTTGTAATTTTAGGTGTTTATTTATTTAAAGAATTAGTAGAAATATATAAATAGGGGATGTTGGATCAAATCCGGAATTTGGATGATGCGGATCAAACCCTATGTAATTTTGATCTGGAGTTATTTCATGTTTACTCCGTCTGTGCAGAAGATAAAACTCTATTTCGGACCTACTCTTGTGAGGACAAAGCTAAGGATAGGATACATAATCCTGATCCGAATCATCATGAGTGTCGTTATTCACTTTGTATATAACTAAGTTATCATCCGGAATAAGGACCCTTCGTGTGGACTAAACGAGTAACAAAATGACCAAGGAACCCGCGTCAATTAATGCGGAATAAGAAATCCGAGTCTAGCGCTGATGCGGAGTAAGCTCTCTGAAACTACTACTCATGCGGATTAAGGAAGCGCTGATGCGGAGTAAGCTCTCCGAAACACTACTCATGCGGAGTAAGGAAGCGCTGACACGGAATAAGGATTCCAGGACTTCATTCATACGAAGTAAGCAATCACCGACACGGAGTAAGGATCCGAGCTTCGTTCATGCGGAGTAAGGAACCTTGCGACGGACCAAGAAGATGCTGCTTCATCTCTCCAAGCCGCATTTAATGCTAGCAGCTCGCTACGTGCCGATGTAAGACAAACACATTGAACACCTAAATTGTCTAACACGTGGAATACGCGAAGATGTGGATGCAGTCTCAATGCAATTGGAATCAAGCAAGGAATTCAATATACTTATATTTCCAATACTTCGAGCTCCACATCCGCAGCAGTTAAAGCAGTATCAACTTCCGAGAAAACTTCAATGCTCCACTCAGCTCGGAAAATGCAGTTCTAAGATAGATTCCTAGGATGTCTATATATACCTGAAGCAATGTAAATATATAGAGACGTGCGCGCATACTAGAACATATATATATTTTTGAAAGACCATACAGAGACTTTAACAGCCATTGTGTGTGTAACTGTATAACTGAGTGTCATTGTAATCAGCTGTAAAAACGTTGTTCATTTGTTGTAGTTATCCTCTAATAATAAAACAACATAATTCCACTATATCTGGTTATCATCAGACTTAATGTTGTGCCTGTGAGAAGAGAAGAGTTTTCAAAAGAGCCTATTCACCGCCCTCTAGGCTCTCCGGGACCAACAAGTGGTATCAGAGCAGGTTCTATCTGTTCAAGTAGAGATCTCCCTCACTCTCTCTCAACTCAAAAATGGCCGAAGAAAGCAGCATGCTATTCAACACTCACCTCAACTCCGGGGGAGCTCAAGAGCCCTTTCCCCACCGAAGCAGCTATGAAAATGTTGATCCACCACAACCTGCTGTTGCTGTTGCTCCTCAACCACGAAGTTCTGGCTACACACTGAGCAAACCGCGAAAGTTCACACCGGAGCTTTTCTCCCAATGGAAAGCTCGCATGAAGATGTTCATGACATGTCATGATCATCTAATGTGGCCATGTCTTCATCAGGAGCTTCCCATTCCGATGACTATCGGAGAAAATGGAGTCCGGAGACCAAAGACGGATGCTGAGCTCACAAACGACAAAAGAGCCTGGCAATATGCCAGTGAAAAGGCTCTAGCTTATTTGACTTCATCTTTGGACTCAAAAGCCTTCACGGACGTCCAGGGCTGCACAATAGCGAAAGCTGTATGGGATAAATTGACTATTCTATATGAAGGAAGTCAGTCCCAGATGCAGAACGTTATCTGCACTCTCAGACAGAACTTTGAGAGTTTCAATCACAAACCTGGCAAATCCCTGGAGAGCATCTATCGGTGATTCGGCAAGCTTATTCTGGAATTGAAAACTGTCAACGAACATTACACGCAATCTCAAATAAATGACAAGTTCTTTCGTTCCTTGCCGGATCGCTACTACTCCAAACAGCTCCAGATGCAATCCAAAGACAACTGGCAGTATGTTCCCCTAGAAGAACTTTATGGAGAGCTACGGACGCACGAGGTCAGGTTTAAATACGTTGACCAAGACGAGAAGATAGCTCGGAAAGAAAAGGGGGTAGCTTTCAAAGCTACGGAACTTCCAACCATACTGTATGAGGATGATACGGATGAGTCAGAATACTCTGACTCGGACATGGAGGAAGAAATTGCTCTTCTGGTGAAATCTTTTACACGTTTCCTGCGGAAAAGCAAAAAGGGATTCAGAAGAGGCTCCTCCTCATCCTCAAGAAGAAAGGAGCGGTAGGAGTCGACATCCCAGGACTGCTACAACTATGGGAAACCTGGTCACTAGGCCAAGGACTGTAGATCCAAATCCAAGACGGCCGACAAGGATGACAAAGTTAAACCCCGACGCTCCACCTCAGACAACAGCAAGAACAAGAGGAAAGCGTTTGTCACGAAATACAAGAGTGGCTCGGAAGAAGAAGAAGAATCTTCCGATGACGAGCCAACAGAAAAGGCAAACGTCTGCCTCATGGCAAACACTGAGGTACCTTCTATCTCTGAGCTCATGAGTAAATTAGAATCTCTAACTAAGGAACGTGATCATGAAAAGAATGAGAGACTAATAATTACTCAAATGTATCAAGATATGAGTAGTCAGACTAAACGTCTAGAATTCACCGTTTCTAAACTCGAAAAAGACATAGCTGGTTACAGGAGCAAGGAGACTTGGTTCCGCGATCTTAGAACTGAAAATCATTTGTTGAATACCAACCTCACTGGCCTTAACGTAAACCTTAAATGACTCAAAAATGAACTTGAAAAGGAAAAGGAAATAAACCGTAAATGGCTAAAATCCGGGGAAATAGCCTCTACGTTTAGAACTGATCCTGACAATGTGCGAGTCAAACCTGGCCTAGGCTCCAAACCATCTACTTCCATTGCTCCAGTCACTGAGTGCCCTCCGGACTACACACGAAAACTAACCAACCTATATCCTATTAGTACATCTAAACCGTTGGATGGTTTTATTTCAGGTGGCACCATAGTTTATGACTGTGGAAGAGAGGTTGTTACTGTTATTCCCGAAGTAGTAGCACCCGTATCAAAAGATGAAGGGAAGGTTGCTGCAGTTAAAGCCAAAACTGCAGCACCCAGAAACAAAGGAAAGGCAAAGGCTGACGCTTCTAGGGGCAAGAGCGCGTCACCCGTTCGCAAAGGATTAGGCCATAGGGAATAGAGTAGAAAACCTGTAAAACCTAAGAAACCTGTTTCCCCAATTGTAACTCCACATCATAGTATCTATTCGATATGTCGTGAAATAAGTCACTATCACTATGAATGCTGGAGTCTATTTGATGACTGGTTATGTAATAACATTTCAATTAATAAAAATCAGATTATCAAAAAGGGTTCTTCTCGTAAAACTAAATCCAAATCTCTTCGGAGTGTATCACCAAAGAAAACCCAAGTTAAAGAAGCAACTAATACGGAAAAGGCTAAGTCAACTTGGAAAGTCAAAATTCCTAACAATGTGAAATCTGGAAAAGTTGACACTATTATTGCTTCTCCCGACCGCCTGAAGCAAGTTTGGGTGCCAAAAGTGTAAATTTTTGTCTTGCAGGAGCATCTATGGAATTCACTGCTATCCCACTTGAAGTCAAAGATCAATCAAAGCAAGTGGATACTTGATAGCGGATGCTGCAAACATATGACAGGTGATCAGTCTCTGCTCATCGAAGTCAATGACAAACGTGGCCCATCCGTATCATATGGAGACAACAGTAAAGGTAAAACTGTGGGGTATGGCACTTTAACCAACGGCTGTGTATCAATTACAAAGGTTGCACTAGTCGAAGGTTTGAAGCATAATTTGCTGAGTGTCAGTAATTTATGTGACAAAGGATTCACAGTTTCCTTTTTGTCCAACACCTGCACAGTTAGAGATAACTTATCCGGAAATATTAAGTTATCCGGATTAAGAGATGGGGACATATACTCTGTGGTCTTAAGAAATAATTCTTCCGACCCTGTATGCTTCCCCACTACAGCATCACCTGAAGATAGTTGGCTATGGCACAAGTGTTGCGCTCATCTAAATTTTAAGACTTTGTCTAAATTAGCTTCACTTAATCTGGTCACTGGTCTGCCTAAACACAAATTCTCCAGAGATACTCTCTGTCGAGAATGTCAACTTGGCAAATAGACCAGACATAGCTTTAAGAGCAAATCAGTTAATTCAATAACTGCTCCTTTACAACTTCTTCACATGGACCTCTGTGGTCCCATTTCTGTTTCTTCGCTAGCTGGTGCGAGATACACCCTTGTGGTTGTCGATGACTTCACCAGATACACTTGGGTATTGTTCCTGAAATCTAAGGATCAAACCTTTGAACATCTAGTAGATCTCTTCAACTGGATAAGCAACTCACAAGGACTGAGCATTAAATGCATCAGGAGTGATCATGGTACAAAATTTGATTTTTCAGAAATGAGTTCATATTGTTTTGAACAGGGCATTCAGCACGACTTCTCTGCACCCAGAACTCCACAACAAAATGGAGTTGCTAAGCGCAAGAATCGCACTCTAGTCGAGGCTGGCAGATCATTGTTAGCAGGGGCAAAGCTTCCTCTCAGTCTATGGGCTGAAGCTATGTCCACTGCTTGCTATGTTCAGAATAGAACTCTTATAAATAAATTTACCATGAAAACACCCTATGAAATGTGGAGAGGACGAAATCCCTCAATTGCACACTTCAGAACTTTTGGGTGTACTTGCTACATACTGAATAATGACAAAGAATTCCGGAATAAATTTGAGCCAAAATCTGATGATGGGATATTTGTTGGGTACTCATTACATAGCAAGGCTTATCGTATTTTTAATAGAAAACTTTTAAAAGTTGAAGAATCTATCCATGTGACTTTCGATGAAGCTAACCTGGATTGGTCAAAAGTCGGTTCTTCACGTTCAAATGTGCAGAATCAAGACGATAACATCGACTACTCAAAGTTTATGAACATTCCTGTCACTCATACTGACCAACCACGTGGCACCAGTGAAGAAAGAAGCAATAATGCGGATGATGCTACGGATGAATTGGACTCTAGACTTCCATTCATCTCCGGACATATTTCTACAGATATTCAAAATACCGGAGTACCTTCCAGTCCATTCAAACCAGTTACTACTGAAATGAACAGTACTGGAGAACCTCAGAGTACTCCAGAACCTGTTAATACTGACAATACTGGTCCAGAAGAAGCTCAATCAGTGGACGAACAAGAGCCACCTAATCTAGGAGAGCTTTAAATTATTTAGGATCAACCATCACATCTGGCATATGCTTCATATGAAAACTTCATAGTTTATCAAATGGACCTCAAAAGCGCATTTCTGAATGGAGATCTTCAAGAGGAGGTGTATGTTGAACAACCTCCCGGTTTCATAGAACCCTAGGCTGGACATCTGGTCTACAAGCTACGGAAAGCCTTGTATGGGTTGAAGCAAGCTCCAAGAGCCTGGTACGACATACTGTTAGAATTCCTACTTGCTCATAACTTTCAAAAAGGAAAGATAGACACCACTTTATTTCTACGAAAAGAGAATGGACATACTCTGATCGTACAGATATTTGTGGATGATATCATTTTTGGATCATCAAATCCGAAGCTTTGTGAAGAGTTTGCAAAGTTAATGACTGGCAAGTTTGAGATGAGTATGATGGGAGAACTGTCCTACTTCCTTGGAATAGAAGTTAAACAATTGAAGGAAGGGATCTTCATTAACCAAGCTAAGTATACACGTGATCTTATTAAGAAGTTTGGTATGGAAGGTTCATCTCCCGTCAAGACTCCGATGCCAGTCAGTGCCAAGTTAGACCCTGATGTGGACGGAAAATCAGTAAATGTGACTGAATACAGAGGGATGATAGGATCCTTGCTGTATCTTACAGCAAGTCTCCCGGACATTATGTTTGCAACTTACATCTGTGCACGATATCAGGCGAATCCCAAGGAGTCACATATGCTTCATGTTAAACGGATATTCAGATATCTCAAAGGAACGATGAATTTGGGACTCTGGTACCCAAAGGAGTCAAACTTCGCCTTATCCGAATACTCTGATGCTGATTTTGCTGGGTGTCGCATCGATAGGAAAAGCACAAGCGGTATGTGTCAGTTTCTTGGAAATAGATTAATTTCATGGTTCAGTAAGAAGCAGAATTCCGTATCAACCTCTACTGCTGAGGCGGAATATATAGCTGCTGGGAGTTGCTACGCACAGCTACTCTGGATGCAAAGTCAACTTACTGACTACGGTTTCAACATGACATCTATTCCACTCTACTGCGACAACACGAGTGCAATTGCTATAAGCAACAATCCTGTCATGCACCCAAAGACGAAGCACATTGAGGTCAGGTATCACTTCATTCGCGATCATGTTCTCAAAAAGAATATATCTCTAGAACATGTTGATACTGAAGATCAACTGACAGACATTCTTACAAAGCCCCTACCTGATGCAAGATTTTTTGCACTACTCTTCCGATTTGTTATGCTTGACTTTTCTACATAGCTTCACTTAAATCAATCAACAGTATGTCTTCAGAACATGCATTGTGCGTTTATTGAAAGTAAAAGATTCATACCGAATTTAATCTTTAATCATACTTACTGCTTAAAGTGTCCTATGCATCTAATAAATACCAAAGTTTTGTAGTGGGAGGATGCTTGTGTTTCCTGACTGAAGTCGTTTAAGCCAACTTGATTAAAACTTATATGAAAAATCTTTTGTAGGATTTCATGATCTTATTTCTCATTCTCCACCACATGATTAATGCTGGTTCACTTAGATTGCTCTATTATCATGTATAGTTGAAGATATAAAATGGGTTAGCTCGGAATGTCTGGCGGATGTATATGTAGCCGCAGTCTGCTCAGCTTCTGAAGTGTATTTTCCTAAAAGGGTAGACAGCGCTAACTTTCTCTAAGCAGGAAACGTCAACCGAGAGAATCGCATGGTCTACGGGGGAGAAAATGCTTTATTAATAAATCTAGTAATACCCCTCGTATATGTCTCATGATCTCTTTCCTGGCTGTCTATCTGAGGGGGAGTCTTTCACTGAGAGGATCGCATGATCTAAGGGAAGCAAAAGCTTCATTTATTACCTCTGTAATGACCCCTTTTATGTCTCGGCTGCTCCTTCCTCTAAACTTTCACTTCCGGATCTGACTGGACATGCAATGATGAATCGGGATTGTGGCATGGTTGGATGTTTTTCTTTCCTCAACTGTGCATTTTAATCGAACAATCACCTTCCTGCTTTTGCCATGTGTTCATATTTCCAGTTTCACTCATGAATCCTAACTTGAGAAAATCATATGATTTTTAATTTATCTTAGCTATCACTGTCAGTATAAAGGTTTCACTATGTTGACCTATATGAACTTATGTGTTTATCAGCTGGCATATGCATTTTCTTCAGTAATTTAATCATAATTCATATGTATGTGTCTTGTTACTATTCTTCCATATGTATAAGTTCTATCTCCTTTTAGTTCGGATTATGATGTTCTCACCAAGACTATTTGATCCATATCCGTACTAACTTAACCTGTTAGTTTACTGTTTCTTTAGTGTATGTTTTCAGCTACAGGTTCAGATTCGCTTTGCACTTCAATGCTCTATCTTGTTTTGATGTCTCGGATTTGAAGTGTTGTGGTACTTCATATTCTCTCGGCATGAAGACAGCAAAGGAATCACATTTTTTTGGCACTCTCTTACTACGGCTATAGTCAGTCAGTCATCCAGACGATCTTTACATGGATTACCTTCCTCCGGATGACCATCGGTTCAATTCCTCCTGACTCTTGAAATTCTCATTTCGCGATAACTCATGTTGTTATCTTACATCGCGTCGTTTTTAGGAGGAATAATGATGGTTCATTAAATACACACCTCGAGCCTAGTATTTTACTTTTCCACAATCCGGAAGTATTGCCTACAGCTGTCATAAATACATGGCTATTACTGCTGCCACGTCACATTTTCATCCGGCAGTGCGAATACATCAAGTCTAATGACATCGGATAGTCAGGCGGATCACTGTTCATCTCGCTTAATCCCGAGACCTGCTTGCTTCCACGGAAAGAGTCCTATTTATACTACACTCAAGCAATGCACAAGGCTATTACCCCTAATTTACTAAAACCCTAAATCCTCGTTTGCTATCCTCTCACAAGACTTTAACTCCATCTTCTCTCACCTCCCAATCTTAATGGCAGCCCAAGCTCTCTACGGAGTTGTCCCTGGACACCTCGTCGACTGGTCCGGATTCTCCAATCCTCCGGCCTAGCTTGAAGAGGTTCACCAGCATCTTGCGTCCAGCAACCTCCTCGCCCTTGTCTCCACCCCGTCTGATCTTCTTGTCTCCGACGTCCTCACATTCTATCAGTCCTTCACCTCCAGTGATGAGTCTATCATCTCTGTGGTCCGAGGGTAACCTATTAAGATTACCTCTCAGGTGATTCGGGACGTCTTTCATCTTCTTGCCGGTAAAGACTTCAGGCCGAGCGCTGCAGCCATGGCTGCTTCAATGAGCAGTCCCAATAAGGTGAAGGTGTACAAAATGAAGTCCTTCCAGGGCCCTTATCGCTATATGGCCACCATACTAGGCCGGTGTCTTCTGGCTCGTTCCACGGCACTTGACTCCGTTCCGTACGATCTGCTGCTGGCGATGTACGTGGTTTTTGAGTCACTGCCACTTGACTGGGGCGATTTTCTCTTCCGGGTGATGCGGAACGGGAAATGGAATTCGTCTTTCAGACGAATACTTTCTCAAATATTCCAGCACCTTCACCTCGCACACTTCCAGGACCAACTGTGATTCCCTTCCCGGCGAACTTCTACTTCCGCCATCTTACCGCCGATGGGACACTCACTGTTCGCCGCCCTTCAGTCTCCCGTGCACTTGCTACTATCTCAGAACAGCAAGACAGTTCTGTTGGTGAACCCGTCGCGAGCTCGGTTCACAAAGTTAGTTATGCTCCCCGGTCCTTCCACTCCCGCATCCGGTCTGTTGCCGCTCTGGCACGTTCTCGCAGTTCGCTGCACAACGTTCGCGCTGATCCCTCCACTAGTGCAGGGCCCTCTCAGCTGCCCATCCATGAGGCTATCTCCTCCGCCTCTCCTGCTGATGCCCCTGCCCTTTTTCCCATTGCTGCTACTGCTGCCTCTGATACTGCTGCTGATACTCCCGCCTCCCTCTCTCCGGTCGCTGCCACTGTTGCTGTAGTTCTTCCGGACCTTCCCACCTCTCCTGCGGAAGCCTCTCCCGCTCACTCTCTGGACCTTCAGCACTACCTCGACCATCTACCTGCTGACCTCCTGCATGACTGCTGGCTGCACTTCAGCCTTGCTCTTACTGCTGACGTCTCAAAATCTACCCTCCGGGTGTTTTACATTCAACACACTCAAACCTCGAAAGAGATTCTTACTTGGAACTCTTACCACGGCTTTTTGTCGCCATCCATGCTATAGGCTGCACCTCCTGCTGCCTCCTCCGGACTTGCCCATGACGCACGGACACCTATCCCTGCTGAGGCTGGTCCCTCCTATCCTGCGGATATCCCTACTATTGACGTCTCCGGTCAAAGTGGATCTCCCGCACCTCTTGCTGCTGCTGCTGCACTACTACCGTCCTCTCCTATTGCCGGCGACTCTGCCCTGCGTACCCCTGCTCCTATTCCTGTGGGGGAGTCCTCTAAAGCACCTGCCTTTGTCCTTAGGCGCGCCTCCTTTGGCACGATTTTATTCGAAGCTGCTTTCTCTGCCCAACTCGATCGACTTCCGGAGGACAATCGTCTTCAAAACGAGGCCATTGCCACTTGTGTTAAGGCCATGGGTGCTGAGATTCTTTCTGCTTTCTCCTCCTCCTCTCTCTCTCCGCGAACCAGAAGCTCGATAGGATAGCCACGTCTATTCTGGGCTTGTCTACTTCCGTTACGGATTTAGCGCAAGTCGTGGCTCGTCCTTCCCGCTCTCACCGATCTGCCAAACCGGGGGAGAGAGTATTTGATCCTCCTTCCACTACTGGCGACACTCCACGAAAACGGTCTACACCTATTCTTCCTCTGGGTCTCCCAATGCCTAAACGCAGCCGCCGTTTTGCTACTGGCCAAACCAGCTCTCCCATTGCTGCTCCTGCTGCTCCATCCGGCACAATCACCTTCCTCCCATCATACGCGAAACTACATCCGGATGATGTTGATGGGAGCATACTTGCTGCTGCCAAGGCCTATGCCTCCTCCACTGCCGAGCGGAGATGTGTGTCTGTCCTGTCCCCCTTTGATCCTAATGACATCCGTACTTTGCTGTCTGAGGAGGGACAATTTTCTAATGACGACATTGACAACTACGCTCTGGCAATAAAGATGGAATGGAGGATGTTCCCCTCGTTATTTGAGGAAGGCCACAATTTTGACATTCTTCCTTGCTAGGTTGAGGATCAGTTCCCTGCTGTGGACACCATTCTTTCCTATATCAACGGTACATCAGAAAACAACAGACCCTGGACATCTCTGTCTACCGTCTTCATTCCTTACCGGGTCCACGCCCCACATTTCATGCTGAACGTGCTTCTGATCAAAGAGAAGAAGATCACGCTTATTGATTCTCATTAGGTTGTTGACCTTCAGATCAGAAAGAACCAAATGCTGAGCCTTGTTCGAACTTTGTCTGATGCGATCAGACAGAGTACTCTTTATGAAGATTTGGGTCTCCCTCCTTTTGATCAAGATGAAGTACTAAAGGGGATGATCCGGAATAGGAAGATTGTGCCTCAACAGCCCAATAGAACCAGTTGCGGAGCTTTTGTCTGCTACTTCTTGAAATCTGTTATTACATTTGATGATAACTGGAAAAATATCAACGAGTTTACCAAGGAGTAGACAATGGCACTTCGGGAGCATGCAACAAGATTAATCTTTAAATACAGTAAGCCATATGTACCATAGTTCTATCTATAGGCTTAATGTATTCTTGCTGACATTAGTGACTTGTTTTTGTTTTTGCTTTACTCTGTGTTTTTCTTGCTGCCTTACCGGATCAGATTACAAAGGATTTGGCATATCCATATCGGGGGAGATTGTTGGATCAAACCCGGAATTTGGATGATGCGGATCAGACCCTATGTCATTTTGATCCGGAGTTGTTTCATGTTTACTCAGTCTGTGCAGAAGATAAAACTCTATTTCGGACCTACTCTTGTGAGGACAAAGCTAAGGACAGGATACATAATCCTGATCCGGATCATCATGAGTGTCATTATTCACTTGGTATATAACCAAGTTATCATCCGGAGTAAGGACCCTTCGTGTGGACTAAACGAGTAACAAAATGACCAAGGAACCCGCGTCAATTAATGCGGAATAAGAAATCCGAGTCTAGCACTGATGCGGAGTAAGCTCTCCGAAACTACTACTCATGCGGAGTAAGGAAGCGCTGATGCGGAGTAAGCTCTCCGAAACTACTACTCATGCGGAGTAAGGAAGCGTTGATGCGGAGTAAGCTTTCCGAAACACTACTCATGTAGAGTAAGGAAGCACTGACATGGAATAAGGATTCCAGGACTTCATTCATACGAAGTAAGCAATCACTGACACGGAGTAAGGATCCGAGCTTCGTTCATGTGGAGTAAGGAACCTTGCGACGGACCAAGAAGACGCTGCTTCATCTCTCCAAGCCGCATTTAATGCTAGCAGCTCGCTACGTCCCGATGTAAGACAAACTCATTGAACACCTAAATTGTCTAACATGTGGAATACGTGAAGATGTGGATGCATTCTCAATGCAATTGGAATCAAGCAAAGAATTCAATATACTTATATTTCCAATACTTCGAGCTCCACATCCGCAGCAGTTAAAGCAGTATCAACTTCCAAGAAAACTTTAATGCTCCACTCAGCTCGGAAAATGCAGTTCCAAGATAGATTCCTAGGATGTCTATATATACCTGAAGTAATGTAAATATATAGAGACGTGCACGCATACTAGAACATATATATATTTTTGAAAGACCATACAGAGACTTTAACAGCCATTGTGTGTGTAACTGTATAACTGAGTGTCGTTGTAATCAGCTGTAAAAATGCTGTTCATTTGTTGTAGTTATCCTCTGATAATAAAACAACGTAATTCCACTATATCTGGTTATCATCAGACTTAGTGTTGTGCCTGTGAGAAGAGAAGAGTTTTCAAAAGAGCCTATTCACCCCCCTTTAGGCTCTCCGGGACCAACATGGGAGAAAGAGAGAGAGACTCCCAACGGGCGTCATTTGTGTTTCACGTTGGGTGAGAGAGAGAGAAAGAGAGCGTAAAGAGAGCTTGGAAGAGGAGTTGGCCGAATTGGAGATTGGAGCTTGGGTTTTGAGGTTGATTCATCTATGAATCTTTACCAAGTAGGTGTTCCTAATTTTTTGTCTTGATTTTGTTCTTGAATATGTGTGATTTGAGCATAATCTGTAAATTTTAGCATGAACTATAGGTTTTGGGGGAAACCCAATTTTGGTTAGATCTAGCGATTTAAGTATGTCAAAATATGGTTAACATCTAATACATAGTTGTAAATATGTATTTCTGTGATTTGGGCTTGTATAAACTGGGTATTTCATGAGAATTGAGAAGTCAACCATGGAAACCTATACCTAGATCTAGAACGGTAATTTATGTATATATATATATATATATATATGTGGTTACTCTGCAGTTTAGAGGCATTTAGGATGCATTATGTGGTGTAAATTGTAGTTTGTTATGTAAAATGTGAGTTTGTGATCGTCTGGGGGTCGATGGGTCTCTTATAGACGAAGAACAGGCTAAAACGATGATGAACAATACCCTTGGCATGTTGAGGTTCGAAGGGTCAAAGGTTGAAGGCTCGAAGTTCAAAGTGTCAGTAGGTTCGAAGGTCGAAGGTCGAAGGGTCGAGGGTTAAAGGTTGAAGGTCAAAGGTCAGAGCTTTGAGTCTTCGAGTCAGAGCTTCGAGTCTTTGGGTCCGCAGTTCTGCAGTACAGTTCTATAGTATATTTTTAGTTCCAAAGAACTATTTATATTGTAAACCTTTATGCTCAAGTAAATTACTTAAGTTACAATGTAAATAAGGAAAACCCCCCCTTTCGGATTCAAAGAAAAATACTAGAAAATCAAATTCTTACTCCTTCAGAATGTGAAAAATGGAAATTAACACTGAATCTCGGAAAAATCTAGTTTTTGGTTGAGGTGACTACGTGGAAAGAGGGGTTAGACCTCTCAGAAAAGTCTCAAAAAATCAGGTTATCTTAGTTATGATATGAGAAACCATTGCTGAGACTTTTTATTGCAAGAAAACAACTTCTACGAAAATTCTCTCTTTTGGGTTAAAACACGATGATAGATTTGTGATTGGCCTCTGTTACAGAGGGAGTATTGTGAAACCATAATGTCATACTTGGGTTGATTTGTTGATGATGGGCTGGTCAATCGAGGTCTCCAATATGGCTGGTTGACAGTGGAAGGTCCCATGGGTGGTTGCTTTTATGCTATGTTCCCACTGTGGCGGGTAGGCTGTAAGAGCCTTGGCCTGTGCTGATCAGCTAAGTTGTATAGTTTGTGTGACTTGATTGTGTGGACCTTGTGTGTTTATGCTTTCATTTGTATTGCATAGTACTATGTTGTGTGGATGATGTTGCTGTGTGTGTTTATGCTTTCATTTGTATTGCATAGGACACTTTGTACATTATTGTGTGGTTAAGAATTCACTGGCACATGTATACATGAGTAATGTGTTGTAGGTCACCTACTGAGCCTTTGTGCTCACCCTATGTTGCTATCTTAACTTTCAGGTTCAGGCAGAAGGTAGCCTTAGGGTTTGTAGTTGAGCAGATAGAGCAAACCAAGCCTTGTTGATGTATGGGACTAGGACCATTTTGACTATTTCGTATTATTATTGTATTTTCTCCCAGACAGGTCCATGTATGCTATACTATGATGATATTTTATTGATATTCCATTCAGTTGCATGGTTTTGAGAATATACAGGAATACTCCTATTGTATGGTTGTACAGGTGCATTAAGGTAACACCTGTGATGTGCCTCTTTTGGTGCTAGTTACTAACCCCTTGCCCTCGAGTGCGGGTAGGGAGTAGTCATGTGCCCAGTTTCAGATCTCATGGAGTTGGGGGCGTGACATAGTGAGTGTGTTTTGAAGCAATATTACTTTTGTAATTGCATATAGAAGAAAAGAGAGTTAATCTCGTTATAATAAGGACAAAATCCTACTGTACTGAGATTATAGTATATTGGACTCGATATAGGTATACATCGAACTACCGTAGAATAGATCACATTGATCGAACCACATATATTGTGTATTTGTATTTTATTCTCTTTCATATCTAGTGCTAATGTGATTCTGCACAAGGTACTAAGACACCACCTTACAAACAAATATATCTGAGGTTAATCTCTCAAGAAACCTACACTCTTTGTTAAGAGGTAAAACTAAGAAAAATAGTTCTAGCATACAGACTTATCTCCCATATCTGTATATAATTGAGAAACTTGTTAAGAGCTATGTTGGAATTTTGGAAATATTACATTTACGAAACAAAAAAAATAGATCCATTTTTTGTATTCAAATACAAAAAACTTTATTTGAATACAATAATCAAACAGTCTTAAAATTCATGTTTTTTGTTTTTGTTGACCGAAAAACTTGTTTTCATATTGAATTTTAATTTTTCATGAGCTATTTGACAAGTTTGATTTAATTTTTCTATTTCTATTCTGATTGAGTTTTTTTCAATAGAAATTGTGAGCATCCAATCACACTCAGAAAGCTATTTTAACTAATCACTTTTATGTTATATAAACCAATCATACGCAAGCCAAAAACTTCCATGTATATGGTGAGCTATTTAGGGAGTTACATAAATTAAAGAACCGCGATCCACTGGTAGGGTACGGAGTCATTTAAGGAGAGGATCGGAGATGCACTGATTTTTTTTCCAACATAAGCCATAGAACTCTTGAGCTTTTGGGATTGGTCCCCCATTTGGACTAGCATGGAATACTCCAAAACAGTTAGGTGAGGAATAATTGCACTCATACAAATAATTACACCCCCCCCCCCCCCCCCCCCCCCCCCCCGTCAAGAATCACGTTCACACATGCACCATCGTTATATAATAAAGGAAGGCCTTGGCCAATGTGCAACAGAAGCAGGTAATGCGTCTCTGGCAATTCATCGCAGAGGAATTTCGCCAGCAGAAACTGCGGAACACAGAAGAGAACACTACTACGAGACAGAAAGTTACAATTGGTCCTGCACGAGCCATGTATTATAGGTTGAGGGCATGCTGACGAAGAAGAGGCATGATGATTCCTCATGAGTTATGATCAAGGAATTTTTTTCCTACAAACATGGATTATTATTATCTTAGGATCGTATGAGCCATTGAGCCCACACGCTGCAGGTGCCATTACCATCATCACCATCCATCGTCCATTATCCATCCATCAGCGTCCTGGTCACTCAGCCACTCAGCCGACGCGTAAAACGAGAGTTGTTAAACGCATACAAGGCCTCAGTTCATTGTCATGACCACCCACTCAGCTGTCTTAAATCGAAGGGTCACCTATATTTCCTCTCTACGGCCCAACCTTTTTAGGCACTACGGCCTGCCTTCCCTGTTTAGGCCATTCATACCCTTCTCATGACCGAATCACCCTACGTCGGCAACCCAAACCTAGTGCCTCAGGTCGTGTTTGGTGACACACTTCCATATTCGTATTACGTGTCCTCCGGAAACTCAGGTTAAGCGGATATACCCAGAACTATAGGTAATAGGGTTAACTGAGGTTAAGTTGATATTCCAAACTCGGAAGGGTTTTACATTATCCTTATTAATTATTTTACAACTCACCTATACTAAAATATAAAACAGGAACAGCTGTTTTGATGTTTGCTATAGAACAGCTGTTGTTTGCGTGCTAGCCTTGATCATTCCATTTTTGGTAGGCTGGTAGCAACAAAGAAGCTAGTCATTTAAAGGAACAAATAGAAAGTCTTCTGCGCGGCAGAGGTGTTTCACACTGAAAACAGAACCATCCAAACAGAACTTTACGAGGAAACATCCAATTTGACGTTCCCTGGTTAGTTGACTAGGTCAACAACCTTTAAATGATAGATGTGTCTGAAACCGACAACAAATATAACATAGATTGGATTAAAAAACTGATCATGGTGCCGAAACAAAATGCTAAAACTGATAAATTACCCCCCAAAACCCAGACTTCTAATTTCTGAACCCGGACATTTCTCCGTGTTTTTATCAATCCAGAGCCACAGATTTACACAACCATAATAGAGAACCCCAAATAGCAAGTATACCACATTGCCAGACGCATTTCACACTTCATAGTATGATACTAACAGTCGTTGTTTGGACTCTTGTAGTCTATACCCACCTAAACAAGGGCCCAAAATAATTAATAAGGGAAGAGAAAGTGATCATCACTTGAAACCCTTGCCTGGCATGGAAATGGCGAGGTCCGGCCAAGCAAAGCAGTCTCCGTCCGCCAACGCACTCTCACTACCGTTGAACTGCCAAGAGCTGTAATCGTCGGTAGAAGAAACGCCGTAGCTGCCTCCTTCCCCGTGGCCGTCCACGCTTAAAGCATCTCCGATGCCGGCATCCTGATACGGCCAGAACCCACCGCCGCGTCCTAACCCGAGTCCCATGTCCTCAAAACCCGTACCGAGTCCCAACCCGAAAGGTCCTCCCATCTCCATAAACGCAGACGAACCCGGTGCCCCCAGGAGTGAGGTGAAGCTCCTGGCGGTGTACGCGGGAGCCGTCGTAGGAATTTCCTGTCCGAGACCGACAGACGCGGAGGTTGGGGTCTCGGGTGTCGGGTCGTGGACTGAAGAAGCCGATGAAGGTGACGTGGCAGCGGAGACGGCGATTCGAGAGCGCTTGTTGTTCCTGCGGGTGCCACCGCCGACGGGAACTTTGCGGAGGGTGCCGCCACGTGTCCAGTAGCGGCGGCAGGCCTTGCAGAAGTGGCGGGGCTGCGAGAGGTTGTAGTTGTTGTAGTAGCAGAACTTGGTGTCGGTGGAGTCGCAGCGCGGGCAAGGCAGCTGCTCCGGTTCCAGAGGGAACGCGGCGCCACCCAAACCGGCCAGGGTTTTCAACGGCTGCCGCCTCTCGCCAGAATCCATAGCCGGCATGACGTCGTATGATGATCGGACTTAGGGATGTTTGGCGCTTGGGTTGGATGATGAAGTGAATAATAATATTAGGACTTATTTGAGGTTGTGAGAAATGGAAAGGGGTTTATATTGAGGAGAGACTGGAAGGAAGAGGCTATTGTTATGGTCGGCTGAGCCTATAGGTAGCTAGGCTTTGTTTTAAGCGGTATTGTTTAATTATTTCTCGATAGATTGTTTCGGAATGGATTATTTATTAATTATTATATACGGAGCTTCCTTAATTAGCTATTGTGCTTGTTAATGTGCGTTCCACTTGTGATGATTGAACTGAATGTCGTCGTTGCGTATGACGATATATGAGTTACGGCAGGTCGTTTACCAAATTCGGTTGTTGTTTGGAATTTTATTTGAAAAATAAATTTAAATAAATTATTTTTAAAAACATTTTTTATTATGAAATAACAGTCGGTAAAATACGTATAGTCACATTGCTTGAATTATATTATTATTTTAAAAAATAATTATAGCCATTCAACGGACAGATAAAATGCATGAATTATTCAAAATAATTTTTAAATTAAATGATATATATTGAGTTGATTATTGTTTTAATTACTAATTTATTATATATCTATATACTAAACGACGTTCCCCAACGAGACATATCTAACAGTGTGCTTTCTTTTTATAAAATCAACATCTATTTCATACGTACGGAAGATAATCAATTTTTGGCGGGATGAGGATTTTTAAACATCTTAGTGCATTAGTTAATGTAATAGTTAAAGGAATATTTGATTAATTTTTTTTTAATGATCTAATTATTTTATTATTAAAAGTAAAAATAAAAGTTAAATTTAATTTTTACTTTTGCTTTAACTAAATATGTCATTTAAGCCAATAATTTTAATACCACACCTATCCTTACCTCTCCTTGTGTTGCTCTCCCATCCACAACCCCAGCGTCACTCCCTCCCTAGCCCCCCTCACCCTTTTCTCTGTATCAGCCCCTGTCACCTCCTCTCCCTTCCTTGTTTGTCTTGCAATCATACAAGAAATAGCCAAAGGGTTAACATATTTGCACGATGCCAATCCAAAGAACTACACAACCAGGTGAAGGCAGAAGAGATTTTGGGGGCGTTGAAGATAGGGTTGGCTTATGTGGATGAGAACCCAGAAAAGAAACCCCTTCTCCCATCACCCCTTTCCTCCTCCCTCTACATCACCCTTCATCGCCCCTATTTTTGGCTACGATGATGTCGCCACGGTCGCATTTTTAGTGCTTCCACTATTGGATCCCTATCGGCCTCCTCTCTCTCTTCCACCTCATCTTCTGCGTCTCCATCTCGTAGACCTTGTGCTGCATCAACGCCTTCAAGTAACAATGCAGGTGTCGTAAGCTCACCGACCGCCTCCGCTGCTTCCAAATGTGCCATGGCAGTCCTCAACGCGAGTCAAATTTGGGAAAGAAAAGAATTAGGAATTAGGGATTTTGGATAGATATAAGTTAATGGTAAATTGGAAAGAATGATAGCTATGCAGGTGTCGTATACCATTGGAGCATCATTAGGTAAAAGAGTACTGTAGCAAGCTAAAAATAACTTTAGCTAACTAATTTAGCTTGCTAGCATTGGAGATACTCTAACTAATTTACCTTCCCGAGAGACATTGGGTGATATTCCTCTGTTAATATCTAACTCAAGATACTACTCTGTTCCTCAGATGGATAATCATAAACTTCTTAATGGGAGTTTTTTTTGGCTTAGCTATAAGCTCCTATCCACTACACTCTCCAGAGAGCTAACTAGTCGGAAAACTGGCTTGATTAAATGAGAGCATCCCTGGTTAACATGACTTTTTAGAGTGGACCGAGGGCCCGATAACACGAGGAGGTGTATGCTTCAAGTAAATCTAATTGTTCGGGACACATATAGATTAGTTTCGTCCTATCTTGGGTTTATCAAGAGAACAGCTTCAGGTATAGCTAAATCCCATTTTCATCATCAAGCCCACAACTAATGACGTGCAGCCTGCATTTAACCGAGTTGGTACGTCTGAATTCCGAAAGAACTCCCATCAGTCTCCCACATTACTATCCGCACTAGGTATGTTTTCCACATTACTTTTCTCTAAGTAGCATGAATGTTAATCCATCTCGCACTACTGGGAGACGTCTCAGTTGCACTTGATTGCTTCTGGATGTGACATCCTCTTCCACTTGATTTCCGTAACGTCCCCATTTCATCGTCAATTGGGCTTGGAGAAACCAAGATCGTTCCATGCATTCTTTACGACTCCCGCAATGCCACTCTACCCCTTCCACTTAGATACTCCACCATGGAACGTCTTCCAACAACTTGGTAGATACGATACGTGCAAGACTTTAACCTGGTTGACCCATATCTCTTATGGACTCCCTCCTTGTTCGAGTAACGAGGACCACACATATCCTTTTGTGAGAGTGCTTGGCGATCTTTGGGGTAATAGGCTTACAACAGTTCTAATATCACTTTGTCACGAGGTAAGGGTTTTCACTTGTGCATGTCACTCTCTGAATTTTCAAACTCGAGAAAACTGAGTGGTGACTCTCCTTTACCCATCAGGTAGGGCAAAGGGTCAGATTGAATAACAAACTACACGGAATAATCAAATCAAGTATCCACCATATAATAATAATTGAATCCACATACTCAATATTTAAAACCATTTAAACCTATTACAAACTTTATTTTATAACCAATTAATTCAAATCCTCCCTTTGTAGGGTTACATTGGCTCAATCAAAACAACTCAATACAAATTCATACAAAAAAAGAAAAATAATAAAACATAAACTCTAAAGGTCTCCTCATTGATGTTCCACCTAACTCTGGTAGGCACTTGGAAGAAAACACAAAACATAAACACAAACACAAACATGAGAGGTGAGCAACCCTAGTTTAGTAGAGATCATGTCACCTCAACCCATCTCATGCTCGTAAACTCTACATCAATAAGTGCATGTAGGTGCTTGTCACGTGTCCACAATATAAATAAATTAAACACTTATATTAATACAGATACAACCAGCCTTCATAAATCAATCAAGGCATAAACAGACCAGACAGGTCTCATCCTTAATCACACACATCCTCATAGTCACACAGACTTTCAACCACATGTCCATCCACAACAAATACAACATAACACACTTTACAACAAACAAAATAGGTTAAAGATCCCCACATAGTACAATTCTATCGCATTGCAAACCAATTAACATACTGCATCTTACCTCACCATAATACATTTTAGTACTTAAACATGACATTACTCAAGCAAATCTTAGAGCACTATTCAATACATGAAAGCCTCGTTTAGTTATTTACTGGGTAATTTATAAGTCCTCACATGAACCTTAGGGTCCCCACAAAGCTCTACCACGACAATAGCAAGAAGAAAGAAAACGAGACTAGCATCCACCACCAGCCACAGAGGACACCACAACGGTGGTGACTGGCCGATACTCAGCTACAGTAGAACCACATTAGCTACAGCAAAAAAACATATGCCAAAATAACTGTCTATAAGTCACGACTGAGGGGAAACGGCCACAACCGAACCTCTCAGATGGTAAATCTTGCTCTTTATCGGCCATGACTGAGGGAAACCAGTCACGAGTGATCCTCCTTGTCACGCCCCGGATTTCCAACCCGAGGAAACCGGTACGTGACTCTCCTTTTACCCACACGGAGGGTAAAGGGGTTAGGATACAAACCAAGAATATCACATTTTAAACATCCACAACATTCAAGAAAGTAATGTTCATAAAAGCAATCCAAACCAGTTCATTACAACAAAATCCTTTCCAATCCCATCCCCACTGGGGTTACATCAATTCCCATAAGAGAAACAAAACATAAATGGAAGAGAGTAAAAATAATTATGGTCTTCCACCTTGGTGTATCCACCTAACGCCTGTAAGTCCCTGGAAAACAAACAAACACAGTAGGAGGGGTGACCAACCACAGCTCAGTAGGGATCATGTCTCCCCAACCGATCCCATGCTCCTAGCATCTACATGCCATGTGTACAAGTGCAGTGCCGTGTTACAATAATTTCAACAGACATAATAACAACCACATCAACAATTACAATCTTCCACTGCCACACAGGCTAATAAAACACATCTTAAGCAAGTAGTTTAACCGCCTCTTCAGGCCACTGATTTAACCGCCTCTCAGGCAAAGTAGTTTAACCGCCTCTTCAGGCCACTGGTTTAACCGCCTCTCAGGCAAAGTAGTTTAACCGCCTCTTCAAGCCAGATAGCACAGTCAAGCACACAACACACACCACGGTCACTCAAGCATACAACCAAACACTTGGTGTGCACCCGTTTACAAGTGCACAAACCCAGCCATTCAGGCCATAGAACAAACACCCAGCATACATACATACACTAAACCACAAGTCCAGCCACACAGACATATTACCAAACACGTAATGGGCATATACACACAGCTAAACTTACACAGGCATTTCATCAAGCATATAGCATGTAATCCACAGAATCACACCAAAATGCCACTGAAGGCCAACATCCATATAGGAGATCACACCTATATGGATTACATATGTATATATAACAGATATAACCCATAATCTGCCCTAGAACCCTAGGACAGAGGAGGATTTAGGAAGAACAGAACCCCTACCTTGTGTGTTCTCCTGCTCTCGCTTCCACGCAAGACTCCGACCACCCACGCAAAACGCTCCGGCAGCCACCAGAAGCTCTCCTTCCCTCTCTCTCCCTCTCCCTCTCTCTCTCTCTCTCTCTCTCTCTCTCTCTCTCTCTCTCTCTCTCTCTCTCTCTCTCTCTCTCTCTCTCTCTGCGACGGCTGGTGGAGCAACAAACCCTAAACCTAAAACAGAGGGGCTTCTCCTCCTTATATAGACAACACAACATCAAAACGACGTAGTTTTGATTAAGTGAATCCCAGCATCAAAATGACGTAGTTTTGATGGAACAAGCTATGACCTTTCCACATCCATACACACCAAAATATTCACAATTCCAACATGGTCCTTTGGGAAAAGATGATTAGAATGACAAAACCAAGGTAACCATGCAAAAACATGCCTGCACGCCAATTTGCACGTGAATTCCCCAATTCACGTGCAACTCCAAATGCACTCCAAATGCGCTCAAACTTCACCCCTAGCCTCCTTGCATCATGTAGAAGACAACCACACTTGCACGTGAATTGGACCCATTTCACGTGCACCTCACATACATGTCCGTTTGGCCTGAAACTTCTGTTGTAGATAGAGGACATCATTTTAAGCATCTTTCCTTTTGCACGTGAATTCATTGGAGTCCATTCACTAGGTCAAAATCTAGAAAAACTCTACTCAGAAGGCAAAACTGTGACTAACTCAAGGTACGGGTCCTTACATCCTCTCCCCCTTAAGACTTTTCGTCCTCGAAAAGAAATGACATACGAGGAAAACAAACACAAGCTACCCATTTGCCACCCGGCAAGCCACCACATCCAAATGGGTCATACACCGCACACAGCACATAACAAAGTACCACCATAATCCATAACCACAATAATGCATATAACACATATCCGCATGTCACGAATACACATCTCAAAACACATCACAAATAAGAACACATGTCTTTAAAAGACAATACAAATACACCAAATCGTACACAACTAATACAAAAAAACACAAAACACATCACTATCCCTTGGCCAACAGCCACCTCCCACGCTTAAGATTGTTCGTCCTCGAACAATTCTGGGTGCTGCTCACGCATCATGGACTCACATTCCATGTCTCCTCGGCAGGACGTGTCGGCCCCTAAAAGACAACACACCTTCCAAAACGCACATGCTGATGCACATCGTCCACAACCATTCACATACCCGCGACCGAAGATATCACACCATAACACACATGAAGGCACGTACCCACAGACCCAATACAACACAGCATGATAGGGAAACATATTCGAATCTCACAAACAATCCTTGTTCTCCTCACCTAACACATGTCACAAGTATTCACATGTCACGACGGTGTACGACATATACGCCCATCCCCAACACGTATGTGTAACAAATCACATAGGTCACAGACCAACTCACATTATAAACACCACTACAAGAAACAAGGCACAAACAAAACACTACTACACGTTTAATGTTCCACTGCCCACTCGCTGACACCATACAAACTCAGCCGCAGGGAGTTTCCTCACAACCTTCCCACCTTTGGACGGTTCGTCCCCGAAAAGAGAAATCAAGTAGTAAACATCACGAGAAGATCAAAGCAACACATAACACCCATGATCACAACAAGAACTAGAGCTTGGCCAATTAGTGTGCTGACAACAACTCATGTGAGCAAGTCTGACAACAGTGAGGTTAAGAAACCTCCCACGGATTCATTAAGACCCTGACAACCGAACAAGGCCAACACCACAAGCCTATGCGTGAAACATTCATTCGCTAGAATTCATATGAGTGAACGAGAAGTCACTGCATCGACATAGCAGGGTACTCGGCGTTAGATGCCTACTCGTGTCACAATAGGACCAACACTCCACAACGTAAAATACCTAACAATGACACCCCTGAGATTTGATGTCAATGGACACTAACAATTTACAACGCAGCCACACTCCATATGTAGACCTTACCCTGACAGCAAACACAAAGAGGTCACAAGGAAACACAAACAAACAAGAGAAAAGCATTATGCAAACCACAATCACAGTCCCACACAGGGATATCACCACAGCAGCACCTGCATCACAGCTGAAACCGTCTCACTTTATAGCGATACACGCAACAACAGAACCCAACCAATGCCAAAGGGAACTCAAGATGACTTACAATCCAGGACACAACTATAGCAGGATGAAGTTTGCTCTCCACCAATTCGGTCACAGTCAACAAGACGCCCAACAGAGTCCAAGGAGTAACTCAAAACAACAAATGCAGTACCATACACAACCACAGCAAGACCAAAATCCACCATCCTGCTATCACCGGTCACCGACCGTGAGGATCGACTAAAAGAAGTCTCGTGGAACCGGAACGGAACCAGGAACACTACACGATAATAGCTCTCGGACACTTCGTGCTAGCATCCTTGATCACGGTTAAATAGGTATCCACTAAGGTCCCACAGCCTGCATACTAACTGAGGCATACACTACAACCCAAGTGTTAACGCCTTTCCGAGTCGGCAAACACCAAACGCAATGAAGTGGAACTTATCAGTGCAGTATAACTAACACAGCTCTCTCTCTGACCAGGAAAAATCCCCCCACCTGCAACAAGACAATTGATCCCTCTGTGTCACCATTCACAGGTCACAAGGGAGTTCTTTGCCTCTATGACATACTCCACCTCATGGCCTACCAACTCCCCTATACCAACCATCGCGTTCCATCTCGATACACCAACAAAAGTCTCAAATACACCGACACCTTGATGGCGTGAACCATCTCACTTACCATGTGATACTACACATGAAAGGTTTTCGAGGAGAACAGATATAGATCACCCGCCTACCACCACCGCTCCAAAACATACACCCTTGTGATATCCGCCCGACATAAATCTCTTCCCAGGGAGTAGCACTAATACCCTTTTTAAGCAAAAACGGCCGACTGACTCATAAATAACACTAATACCCTTTTCCTAGCTTATCAACACTTTAATATTAAACATCACACCAGATAAGGAATAATATTAATAACATCGCATCCAACACTTTTCTTCATCCCCACACCACAGTTAATATGCCACTACACCACGCCTCATCCTCCTCTACACATATGTGTCACAACACCCTCACGTAGCAACTCTGCTATATGCCTTTACCGCAGATGCAACACATACAACAACACAATACCACATTTTTCAAAGACACAAGCAATGAAACACAAAACACCTGACGAGTAGAACGTACCAGCCATACACCTTCTCTCCTCCTCTAAGCCTACTTCCCACAAGATACGAATCAAAGGAATGGCCTTACCATGCCAAAGTACACCCTCCGCCCCTAGAGAAAGATAGCCCGAACAAGGCTTGCCAAATCTCACTTGCTTACCTCTTTTTACCAAATTGATGCACCGGGCAGAACCCTCAAAACCCACTCATAGCCGCTAGTTCATTTCTAGAACACCGCACATTTCATACATGCACAAACTGGTTTCACAACATATCTGTTTTACATTACTCGGTGTTTTCGACACACCATAAGCACGACACATGGCTACTGCTTGGCCATCTGAGAACCCATAACACCTATATAATCACTAATCAAGAACTAGCAACGACCACCCTAGCCAACAAGTCAACACCTCATGGACCCAAGGAGCGGCTATACTAGCTGTGTTTTCCTCCTTCAACCACAACACTTGGAAAGGTAACCATAGGAATATCCCTTTCATGTAGTATTCCAACACATACCTCTATCCGCATAAAAACACATTTCTATTACTCAAGGTTGCCAAGGAGGGGTCACACAACAACCCACAAGCCATCACCTCACACCTCAAGCTCTACTAGCTAGCAGTCTAAATTTCCTCCCACTAAAAAAAAGGTTGCCTACAAGATTTGGTTACTTTGATTATCCACATGTGCCAAAATTGAATATCACTCAATTATAAAATCAACACCCATATTTTTTTATTAGTTACTCATTATTCTTCCAGCGTTATGAATCTATATTTACTCTTTTTACTTATTTATTTCCTAACAGGTCACCAACCACATCCATTCGAAATGCTAACTCAAATGTGACATGATAAAGTCCACCCTGCCTCACATAACTAGTACGAGACTCAACTGACAACCCACTAAAGGGGCACGATACCACCAATGAAGTTCTGTCTTGCTCTTCTACGGGCCTCACTAGCTAGTCCTCCAACATCACTCCCGGTCCTACCAAGACAGATTGTACGAAGACGTCCTACTTTTCCACAGAGGCGACACCGGTACTGCTTCTTGGCACACTCTCTTTTCCAATGTCCCGGTTGTCCACAGCAAGCGCAACCTTTTGGGAAACGGGGCTCAAACGGGAGTGTTGAGGGCTGACAGCCCTCGGCGTACCTCGCTCCTGATCAGTTGTCGAATTGCATCCCTCACCTCTGGAATAATCGAGCTCAAGACGCCAACCTTTGCCGTGATTAGTCTATCACCTTCAGCCTGCAGCTCTCTCACTTGCCCAACCTGGGTCGCGGCCTCCTCTGTTACCTCAATAGTCGCACGGCTTATAGTTTCCAGAAACATTGGTTAAGCGAAAAGGTAGCGCTCCAGATTAACACTAAATGATCTCAACAATCGCGAGACCACTACCGACTAAGCAGCTTAAGCTGTAACACGCATTATTACCACACAAATTTACAAATTTACCAAACAAATTTCACAGACTATACAAATTTACACTCCATCGCACTGCTCATAACCTCGTTTATTGCACACCATGCCAAACAAATCACATGCTCAATCATTCACAGAACACCAACATTATTACATATTTAATTTAATGTATTTATTTATTTTTTTTCTTGATTATTATTATTTTATTTTATTAACAGTTCACATTTCACAAGCTTCACGTTCACAAGCACTCAGTTTCAATACCACAATTTTTTTTTTCATGTCTTCATGCTCAAACCATCACAAATTCTTTTCCATGTTATCACGTTCAAACCATTTATCCATGCAATTACACACACTGCACACATTTCAGTTCTCATTAAACCACATTGCACAAACAACAATTCCACAAGCACACAGCTCAAGTTGTCATAAAATCAGAGTTAATCAGAGTTGCACAGATTAAAACATGTTCTTCATATTTTCTCTCACATGCTTTATCTCGGTTACCCATACAGTCACACAAAGACAACAAATGCAACTAGTGCCCTAATGCCAATGCATGCAAACCCTACCTCAGGTCTGGACTACCCCAAGTACATCTTAGAGGCTCAAAGAGGACCATGTTGATCAGGCATGTCCCTCCAGGCTTCTCCAAAGGACTCAAGATTACCAGATCCGCCCACTACCCTAGGCCAACTAGACCATGCTCTGATACCATATTGTCATGCCCCGGATTTCCAACCCGAGGAAACCGGTACGTGACTCCCCTTTTACCCATACGGAGGGTAAAGGGGTTAGGATACAAATCAAGAATATCACATTTTAAACATCCACAACATTCAAGAAAGTAATATTCATAAAAGCAATCCAAACCAGTTCATTACAACAAAATCCTTTCCAATCCCATCCCCACTGGGGTTACATCAATTCCCATAAGAGAAACAAAACATAAATGGAAGAGAGTAAAAATAATTATGGTCTTCCACCTTGGTGTATCCACCTAACGCCTGTAAGTCCCTGGAAAACAAACAAACACAGTAGGAGGGGTGAGCAACCACAGTTCAGTAGGGATCATGTCTCCCCAACCCATCCCATGCTCCTAGCATCTACATGCCATGTGTACAAGTGCAGTGCCGTGTTACAATAATTTCAACAGACATAATAACAACCACATCAACAATTACAATCTTCCACTGCCACACAGGCTAACAAAACACATCTCAAGCAAGTAGGTTAACCGCCTCTTCAGGCCACTGATTTAATCGCCTCTCAGGCAAAGTAGTTTAACCGCCTCTTCAGGCCACTGGTTTAACCGCCTCTCAAGCAAAGTAGTTTAACCGCCTCTTCAGGCCGGATAAAGACATCAAGCACACAACACACACCACGGTCACTCAAGCATACAACCAAACACTTGGTGTGCACCCGTTTATAAGTGCACAAACCCAGCCATTCAGGCCATAGAACAAACACCCAAGATACATACATACACTAAACCACAAGTCCAGCCACACAGACATATTACCAAACACGTAATGGGCATATACACACAGCTAAATTCACACAGGCATTTCATCAAACATATAGCATGTAATCCACAGAATCACACCAAAATGCCACTGAAGGCCAACATCCATATAGGAGATCACACCTATATGGATTACATATGTATATATAACAGATATAACCCATAATCTGCCCTAGAACCCTAGGACAGAGGAGGATTTAGGAAGAACAGAACCCCTACCTTGTGTGTTCTCCTGCTCCTGCTTCCACGCAAGACTCTGACCACCCACGCAAAACGCTCCGGCAGACACCAGAAGCTCTCCTTCCCTCTCTCTCTCTCTCTCTCTCTCTCTCTCTCTCTCTCTCTCTCTCTCTCTCTCTCTCTCTCTCTCTCTCTCTCTGCGATGGCTGGTGGAGCAACAAACCCTAAACCTAAAACAGAGGGGCTTCTCCTCCTTATATAGACAACACAACATCAAAATGACGTAGTTTTGATTAAGTGAATCCCAGCATCAAAACGACGTAGTTTTGATGGAACAAGCTATGACCTTTCCACATCCATACACACCAAAATATTCACAATTCCAACATGGTCCTTTGGGAAAAGATGATTAGAATGACAAAACCAAGGTAACCATGCAAAAACATGCCTGCACGCCAATTTGCACGTGAATTCCCCAATTCACGTGCAACTCCAAATGCACTCCAAATGCGCTCAAACTTCACCCCTAGCCTCCTTGCATCATGTAGAAGACAACCACACTTGCACGTGAATTGGACCCATTTCACGTGCACCTCACATACACGTCCGTTTGGCCTGAAACTTCTGTGGTAGATAGAGGACATCATTCTAAGCATCTTTCCTTTTGCACGTGAATTCATTGGAGTCCATTCACTAGGTCAAAATCTAGAAAAACTCTACTCAGAAGGCAAAACTGTGACTAACTCAAGGTACGGGTCCTTACACTCCTCTCCTAACCTATACATGCCCTGTTGTCCACGGATGAAGAGGTCCAGCCGTGATTGATCGATGATTCCTCTATTCTTTAGTTCTTTAGGCTATTCTTCAACCTGTTATATCCCCCTCAACCCCTAACCTTAAAAATCGACTTTTACCCTCCTCTTAACACAAAAACAATCCTCTAAAATCATTAAAACATAATCACATCGCAACAGTAACCATAATAGACACATATAATTCCATTTAAATGCAACATTCATATATGAGATCACACACACGAATTTACATACACACACTCATACTTATATATATAGTCCTAACACGAATTTTAGTTCTTAAAACATGTTTTAATCTACTAATTAAACTACCAAAAAACAGGTAAGATAAAGAGAGGGGTACCGATTCCCTACCTTTTTCATGGTTGATTGCAGCCCAAATTGCAAGAATTCGTCCTCCAAGTTCCCAACGTCACCCTCTCTCTCTCTCTCTCTCTCTCTCGCAAGAACACAGGAAGAACAGGTGATGGCTAGGTTAAGGTTTTGCAGTGATGCTTCCCCCTTTTATGCTTTTTATTAATTAATTAATTTTAAATAATAAAATATCACAAAAATACCCTCTTAGGCCCCAAACTTTGAATTATGCCAAATTACTGTCAAAACGCTCCATTTGACGAGTATATTGTCATGTAGATATTCTCTTTCTCGAATTTTAACCTAAATTTAAAAACTACATGAAATATTAGAAGGTTACAAGAATAGTCTTTCTAGGCCCCTCACTCCAAATCAGACCCACTCATAGGCTAACTTCTCCGTTCAACACACACGACTGTAATGACCCGTGTTTAGGGGATTGAGAGGTTAGCCTTATAATGAGGTGAGTGTTATAGAGATGACATTTTGTGTTTAGGTGAGGACTCTTGATGGTTCTGTTAACGAGAGTCCATGGGCATGCCTCGGCAGGGCTTTCGCTGCCCGGTCATTGGGTAGGGGTCAAGGGAGCAGCGTCCCATGCGGGGATTCTGGGGCAGCACCCTGGAAGCCAAATTATTTTGGAAAAGCTAAGCTAGATTGTCATTTGAAATCTTGGTCGACAAAGCCTTGGTCAATGTGGGATATTAAGGTCCACATGGTCGACCTGGCCTTGTGGTGGTCGATGTCGACTAGAGGAAGTTTGTAGAGGGTTTTCTTCATGAGTTGGTCAATATGAAAAATGATTTTCAATGCATGGTCTATGTATGATCCATATGGCATATGAGTGGTCGATGTCGATCAAGGGGAGATTCTAGAGAGTTCTCAAAGGGTGGTCGACGTGGTTGATGTAGTTACAGATCAACTATGCAGGACTTCAGATCGACCTTCCTGGGTTGATGTGGGGTGACTGGTTGACACGGAAATATGTGATTAATGTAGGTTGATGTGAGTTCATTTTGGTTGACGTCGACCCTACGCCAGTGTATTTTCGATATATATATGTTCTACGATTTTATGGTTCTGGTTATTTTATTTTTGAGGTCGAGTTACTAGAGAGAGAGAGAGAGAGAGAGACCTTATTGTTTGTTTGATCATGAATTCATCATTCTTGAGGGTGGGAAACGTCTAACGAAGTGGGGTAAGGAGCAAGGAGCAAGGAGAGAGAGAGAGAGACCTTTATGTGCAGTGTTAAGTCGTTAAGTAGATAGGGATAGTACTTGTTCTGTGTTGTAGTTCCTTTCGTGTTCAGTATTTTATCTAACCCTTTATCCCACTGGTTGCGGGCAGGGGGAGTGTCACGCCTCGAATTTCCAACATGAGGAAACCGGTTTGTGAGTCCCCTTTTTACCCACCTGGTGGGCAAGGGATTGAGTTAAACGATACCACATAAGTCATCACAAATAAATACAACAAATGTTCACAAGCCAAACCACATGTCTTTATTATATTCAAATCTCTTTTACACCATTTCCCCATTGGGGTTACATTAGTTTCCTCAAAATAACATAATATGAAAAGTAAAAAAACAATAAACTCAGTCTTCCATCTTGGTGTTTGATCGACAATTTGCAAGTGTACAAATCGTGATAAGTAATAAAGTGGATTTTTAAGTTCGGATTATCGTACCCAAGGGAAGGATGTAGAATTTGGAAATTTTAACTAGCTTATAAAGAAATTTTTGGTTGAAAATATATAAAAATAGAACTGAATTTAAAACAGATTGATTTAATAGTTGTGAGAAATGGAAATGAGCTTGTTTGAGTAGAGATAAGTTCAATTGATAAAGGTGATTGAAGTTAAGATTTCATTTGATGTATTTTTCCCAAGATTATGCCTTAGTTCAATCTAATTCTTTCCTTGTGACAATATCTAATACTCAACCTCTAATGCATGAATTAGCCTTTTTCAAGTGCCATAATTCGTGTGTACACCGTAGCATGGGGGACGGGTGACCCTTTAAGATTTGGGTTGTTTAGTCTAGAGCTAGAACCACACCCACTCTTAACTTGGTATCCTAGGTTTTACACTGGCTTTCGCAAATTATGCAACCCCTAGTTTGATTATCTTGCCTTTTCCAGTAATTATGCTTCATTTTTCAATCCTTCACATAAGTACCTATAATGATAAAATGAAATGGCCAGAGTCCATTTTATATTTCAACCCAAGATATTAAATAAACACTCATAAAGTGAAGAAGATTAAACTAAAACATTGCAATTTAATTTATTACATCAAATTCCATCCTAACCCCAATCAAGGGTTTTTAAGTTTCCATAGTATAATTGAAAACAAAAGAATTACAGAACATGGAATAAGAAAACCAAAAGGATAGCTTGCCTATTTAGACCAAGAATTCCAAGGTTGATCTTCTTTTTCCAGCAGATTGTCTTCAAACTCCAAGAGATACCCCAAGCCTTCTTCTCTCTCCCTTTCTCTACTCTAGGTGAGGAATGGAAATGTAGAATGAAAGAGAACTGTATAAATATTGGATGATTACAAATGAAGGATCCACTCCCCTTTTATAGCCTCCCAAGGCTATATTTGAATTTTTGAATTTGAATTCCCCATTATTTCTCATAATTCCTCCAAATAATTAGCCCCTCTTAATTCCTTTGTAACTTCCCTTATTTTTGAATTTGAAAATGAAATAAATCCCTCTCTTAAACCCCTTAAAGACCTTAATCCAAATATAAAGCACCCATTTGAATTTGAATTTCTTTAATTAATTCTTTTTTGACTGGAGTGTTTGGTGCCTATCTTTTGCTCAAATGACTTCGGTCCAGAAGAAAAAAAGTGAGCTGCAAAAATAAGGAGTCTATCACCGGAATTTGAGTTTGGTCGGTTGCAGAGTCTTCAAAATTCACCCGACAAGAAGAGAGTTATGTTCCATGATGCTTGGAGAGTCTTCTTGTGCAAAATTAGCTTCACCCGTCCCGGTCGGGTGAAGAATGGTTCACCCGACCACCTCCAAATGACCTCGGATTTCACCCGACCAGAAGGCAATAATATTCCTTTGGGTTCCAGAAAGCTATCCCTGAAAAATGGGTTTCACCCGACCTGGTCGGGTGAAGGTCCTCCACCCGACCTGGTCCTTCACCCAACCAACATGAAATTCGGTCGTCGTGATCTTTAGGTCCTTGGGATTCTATCTTTCTTATGTGAATTTGGTGAATTCTTCTTTGGTTTTTGGATTCCTGTCAAAATATAGCAAAAATACCACAAAAACTACAAGAAATCCTCTTTTCCGGGTTAGGCCATGAAAATATGAAAATGTAGCACAAATGGGCAATAAATAAATCAAAATAGTATGAAAATGTACCCAAAATGGCCCTAAAAAGGGGGTATAAATCCCCCTGATCAGTGTTCCACCTAATGCCTGTAGGTTCCTAAAAAGAAACAAATCACAACAGGAGGGGTAAGCATCCACAGCTCAGTAGGGATCATGTCTCCCCGACCCATCCCATGCTCCTAATATCTACATGTTGAGTGGGCATGTGCAGTGTCATGGAAATAATACCCAAATAGTTTATAATCAGCATTTTCACTGCATGGTACTCATAAACAAAACAATGCATGAGCAAGTCACACAAACAATCATAATCGCAGCCACACAGGCTACCACAGTCATAGCCACACAGGCTACCCTAACCACAATTCCACATAGCATAATTTTAAGCACAACACAATAATACATATTCATAACACATATTCTTGTTCAAATAGATCCAACACAATCATTCAGTCTACTTTCTGTGTTGTTTATCCACGATCATTATCTATCCTAGAACATTCCAAACAGAGTCAATTTGTCCATATTGATATCTGTTGGACCCCGTTTTGTTCGGGTTGGACACTTTTGTCAAATTCATTTTTCAATGTCATCTCGGCTTGTGGAAATTTTACAAAACGACGGAGTTATGACCGTTGAGCCGCAAATGCCCAATTTCAAGAAATTATTTGAAAGGCCTCCAAATGCCAAAGAGCTAGTCCTGGGCAATAGAAGATTAAATTCAAGGATCAATGCCATCGATCGTGCTCAATTCTGAGGTTAAACGAAGAAAATTTAGTCAAAATAGCGTTCGGACCGCCAACGGCGATCAAATGGTAATTGACCTTCAAAACTGCCATCCAAATCAGGTCAAGAACATCATTTTCCTATTCTACTCATCATTCTGAGAATTTTGACATATATATTGCATATTTTCACTTCCGGAGCGTTTTCAAAAAAATAACAAAAATATATGTTTTTCAGTGACGAAACAGTTTCGGGACACACAGTACAGGCTTGGCGCGAAAATAAAATTATTTTAAAATAAAATTGACACGGGGACACTCATCACGATGCCCTGAGTCCAAAAATAATGTTTTCGAGATTTTGCGAACTTCAGATCGCCTTAACGATCCCGAAACAAAAAAATATCAATTAAAAAATACCCAATTCAAAAATCAGAAACCCTAGCCGCCATCTTCTTTTTTTCCCTGCCTAACCTAGTCCACGTGTCCCCTTTTCATTGGATCAAACAAACAAAAACAAAAACAAAAACAAAAACCAAGGCACTCGGTCAACTCTCTCGTCCCGTCTTCTTCACGCGTCTTTCTTCTTCCCTAGGCGCAATGATGCAGTCCCGTTTTGGGCGTCGCTACCTTCTTCTTTCTTCTTCTCTTCTTCCTCTGCCCTTTCCCGAATCGGCTTTTGCTCCTACCATAGCTCTGCCAGCCAGGCCACCACACCGGACCGAAGACTCAGCTCGCCTCTCTCTCCTTGCCAAACCCAACCATTCCTCAACCATGGTCCTCCCCTCTCTCTCAAACCAAACCAGCCCGCTGATGACCTTAATCCATAGTCGATTCAACGCCACTGCTCTACCCACCATTCCAAACCCTACACCCCTTCGCTTATAAAAAGATTCCCAAATCAATGATTGCGCACGGGCTCTCCTCTCCTCAAAAATTCCAAAAATCCAAAAAACACAAAATCCCCCTTCTTCGCCTCCTTCTTCCACCGCTATGAGCCCCCACTCCCCCTGGCCGTAAATCATCGTGCCGGCTAGTATGGAGTACCCCTTTGCCTGCCTACACGAAACGTCACCTACTCTCCTCCCTAGAACTTGTACAAAGGCCCTCTTGGTTCCGTTGCCGGTTAACGTTACTGTCATCCGATCCATTATGCGGTTACATGTGAAGTCAACCCAACACACTGAAACATCCGGCCAGTGCAGAGGAAGACACCCAATTCATTGAAAGAGCCTACTTGAAGAAGGAGATTTTCTTCTTGCCTGTTCGGTGTCGAATTTTCTTTGTGAGAATGGTTGGTTTACCTTATCTTTTATTTTGTTCTGTTCTTTTATTACCCATTTTCTCACCATGCTTCCTCTGCTTCACGATTGTTAGTCTTTATATATGTATTGTTGGTCGTTGTCCTGTCTGGGTGTTGTTCTTGTGTATGTTTGAGATGAATTTATTTTTTATTTGGTTCATTCCTTTCTTTCCCTGGAGTGTTGTTTTTTTGTTTGTGTTGTCTACTTAATGAGAACATGTTGTCAAAAAAAAAAAAGAGGACAAAACACAATAACAAAATATAAATCATGGCTTGGTTATTTGGTTTGCGTGAGTGAAAGCCCTTCTTCCATTTGAATCACAATTGGTTTCACGTTTCACGTTTCTGTACCTTAAGCTCATCTTGAATGTTGGATTCTTGTGTTGTATCCTTGTTTGTACCTAGATTTATTATTGAAACATGGAAAAGCCTAAAGCAAAAAAAAAAGAGGAGAAGAAAGACCAAAGGAAACGTGTTGTGTACACTGGATGGTTTATTTATTTTCTCTTAAAAAAAATGTCTGCTTGTGTTTTTGTACTTTAAACATGTCTAGGTATGCTCTTCCTCTAAGTGTCTTTGTTTGCCTCACGAATTCACTGGTCCATGAGTCCATAAGTTACTGATTCATAAGTTGGTCTTCTGTTTAGTCCACGTTTTCAAAATTTCACTGGTTTATTTTGTCCTCTAGATGTTGTCTTTTTAGTTACCGGCTTATTTTATCTTCTACCCTCCGTTAGTTCCTAGTTTTGTTAGCTTTTATTTTCGTTGGTTTACCGGTGGCTTTGCAATTTTTATTTTATCTTATTTTATTTTATTGTTTTTGTTTTTTTCTTTCTTTTGGGGAATGTCATTTTTCTTTTTCCTTTTATCCAACCACTCTTCTGAAAGTTTCCACCTGCCTATGGCATACATCCGCTAACCATGTTGCGCTCAGTTGTCCACAAGCATTATTTTCTTGACCATTTTATGGGTGTTATTGATAGCTTAGGTATTTATCTTAATGTTACTGTGCTTAGATTGTTAGAGTAAATTTTAATTTTCCTATTGGCCATTAGGGTGATGTTAGTCTCAGCCATTGTAATTTTGCAGGTATGGGTTATGTAGCCCAATACTAACGTTGTTGTAATTTGTAAATTGGGTGTAGTGAAAACAAACAAAAAAAGAGAGAGAAAAAAAAGGAGTGAAATAAAAAAAAGGAAGAAAAAAAGAAAAAGAGAGTGGGAGTTCTTTTTTTTTTTTGTGACTGACATAATCACACACAACACATTTGCGTATTGTGTTTATTTATTTGTTGTTAGCTTTCATTAAAAAAAACTTTCTTAAATGAAAAGAGTTTTCAAAAACAAAAAAAAACACAAACAAATAAAATGAAAGGAGTTAAAAAAATGTTTTCCAACTTTCAAAAATAGAAAATGTTCTTTCAAAGAAAAAAAACAAAAAAAAAACAACAACAACAACAAGAAAAACCTTTCTTAAATAAAAAAACAAACAAACAAAAATAAATAAAAGCAAAAACAACAAAAAACAAAAAAAAGTGAAAGAATCCTTTAAAAAAACCTTTTTAAAAGCTCTCAAGTACTTAGATTTTACAAGTACTTAGGTTTTTCAACATTTGATTTTTGTTTTGTTAAAACTTTTTGATACCTTAGGTTTGATTGTAAATGTGTTTAAATTTTTTTCAACACTTAGATTTTTATGTGCTTTTCATCTTTTTTTATTTAATTTTTACCCTTAGTGCTATTAATAGTGTGTGATTTAGAAATAAATAAATTTAATTTCGGCTTTTCTTTAGATTTAAGTTTTAACCTTTAACTTAGAATAAACCATAAGGGTTCCTTTAGCGATTTAGAACTAAATTGAATTTAGTTTCTAACTTCAACAAAAAATAAAAAAAGTGCTAGGATTCCCTTTAGATGCTTAGGACAAATTGGACTTAATCTCACTTAACAAATGACTTAGAGTAGACCCTAAAGTTACATGCAAATTCAATATCACCTTTAGGCAAATTAAACTTTAGATTAAGCAATTAAAACAAAGGTAGAAACCTCTAAATCTTAAGATAAGTACCGAAAGAGCATTGTGGGGGTGCTAGTCCTTCCCCACGCATAATCAACTCTCGAGCCCATCCCTAGCGGCATAAATAATTTTTAGGTGACCAACTGTACCCCAAAAACGGTTGGTGGCGACTCTATTTTTCATCATCATTCGGATGAAGGTTAGGGGGAATCACACCTTAAAAGCGGTTTCCCTCCCGGATGAAATCCGGTGATGACAATATTCGTAGGAATATTCATTCCATATCTGAGGTCTGTCCCATCTAGAGCATTTACTCTCATATCAGATTTGTTGGATAGTCATTAATCACTCCTAGACTATATTGTCATCTTCTCAATTAATATTCATAGCATAGTCATCTCTTGAAAATTCATATACCAGCTTACAGGTTTAGCTTCCACGAAAATAGTTTATTCATGCCCCCTCTCGACACACTTTGGGACCTATAATATATATATATATGTGTGTGTGTGTGTGTGTGTGGAATGTATGTTACTGTTGATTAAGGCTTATTGTCCTGAATTATATATGGTATGGTAAGTTATGATGTTGTGTTTTTGTTTGTATTGAGGGACGTTGTGATGTAGGGCCAGTGTGGTTGAGGTGGTGGTAGCTTGTGTGGCTGAGGTTATAATAGCTTGTGTGGCTATCACGCTCCGAATTTCCAACCCAAGGAAACCGGTTTGTGACTCCCTTATACCCCCCGGTGAGCAAGGGATTGGGTTAAACGATACCACGCATAACACAAATAAACATAAATAATGTCCACAAGCCAAACCACGCGTCTTCATTATATTCAATTATCTTTTACATCATTTTCCCATTTGGGGTTACATTAATTTCCTCAAGATATCATAATATAAAAAAAAGCAACAAAACAATAAACTCGTCCTCCACCTTGGTGTTCTACCTAACACCTATAGGTTACTAAAAAGAGAAGCAAATCATAATAGGAGGGATTAGTAACCACAGCTCAATAGGGATCATGTCTCCCCAATCCATCTCATGCTCCTAGCATCTACATGATGACGTGTACAAGTGTAGTGTCGTGGCAATAATACATAGACAGGTTATAATTAGCATTTATAAATAAAGCAACACATAAGCAAACTACATCAGCGAATGCAACCATTGCCACGGCCACATAGGCCACCACATTCACTGCCACACAAGCTACCATAGCCACACAAGCTACCATAGTTCCACATAGCACATTTTCAAACATAACACAATAATACACATTCACAACACATCAATCAACACATATATTCAACATTTAACACACAAGCCATATTTAGGTCAAGTTCACTTAATGCATCCCCAACCATATTCCTCCTATAGTTCCCAAGGTTTCCCACGAGACTCTACCACGATACTAATACGAACGAACACAACCACACCACGAAACGAACCCTTAAGCCCCACTAACCTTGGACTAATCAACATACACAAGCATAACCTGTAATGACCCGTGTTTGGGGTTCCGATAGTTAACCATGTAATGGAGTGCACATCAAGGGATGTGAATATCAATACGATGACGTATGCGTCGAATAGAGAGTTTGACTGTGAGTGGGCCCGATTTGGAGTCGGAGCCCTGAAAGGGTAATTTTGGAATTTTTGTGGTGTGGTCGGGTGACTTTGTATTTGTGGTATTATTTGGAAAAACAAATCTCAATATAGTGATGTACTCATCAAACAGAGCATTTTGATAGTAATTAGGCTCGATTTGGAGTCAGGACCCTGTAAGGGTAATTTTGATATTTTAATGAATTAAATGTGGGAGAGTAGAAATAGGGCTGTGAAAAACCCAAATCCCTAATTTTCATATGTGCTTGCCTTTCTAGAGAGAGAAAGAGAGGAGAGGAGAGAGAAAGAGAAGGGGAAAAGCGAATTGGATGATCCGGAGCTCAAATCGACCAAAGCCAAGGTAGGGATTCGTTCTTCTCACTCTTATGTCGTTGATTATGCTTGCTAGAGTAGCTAAAACATGTGAATTAACTCCCAATTCATGAAATTGGAAGTATGAACCCTAGAGTTTGAGAAACTCGATTTATGTTGTTTTGGTATGAATTGATGTTGTTTTGGTAGCCTAAGATGGCTAGGATGAGTTAGAAAGCCATTTATGGGATGAATTAGTGCTTAAAAATGGAGATTTAATATGTATAATTGGGTTTCAGGATGAAATCAGGAAGAATGTAGTCGACAGTTCGTGACCTAGAACTGCTCGAGGCTAGCTTCGAGCAGAGGTTCAAGTAGGAGTATCGAGCAGAGTATAGCATTGAGCATAGTTTCGAGCAGTCTCGAGCAGGGTGTCTCGAGCAGTTGGGCAGTGCAGTTCTGGTGCAGTTCCAGTTTCACTAGATTAAACCACTTACATTGTAACCATTATGCCTCTCCACATTGAAGCATATACTTAAGTTACAATATAAATAATGCAATACTGCTCATTTGGATTCAAAGAAAAATACTAGAAAATCAAATTCTCACTCCTTCAAAATGTGAAAAATGGGATTTAGTGTAAAATCCCAGAAATATGCAGTTTTTCGTAGTGGTAACTTTTTGGAAAGTGGGGTTAGACCTCTCAGAAAAATCCTCAAAAATCAGATTATCTCAGTTATGGTATGAGGAGCCAATGCCAGGACTTTTTATTTCAAGAAAATAGCCTCTACGAAAATCCTCTCTCTTGGTCAAGATATGAGGATAGAGTTGTGAACTCAAGTGGTCATGTGGGCCTATGAGGTTACCTTGGTAAGCCTGGGAGGTGAGATTTGTTTAGAGCCTAAGAGGCTACTGTGCCTGAGAGGCAATCTTGTGCCTGAGAGGCAATGTTGTGCCCGAGGGGCAGTATTATACTTGAGAGGCCATACCATGCCTGAGAGGTAATGTACCTGAGAGGTAATATAATAATGTACCTAAGAGGTAATATAGTAATGTACCTGAGAGATAATATAGGAATGTATCTAAGATGCAATGTACCTGAGAGGTAATATAAAATATTGTGCCTGGGAGGCAATGTTGTGCCTAAGGGGCAATACTATGCTTGAGAGGTCATTCTGTGTATGAGAGGTAAGACTGAGCCTAGTGAGGCTATGTGATGAAACTATTATGGCTGGTTTGATGCTATGGTTTGGGTCATGATGGCTAAGGTGTCGGAGGGGCGGTGAGGGTGGTCGACACTGTGAGAGCCTCATGGTATGTTAATTGTTATAGTTATAGTTAGCTCATACACATACTTGTACTGTGTGGGACCTTTGGGTCTGTTGTGATATGCTATGCTCGCTTGTATACCTGTGTGTGAGATCTATGTGACATGTGGGACTCTTAAGTCCACGTGAGATGTCAATTGTACCCGGTGGCATATTCAGTGGTTGAGTTTGATCTGAGTTGAGCTCAGTGCAGATATACCCTTACGTGGATGTGATAGGTGGCTAAAGCCCCCCTTGGTTTGTGATGTATGTGATAGGTGGCTAAAGACCCCTTGGTTTGTGATGTACCTTGTTGGGTGGGGTTAAGGCTTGATGAGCTTGCTAAGTTGATATGATCTTGTGAAGGATCATGGAGGCTGTGCCCTGAGGTGATGTGGATCCTATTTAGGATTGTGATGAATATGCTAGGTCCTTGTGTGGATAGGATAGGCTATCCTGCTGATGTGATTTGTTGATACTTCTATTTTGGATTGTGGGGAAAAAAACTGAGTCCTGATGAAGAGAGGATGTCCTGGTGTAATGTTGTATTGATGGGATATTGTGAGGCTTCTGATGACAAGTGGAAGATACCCCTAAGATGTTATGCCGGTGTCAGAGTCTGTTTGTCACAGGAAGGTGTTCCATGATATCGAAAGTCCTCTCAACTCGAGGTGGTTGAGCGTCGTGTCCTGCAAAGCCGCGGTATCAGATTGGAATACCTATCCCTTGGCACTCAGTGATGGCACCAGTATGTTGTGAGAGCGGTCTAAAGAGTTAGAGGTTAAAAACAAGGAATCTGCTCCCTGGTTTTAGTTTGCTTTAGGCTGCGTCTTGACATTCGTTGTCTGTATGGTTATGCTTTGAGCATGTATTGATTGGAGGGTGTAGAGTGATAGGATCCCTACTGAGCTGTGGTTGCTCACCCCTTCTATTGTGTTTCTTTTTTTTTTGTCTGTTTCAGGTGCGTACAGGAGCTAGGAGGTTCACCAGAGGTGGAGAACTTGAGTGTGATTGCTTGTTTTGTTGGATTGGAAAAACTATGATGTAATCCCGTGGGGGAAAGAACATGTATGCGTGTTTATATTGTAATTTGAAATAAGATTTCTGTATATGTGATATTGTTTTAGGGACGGCACCCGTGCTAAGGTCCCTTTCTTGGTGTTCTCACCAACCCCTTATCCCTTCGGGTGCGGGCATGGGAATTCACTACTTGGCTTCTGCGGGCTAAAAAGTCAGGGTATGACAGAACTTGCCATTGAAGGCCAACATTCATATAGAAGATCACATCTGTATGAATTTACATCTATATATAAACATAAATCATCTACAAATCGTCTACCTCAAGACCTAACCCTAGAATGGGTTCAAGAGTACAGAATCCCTACCTCAAAATTAGCCGAACTTAGAGCTCCACCTTAAAGGATCTTCCCTTGCACCTCGCCCTTCACCAGTAGGCGTCTCTCTCTCCAAGAACGCAGCAGTAACGATCACACCAACGACTCTCTCTCTCTCTCTCTCTCTCTCTCTCTCTCGTCTGACGGCTTCCAAACAAACAAAACCCTAAAATCACAAAACAGAAAATCGTATCGAAAATATGTTACCGCAAAGTTGACGTTGACCAAACACACCCGGGATCGACCACATCGACCAACCTTTATCGTGTCGACTATACACCCACGTCGACCCATCTTCACATCGCGCAAAGCCGACCTACAGCTGGGTTGACCACGTCAACCTCATGTCGAACACTTTTCCGCGTCGACCAACACACATGGGAAAGCTCTCAGAAAATTGCTCGGGTTGACCTCGACCACGTCGACCACACATCGACCCCATATCGAAATTCATCTCGAATTCACCAAACTCTCTGGAAACTCCCCTAATCGGCATCGACCACTGTTGGATCAAACCCAGAATTTGGATAATGCTGATAAAACCTTATGTAATTTGATCTGAGATCTCTTGTGTTTATTTGATCGTTGCAGAAGATATGTTATTAATCCGGAGATACACTCGTGAGAGCAAAGCTAAGGACAGGATACATAATCCTGATCCGGACAAGAGTGAGTGTCGTCAAACACTTGGTAAATAACCAAGTCATCAATACATACGGAATAAGGAACATTCGTGCGGACTAAGAACTTAAAAGCTACGGATTGCGGAATATGTTCTTAAGTACCTCAAACGGACCTAGTCAAACTAATACGGAGTAAGGAAGTATTGATGCGGAATAAGGATCCAAGCCTTTATTCGCACGGAGTAAGGAAATTAGATGCGGAGTAAGGAATCCGGACAACTCACTTATACGGAGTAAGGAAGCGCTAGTACGGAGTAAGCACTCCGATCCCTTAGACTCGCCCGGAGTAAGGAACTTACATACGGAGTAAGGAATTTACATACGGAGTAAGAAACTTACATGCGGAGTAAGGAAGCACTGATACGGAATAAGTCATCCAACTTTTCAAGACTCGCCCGGAGTAAGGAACTTACATACGGAGTAAGGAATTTACATACGGAGTAAGGAACTTACATGCGGAGTAAGGAAGCGCTGACACGGACTAAGGATTCCAGTACTAAACAGATACGGAGTAAGCAACCACTGACACGGAGTAAGGTTCCGAGCTACGTTAGCAACGGAGTAAGGAGAATTACACCAGACCAAGAAGATACTACTTCAACTCACCGTATTTAAAGTTATCAGCTCGTGGCGTCCCGATGTAAGACAAATTTATTGAGAACCTGAAGAATCTTACACGTGGATCATCCGGATATGTGGACACAACCTGAATTGTATTTGGGAACTCACAAACGCACTTATACTCTTCAAACCCAAGATCTTGAGCTCCACAAACCGCAGCAGTCAAGGCAGAGAGATTACCGAGGGATAGTTAGTGCTGAACGCATTCCGGAACTACAAGTTTCCAAGTAGGGATGGCAACGGGTCGGGTCGGGCCCGGGTACTGCCCGACCCGAACCCGACCCGAAATTTTTTATTACGACCCGAACCCGACCCGACCCGGGGGTTTGGGTAGTTCGGGGCGGGTCGGGTCGGGGCGGGTCAGGGCGGGTCATTGTTTTTTACCTTAACATTATTTAAAAATTCCGGGTCGGGGCGGGGCAGGCAAGACCCGGGCCCGACCCGATGGCTAGTCGGGGCGGGTTATTTCGGGTCGGGGCAGCCCGGGTCGGGGCGGGTCGGGGCGATTTTGCCATCCCTAGTTCCAAGGTTATCTCTTAAGAATGTTTTGTATAAATATTCATACTTGTACATTTGTGTAAAAGAGCGCGCATGTGCATTTGTAAGCAAAGATTAACCCTGTGTATGCACAAGCGGCTTTAATTTTGGGAGATAGAATTTGGCTAGTGTGTGAGTTCATTTGTAAACAGAGTGTAAGAGAGTCTTGCTTCTATTTTGTTGTATTTATCTTGTGATAATAAAACAAAATACTTCCACTATCTGGTTATCTTCCGCAGTGATTCTATCACTTAACTAGATAAGTGTTTGTGTCTTAAGAGAAAGAAAAGAGTTTCGATAAGAGCCTATTCACCCCCCTCTAGGCTCCAAGGGACCATCAAGTGGTATCAGAGCAAGTTCTATTTGTTCTAAGTAGAGATCCCACTCTTTCAATCTCAGAAATGGCCGAAGAAAGCAGTATGCTATTCAACACTCGCCTTAACTCCGGAGGTGCACAGGAGCCCATCCCGAATCGAAGCAAGACAGTGAAAATGTCGACCCACCTCAACACTGCTGCCGCCGCTTCTCAACCACGGAGTTCTGGCTTTACTCTGACGAAACCGCCCAAATTCACACCTGAGCTTTTCTCCCAGTGGAAAGATCGCATGAAGATGTTTATGGTATGCCATGATCATCTTATGTGGCCATGTCTTCATCAGGAGATTCCAATTCCGATGACTATCGGTGAACATGGAGTTAGGAGGCCAAAGACAGATCTTGAACTTACCAACGATGAAAGAGCCTGGCGGTGCGCTACCGAAAAGGCTCGGCTTATGTTACATCGTCTTTGGATTCCGAGGCTTTCATGGACGTCCAGGGCTGCACGACAACAAAAGCTGTTTGGGACAAACTGACAATCCTCTATGAGGGGAGTCAGTCCCAGATGCAGAACGTGATCTGTACTCTCAGACAGAACTTTGAGAGTTTCAATCATAAACCGGGCGAATCACTCGAAAGCATCTATCGGAGATTCGGCAAGCTCATTCTTGAGTCAAGACCGTCAATGAGCACTATTTTCGATCCCGGATCAATGACAAGTTCTTTCGCTCCTTGCCGGATCGCTATTACTCCAAACAACTCCGGATGCAATCGACAAGAAGCGCGGTATGTTCCCCTTGAAGAACTATATGGAGAGCTGCGGACTCACGAAGTCAGGTTTAAGTACTCTGACCGGGATGAGAAAATAGCTCGGAAAGAAAAGGGGGTAGCTCTCAAAGCTACAGAATGTTCAAACATACTAAGGAATGATGATACGGACGTGTCCGAGAATTCTGATTCTGACGAGGAGGAGGAGATAGCACTTCTTGTCAAATCCTTTGAGCGATTCCTACGGAAAAGCAGAAAAGGGTTCAGGAGACACTCATCATCATCTTTCCAAAGGAAGGAGCGACCAGAGTCCAGTTCCCAGGAATGCTTCAACTGTGGGAAAACCGGTCACTGGGCTAAAGAATGCAGGTCCAAATCAAAAGTGGCCAAGAAAAGTGACAAGGTAACTCCTCGCCGCTCCACCTCAGACAACAGCAAGAACAAGAGGAAGGCGCTCGTGACAAAATACGTGAGTGGCTCGGAAGAAGAGGAGGAATCCTCGGATGATGAGCCAACCACTAAGCCGAACGTTTGCCTCATGGCAAATACTGAGGTACCTTCTATCTCTGAGCTCCTGAGTAAATTAGAATCTCTTACTACTGCATGTGATCATAAAAAGAATGAGAGACTAATAATTACCCAAATGTACAAAGATATGGAAAGTCAGAATAAACGTCTTGAATTTACTATTAATAGACTCGAAAAGGACATCACTGACTTCAGAGGAAAAGAAGCTTGGTATCACGATCTAAGAGCTGAAAATCATTTGTTAAATACCAATCTCTCAGGCCTAAAAGTTATAGTAAAAAGACTCAAAAATGAACTGGAACAGGAAAAGGAAATAAATCGTAAGTGGCTAAAATCCGGGGAAATAGCCTCTACCTTTAGGACTGATCCTGACGACATCCGAGTCAAACCTGGCCTAGGTTCCGAATCATCAACTTCCATAGCTCAAGCTACTGAGTGTCCTCCGGATTTCACTCCTAAACTAACCAACTTATATCCTGTTAGTACATCTAAACCATTGGATGGTTTCATTTCAGGTGGCACCATAGTTTATGACTGTGGAGTCGAGGTCATTATCGCACTTCCCGAAGCAGTAGCACCCGTAACTAAAGATGAAGGGAAGGCTGCTGCAGTTAAAGCCAAAACTGTAGCACCAAAAAAGAAAGACAAGGCTAAGGCTGATGCATCTAGGGTCAAGAGCGCGTCACCCAAACGCAATATATTAGGCCACAGGGAACAGAGTAGAAAGTCTGTAAAATCTAAGAGACCTGTATCCCCTGTTTGTACTTCACATTATAGTGTCTGTTCCATCTATAGGGAGATAGGTCATTATCACTATGAGTGTTGGAGTTTATCTGATAACTGGCTTTGTAATCAATTTCATATCAATAAAGATCAGTTAAACAAAAAGGGTTCTTCGAGCAAAACAAAATCTAAACCTCGAAGGAGTATCTCTCCCAAGCAAACCCAAATAAAAGAGGTAGCTGAAACTAACAAGCTAAAGTCAACTTGGAGAGCTAAAAGTCCTAGCAAAATCAAATCCGTAAATGTTGACAATACTGCTGCTCTCTCTAACCGCCCGAAACAAGTTTAGGCACCAAAAGTGTAAACTGTTGTCTTTCAGGAGCATCTCTGGAATGCATTGCCAGATCACTTGAAGTTAAAGATTAATAAAAGCAAGTGGATCCTTGATAGTGGATGCTCCGGACATATGAAGGGTGATCAGACTCTGCTTGTAGAAGTTAATGATAAACAAGGTCCATCCGTTTCATATGGCGACAACAGCAAAGGTAAGACTGTCGGGTATGGCACCTTAACTAACGGCTGTGTATCAATCACTAGAGTTGCACTAGTCGAAGGTTTAAAGCATAATTTGCTAAGTGTCAGTAATTTATGTGACAAAGGATTTCTTGTTTCCTTTTTTGTCCAACACCCGTGATAAGAAGAGAAAACTTATCCGGAGATGTTAAGTTATCCGGATCAAGAGATGGGGACATTTACTCAGTGGTCTTAAGAAATAATTCTTCTGACCCTGTATGCTTCCTCACTAAAGCATCAGATGAAGATAGTTGGCTATGGCACAAGCGATGCGCACATTTAAACTTTAAGACTCTGTCTAGATTAGCGTCACTTGATCTTGTCACTGGTCTACCAAAACTCAAGTTCTCCAGAGACTCTCTCTGTCGAGAATGCCAACTGGGCAAACAGACCAAACATAGCTTTAAGAGCAAATCAGTTAATTCAATAACTGCTCCTCTACAACTTCTTCATATGGACCTATGTGGTCCTATATCTGTTCCGTCACTAGCTGGTGCAAGATATACCCTAGTGGTTATCGATGATTTCACCAGATACACATGGGTGATGTTCCTGAAATCAAAGGATCAAACTTTTGAGCATCTAGTAGATCTCTTCAACTGGATAAGCAACTCACAAGGACTGAGCATAAAGTGCATCAGGAGTGATCATGGTACAGAATTTGACTTTTCAGAAATGAGATCATATTGTTCTGAACAGGGCATACAACATGACTTCTCTGCTCCCAAAACTCCACAACAAAATGGAGTAGCTGAGCGCAAAAATCGTACTCTAGTTGAAGCTGGTAGATCCATGTTAGCAGGGGCAACGCTTCCTCTCAGTCTATGGGCTGAAGCTGTGTCCACTGCCTGCTATGTTCAGAACAGAACTTTAATAAATAAATCTACCATGAAAACACCCTATGTGATGTGGAGAGGACGAAAACCTTCAATTTCACATTTTAGAGCTTTTGGGTGTACTTGCTATATATTGATAAATGGCAAAGTGACCCGGAATAAATTTGAACCAAAATCTGATGATGGGATTTTTGTCGGGTACTCATTACATAGCAAGGCTTATCGGGTCTTCAATAGAAAACTTTTTAAAGTTGAAGAATCTATCCATGTGACTTTTGATGAAGCTAACCTTGATTGGTCAAAAATCGGTTCTTTAAGTTCTAATGTGCAGGTCATGGACAGCAAGGTCGATTATTCGAATTTTATGAATGTTCCTGTTACACATCTTGACCAACCACGTGGCATCAGCGAAGCACAACGAAATTATATGGATGATGCTACGAATGACTCAGACTCCGGATTACCATTTAGCTCCGGACATACTCCTACGGATATCCAAAATTCCGGAGCACCTTCAAGTCCGTCCGGACTAGTTAACACTGAAAGAAACAGTGTTGAAGAACCTTCTAGTTCAACCGTACCTTTCAATACGGAAACATCTAGTCCGGGCGAAGCTCAACCAGCGGATGCAACTGAACCACCTAATCTGGAAGAGCTTCAAATTGTTCAAGATCATCCATCACATGCACAGAATTACAGATGGACCCGAAACCATCCCTCAGAACAAGTGATTGGTGATCCTATTGTTGGTGTAAGAACAAGAGCAGCCACCTCCAACATGAGTCTTTACTCGTGTTTTCTATCTCAAATAGAACCAAAGGTGGTAGATGAAGCTCTTCAAGATTCAAATTGGATAGAAGCCATGCAAGAAGAGTCATCAATTTAAGAGAAATAATGTGTGGACCTTAGTACCAAGGCCTAAGTCTCAGCAAGTCATTGGCGTTAAATGGGTGTTCCGGAACAAGCTTGATACGGATGGAATAGTAATCCGGAATAAAGCCAGACTGGTAGCCAAAGGATATCGTCAAGAAGAAGGAATAGATTATGATGAGACCTTTGCTCCGGTAGCAAGACTTGAGGCAATCCGAATGTTTCTGGCGTATGCTTCATATGAAAACTTCATAGTTTATCAAATGGACGTCAAGAGCGCATTCCTGAATGGAGATCTTCAAGAGGAGGTGTACATTGAACAACCTCCCAGCTTCATTGAACCTAAGGCAGGACATCTTGTCTACAAGCTTCGGAAAGCTTTATATGGTTTGAAGCAAGCTCCAAGAGCCTGGTACGACACACTGTCAGAATTCCTACTTGCTCACAACTTCCAAAAAGGGAAGATAGACACCACCCTATTTCTACAAAAAGAGAAAGGACACACTCTGATCGTACAAATATACGTGGATAATATCATTTTCGGATCAACGAATCCGAAGCTTTGTGAAGAGTTTGCTAAGTTGATGACAGGCAAGTTTGAGATGAGCATGATGGGAGAACTGTCCTACTTCCTTGGAATAGAAGTTAAACAATTAAAGGAAGGAATCTTCATTAATCAAGCTAAGTACACTCGCGATCTTAATAAGAAGTTTGGTATGGAAGGTTCATCTCCCGTCAAAACTCCCATGCCTGTCAATGCTAAGTTAGATCCGGATGTTGACGGCATATCAATAAATGTGACTGAGTACAGAGGGATGATCGGATCCTTGCTGTATCTTACAGCAAGTCGCCCAGACATTATGTTTGCAACTTGCATCTGTGCACGATACCAGGCGAATCCCAAGGAGTCACATATGCTTCATGTTAAACGGATATTAAGGTATCTCAAGGTGTCACACCCCAATTTCCTTTCACTTGGAAACGGGTAGTGACTGCCCATGCCCGCACCCAAAGGGTCAAGGGGTTGGTGCAAGCACCTAAAAGGACTTATGACACGGGTGCTGTCCCAAACCTGTACAACCAAGCTAACATGCCACGGGCATGCTCCTGCTCCCAAACCAAGCACACAAACAATAATTAAATAACAACCACAACCCAGTTCATTACATTTAAAAGGTCTCGAGGTTCAATACAACTAAATGGGGAAAGTTCCCATTTAAACCAGAATATACTGTTTACAAATAATCACACATAACATAGAAATCCATAACAAAGCAATGAAAACCAACATAGTCTTCAGCCTCAGTGGCCTATCCTCCAGCCCTTTCACCTACCGCCTGCCAAATCCTGCAAAAGAACAGTTTATGGGAAGGGTGAGCAAACCATAGCTCAGTAGAGATCCAGTCTCTCCAGACCCGTCCCACTCAATAGTATGCATGACAAGTGTATGCTTTTGCTCGTGTTGTGCCTAAAGCTAAAGCAGCAAACATCACCCAGTAACACACCTTTTACCTGAGCCCACACTGGAGGGCAGAGGACACCCCGTCACCACGGCGACATGACATACCACATCCAGGCGAATGTTGCATGGACACCAATGCAACATTTTCCACCCGAGTCAGGTATGGTCAACCACCTCCTCGGGCGCCATACCTACCCTCAGGAATGGGTGTAGACTTAGCCCACCGTCGTGAGTGCTACACCGAGACTCAGGACCGCGGTCCTGGCCAAATCTCAAGGGGTCCAGCTATCATGCCTGGCCCATAACTCAGCTCAATCCCATCACATTTGGGTGATCCATCTCAAACAACAATATAATCAGTTACAAAAGTACGGCTTAGTAACACATCTCAACTTAATATAAAACAGCAGTGCGGCTCAATAAAGTATATCACAAACAAGGTTCACCCGGCCGACATAGTCGGCTACAAACAACATATACCAGCCTCACAGGCTTAAAACCAAACACGCAACATACAACAGTCACACAGGAATATTATCAAGCACATAGTGAGCGTAGCCACACAAACATTTTATCAAACACCTAGTGGGCATAGACAACCCAACAATTTCCAGTCCACTCCCAAGCATCAAATCAACCAATATGCCATTGAAGGCCAACATCCATATAAGATATCACACTATATGGATTTACATATATATATATATATATATATATATATATATATATATATATATATATAAGCATGTATAGGACAGATACCCTAGGACAGAGAAAAACTGAGAAGAACGGAGTCCCTACCTTGCAAACGTCCTCTGCTCTAGCCTCTACGATACACCGACCACCCACGCGAACCTCTACGGCTAAGATCCGAAGGTTCCCTCACTCTCTCTCTCTCTCTCTCTCTCTCTCTCTCTCTCTCTCTCTCTCTCTCTGCGGCGGCTGCAACAGCAAACAGAAAACCCTAAACCCTAAACCTAAGCCTCAACACCATTATATAGACACCACACACATCAAAATGACATAGTTTTGATTTAGTGAAACCCAGGATCAAAACGACGTAGTTTTGATCACGCAAACTACCACCTTCCCGCTTCCATACAGGGCAAAATACTCATAATTTCAAGATGGACCTTTAGGGAAAAATCATTAAAATGACAAAACCAAGGTCACCATGCAAAAATAAGTCTGCACGCCAATTTGCACGCCAATTCCCCAATTGGCGTGCAGCTCCAAATGCACTCAAACTTTACCCCAAACCTCCTTGCATCTTGTAGAGGTCTGAGAAGCAAAAATATGCTTGCACGTGAAATGGGTGAATTCACGTGCAGCTCCAAATGCTCTGAAATTTATGTGGTAGGTAGAGGACCTCATTCTAAGCAACTTTTGTTCTTGCATGCCAATTGTTTGAGGCCATCTACTAGGTCCAAAATCTAGAAAGTTCTCATTCAGAAGACAAGACTGCGACTAACTCAAAACACGGGTCCTTACATCCTCTCCCCTTTAAGACTTTTCGTCCTCGAAAAGAAAATGTGGCATGGAAGGAAACAGCAATAACAACCAATGAATACACAAATTAATACACTGCATGATACACATAAAAGAAATATTCTCAGGTCACCTAACCAGTTGGGCAAATACCTGATTATGTTGATGTTTGCCTTTCTCCCCCCGTCAGGGTTGTTCGTCCTCGAACAAATCAGGGTTGTGAGCACGCATCTCAGCCTCGCGTTCCCAAGTCTCTTCCTCCATCCCCCGGTGTTTCCACAACACCCGAACCAACGGAATAGTCTTACCTCGCAGCTGCTTGTCTCGCCTATCCAAAATACGGATGGGTGCCTCAACAACTGACACATCTGCCTCAAGATCCAGAGTACTCTAATCCAACACATGTGTGGGATCGGGATGATATTTCCGCAACTGGGATATATGGAAAACATCATGAACTCTGCTCAAACTAGGTGGTAATGCCAACCTATAAGCAACAGGTCCAACTCTGCTCAAAATCTCAAACGGTCTAATGTATCGCGGAGATAACTTGGACCCTTTTCCAAATCTCTTATGCCCTCTCCGTGGAGAAACACGAAGGAATACGTGGTCTCCTACTACAAACTCCAATGGTCGGCGTCGGCGATCCGCATAAGACTTTTACCGGCTCTGAGCTGTAAGAAGGCGTTGCCTAATCAGCTGTACCTTTGCCGTAGCCTCCTGGACCAATTGAGGTCCTAACATAGCTGTCTCTCCAACTTCTTCCCAACATAATGGAGACCGACATGGGCGACCATACAATGCCTCAAATGGGGCCATCCCAATAGAGGACTGGTAGCTGTTATTATAGGCAAACTCCACCAGAGGAAGGTGAGAAGCCCATGATCCTCCAAAATCTAGTACACAAGCTCTCAACAAGTCTTCCAATGTTTGAATGGTCCTCTCCGACTGACCATCAGTTTCAGGATGGAAAGCAGTACTCAAATTAAGTCGTGTTCCCAAGGCTTCTTGCAAACCTCCCAAAAACCGAGATGTAAACCGCGCATCCCTGTCTGAAACAATAGACAAGGGCACTCCGTGCAATCAGACAATCGCATCAACATATAACTGGCTTAATGTGTCGATAGGGTCTCGCTCCCAAATTGCCAAGAAATGGGCCCATTTAGTTAATCGGTCTATGATGACCCAAATCATATCCTTCCGCTCAGAAGTGGTAGGAAGTCCTGTCACAAAGTCCATGGTAATATGCTCCATTCCACTTCACTCGGCTACGAGCAAAGGTCGCAAATGACCAGCCGGTCGTTGATGCTCCGCCTTCACTTGTTGACAAGTAAGGCACTTGGAAACAAACTCTGCTACACTCCGCTTCAGTCCCGGCCACCAGAACTGGGCTCGAACGGCATGATACATTTTTGTGCCTCCTGGGTGCACAGCCAAACGGGAATGATGAAACTCCCTTAGCACATCCTCACGCATGGGAGGCGGTACTATCAGACGCCCCCGAAATTTCAACTCCTTCTGTCCAGTCTTCTGACAACTCTCCGGCCTCTATCTGGGCCCGGATCACTTCACAGTCCACGTCCCCCAACTGTCCATCACGGACGCGTTGATATAACTCTGGTATCACAGTGATAGGACACAGGATTGCTTCCCCACCGTGAAAATCAGGTCGCACCGAAGCATCGCTTAACCTGTTCCATCATTTTCCATTCTCTCATGGAAACCTCAGCTTTTCCCTTTCTACTTAGCGCGTCAGCAACTAAATTCCCTTTCCCAGGCGTGTAGGAGAGCGTGAAGTCAAACATTTGCAGGTACTCTACCCATCTCCACTTTCTCAAATTTAGGTCTCTCTGGGTGAAGATATACTGTAGGCTTTTGTGGTCAGTGTATACCACGAATTTCTCCCCCAACAGGTAATGTCGCCAAGACTTTAGGGCAAAAATAACCGCTGCTAACTCCAGGTCGTGCGTTGGATAATTTTGCTCATGGGACTTTAGCTGTCGCGAGCCATATGCTATGACTTTGTGCTCCTGCATCAGGACACACCCCAGTCCAACGCGAGACGCATCGCAATACACTTCAAATGGCACCCCCTCCTGTGGTAGACTCAACACCGGTGCAGTTGTCAGACGAGTCTTCAATTCTTCAAAAGCTTGTTGACACTTGTCCGTCCACTCGAATTTGGCCCCCTTCCGCGTAAGGGCTGTCATGGGCGCCGCCAACCGAGAAAACCCTTCCACGAAACGCCGGTAATACCCTGCCAGACCCAAGAAGCTGCGGATCTCAAAAACATTTGCGGGCCTCTTCCAAGATGATACGGACTCAATCTTGGTTGGGTCCACTCCAACTCCTTCGGTAAATATTACATGCCCAAGAAAATGCACCTCTTGCATCCAGAAGTCGCACTTGCTAAATTTAGCATACAATTGATGATCTCGTAGTGTCTGCAACACCACGGTCAGGTGCTCCTCATGCTCAGCTCGGGTTTTAGAGTACACGAGGATGTCGTCAATAAATACCACCACGAAGGAATCTAGGTATGGGGCAAATACCTGATTCATCAGATGCATGAACACTGCTGGTGCGTTCGTGAGCCCAAAAGGCATCACTAACCACTCATAGTGGCCGTATCTGCACCTGAATGCTGTCTTAGGAATGTCCTCACTCCGGACCCTCAATTGATGATATCCCGAACGCAGATCAATCTTTGAGAACCATCGTGCTCCACCACTGGTCAAGTAAATCATCGATCCGCGGTAAAGGGTATTTGTTCTTTACCGTCACTTGATTTAACTTCCAGGTAATCAATACAAAGCCGCAACGAACCATCCGCCTTCTTAGCAAACAAAACTGGTGCACCCCAAGGTGAGGTACTAGGGCGGATAAAACCTTTATCTCCAAGCTCCTTTATTTGCTTTTGAAGCTCCCGCAACTCGGCAGGTCCCATCTGGTATGCCACTTGTGAAATGGGTCCTACCCCTGGCAGAAGTTCAATCGTGAACTCGATACTTCTGTTCGGAGGCAACTCCAACAACTCCCCAGGAAAAACATCCTAGAATTTCTCAACAACATCCGGCCACACCCTTTTCTCCACGTTACCTCCCTCCTCAAAGGTTAGAGTGGCAAGTCTGTGGGTAATATTGCCCCATAGCTCCCTCGTCGGTCCAGCTCTCCCAGCATTCCTATCCCATTCACCCACTAAGGTACAGGAGGATCCTGTGGGTGAAGTAAACGTCACTCGTCGTCTATAACAATCAATCTTAGCCTGAAAGGCCATCAACCAGTCCATCCCCAAAATCAAACTAAAGGTCCTCATTGGCATCACGTATAGATCGAAAGAGAGTTCAACATCACCTATCGTAAGCGCACACTCACGACACACTCGGTGGATCGACTCCACGCCTCCCATTGGTGACTCGACCCTCAGAGGTCTATCAGCCTCCACACAATCAAGTCCAAGGCTCTCAACCAAGGACTTAGCAATCAGGGAGCACGAGGCTCCGATATCAAACAATGCTGCAACAACAGTGCGAGATATTACAAAGTACCTCGAACTACAGAAGGCCCGGCTCCACCTTCCTCGGAGGGTGATGGTAAATCCTCCATCTCTGCTGGTGCTGAGGTAAGCGCAAACACTCTGCCTTAGCTTGCCCCACCACTGGCCTCGCTCGCCTTTCCTTTGGTTCCTGCTTGGAGTCCACTGGGACGCCCCTCCGAACCTCCTTGTGGTTGCCTCTCCCCCTGTGGTCTAGTGTGACTAGAACCAGTCGACGGCGGCTTGCCGCGAATGTCCGGCTTCAGGAGTGGGGCTTGAAATGGGGTCTCACCCCTGCTTCCTTGTGCAAAACTTCCAGCCCCCGGCTACTTCCCCGCTCGAAACACACCTTACCGATGTGTCCTATCTTCCCACAGGCTATGACACTTCAAGTGTTGTTTGGGGCACTCACGTTTGACGTGCCCTGCCTGTCCACAACAGGTACACCCACTTGGGAAGTTCCCAGCAGAACCTCCCTGTCCTCCAAAGTAACGGGATCTGGGTGGGGCCATTAAAGCTTGGCTCCTGTCCTTGGGAAGAGTCCCACTCCCAGGCTCAATCCTCTGCCTCTTGGTTTCCCCCTGTTTGTCGCACATACTGTGTCCCAACCACTCCTGGTGAGCTTGTTTTCCTTCTTCTAATCCTCTCTCCACAATCTTTGCTGTGTCCACGACTTCAGCATAAGTCTTCAGTCGCAGCATCTCTACTCTTTGCTTTAGGGCAGGTTTGAGTCCCATGGTAAACTTATGGGCCTTCAAGTCCTCCCTTGAGATTGCTTCTGGGGCAAACCGACTCAGCCCTCGAAAATCTCGCTCATACTCGCCACCGTACGCGATCCCTGGCTAAGATCGTTGAACTCTTCCCGTTTCTGCCACCGCAGCGACTCTGGGAAGAACTCCTCATGAAACAACTGGAGGAACTCATTCCAGGACATGGTCTCCATGTCTCGGCTTCCTGAAATGCTAAGCCACCACTCCAATGCCTCCTCCTCCAACTATCGGACTGCCAGCCTTACCTTGTCTTCCTCCTAGGGTCGGAGGAAGGAGAATACATGTTCGATCTGCCGCAGCCAATGCTCTGCTCCTAGAGGTTCAGCTCCTCCCTTGAACCTTGGTGGGTGTTCCTTTCGGAACCGCGTCACCACATCATCATCATCTCGCCTCACCGGCACTTCCTGCCTACGCGACGGTCCTGCCTCATGGGGTGAAGAGGGTGGCACTGGCTGTCGTGCCATCATCTCCCGATGTACCTCGTTTAGGATCTCCCCCCTGAGATCCTCACGCATTCCCTGAACATTCTCACTTAAGGCCCTGACTTGGGCCATGATCCGCTCCAGGGGATCATCGCCCTCTACTCGCTGCTCTCTCTCCTGTCCAGCACGTGTAGAAGATTCATCCTCTACAGCTGGGGTAGCTCGGGTTACTCTCCTAGGAGGCATAGTCTACCTATTTTAAACAGAACTAGCGTTAGCATCTCAGCTCTATACACCCTAATCCCCATGGGCCATGAGGTACTCAAGCAACATTTTTCATGTAAACATTCAGGTAAATCACAAAATTGCACAACAGCGATTCATAGTAACAATCCATAGCAACAAGTCTCACAGGAAATCACAGAATTTTACAGCAACAAATTTCAATGTCAAATCATAATACTCATATTGAAATTAAACTAGTGCCCTAATGCCAATGCATGTATGCATCCCAACCCAAATGCAAATGTCCTACTCCTTGGTCTAACTGCCCCTGAGTACACCCCAGAAAACCAGATAGAACCACGGTGATCAGGCGTGTCCTACACTGCCTCCCAAGGGTCTCAAAAGCAATCATCCCTCCCCACTACCCTAGGTCCACTAGACCATGAACTATCGCTCTGATACCATATTGTCACACCCCAATTTCCTTTCACTTGGAAACGGGTAGTGACTGCCCATGCCCGCACCCGAAGGGTCAAGGGGTTGGTGCAAGCACCTAAAAGGACTTATGACACGGGTGCTGTCCCAAACCTGTACAACCAGGCTAACATGCCACGGGCATGCTCCTGCTCCCAAACCAAGCACACAAACAATAATTAAATAACAACCACAACCCAGTTCATTACATTTAAAAGGTCTCGAGGTTCAATACAACTAAATGGGGAAAGTTCCCATTTAAACCAGAATATACTGTTTACAAATAATCACACATAACATAGAAATCCATAACAAAGCAATGAAAACCAACATAGTCTTCAGCCTCAGTGGCCTATCCTCCAGCCCTTTCACCTACCGCCTGCCAAATCCTACAAAAGAACAGTTTATGGGAAGGGTGAGTAAACCATAGCTCAGTAGGGATCCAGTCTCCCCAGACCCATCCCACTCAATAGTATGCATGACAAGTGTATGCTTGTGCTCGTGTCGTGCCTAAAGCTAAAGCAGCAAACATCACCCAGTAACACACCTTTTACCTGAGCCCACACTGGAGGGCAGAGGACACCCCGCCACCACGGCGACATGACATACCACATCCAGGTGAATGTTGCATGGACACCAATGCAACATTTTCCACCCGAGTCAGGTATAGTCAACCACCTCCTCGGGCGCCATACCTACCCTCAGGAATGGGTGTAGACTTAGCCCACCGTCGTGAGTGCTACACCGAGACTCAGGACCGCGGTCCTGGCCAAATCTCAAGGGGTCCAGCTATCATGCCTAGCCCATAACTCAGCTCAATCCCATCACATTTGGGTGATCCATCTCAAACAACAATATAATCAGTTACAAAAGTACGGCTTAATAACACATCTCAACTTAATATAAAACAGCAGTGCGGCTCAACAGAGTATATCACAAACAAGGTTCACCCGGCCGACATAGTCGGCTACAAACAACATATACCAGCCTCACAGGCTTAAAACCAAACACGCAACATACAACAGTCACACAGGAATATTATCAAGCACATAGTGAGCATAGCCACACAAACATTTTATCAAACACCTAGTGGGCATAGACAACCCAACAATTTCCAGTCCACTCCCAAGCATCAAATCAACCAATATGCCATTGAAGGCCAACATCCATATAAGAGATCACACCTATATGGATTTACATATATATATATATAAGCATGTATAGGACAGATACCCTAGGATAGAGAAAAACTGAGAAGAACGGAGTCCCTACCTTGCAAACGTCCTCTGCTCTAGCCTCTACGACACACCGACCACCCACGCGAACCTCTACGGCTAAGATCCGAAGGTTCCCTCACTCTCTCTCTCTCTCTCTCTCTCTGCGGCGGCCGCAACAAAGAAATCAGAAAACCCTAAACCCTAAACCTAAGCCTCAACACCATTATATAGACACCACACACATCAAAACGACGTAGTTTTGATTTAGTGAAACCCAGGATCAAAACGACGTAGTTTTGATCATGCAAACTACCACCTTCCCGCTTCCATACAGGGCAAAATACTCATAATTTCAAGATGGTCCTTTAGGGAAAAATCATTAAAATGACAAAACCAAGGTAACCATGCAAAAATAAGTTTGCACGCCAATTTGCACACCAATTCCCCAATTGGCGTGCAGCTCCAAATGTACTCAAACTTTACCCCAAACCTCCTTGCATCTTGTAGAGGTCTGAGAAGCAAAAATATGCTTGCACGTGAAATGGGTGAATTCACGTGCAGCTCCAAATGCTCTGAAATTTCTGTGGTAGGTAGAGGACCTCATTCTAAGCAACTTTTGTTCTTGCATGCCAATTGTTTAAGGCCATCTACTAGGTCCAAAATCTAGAAAGTTCCTATTCAGAAGACAAGACTGCGACTAACTCAAAACACGGGTCCTTACACAAGGGAACGATGAATTTGGGACTCTGGTACCCAAAGGAGTGCAACTTCACCTTATCTGGATACTCTGATGCCGGCTTCGCTGGATGTCGCATCGACAGGAAGAGCACAAGTGGTACATGTCAGTTTCTTGGAAATAGATTAATTTCATGGTTCAAGAAAAGCGAATTCCGTATCAACCTCTACTCTTCGAAGCGGAATATATAGCTATTGGGAGTAGTTGCGCACGCTACTCTGGATGCAAAGTCAACTTATCGACTACGGTTTCAACATGTCATCTATTCCACTCTACTGCGACAACACTAGCGCTATTGCTATCAAGAACAATCCTGTCATGCATCCTAAGACGAAGCATATTGAAGTCCGGTATCACTTCATACGTGATCATGTTCTAAAAAGTCACATCTCACTGGAACACATTGCTACTGAAGATCAACTGGCCAACATTTTTACAAAGCCCTTACCTGATGCAAGATTCTCTGAACTACTCTTCCGTTTAGGTATGCTTGACTTTTCTGCATAGTTTCACCTTTAATTTGCCCAACAGTATACTTACTATTAGAACATGCATTGTGCTTTTATTGAAAGTGGAAGATACATACTGATTTTAATGCTGATCATACTTACTGATCAACGGCTTCATGCTTCTGATATTAATATCAACTTCATTGTGGGAGGATGCTTGCGTTTCCCGACTGAAGTCGTTTAAAGCTAACATGATTAAAGTTTATATGATTTACCTCTTTCTGGTTTCATGATCTTAATTTCCACTAATCATCACATGACAACAGCATGTTCATTTAGATTACTCTATTAACATGTATAGTTGAAGAAATGAAATGGGTTAGCTCGGAATGCCTGGTGGATGAATACTCAATCGATCTGGTCAACACCAAGTATAGTTTTCTAATAAGATAGAACGGTCTTGATTTCTACAAACCGGAAATGTCAATCGAGAGGATTGCACAATCTACGGGGGAGAAAATGCTCTATATCTTATTCAAGAATACCCCCTGTATATGTCTCATGACCTCTTTCCTGGCTGTCTATTTGAGGGGGAGCTTTTCATTGAGAGGATTAAATGATCTATGAGGGAGCAGTAATGAACCCCTAATATGTCTCGGATACTCCCTCCTCTAAACTTTTACTCCGGATCTGACTGGACATGCTGTTTTGGGTCAGAAAAGTGGCATGCTTGGATGTATTTTCTTTCTTTAGCCATGCATTTTAATCGGATAATCACCTGCTTACTTTTGACATGTGTTCGCTTCCTCATTTTCCACACATGAATCCTAAGTTGGCCAAATCATATGATCTTTAATTAATCTTAGCTGCGTTGTTTAGCAAGACGGTTTCGCTATGTTGACCTATATGAACTTGTGTATTGTTATCTGACATATGCCCTGATTCAGTAATATTGATCATTCTCACGTATGTATATGTCTCTCGCATGCTTAGTAATGCATAAGTTCTGTTTCTCATTAGTTTGGATTATGTCGTTTTTCACTGATTATTTTACCTAATCCGTACTAATCCTTGCCTGTTAAGCTTTTGTATTTTCAGTTCATTTTTAGCTACAGGTTTAGATTTTCTTTGCAACCGTATCGATCAATCTAGTCCATAGTCTTGGATTTGAAGTGTTGTGGTACTTCTCTTCTCTTCGACTTATTGACTGCAAAGGAATCTACTTTACTCTCTCGCCGAACTCTATATACTACGGACACGGTCTACTTTTCATCCGGATACTCTTCCTCGACTATTATTTACTCCGGATGATTGTCGGTTCATTCCTCCGGACTCCTGACACAGTCTCATTGCGACAATCCAAGTCTTCCTATGTGTCGCGTGCTTTTGAGGAGGAATCATGATGATTCATTAAATGCTAATCTCGGGATACACACACACTTCTCTTGATGGTAACCAGCTGTTACACTTATTTAGTCATGCGGTCTCCACGACATCGTTTTATTCGGAGGCGCATCAATATCCAGACTCATGACATCAGCCTGTCAAGCGGGTCCCTGTTTCACTCGCCAATTCCTAGACCCGCTGACATTTGCGGACTCGGTCTTATATGTTCTGATCATTCCTGCGCAGCACGAGTATTGCTCATTTCAAATCCCTAAACCTCTCGTTGCTCCTTCCATCGCCAAGACCTCCCTTTTTCTCTTGTCCTTCAAATTTCATCTGCAATGGCACCCAGAATATCTCTTTCCGGCGTTAATCCTGGCCATCTGGTTGATTGGAATGCTGTCTCTAATCCTCCGGATTGGTTTTTCCAGCTTCGCCCTCTCCTTGAAGCCTCGCATATACTCAACCTGATCTCTAATCCCGTCGATCTTCTTATCGACGACATCATTGAGTATTACCAACGGATTCGCTGCACCACCGATTCTATAATCTCCTCTGTTTGTGGTGAATCCATCACCATCACTCCAGCCGTTCTTCGCGCTGCTCTCCACCTACCTCTTGGTGAACCACAGCGCCCAGATGCCGATCCAATGGCGGCTTTTATGGGTTGCACACAAAAGGGCAAGGAATACAAGGTGAAATCCTTCCAAGGTCGCTATCGATGTATGGCGACCATCTTGAGTCGATGCCTACTGGCTCGCACATCCGCCCTCGACTCCGTTCCATATGACCTTCTCCTGGCCATGTACGGCGTTTTTGAAGGTCTTCCGATGGATTGGGGGATGTTCTTGTTTCGGTTGCTGCAGAATGGTCCCAAGAACCGTTCCTTCGGGCGCATCCTCAGCATTGTCTTCCGGCATGTTAATCCGAACCATTTCGCCCGATATGATGCTGTTCCATTTCCTTCGGCTTATTACCTTCGTTATCTTACGCCGGATGGGAACATGACAGCCCGCCGACCATCGGCAGCTCTCCGATATGATGCCCGACGTTAGTTCTGCACCCCGATCCTCCCGGATTCGGTCCGTTGCAGCACCTTCTCATTCTCGGGCCTCCCAGCACAGTGTTCGTGCCGACCCATCCGAGGTTGCAGGGCCATCTCAGCGCAGTGCCCCTAAAGCTGTTTCCTCAGCCCCCTCTGCTACGGATGTCCCCACTCCCTCCTCCTCCGCTGTTGCTGCCGCGGTTGATACCGTTGTTGCGGCCGCCACTGCTGATGTCCCGGCCTCTTCTCCGGAAGCCCCTTTGCCTCCCCTACCACAACCCCGAGATTACCTTGACCATCTCTCCGCCGACACCTTAACGGACCTATGGCTCCGTTTTAGCCTTGCCCACACTGCCTCCATTCCTGACAACGATCTCCGGGTGTTTTACTCACGACATACCCAATCCCCGGAGACAATGATCATCTGGAACTTGGATCACGACTTTCTTACGCCGGCCTCCATTCCAGATGTGGCGTTCACTACTCCCTCCAGTCCAGTCCATTCCGCCCGGGGTCCTTCTCCTGCTAAGGATGGCCCCTCTTCTCCTGCTGCCGCCATTCCTGTGGTTGACCTTTCTGGTCAAAGCGGGTCAGCTGCTCTGGATGCCCCTTCTGCTGCTGCTGCTGCTGATACTCCTGCGGACTCCTTTGCCCAGCGCACTCCCGCTCCTGTTCATGCGGGGGAGTCCTCCAAAGCTCCGGAGTTGGTCCTTGGGCATGCCTCGTTTGGCACGGTTCACTCCGACGCTGTGCTCTCCGCCCAGCTGGACCGACACGCCCAGGCTCAAAGCGCCCAAATTTCCGCCATCGCCGCCAAGGTTGATGCACTCGGCGCCCAACTCCTCTCCGCTCTCACTGACTCCTCCACTTCAATGGAGCAGAAAATGGATCTCGTCGCCTCGTCCGTCCATTCATTGTCTACCTCCTTCGCGGACCTGGCATACACGATGGCTCGTCCTCCCGTTGCTTCCCGGCGATTTGCCAAACCGGGGGAGACAGTGTCATCTGATCCTTCTGCCCCTTCTGCTCCTTCTGCACCACAACCATCTACTCGGACTGAGAAGCGGCCTGCCACTTCAGTGCTTCAGGGAGTTCAAATTCCCAAACGAAGCCGCTTCTCTCAACCAAGCTCCTCTACTGCAGCTCCAGCTCCTCCTCCATCCTCCTCACCCGCAGCCGACACCTTCCTCCCATCATATGCGGCGTTTGACCCTTCTGATGCGGATGGAAGTGTTCGCAAAGCAATGAAGTCCTATGCAGCGTCTTCTGCTGAGAGAAGATGTCTTTCTGAAATGTACCCTTTCTCCCCGGACAACATTCAAACTCTTTGTTCGGAGAAAGGACTCTTTACTACAGAAGACATTGACAACTTCTCGAGGGCTGCTAAAATAGAGATGAGGCTGTTTCCATCTCTATACAAGGACGGGCACTTGTTTGAAGTTCTGTCGTGTTGGAATGAAGGCTATATTCCCAGTGTGGATCTAATTCAGTCCTTCATCGACGGAACTGCTGAGGATAGCTGTCACGCCCCCGAATTCCAGGGAACCCGAAACCGGGTACATGACTTCCCCTTGCCCGCACCCGAAAGGTCAAGGGGTTGGTGACTAGCACCAATAGAGACTACACCGCGGGTGCTGTCTCAAATATGCAACCCTGTACAGTCATACATCAAGGGTAATCCTGTACTTTCCCATATATCATCATGCATACAAAGAGTCAAACAATCATACGGACATCACATCATACAAGATACAAATACAATCGTCCACGGACCCATGTCCGGGATATCACATAAAACAATACGAATATAATCGTATCATACATCAGAGTAGTGGGCGTCCTCCTGGAATAAAGTCCTCCACTAGTCTCGGGTCACACCTGAAAAGGGTAAACAACAAGTAGGGGTGAGCGACAAGCTCAGTAGGTGACCCTAACACTCCACATCATGCAACACATATAAGTCTATACTATATGCTCAGTGTACTCGTGCACCGTGTAGTGTGCACAATCATCAGGACTCGACCGCAACAAACATCAGGACAACTTGTCCACGATCCTCCATGGGATCCCGGCTCAGGGCACTCGGCCCTAGCTCCACGAGCTCAACGGCTCAACTCAGGCCTTAGCCTTGTCCACGGCGCAATATGCCCGGCCACGGTCGCCACACGGCTGCCATCGGTGCATATGCTCGCCACGTCAACCACATAGCACCATCGGTGCATCACGGTGAAAACCCAAACAAGTCACGGAGTTCATGCCCCAATACCTCACATCAACATACTAACATTAGTATGGCATGTCATTCTCAACATTTCCTTTAGAATTGTAGCCGGTCTTCACAAGTAAATCCTCAACCCTTGATTTATGAAGGAAGTACTCATAGCAGCCTATTTTCTTGAAATTAAAAGTCCCAACATTGGGTTCCCTTATCATAAATAAGATAATCTGATGTTTGGGGATTTTTCCGAGATGTCTAACCCCACTTTCCAAAAATTCACCACTACAAACTTTTGGGTTTTTCCGAGATTTTACACTAAATCCCAATTTTCACATTTTGATATAGTGGGAATTAATTTTTCTAGTATTTTTCTTTGAATCCAAATGGGGGGTATTTCGTTATTTACATTGTAACTTAAGTATAATACTTAAGTATAATACTTAAATGTGGAGAGGCATAATGGTTTACAATGTAAATGTCAGGTGCGGTGCGGTTACCGTCGTCGCGAAATCTTGTTTTACTCCTACGGATTTGATGCTCCTGGATCGATGCTACGGATCACTGTTTCACTGCTACGGACTTGATGCTCTGGACTGATGCTACGGATCATTGTTTCACTGCTACGGACTTGATGCTCCGGATTGATGCTACGGATCACTGTTTCACTGCTACGGATTTGATTACTCCGGACTACTGATCCGGACTAACTACTCCGGACTAACTCCTCCGGACTAACTACTCCGGACTACTGATCCGGACTAACTCCTCCGGACTACTGATCCGGACTAACTCCTCCAGACATCGATCCGGACTAACTCCTCCGGACTATCGATCCGGACTAACTAAGTGTTGACTCCATAGCTGCGACTCCATAGTCGCCGACTCCATAGCCGCCGATCATTTAAGTCTTGACTCCACATTCCTGACTCCATAGTCGTTGATCTGGTCCGTCGACTCTAAAACTCGCCTGTGGTACTGTTCATCATCGTTTTTGGCCTGTTCTTCGTCTGGGAGCAACCCAGTGACCCCCAGACGCTCATAAACATCTGTTTTACGCAATAAACTGCAATATTTACCTCGAAACGCGTCCTAAACGCCTCTAATTCGCATGATAACATCTTAAATACACACAAATCATATATTCATCTAGATCTAAATCTAGACCTCCATGGTTGACTTCTCAACCCTCATAAAATACACACTCATACATCCACAGATCACATATTCAGAGATAGGATCGAAATAAGACAGTTAAGGACACCTACCTAGAAGATTATTTGCAATCCACGAGCTCCAATCGCCCCAAAATCGCCAAGAAAGCTCTACGCTCTTCACCTTCTCTCTCTCTCTCTCTCTTGCTCAAACATGCACGTACCAATAATTGGCAATTAAAGATATAAGGCAGTTCTTAATTATATATATACCGTTGCCAATAATTGGCCTCCCAGCAATAATTGACTCGAACGCAATAATTGACCTCCCGAGGTCACGAACTCCAAATTGAGTCAAATTACTGTCAAAACGCTCGAAATAACGAGCACAACACTGTTAAGATATTATCACACTCAAATGACTAGCTCAAACGCAAAGTCAACCAATAAACCCCAAAAAGTCAACAATCGGGTCAAACGGGGCCCCGACTCGAAATCGGGCCCAAGTACAGTCAAAATGCTCACATCGACGGCTACACTACCGTCCAGATAGTTACATTCCCATAGAATGACTATCTCTCAAAACTACCCAAATACGAGTCTTTACATCCTCCCCACCTTAGGACTTTTCATCCTCGAAAATAAAACACAAGCCCAAAAGACATAGCAAAATCCAAGCTCAAGCACCGCACAATAACAAGACACAAAAATATGATCATCAACATGATCACCAACCACACAGGTGCAATGCAACTTACAACAAGCCAAAAAGGCTCACACGATGCCAGGATGCCAACCAACAAACAACAAGCTAAACCACATCTCAAACAACATATGTAAAACAAATGCATAAAACATAACTCATACCTCAGGGAAGGTCCTCACATCCTCCCCACCTCAGGACTGATCGTCCTCGAACAGCTCAGGATGAAGAACCCGCATCTGGCTCTCTTTTTCCCAAGTTTGCTCCTCCATGCCTCGGTGTCACCATAACACCCGAACTAGTGGGATCGTCTTGCCTCGCAAGACCTGGTCCCGCCTGTCCAAAATCTGTGCCGGCATCTCAACAACGGCACCATCATCGCCCAAGTCTATCTCGCGATAGTCCAACACATGAGAAGGATCTGGGTGATACCGTCGCAACTGAGACACATGGAACACATCATGTACTCGAGCTAACTCCGGTGGCAAAGCTAACCGATAAGCCACTGCGCCCACGGTGGCAACAATCTCAAATGGCCCGACAAAACGAGGGGAAAGTTTGGATCCACGTCCAAACCTCCGATGCCCTCGACGCGGTGAAACCCGCAAAAATACACGGTCACCCACCTCAAACTGCAAAGGTCGACGCCTCGGTCGCGTAGGACTTCGCCTACTCTGCGTCGTTAACATGCGCCGCCGAATCAATGCACTATCTCTGTGGTCTCTCGAACCATATCGGGACCGAGAACCGCTGTCTCTCCCGTCTGTGCCCAACACAAGGGTGATCTACAAGGCCGCCCATACGGCGCCTCATATGGAGCCATCCCAATCGTGGCTCGATAACCGTTGTTGTAAGAGAACTCTACCAAAGGAAGGTGAGTCTCCCAACAACCTCCAAAATCTAGGACACAGGCACGCAACATATCCTCGAGTGTCCGAATCGTCCGCTCCGATCGACCATCCGTCTGCGGGTGAAAGGCCGTACCGAGGTTCACCCTAGTACCCAAGGCTCGTTCCGATTGTCTCCAAACCGAGATGTGAACCTCGCATCCCGATCGGATACAATAGATAATGGGACTCCATGCAACCGCACAATAACATCAATATACCTCTCGTCCCAAAGTCCTCACTGGGTCTGTCTCTCGAATCGGAATAAAATGTGCCGATTTGGTCAACCGGTCAACAACTACCCATATCGTGTCGTGTCCCCCTGGAACGAGGAAGTCCAGTGACAAAATCCATGGTCACGTGGTCCCATTTCCACTCGCACCGGCAATGATCGCAACTCACCAGGTGATCTCGGGTGCTCTGCCTTGACTGGCCGACAGGTCAAACATCTCCTCACAAAATCAGCAATGGCCTTCTTCAGGCCTGGCCACCAATATCGCCTCCTCACGGCATGGTACATCTTGGTCCCACCAGGATGTACGGCTAACCTCGACCGGTGAAATTCCCGAAGAACCTCCTCCCTGAAGAGAAGTGGGAACTATCAGGCGACCCCTATACCTCAATATATGCTCAGCATCCTCGGTCCAATCGAAGATGCCTGCCCCCATCTCGAATCTTGTCTCTCGAGGACCTCACAATCAATGTCCCCCACTTGATCCTCTATGATCCTGCGCCGCAACTCGGGGATCGCGACAACAACACCGAGGGTCCCTCGCCCCTCACCTGGTCACCATTTGCAACCTCATCGCCGCTAACCGACCCATGATCTCCCATTCTTTAATGGCACAATGGGCCACCACACCCTTGCTCTTCCTACTCGAGCATCCGCCACCACATTACCCTTCCCAGGGGTGTACATCATATCAAACCGAAATCGTTGCAGGTACTCCACCCACCGTCTCTGCCTAAGGTTCAGGTCTCGCCGAGAGAAGATATATCGCAAGCTCTTGTGGTCCGTATACACCACAAATTTCTCCCCAAGGAGATAATGCCGCCACTCTTTAAAGCAAAGATCACCGCAGCCCAACTCCAAATCATGCGTGGGATAGTTCGCTCATGTGGTCTCAATCGCCTAGATCCATAAGCAATCACCTGTCGAGTCCGCATCAACACACAACCAAGACCCACCCTGGAAGCATCACAATACACCTCAAAAGGCACACCCTCCTGTGGGAGAATCAAGATAGGTGCCGAGGTCAATCGTGCCTTCAGCTCCATGAAAGCACTCTCACACGCATCGGACCAAATGAAAGGAACTCCCTTCCTAGTCAAGTGTGTCATAGGAGCCGCCAACCGGGAAAAATCCTCCACGAACCTCCGATAATAGCCGCCAAACCAAGGAAGCTACGAATCTCAAACACATTCGTGGGCCTCTTCCACAACATGATTGCCTCAATCTTCTCAGGGTCCACCGTGATACCCTCTTGAAGACACCACATGCCCCAAGAAGTGCACTGTTGCAACCAGAAGTCACATTTCGTGAACTTCGCGTACAACCGATGCTCCCGCAAGGTCCGCAACACAACTTGCAAATGCTCCTCATGCTCCCTCTTGGTCGCCGAATAGACCAAGATATCGTCGATGAACACCACAACGAACATATCTAAATATGGAGCGAACACCTGGTTCATCAATCCCATAAACACTCGCTGGAGCATTCGTGAGCCCAAACGGCATCACAAGCCACTCATAATGCCCATAGCGACAACCGAATGCGGTCTTTGGGATATCTCGCCTCCCTAACCCTCAACCGATGGTATCCGGACCTCAAGTCTATCTTGGAAAACCATCTTGCACCTCGAAACCGATCAAACAGGTCATCGATCCTCGGCAATGGATACTGTTCTTCACGATCACCTGGTTCAGCTTCCGGTAGTCTATACACGGCCGAAGTGAACCATCCGCCTTCTTGGCGAACAACACCTGGAGCGCCCCACGGTGAGCTACTCCGCCTGATAAAGCCTCGTGCCAATAGATCATCTATCTGTCTCTTGAGCTCTCTAAGCTCGTCGGTGCCATCCTTGTAGGCCGCTAACCTGATCGGTGTTGTCCCCGGCAACAACTCGATCGAAAACTCTACCTCCCTCATGGGTGGCAAACCGACCAAGTCCTCGGGAAACACATCCGGGAACCGATCTACAATGGGTGGCAAAACAGCCCTCCCCTCTCTCCTCCTATCAACCAACGTCAAGTGGCTAACCGGTGGGTCACATCACCCCACCCATGCCTCAAAGGTCCCAACCTGCATGCCTCCTCGGTCCACTCACCCACAAAGACACCCCGCGTGCCCTCCGGTGTGAGGAACGTCACACGCCGTCGAAAACAATCAATCTTGGCCTCCACGGAGACCAACCAGTCCATACCCAGGATAACATCAAAATCATCTAACTCCATGATATACAAATCACACAACAGGTTAACACCCCCAAGTGTTACCTGACAAGCACGACGGATACTCTCAAGTATCACAATTCCACCCAAAGGTGAAGCAACCATCGAGACCGACTCACTGTCTCCTGGTTTAACTCCAAGCCAACCACCGTAGCATACGAAATAAAAGAATGGGTAGCACCAGTATCAATCAAAACCGAACAAATAGTATGAGAAATGATAATGGTACCTCTCACCACCGAAGGTCCTGCTCTGCCTCGTCCACCTGGTGGAACCTCCGCCTCTACCTGGTAAGGGCAAAAGTCCTCCCTCGTGGTCCACTGCCACTAGCCTGGCCCATTGGGGCCTTGCCCCGCCGATCAACATGACCCTGTGCCTCCCGCCGAGGCCGCCGTATCGCAGGTCGCGTCTGCGTGCTCGTGCCGGCAGACCGACCTCCGAGACGGAGCCCCACTCCTCCGTCCGTGATCTCTCGGACGAGGGCCTACACCGCTGGTTGAGCTAAGGGTAACACATTCCCTAGCTCCATGCCCTACTTTCCCGCATCGGAAACAGGTCATCTTTTTCCTTGGGCGTCTCTCGAGACATGCCCGGTCAAACCACAACTCCAACAGGTCCCTGGCCTCCCGCCTGGTCGAACTCTCTCGGGGGCCCACCGCCTGGCCGGAAACCCTCGCACCTGCCCTCCTCTCGGCCGAGGAGCACCGCTCTCCCCACTCTGTCTCTTCTTACTTGAACGTACCGAACCGCCCGGCCTCTCGGGCTCTCGCCCGATCCCCGACCTCGCTCAATAATGAGCGCCTTGTCGATCGCCTCCCGTAGCTGGTCAATCGCATCGGTTCCACTGTCTTTTCAAAGATGGCCTCAAGCCATGAATGAAGTCCTACGTCTTTCGGTCTTCCTTTTCCCAAGACTCTGAGAGCAAACCGCCCCAAATCCGTGAAGGCCCGCACATACTCCCCCACACTCATGCTACCCTTGCACAAGCTCATAATACTCTCTACGTCGAGCATACCGCAACGAGCCTGGGAAAATACTCCCCAAAGAAGCGCTCAACAAACTCTCTCTCCAGCTCATCCGATCGCCATGGACAGCTCTAATGGATTCCCACCACCTGCGTGGGATACCCAACAAATAGTGCGTCGCCACGCGCACCCGCTCCTCATCCGCCCCCCAATCATCTCAAAGATGTCCTCTCGTCCATCTAATCCAGTCCTCGGCTACCTCGGCCACGAACCATCCTCAAAAGTCCTGGGTGCGTGTTTCAAAAACCGCGCAGCCCCGGTCCACTCCTCGTCGTGCTAGCTCTACCACGACCTCCCGCCTGGTGCACATCCTGCACCACCCTCTGCCTCCCGCCGCCGAGGTCGTGGTGGCCGCCGAGGCCGCCGTTGCCTCTTCACTCATCCACCTCTCTAGCCATATCCCTCATCAAGCCCTGCATACCCTGCATGGCCTCCCCGCAACCGAATCAACACCTGCGTCAAATTAGGTCCCACAACGGGAGCCGATGACCTGGCCGCGGGCCGATCGCCCCTGGTGCCCCGACTCTATCGTGGGTTCCTCTGCCGGACCCTGGCCTCGGACAACCCTCCTCGGTGGTGCCATCACACCGGCTACAACAACAAACAACAAACAATCAATACTAGCACCGCTAGACGACAAACGACCATCAAAGGCACAACCGACTTGTAGGTTCTCACCACACGACCCGTAGGTCCATACCATGCATATAGCATCGTGTCCCCCATCAGGGTACACCACACTCAAGTCCTGGCTCTCACGGCCACGTGCCATCCTGGCACCACATACAAGCACATCACACACAAAGACAAGCTAGTGCCCTATATGCACACAATCATACCACTAGCAATGCACCCCATCCCCATGTATGCTCCTAGGATGATCTAACTGACACCAAAATAACCTAGAATACATGTAAGGACTGCGTTGATCAGGCGCCCTCCCTACAGTTTTCCAAGTCACATGGAATCAATTAACCACCCCTCACTAACCTAGGTCCACTAGACCATGCTCTGATACCAACTTGTCACGCCCCCGAATTCCAGGGAACCCGAAACCGGGTACATGACTTCCCCTTGCCCGCACCCGAAAGGTCAAGGGGTTGGTGACTAGCACCAATAGAGACTACACCGCGGGTGCTGTCTCAAATATGCAACCCTGTACAATCATACATCAAGGGTAATCCTGTACTTTCCCATATATCATCATGCATATAAAGAGTCAAACAGTCATACAGACATCACATCATACAGTATACAAATACAACTGTCGACGGACCCATGTCTGGGATATCACATAAAACAATACAGAATATAACTGTATCATACATCAGAGTAGTGGGCGTCCTCCTGGAAGAAAGTCCTCCACTAGTCTCGGGTCACACCTGAAAAGGGTAAACAACAAGTAGGGGTGAGCGACAAGCTCGGTAGGTGACCCTAACACTCCACATCATGCAACACATATAAGTCTATACTATATGCTCGGTGTACTCGTGCACCGTGTAGTGTGCACAATCATCGGGACTCACCGCAACAAACATCAGGACAACTTGTCCATGATCCTCCATGGGATCCCAGCTCGGGGCACTCGGCCCCTAGCTCCACGAGCTCAACGGCTCAACTCAGGCCTTAGCCTGTCCACGGCGCAATATGCCCGGCCACGTCGCCACACGGGCCGCCATCGGTGCATATGCTTGCCACGTCAACCACATAGCACCATCGGTGCATCACGGTGAAAACCCAAACAAGTCACGGAGTTCATGCCCCAATACCTCACATCAACATACTAACATTAGTATGGCATGTCATTCTCAACATTTCCTTTAGAATTGTAGCCAGTCTTCATAAGTAAATCCTCAACCCTTGATTTATGAAGGAAGTACTCATAGCAGCCTATTTTCTTGAAATTAAAAGTCCCAAGATTGGGTTCCCTTATCATAAATAAGATAATCTGATTTTTGGGGATTTTTCCGAGATGTCTAACCCCACTTTCCAAAAATTCACCACTACTAACTTTTGGGTTTTTCCGAGATTTTACACTAAATCCCAATTTTCACATTTTGAAATAGTGGGAATTAATTTTTCTAGTATTTTTCTTTGAATCCAAATGGGGGGTATTTCGTTATTTACATTGTAACTTAAGTATAATACTTAAGTATAATACTTAAATGTGGAGAGGCATAATGGTTTACAATGTAAATGTCCAGTGCAGTGCAGTTGCGATCGCTCGTTGAATTCTTGTTTCACTCCTACGGATTTGATGCTCCGGACTGATGCTACGGATCACTGTTTCACTGCTACGGACTGATGCTACGGATCACTGTTTCACTGCTACGGACTTGATGCTCCGGACTGATGCTACGGATCACTGTTTCACTGCTACGGATTTGATTACTCCGGACTACTGATCCGGACTAACTACTCCGGACTAACTCCTCCAGGACTAACTACTCCTGGACATCGATCCGGACTAACTCCTCCCGGACTATCGATCCGGACTAACTCCTCCGGACTACTTATCCGGATTAACTCCTCCGGACTACTGATCCGGACTAACTCCTCCGGACTACTGATCCGGACTAACTAAGTTGTTGACTCCATAGCTGCGACTCCATAGGCTGCGACTACGAAAGTCGCTTGACTCCATACCGCCGATCATTAAGTCCTTGACTCCACAGTGCTTGACTCCATAGTCGCTTGATCGGTCCGTCGACTCTAAAACTCGCCTGTGGTACTGTTTCATCATCGTTTTTGGCCTGTTCTTCGTCTGGGAGCAACCCAGTGACCCCCAAGGACGCTTATAAACATCCGTTTTTACGCAATAAATCGCAATATTTACCTCAAAACGCGTCCTAAACGCCTCTAATTCGCACGATAACATCTTAAATACACACAAATCATATATTCATCTAGATCTAAATCTAGACCTCCATGGTTGACTTCTCAACCCTCATAAAATACACACTCATACATCCACAGATCACATATTCAGAGATAGGATCGAAATAAGACAGTTAAGGACACCTACCTGGAAGATTATTTGCAATCCACGAGCTCCAATTGCCCCAAAATCGCCAAGAAACACGCTCTTCACCTTCTCTCTCTCTCTCTCTCTCTCTCTCTCTTGCTCAAACATGCACGTACCAATAATTGGCAATTAAAGATATAAGGCGGTTCTTAATTATATATATACCGTTGCCAATAATTGGCCTCCCAAAGCAATAATTGACCCGAACGCAATAATTGACCTCCGGAGGTCACGAACTCCAAATTGAGTCAAATTACTGTCAAAACGCTCGAAATAACGAGCACAACACTGTTCAGATATTATCACACTCAAATGACTGTTCAAACGCAAAGTCAACCAATAAACCCCAAAAAGTCAACAATCGGGTCAAACGGGGCCCTGACTCGAAATCGGGCCCAAGTACAGTCAAAATGCTCACATCGACGGTTACACTACCGTCCAGATAGTTACATTCCCATAGAATGACTATCTCTCAAAACTACCCAAATACGAGTCTTTACAATAGCAAGCCATGGAAAACTCTCTCAACTATCCTCATTCCGTACCGGATCATGTCGCCACACTTCATGATGGCTGTCTTCATGATTCAGTCCAAGCAAATGATTCTCATTGATTCTCATCAGATAGTGGAGCACTTTGTAAGAAAGAATCAATGGGAACCGCTATATCTCAGGCTGACTGAAGCTGTGAAGAAAGCCGGTTTATAGGAAGAGTTGGGCATCATACCCTTGGGTCCAACTGAGAAGCTGAAGGCGACATTCCGGGGCAAGAAGCAAGTGCCACAACAAACGGATGGAGATAGTGCGGGGCCTTTGTCTGTTACTTCATCAAGTCATTTTTGACTGTGGACAAATCATGGAGCCAACACACTACTTATACGATGAAGCAAACAATGGAGCTTAGAGAGAAGGCAGCAACTATGATCTTCAAGTATAGTAAGCCTTATGTACCTTAGTGAATATCTTGTATTAAGGCTGAATTGTACTTAGTTGCTGATAAATGAATTTGGTTGTGATGCGTATTCTGTATGTTATCTTTTTGCACTGCTTACCAGATCAGATTACAAAGGATTTGGACATATCCATAATTGGGGGAGATTGTTGGATCAAACCCAGAATTTGGATAATGCTGATAAAACCTTATGTAATTTGACCTGAGATCTCTTATATTTATTTGATCGTTGCAGAAGATATGTTATTAATCCGGAGATACACTCGTGAGAGCAAAGCTAAGGACAGGATACATAATCCTGATCCGGACAAGAGTGAGTGTCGTCAAACACTTGGTAAATAACCAAGTCATCAATACATACGGAGTAAGGAACATTCGTGCGGACTAAGAACTTAAAAGCTACGGATTGCGGAATATGTTCTTAAGTACCTCAAACGGACCTAGTCAAACTAATACGGAGTAAGGAAGTATTGATGCGGAATAAGGATCCAAGCCTTTATTCGCACGGAGTAAGGAAATTAGATGCGGAGTAAGGAATCCGGACAACTCACTCATACGGAGTAAGGAAGCGCTAGTACGGAGTAAGCACTCTGATCCCTTAGACTCGCCCGGAGTAAGGAACTTACATACGGAGTAAGGAATTTACATACGGAGTAAGGAACTTACATGCGGAGTAAGGAAGCACTGATACGGAATAAGTCATCCAACTTTTCAAGACTCGCCCGGAGTAAGGAACTTACATACGGAGTAAGGAATTTACATACGGAGTAAGGAACTTACATGCGGAGTAAGGAAGCGCTGACACGGACTAAGGATTCCAGTACTAAACAGATACGGAGTAAGCAACCACTGACACGGAGTAAGGTTCCGAGCTACGTTAGCAACGGAGTAAGGTTCCGAGCTACGTTAGCAACGGAGTAAGGAGAATTACACCAGACCAAGAAGATACTACTTCAACTCACCGCATTTAAAGTTATCAGCTCGTGGCGTCCCGATGTAAGACAAATTTATTGAGAACCTGAAGAATCTTACATGTGGATCATCCGGATATGTGGACACAACCTTAATTATAATTGGGAACTCACAAAGACACTTATACTCTTCAAACCCAAGATCTTGAGCTCCACAATCCGCAGCAGTCAAGGCAGAGAGATTACCGAGGGATAGTTAGTGCTGAACGCATTCCAGAACTACAAGTTCCAAGGTTGTCTCTTAGGAATGTTTTGTATAAATATTCATACTTGTACATTTGTGTAAGTCAGCGTGCATGTGCATTTGTAAGCAAAGATTAACCCTGTGTATGCACAAGCGGCTTTAATTTTGGGAGATCGAATTTGGCTAGTGTGTGAGTTCATTTGTAAATAGAGTGTAAGAGAGTCTTGCTTCTATTTTGTTGTATTTATCTTGTGATAATAAAACAAAATACTTCCACTATCCGGTTATCTTCCGCAGTGATTCTATCACTTAACTAGATAAGTGTTTGTGTCTTAAGAGAAAGAAAAGAGTTTCGATAAGAGCCTATTCACCCCCCTCTAGGCTCCAAGGGACCATCAACCACTCACCACGCCAAGTCGACCACGTCAACCCCGCCACACCGACCAATGCTGCAATGACCTAGCCTTCACACCAAGGCGTTGTGCCCTCAGACTTCAACTAACCGTCTGGACAAGAGTCTTTGCCCAAATGCACAACTGACTAACTCCTCTAATCTACAAACACGGGTCATTACATTCTCTACCCCGTAAAACTTTTCATCCTCAAAAAGAAACAACATGCGACCCATACAGTGAAGAATAACAAGCATATGCATCCCATTATGCATAACCACAGGCTACAACACACAAATGGATCATACATCGCACACAAATCACATATCACATGACTAGACTCATATGCATAACTCAATAAAGCATAGCACAAAAGGCATACATGTTTCCACCAGAAGGAAAACAGGATGGCATATCCAATCACCATCAAACAACACTTATAACACATATCCTCATGTCTCAAATACACAATAAACATATACACAATAAATATATGAAACCACATCACCATCTCTTGGCCAAAAGCCACCTCCCACCCTCAAGATTGTTCGTCCTAGAACAACTCTGGGTGCTGCTCATAGATCATGGGCTCACGTTCCCATGTCTCCTCCTCAATGCCACAGTGCTGCCAATGGAACCAATGGAATAACGCGACCACGTAAAAGCTTCTCCTATCGATCCAATATCCGAAGAGGAACCTCAATATGTTGGGCCAAGATGATACTTTCTTAACTAGTACACATGAAACACATTGTGTACCCAACTGAACCGCTGTGGTAATGCAAACTGGTAGGCCACGGGCTGTTAGATCAAGCCCAGAATTTGGATGATGTAGATAAAACCCTATGTAATTTGATATGAGACTTTGGTTGTTTTATCTTAAGTTATTGCAGAAGATATGATCTTATTCCGGACCTACACTCGTGAGAGAAAAGCTAAGGACAGGATACATAATCCTGATCCGAACAAGAGTGAGTGTCGTCAAAACACTTGGTAAATAACCAAGTCTCTCCTTCATACGAAATAAGGATCATTCGTGCGGACTAAACACTTAATGCTATGGACTAAGGAAACTGCGCCTAACACCTTAAATGGATCAAGTCAAATAGATGCGGAGTAAGAATCCGAGTCTACAAGTCGCACGGAGTAAGACATAGTTATCGTAGAGTAAAAAGCTAAGTCTTCCACTCAAGAGAACTAAAGGAAAGAAGACACGGAGTAATAAATTCGAGTCTTCCATACATGTGGAGTAAGGAATGACTTGTGCGGAATAAGGACCTGAGCCTTTATTCGCATGGAGTAAGGAAACTAGATGCGGAGTAAGGAATCTGAACCTATTACTCATGCGGAGTAAGGATGTGCTGATACGGAGTAAGTCATCCGATCCTTTAACTCACGTGGAGTAAGGAACTCTTACAGAGGAAGAAAGCGCTGATGCGGAGTAAGCACTCTGACCTTCTCATTCTTATGGAGTAAGGAAGCGCTGACATGGAATAAGGATTCCTGAACTAAATTGATACGGAGTAAGCAATCACTGACATGGAGTAAGGATCCGAGCTTCATTAACACGGAGTAAGGAACCTTACACCGGATTAAGAAGATACTGCTTTAACTTATCTCCTCACATTCAAAGACACCAGCTCGCTGGTTCCCGATGTAAGACAAACTCGTTGAGAACGGAAAGCATCTTACACGTGGATCACCCAGATATGTGGACACAACTTTAACAAAAATTGGAAACTCACAAAGGCACTTATACTTTGCAAACCCAAGACCTTGAGCTCTACATCCGCAGCATTCAAGGCAGAGAGAATTTGGAGGAACAGTCAATGCTGCACATAGTCCGAAAGAACAAGTTCTAAGATTGTCTCTCAAGGATGTTTCTATATATATATTGTAACACCTGTACATTATGTGTGTGTTGAAGGAGTTGATCGTTCGTGAGTTTGAAATAAGTGTGTATGTACTAGAGCTCATTGAGATCATAGAGGCTAGTGTGTGAGTCATTTTGTAAACAGAGTGTCAGAGAGTCATGCAATAAATCTAAAAGCTCTACAAGCTTTAATCTGCTTATATTTTGTTGTACTTATCCTTTGATAATAAAGCAAAATACTTCCACTATCTGGTTATCTTCTGCATTGATTCTATCTCTTAACCAGATAAGTGTAGTGCCAAAGAGTGAGAAAAGAGTTTTCGATAAGAGCCTATTCACCCCCCTCTAGGCTCTCAGGGACCAACACGGGCTTCACATGAGCCAAAATCTCAAAAGGACTGATAAACCGTGGAGATAGCTTGGAACCTCTCCCAAACCGTCGATGGCCACGACATGGAGAAACACGGAGGAACACATGATTGTCCACAGGAAACTCCAAAGGTCACCACCGCTAATTTGCGTAAGATTTCTGTTAACTCTGAGCTAACAACAAGGACTAACGAATCAACTTGACCTTCTTAGTAGCCTCTTGAACCAATTGTGGTCCCAAGAGAGTTGCCTCCCCCACCTTGGTCCAGCACAAAGGTGACTGACACGGCCTACTATACAATGCCTCAAAAGGAGCCATCCCAATGGATGCCTAATAAATGTTGTTGTAGGCAAACTCCACCAAAGGAAGGTGAGTTGCCCATAAACCCCCAAAATCTAACACATAAGCCCTCAACATATCCTCCAATGTCTGATTCGTCCTCTATGTTTGACCGTTAGTCTCAGGGTGAAAAGTCGTATTCGTACTAAACTTTGTCCCCATAGCCTCTTGCAAGCCTGCCCAAAAACGGGAAGTGAACCTTGAATCTCTATCGGACACAATCGATGATGGTACCCCATGCAATCTCACGATCTCATTCACATATAGCTAACTTAATGCTCCAATGGAATCCCACTCTCAAACAGCAAAGAAATGGGCTGACTTCGTTAGTTGATCGACAATCACCCATATCATGTCTTTCCTCCCAATGGTGGGTGGAAGGCCAGTCACAAAATTCATCGCTATGTGATCCCACTTCCACTCCGTTATCGACAACGGTTGCAACATACCTGCTGGCCGTTGATGTTCAGCTTTCACCTGTTGACAAGTAAGGCACCTCACAACAAATGTTGCCACATCATGTTTCATCCCAAGCCACCAAAAATGCCCCTAAAGCGCATGGTACATCTTTGTACCCCCTTGATGCACAACAACCCTAGACTGATGAAAATCCCTCATCACCTCATCTCGAAGAGAAGAAGCAACTACTAGCCGCCCCTAAAAGGACAACTCTTGTAATGACCCGTATTTGAGATTGGATGAGTTAGTCATTTTTGTGTGTTTGGGCAAGGACTCTTTCCTCAGAGGAGTTTCCAGAGAGTTTGGTCGATCCGAGGTGAATTTCGACGTGGGGTCGATGTGTGGTCGAGGTCGACTCGAGCAGTTTGATGAGAGCTTTCCCATGTGTGTTGGTCAATGCGGAAAAGTGGTCGACATGGTCGACCTAGCTGTAGGTCGACCTTGTGTGATGTGAAGATGGGTCGACGTGGGTGTCTGGTAGACACGAGAAAGGTTGGTCGATGTGGTTAATCCCGAGTGTTTTTAGTTGACGTCGACTTTGCGGCAGCATATTTTTGATACAATTTCCTGTTTTGTGATTTTAGGGTTTTGTTCGTTTGGAAGCCGTCAGAGAGAGAGAGAGAGAGAGAGTCATTGGTGCAATCGTTGCCGCTGCGTTCTTGGAGAGGGAGACACCTATTGGAGAAGGGCAAGGTGTAAGGGAAGATCCTTTAAGGCGGAGCTCTAAGTTCGCCTGATTTTGAGGTAGGGATTTTGTACTTTTGAGCCTATTTTAGGGTTAGGTCTTGAGGTAGACGATTTGTAGATGATTTATGTTTGAATATATATATATATGTAAATTCATATAGGTGTGATCTCCTACATGAATGTTGGCGTTCAATGATAGGTTATGCTTGTGTATATTGATGAGTCCAGGGTTAGTGGGGCTTAAGGGTTTATTTCATGGTGTAGTCATGTTCGTTCGTATTAGTATCGCGATAGAGTCTCATGGGAAACCTTGGGAACTATAGGAGGGTTGTGGTTAGGAATGCATTATGTGAGCTTGACCCAAATATGGCTTGTGTGTTGGATATTGAATATAAGTGTTGATTGATGTGTTGTGAATATGTATCATTGTGTTATGCTTGAAAATGTGTTATGTGGAACTGTGGTAGCTTGTGTGGCTATAGTAGCCTATGTGGCTGTGGAACTGTGGTAGCCTGTGTGGCCATGGTACTGTGGTAGCCTATGTGGCTGTGAATGTGGTGGCCTGTGTGGCCGTTGCAATGGTTGTGTTCGCTGATGTGGTTTGCTTATGTGTTGCTTTATTTATAGATGCTAATTATAACCTGTTTATGTATTATTGCCACGACACTACACTTGTGTATGTCATCATGTAGATGCTAGGAGCATGGGATGGGTTGGGGAGACATCATCCCTAGTGTGCTGTGGTTACTCACCCCTCCTATTATATGTTGTTTATTTTTAGGAACTTACATGTGTTAGGTGGAACACCAAGGTGGAAGATCGAGTTCATTGTTTTGTGTTTTTTATATTATATTATTTTGATGGAACTAATGTAACCCTGTTTGAGAAATGATGTAAAAAAGATATTTAAATGTAATAAAGACAGGTGGTTTGATTTGTGAACCATCATTATGTTTATTTGTGATGTTCTGTGTGGTGTTATTTATTCCAACCCTTTATCCACTAGGTGGGTAAAGGGGAGTCACGAACCGGTTTCCTCGTGTAGTGTTCCCTCAAGACTATTTCCAAAACTATGTATAAAGTCCTAAGAAATATAACTCCCTTTGATTCTCAGATTATTTATCAACTTTTAAATCACTTACTAACACTTTTTTAAAAAATTATTGAAATATTTTGTCTGATAGAAACGAATTCTTCACACCCATTCCAAAAGACTATGTTATCACTATCTCCATCACTCGTTGGCACATCTACCCTTCAATTGCCTTAAAACGAAAATAAACCATTAATGAATCTACCAATCCCATCATGGTCTTCTCATAATATTGAAGCCTAATATCTGATCAGTATATATTGCTAGTCATAATAATTATTAGTTTCTGCCGTATTATTATATTCACTGCACTATTTATTCCTTAAATATTTTATTCCATCATTTATCATTGTTGTACTTCATGTTTTACTTTTATTAAGTTACATTTTTCCAACCATCCAATCCTTTTGCTACTACTTTATATACCACACGTTAGACAAACATGATACATCAATTCACATCATAGGGGAAACAATCATGACCCGTAGGTCCATAACAAGTAAACAAGCAAGCTTTAACATCTTTTTCAAGAGATAATTACAAATTACTCTACCTCACTCATGACCCCATATGATTTTCCTCTTTTTTTTTTAATTTCCCATATCAACTCTCTCTCTCTCTCCAATCTATTCTCTCAACCTTTTTTTACACGATCCAAATCACAAGACAAAGGAAACCAAGATAATAAATCATCTTTAATCTCGTTTCTTTCCTTTTTTAAATATTCATTCTCTCAATTTACACACCCATCAATTTAATTCCATAAATTCATGCCAAGTAAATCTCACACATTTTTTTAAATCATTAACTCTCACCAAAATAAATTAATCATATCTCCACATGCAAAAGCTCTTCTCCCCAAAATTTCCTTAGCCCAAAAATTAATATTAAAATGGATAAATAAATAAATAGTAAAAATTCACCAAATTAACATTAATTCTATAAAATAATTTAAAACATGTTAAAATAAGAAATTTGGAAGAGAATTTAAAAAAATACATTAAATTATGACACGCAATCCAAATCACTCGAAGTACATTTTAAATTTCTCTAAAATTGTATTTTTTAAAAAAATTACACTAAAAGCTCAAAATACCGATGAATATAATTTGCACAATTAAAGCAATCAATTAAGTTAAAATTATTGCACAAATATTTATCATTACGCACAAATGAAATGCAATTATCACTCTCAATCAGTGACCTATAAGTCTACACCACATAGAACTCATAAGTCTCAACTGTCATCCATGGGACATTGCTCCTCACCTATACATATCCATCAATCAATCAACCAAAACAAGCATGACCCAATTGGTCCTCATCGTATCTCAGTGGGGTCCATTTTCCCCTGAAATCAATCACATTGGCCCAATCATGTAATTGGCTATCCAAGCCATCGAACAATTGGTAAAGTTCATATTTCCCCTACCACAACATCATAATAATATAAAGCGAAAGAGAATACTCTAGCATATAGTACTTGAATCAGCTCGGAACAATATAGGTCAATCCAAAACAATATAAGTTATTAACAAGCAACTACGCAAATCATTCCAGGCGATTTCAAAAAATTTCACAACTGTAAAGTCAAACTATCACCAGAGTACCAAGCGCAACCGATTCTAGTGTCTGTAATGTGCAAGCAATGTCATGTCATGTATGCACCCATCCCAATGCATCCTAAGATGATCTGATTGACACTAAGGTAACCAAGGACACCATTAAGGAATGCGTTGATCAGGCGCCCTCCCTAATGTCTCCCAAGCTCCAAAGTCTTAATCAATCACCTTACTATGATAAGTCCACTAAACCGACCGCTCGGATACCAACTTGTCACACCCCCAAATCCCGTGAGGACCAGAACTAAGAGTGTGACTTCCCCATGCCTGCACTCGAAGGGTCAAGGGGTTGGTGTCTAGCATCGATATGAACTACACAGCGGGTGCTGTCCAAAACATACCTATATAATCATACATCAGGGGTATTCCTGTACATTTTGACATGCTATAAAGCTAAGGATAATATTTTATTAATAATAAAATCATGCTATAAATCCAATATAATTTTCACGGACCCTTATCCAGATATTCAAATAATAAAACCAATTATGCTATACAAAATCCATAAACCAAGTTATACAAAGTGTGAAATGAATAGCAATCAACTTTGACTAGCCTCTAGCAAATGGGTCGATACCTGAAACATGTCAACAAAATAGGGGTGAGCACAAGTGCCCAGTAGGTGATCTTCATCTCCTTACTATCCTATAACATGAAATCCTAAATCTACATGATCAGTGTATGTTTTTGCCAGTGCAGTGTCCTATTTTATCACAATAAGCTCACATTCAATCACAAATATAACATCACACCCATTACATTTCATCTATCAAAGGTTTGCACCGGTAATCCAACCATCCACAAGATCCCCGCTCCCAACTCCAAGAATCCCAGTCACTACTAGATAGCCATACGTGGGACCTGTGGTGTCTCTAATGACAACTTGCCACATATGGGACCTGGGTTAACCAGCCACATAGGGGACCTGCGGCCTCTTGCCAGCCCTATGTGGGACCTGCAGTTAACCCAACAACCTCCACCACTAAATCCACACATATAACCAACAAATAATAAATTCAATAATCAAAATTCATTCTTATAGCACAACAGAATATTCAAATTGCTAAACCAATAATAACGTACCACGAATAACAATTATATCACATAATGAATAACAACAAGCTCAAATAATATTTATTTTATTAAACAAATTATATCAAGCCAAACAATATTTTTATTAAACTAACAATATCAAGCTAATAATATTAAGCTACAATTAATATTCTGAATGCCAACTTAATAATATCAAAGTAATAATTTTATTTGTTTTATTGTTTTTCTTATTTAGAAATCGTTTAATTTTTTTCACGAAATATCCCAACCTTTGATTCATGTTTTCAAGGTAAAATGAAACACCACCATTCTCGTTGCTCTAATCCCAATGTCACCAATTGTCGACTTGTTCTCACATCAAGTTCTGCTACATGTCTTCTAATATGACACCCCTACATATTCCTAATTATTTTTAAATCACCACAATTCGTAAAAGCTATCACTATCAATGTTGCTTTATTATAGTTGTGTAAATTCAAGATTTTACATCTTCGTTGCTTTATTTGTTTATATATATACATATAAACACTATTGCTTTATAAAAACATAAAAGGGATGAGGAGCAGAATTACTACTATCGGGATCTACAAAAAGTACTACTACGCACATAATAACGAATCTAGATCGTCGTAAGTTTGCTCCGCCCAGACGTTTATCCAAGATCCAATTGACACCTGGTTGTCAGTAACGCCATGTATGTGAAAATCAACGGTTATATATATATATATATACACACACATCTAACATTTGGGTTGAACTTACACTTTCTCTAACTATGTGTTTCATGCAATAAAATAACGAAGAATCAAGAACCACCTACCTCTTGCCTTCCGAAGGGATTAAATTCGCAAGAACAGTCTAGAATCGACGAAGAACACAAAGAACACTATGAACTCTCCTCTGACGGCTAGGGTTTCTCAAAACAAAGTTGTAATGAATAATAAAGCCCCAAAACCCTATTTTTAATTAAAATTCGTCATCCTTTTTAATAATTTCTAAAAAGCCCTCATAAATTCTATTTTTCACTTATTTACCCTCAATTTAACTCCTAAAAATTACTAAATAACCCCTAGAGGTTTTTGGACCTCTAATTAGGCCCAAATATAGTCAAAATGATCGTATTAATGGTCATGTTCTCAAAATAACATTCTTAACATCAAATATAGATTATAAGTTATGCTAACACACATATGAATCCTTACAGGATGGGTTGGGGAGACATGATCCTTACTGAGTAGTGGTTGCTCACCCCCCTATTGTGATTGTTTTCTTTTTAGGAACCTATAGGTGTTAGGTGGAACACCAAGGTGGAGACTTTGAGTTTATTATTTTGATGTTGTTTTCATTTATTTTTGAGTTTTCCTAAGAAATGGATGTAACTCCATGCGGAGAATGATGTAAAAGAGTTTTTACATTATGAATAAACGTGTAGTTTGTCGTATGGGTATTTGTTATGTGTTTATTATGATTTGCTGCATGACATTATTCAACTCGACCCCTTGTCTCACTGGGTGGGTAAAGGGGAGTTACGAACTGATTTCCTCGGGTTGGAAATCTGGGGTGTGACATTATGTCACAAAACACATCTCAAATACGAATGCATGTCTCAAAAGGACATAATAAGGTCTTAAAAGGACATAACAAGCATATGAAACCACGTCAATATCCCTTGCCTAAAAGCCATCTCCCACCCTCAAGATTGTTTGCCCTCAAATAACTCTGGATACTGCTCACGCATCATAGACTCACGTTAGCATGTCTCCTCCTCAATGCCACGGTGCTGCCATAACATGCAAACTAATGGAATAACGCGACCCCATAGGAGCTTCTCCTGTCAATCCAAGATCCGAATAGGAGCCTCAACAATGGACATGTCATCCTCAATATCCAATGTCCCCTAATCAATCATATGAGTTGGGTCAGGGTGATATTTTCTTATCTAAGAGACATGAAACACATTATGGACCTTGCTTAATCACGGTGGTAAAGCTAATTGATAAGCCACTGGCGAAACACAAGCTAAAATTTCAAAGGATACAATAAACTGTGGAGATAGGTTAGAACCCCTCCCAAAACGTCGATGCCCATGACGTAGAGAAACACGAAGAAACATATGATCCCGTACAAAAAGCTCTAAAAGTCATCACCTTTGATCTGCATAGGACTTCTGTCAACTCTGACCTGATGATAAGCGCTGATAGATCAACTTGACCTTCTCGATAACCTCTTTAACCAACTATGGTCCCAAGATAGTTGCCTCCCCCACATCAATCCAACACAAAGGTGACCGACACAACCTACCATACAACATCTCAAATGGAGTCATCCCAATGGATGCCTGATAACTGTTATTGTAGGCAAACTCTACCAAAGGAAGGTGAGTCGTTGACGAATCCCCAAAATCTAACACACAAGCCCTCAACATGTCCTCCAAAATTTAGTTTGTCTTCCTAGTTTGGCCGTCGGTCTTAGGGTGAAAAACTATATTCAGATTAAGGTTTGTCCCGATAGGCTCCTGCAAGCCTGCCCAAAAATGGGAAGTGAATCTTGAATCTCTATTAGACACAATCGATAATGGTATCCCATGCAATCTCACAATCTCATTTATATATAGTTAACCCAATACCCTAATGAAATCCTGCTCTTGAATTGCAAGGAAATGAGCCGATTTTGTCAGTCGATCCACAATTACCTATATCATGTCTTTCCTCCTGGTGGTGGGTGAAAGGCTAGTCACAAAATCCATCGCTAAGTGGTCCCACTTCCACTCTGCTATGGAAAACGACTGCAACATACTTGCTAGCCACTGATGTTCAGTTTTCACTCTTTGACAAGTGAGATACCTCGCAACAAATACAATCATGTCATGTTTCATCCTAGGCCACTAGAAATTCCCTTAAAGTGCTTGGTACATCTTCATACCCCTTGGATATACAATAACCCTAGATTAATAAAAATCCCTTATTACCTCATCCTAGAGAGGGAAAGCACTACTAGTCGCCCCTAAAAGGACAATTCCTGCTCAGGACCCTCTACTCAATCCTCAAATACCTCACGAACCTCAATACGTGCACGGAATACCTTACACTCTATATCACCCAATTGTCCCTCCCAGAAATGCTGGTACAGCCAAGGCACAGCAATAATAGGACTCAAAACTATCTCACCATCATGAGCAATAGTATAGTTTAAAACGCAATAACACAAAGCAACATATGCACCCATACATCAAGAGCATTCCCCAAGGTATGTATTACAATTCAGGATAATATGCCTTAACCAACAGTGACAAATATATTCAACACACACACACACACACACACACACACACACATATATATATATATATATATATATTACATAAGCCTTAACTTAAAGTAATTAGAAATTATGTTAAGCCTTATAACACTCGCTCTAAACCACAAGTTCCCCTATGATTCCCAAGGTACCCCACGAAGCTCTACTGCGACACTAACACGAAGGAATGTGAACATGAGACGGATAGTAACCCCCCAGCCACGATGGATACCCTAACAGCCTCTATTCCTCATGAATCGATTTTTAACCAACTACCACAAAACAATCCTTAATTTCCTTTAACCATGAACATATAATACAATTATGCGCACAGTACGCCATTGAAAGCTAACATTGATATATGAGGTCACACCTATATGTATATATATATATATATATATATATATATATATATATATATATATATATTCAATCTCAAGACCTAACCCTATGATAGATTCAAGAGAAGTACAGAATTCCTACCTCGAATTCGATTGAGTTTAGGGTTTGGGATCACAGAAGCCTCTTCTTCTTTGCTCCTTCTTGCTCCTCTTCAGTAGATGACTACGGGTCATTACAATTATTAATATGTTTGAATACAAATAATAAAACATTAGTAATATATTCAGAAAGTATCTAGTGAATTCTATCATTTCATAACTATGTAACAAACAAAATATTAAACCTACAACTCGATTGTTCGTACTACATGGAAGGATTATGAAAAAAAAAAAGGAGAATGAAGAACAAAGAAATAGAAGAGTGGAGAAAAATAGGAGAAAAAATAAAAATTATACCTTGCAAGTGAATTAGTTGTTCAATGGTTCAATATGAAGAGAATGATGTAAAGAGAAGAAAATGATGAATCCAAGAAAAAGTTGATGGAGGAGTAGAAAAATAGAAGATGATAGATATATTAATGATAAAGTTATTTGTATAATTTAAATATAATATTAAATATTGTTTTTATACTTATATTTTAAAATGAGTGTGGAAATCAAAATGTAAGGAACATTTATTTCTCACTTGGAATTGCCACATGTGCGCACAAGGTTGCATGGTAGGGCAGCTGGCAGCCTCGTAGTAGCTGAGGCCCTCCACAACTCTTATCTCATCTTTTGCGTCGGCCAACCACAAGTCAGACCACCTTATCCAACCCCACTGACATCTTTCATTGAACTACAAATCCTAGCTTCAACCTCAATTCCTCACGACCCAAGACACCAAAAGGCCCAATCAGCCGATCGCTCCCGTAAAAAATCCAGTGGCTATGGCGACCGCTTCAGCTACGCTCTCGCCGGCATTTGTCTCTGCCACTACCGTTGGCGGAAAACCCCAAGCAAAAGCAAACAGGGTGTCTTACGTCACGGGCTTGAGCTCCTTTGGGGGACTGAAAGCCCACAACGATGTGGTCACTTTGGGTCTGCCGGAGTGTACCGTGCAGTGGTTCGCCAAGGTGGTGAGCTCCATCAAAACGGTGTCTTCCAGTGGAAAAGGAAGGAGAGGAGGAGGCGGTGCTCTGTCTTCCACGTGCAACGCCGCGGCCGAGATTTTTAAGATCGCCGGCATCATGAATGCCCTGGTTCTCATAGGAGTTGCTGTCGGCTTTGTTCTTCTCCGACTAGAAGCGTCTCTGGAGGAGTCGGACTGAGCGGCCTTTATTTATGCATTTTTCTTTTGAAGTTGTAGTGGAAAAAAAAAGTGGAAGTGCTTGCTTGAATGCAATGTTCATTCCTGTGGACACAAACTTGTAAAAGTACTTGCGATTCGATCCCTTGATTTGATCTGTTTGATCTTCGACGTGTTCGATTTCCTGGTCCCGTCCATACCAATCGCGATATACGTTTGTCTAAAATTTTAGTTATAAATCACCCTTTTAGTGATCGATTCAACAACCCGGCAACTCGACACATTATATGCCAATTATTCGGGTCTCACAATGAGACAGGCGAACACATTTGGAGTATTGCGAAATAATCAATTACATTATCTCAAACGAGCTTATATGATAAAGCACTTAATTAAAGTCGCGGATAGATGTGTCGAGTCTAAAATAGATAATATTATAACATATAAGTGAATCTGTCTGTTGTCATGGTATTAACAAGTGGTATTAAAGTCGGGTTGTTCCCGTCAGGTATTCTATTATATCAAAAGTCTTTTCAGTATAGTTTGTTATCGAGTGTCGTGTTTTGTGGTGTGCGGCGGTATCGGATTGAAATATAAAACTCCTGTCTTTAGGTGATCGAATCGATCTACTGATCGGGGAGATTTATATATCCTTTTTAGGGCTATTTTGGGTACATTTTCATACTCTTTTGATTATTCATTTTATTGCCCATTTGTGCTACATTATCATATTTTCATAGCCTAACCCAGAAAAGAGGATTTCTTGTAGTTTTTGTGGTATTTTTGCTATATTTTGATAGGAATCCAAAAATTAAGAAAGAATTCAGGAAATCAACAAAACGAAAAAAGAATCTCAAGGATCTAAAGAACGCGACGACGAAATTTCATGTTGATCGGGTGAAAGTCGGGTGAAGCTCATATTTCAGGGATAGCTTTTGGGAGCGTCAATGAAGATTATTGCCTTCTGGTCGGGTGAAATTCGGGGTCATTTAGAGGTGGTCGGGTGAATGACTCTTCACCCGATCAGGTTGGGTGAAGCTTATTTTGCATATTCAGACTCTCCAAGAATCCTAGAATAGAACTTCCTTCTGATTGGATGAGATTTGAAGACATTACATAGTGGTCGGGTGAAGGTCGAGTGAAGCCTTCTTCACGAGACCAAAGCCCAAATTTTGGCGATGAACTCCTTATTTTTGCAGCATACTTATTCCCTTCTGGATCAAAGTCAGTTGATCAAAGTACAAGCGCCAAACATTCAAATCAAAGAAAAATTAATTGAAGAAATTTAAATTCAAAATGGGTGTTGCATTTGGACTGAAGTTTTATGAGAATTAAGAGAGCTTTGAAGGTTAATATTTAATCCCGTTTTAAAATTTAAAAAGTAGGAGTCACAAGGGATTAAATATGGGTTATTTATTTGAAAAATTGTAAGGAATAACGGAGAATTCAAAATTCAAATATTCAAATTCCTCTTGGGAGGCTATAAAAGGGGAGCTGATCTTTCATTGTAAAGCATCGAATCCAGTTATCATTCAATTTTCTTCCATTCTATAATTCCATTCGTCATCTAAAGTAGAGAAAGGGAAAGTGAAGAAGGTTTGGGGCATTTCTTGGAGTTTGAAGACAATCTGCTGGGAAAAGAAGATTAACCTTGGAATTCTTGGTCTAAATAGGCAAGCTATCCTTTTGGTATTCTTATTCTATGTTTTATAATTTTGTGGTTTTCAATCAAACTATGGAAACTTAAAAACTCTTGATTGGGGTTAGGATGGAGTTTGATGTAATAAATTAAATTGCAATGTTTTAATTTAATCTTTTTTACCTTGTGAGTGTTTATTAAATATCACGGGTTGAAATATAAAATGGACTTTGGCCATTTCATTTTATCATCATAGGTATTCATGTGAAGGATTGAAAAATGAAGCATAATTACTAGAAAAAGAAAGATAATCAAACTAGGGGTAACATAATTTGCGAAAGTCAGTGTAAAACCTAGGATACCAAGTTAAGAGTGGGTGTAGTGCTAGCTCTAGACTAATGTCACGACCCAAGATCCCGGAAGAACCGGGACTAAGGGTGTGACTTTCCCATGCCCACACCCGAAAGGTCAAGGGGTTGGTGACTAGCACCGATATGGACTACACAGCGGGTGCTGTTTGATAAATACCTATACAATCATACATTAGGGGTATTCTTGTACATTCCCACATGCTATAAAGTTAAGGAAAATAATTTATTAATAATACAATAATGTTATAAATCCAATACAACTTTCACGGACCCTCGTCTGGATATTCAAATAATAAAACCATTTATCTTATAAAATCTGTAAACCAAGTTATGACAAAATATAAAATAAATAACAACCAACTTTGGACCAGCCTCTAGCGAATGAGTTGATACCTGAAACATGTCAATAAAGTAGGAGTGAGCACAAATGCCCAGTAGGTGATCTCCATCTCCTCACCATCCTATAACATGAAATCCTAAGACTACATGACCGGTGTATGCTTGTACCAGTGTAGTGTCAAATTCTATCACAGTAAGCTTACATTAAATCACAAATTATAACATCACACATATTATAATTTATTCAATAAGGGTTCACACTGAATAATCCAATCATCGACGAAATTCCCGCAACTAACTCCTAGGTCCTAGTCACTACCAAATAGCCATATGTGGGCCCTGCGGTGTCCCTAACGACAACCTGCCACACATGGGACCTGGGTTAACTAGCCACATAGGGGACCTGCAGCCTCTTACCAGCCCTTTGTGGGACTCATGGTTAACCCAACCAATTCCACTAACAATTCCACATATAGAATCAACAAATAGAAATTTCCAATAATCAATGTTCAACATCACAACATTACAAAATATTTAAATAATCAACATGCCACAAGTGATAATTATATCGCCAACAAATAATAGCAGACTCAGATCTACATTTATATTTTCAAACTAATAGTATTAGGCCTAAACAATATTTATATTATTAACAAATAATACTTAACCTGACAGTATCTACATTATTAAACTAATAGCAATATCGAACTTAAACAATATTTACATAATTAAACTGATAATAACAAACCCAATCAATATATATATATATATATATATATATATATATATATATATATATCTTAAACTAATGATATCAAACCCAATAATAACTATAGATATAAATATATTTATAGATATAAATATTTATATATATATACATATATAATATTCAATTGATAAAATGTGTTGATTTCAACAATCACGCCATAAATAATATTTCCAATGTCAATCTAATGATATAAATTTTTTAATAATAGAAATTTTGATCATATCAAACCCAACGTTATTTATATTAGATTGCAATATCAATTCCTAGATAATATCTATATAATTAATTAATAAGACCTAAAATTTTAAAGTTGAGCCTTAAAATAATTCCATTCACATCAGGCCAAGATAGAAAATCCTTTGAGCTAAAGAAGACAGGGCCTTTCGAATAATACTTTTATGAATACCCCAACGAAATTAGTCCCATTTTATATATTAGAAAAAGTATTGTTTATTAATTAGTCTATACCAAAATATATACCGAATTTAGTCCACGTAACATAGGCGGACAATGTTTATAATTTGGTACATTATAAATTTCCATGTTAATATAGCAAATGGAAGCTCTAATATTTATTGGTATGTTAATTAGTATAAGTCACCCTATCCTCCATGTTAATTACATATATTTTAAGGTTAGTCAACGCCACGTACCTCCACGTTGTCCGTTTAATGTAGTGACTATTAATATATATTACATATTATAATATATATATAACATCAAAATACATATACATATATAAATTAAGATGCACGATTTAACATATATATATAAATATATTATTTGGTATATATATTATAATATACATGTAATATCAAAACATGTACAAAAAAATCTGGACATGTGACCTGTGCATGTTCTCTGCCACGAAAAGGGTTTTGGTATATGTGTCCTTAGCATTATAATTCATAAAAAAAAAAGACTGAAGTGAGAACTGTCCACAATGCCCCATCACGCCCATCGCAGCCGCACCAACCGCAGTCACGACCTTTTTTTTTACTACGCATATGGGAGAACTTGCCACGACTGCATATTAGCAGCCAGTGGCGGCTATGATTCGACTGTACCCACTACAACCCTAGTCCCGTTGCACGACTATTATTTCATAACTGTTGGTCCCTGGTAGCCTAGAGGGGGGTGAATAGGCTTAAATCAAAACTCTTTTCTCACAGGTGTAACACAATTTGGTTAAAGGATATATAATCAGTGCGGAAGATAACCAGATAGTGGAAGTATTTTGCTTTATTATCAGATGATAATTATAACAAAATAAGCAGCAAATTATAGCTGATTACACTAGCACTCAGCTTTTATAATTACACACACTGGCGTTTATAATCTCTATAAGCTCTTATACAATAACCTTTCTCACGTGCGTATCAGTTTTCCTTTTTATGTGTACGCACACTTCTTCAATGTACAACACTACAGATATATATAGACATCCTAGGAATCTATCTTGGAACTGTATTTTCCGAGCACTGTGTAAACATTAAGTTCTTCTCGGAAAATGCTTATGCTATAACTGCTTCGGATGTGGAGCTCGAAATATGGGAAGCATAAGTGAATTAAATTACTTTGCTTGATTCCAATTGCATTCGGGACTACATCCACATCTCCGAGTGGTCCACGTGTAAGACAGTTCAGATCTTCAATGAGTTTGTCTTACATCGGAACACAGCGAGCTGATATCATAAATGCGGTATTGATAAGTTGAAGTAACGTCCTTTTAGTCTGGTGTAGATTTCCTTACTCCGTATCAACGAGGTTTGGATCCTTACTCCGCATTAGTTATTGCTTACTCCGTGTACATGAAGTCCTGAAATCCTTATTCCGTGTCAGCGCTTCCTTACTCCGCATGAGGTAGATATGCGGAATCCTTATTCTGCATCAGCGCTTCCTTACTCCGTGTGAGTTCCTTACTCCGCTTGAGTAATGATTCGGATTCCTTATTCTGCATCAGATGTCCTTACTCCATACCAGTCGTCCTTACTCCGCTCGAATGAAAGACTCGGATTCCTTAGTCCGTATCTTCTTTTCTTTAGACAGCTGGAGTGAAAGACTTAATTCTTTCTCTGCAATAAATCTCTCTTACTTCGTATGAGGCGTAGACTCGGATTCTCATTCCGCATAAAATGACTTAGTCCAAACAACAATAAGAGTGCGAATTCCTTAGTCCTTTTGACAAGTGATTAGTTCGTACAAGAGAGTCTTTACTCTGGATGAAGACTTGGTTATTTACCAAGTGTTTGACGACACTCATGATGATCCGGATGAGGATTATATATCCTGTCCTTTGCTTTGCTCTTATAGGAGTAGGTCCGGATTAAAGTCTTATCTTCCGCACAGACTTAGAATAAACATGAAACAACTTAAGTCAAATTACATTGGGTTTGATCCGCATCATCCAAGTTCTAGGTTTGATCCAACAATCTCCCCCAATATGGATGTGCCAAACCCTTTGTAATCTGATCCAGTTAGGCAGCAAGATACACACAGAGGTAAGGATAAATAAAAGAAATTTCCACTATGTCAGCAACAGTAATACAAAGTAAGCCTTAGTACAAAACTTATACTAAGAATATTAAGGCTTACTGTACTTGAAGATTTTAGTTGCTGCCTGCTCCCTTAGCCGCTTAGACTGTTCTTTAGTGCACAAGAAAAAATAATTCCAGTTGGGATCATACTTCAAAAGGTGCCTAATAAAGTAACTGTAATGACCCGTGTTTGTGGGATGTACGGAGTTAATCACAGATGCCTTGTGAGTGGAAATTGTTGGGTTTTAGGGAGTTTCCTTCCCACACACTTTAGCTAAAACACCTTGGATGTTGGTGCACAAGTTTGAGGTAAGAGATGAGCCCAAGAGGGGACTTTTGGGCGGTGCATATGACAAGTGATAACGTGTATTTATGCCCTAGGAAGATACTATGCATATACATGCGGTTTTAAGCTGTTTTGGCAAATTTTGGAGATCACTTTTGGTATAGTAGATGGCCTCAAACAATTGGCGTGCAAGAACAAAAGTTTCTTAGAATGAGGTCCTCTACCCACCACAGAAATTTCAGAGCATTTGGAGCTGCACGTGAATTCACCCATTTCACGTGCAGATTATGGATTATACCTGTTTGTATATATATATGTAATCCATGTAGGTGTGATCTCCTATATGGATGTTGGCCTTCAATGGCATTTTGGTGTGATTCTGTTGTTGGGTGGTTGGTGCATGTCACATGCTTGATGAAATGCCTGTGTGAATATTGCTGTGTGTATATGCCTAGTACATGTTTGATAAAATGCCTGTGTGGTTGGACTTGTGATTCGGTGTAAGTATGCATGCTGGGTGTTTGTTCTATTGCCTGAATGACTGGGTTGGTGTACTTGTGAATGGGTGCACACCAAGTGTTTGGTTTTATGCTTGAGTGACCGTGGTGTATGTTGTGTGCATGATTGTCGTGCTATCCGGCCTGAAGGGGCGGTTAAATCACTTTGCCTGGAGAGGCGGTTAAACCAATGGCCTGAAGAGGCGGTTAAACTACTTTGCCTGAGAGGCGGTTAAATCGATGGCCTGAAGAGGCGGTTAAATTACTTATTTGAGATGTGGTTTGTTAGCCAGGTGTGGCGGGGCCGACGTAACGCCCGTTATGTGAAATGCTTTATTTTCTTACTATCGCCACGTCACTACACCCGTGCACATGCATGTAGCCGCTAGGAGCATGGGAAGGGTTGGGGAGACTTGATCCCTACTGAGCTGTGGTTGCTCACCCCTCCTACTGTGTTTGCTTGTTTTCCAGGGACTTACAGGCGTTAGGTGGATACACCAAGGTGGAAGACCATTTTCATTTTATTACTTTTCTGTGATGTAATTTTATGACTTATGTAACCCCATGGGGGAAATGTACTAAGAGACTGAATTGTAGTACGGAACATGGTTGGTTTGTGAACCTTTGAGGTTTGGAATTAAATAAAGATGTGGCTTGTTTGATTTATTATAATTGTTAGTTTTGCTTGTGTGGCATCTAGTAATCCAACCCCGTTGCCCTCCGTGTGGGTGAATGGGGAGTCACGTACCGGTTTCCCCGAGTCGGAAATGCGGGGCGTGACAGTAACAGACATAGGCTCCACATCTTTCTCCATCGGGTTGTTGGGGAATGTCTCCTTTGCTCAGAATTGTTGAATTGAGAAGAGCATTGGGAGGCAGAGGAGGTTGGCCAATTGATTCGAATAGTCCACTCTGTTTGACAGCATCTGACAGAGTCTGGAGCAGTGGTCCGAGTTGGCTTTTTCTCATCTGGTGTCCCACAACCTGATGGGAGTCGTGCAGAACAACTCTCCTGTCCTTGATAGAGAAGACTGCGAGCATGTGATGAGGAGTGCTGATCCTGTATGGAATGAGAACAGTTGTAAGATTTTTCCATGGCTTACTGTTCTCAGCTGTTCCATTTATGAGGGTCTGAATGAAGTCCATTTCAGGAAGGTAGTGATCAAGCCAGCAAGGTAGGATATCGAACAGATGCTCTTCTTGATACAAGGTGGGAAACAACCTCATCTCTTCCTTTACCGCCAAGGTGAAGTTGTCAATGTCCTCAGTGGAGAACTGTCCTTTCTCCAACAGTAGGGTGCTTATGTCTTCAGGGGAGAAAGGGGACAGAGATGACAAGAACCTCTTTGTAGTAGAGGGCGCAGCACTCGCATATGCTAACATGGCTGCAAGTACACGCCCATCTGTATCATATGGATCGAATTCCGCATATGATGGGAGAAACGTGACTTGCGGAGCCTGATCAGAGGAGGAGGGAGCTACAGTGGAGGAGCTAGGACGGTCAGAAGGAGCAGGAGCAGCACTGGATGGTCTAGAGAAGCGGCTGCGTTTGGGAACCGGGAGGTCCGGAGGAAGGCTGAGTGCAGGTTTTTGGCTTCGGCTGGGAACATCAGTAGTATCAGGAGCAGTAGTGGAGGGAGCTGGATCAGATGAGGCATTCTCCCCCGGTTTGGCAGATCGGCGAGGAGGGCGAGAGGGACGACTCACAACCTGAGTCAGATCCCAGACAGAGGTGGAGAGGCCCGAAAGAGATTGGGCAATAAGGTCCAGCTTCCGATCCAGGGAGAGAGAGGAGTTGGAGAGAGCGGAAAGGATCTGGGTCCTGATTTCATCAACTTTGTCAGCAATGACCTGGGCCCGAGAATGATTGTCCTCCGCAATACGATCTTGCTGCGCAGAGACCGCGGCTTCAGATAAGATGGTAGCAAATGAGGGACACCCAAGGCCAGAGGCAGGAGCCTTGGAGGACTCCCCCGCATGTAGAGGGGCAGGAGTGCACAGTGCGTAGGAGTCAGCAGGTGGAGAGAAGGATGAGGGAACAGCAGCAGCAGCAGGTGTAGCGGAGCCACTCTGACCGGAGAGGTCATTGAGAGGAATGTCCGCAGAAGAGGAGGGACCAGCCTCAGCAGGGATAGGAGTCTGTGCATCATGAGCAAGTCCGGAATAGGCAGCATCAGTTGGAGGTGCGGCCTGAAGCAGAGACGGCGTGAGAAAGCCGTGTTCAGTGTTCCAAATAATCATAGCTTCCGGGGTTTGGGAATGTTTGGTGTAATACACCCAGAGAGCAGATTCATGGATGTCGGCAGTGTGAGCGAGACTAAAACGGAGCCAGCAGTCAGTCAAAATATCGGAGGGAAGATGGTCGAGGTAGTCGTTAGGGTCAACAGGGCGTGCGGGAGAGGCAACTGGAGGAGAGGTAGGTATGTCAGCAATGACAGCAGCAACTGCAGCAGTCACCGGAGAGGTGGGTGCAGGAGCACCAGCAGCAGCATCAGCAGGAGAGATAACAGCAGGGGCATCAGCAGGAGGGGCTGAAGAAACAGTGTCATGAGGAAACGGCTGAGAGGGCCCTGCAGTATCACGAATACTGTGCTGCGAACTACGGGAGCGTGCTGGAGCGGCAACGGACCGGATGCGTGAAGACCGGGGAGCGGAGCTAACCTCGTGACCCGAGTTGGGGGCGGGGTCACCAACGGAACTATCGTGATGTTCCGATACAACAACGTGTGCATGAGAGACAGGAGGACGGCGGACAGTAAGCGTCCCATCGGAGGTGAGATGACGAAAGTAAAAATTCTGCGGGAAGGGAATCGTCAACTGGTCCTGGAAGTGCTCAGGGCGCAGATGTCTGAAAAGGTGGGAGAGAATCCGTCCGAAAGATGAGTTCTGTTTTCCATTCCGCATAATCCGAAAAAGAAAATCGCCCCAGTCTAGAGGCAACTGCTCAAAGACCACGTACATCGCCAGGAGCAAATCGTACGGGACTGAGTCAAGCGCCGTAGAGCGAGCCAGTAAGCATCGACTGAGTATGGTGGCCATACAGCGGTAGGGGCCTTGAAAAGACTTCATCTTGTATTCCTTCACTTTAGAGGGACATCCCATGGCAGTAGCCATGGTTGTAGCGCTCGGCCGGAAATCATTGCCGCTGGGGAGATGGAAGGCGTCACGAATCACTTGAGGAGTGATCTTAATAGGTTTTCCTCGGATACCAGAGACAATCGAGTGGTCACGGGATTCGAAGTGCTCATAGAAAGCTTTGACGTCTGAGATGAGAAGATCAGTAGGAGCAGAGACGATGTCGAGGAGACCACTGAAGGCTAACAAGGAGCGAACCTCCTCGAGCCAGGCAGGAGGGTCGGAAATGCCGGCCCAATCGACAAGATGGCCAGGAACAACACCGTAGAGAGTGGAAGATGCCATTGAAATTTGAAGATTGAAGGAGAAGGAAGGAGAGTCTTTGGTGAATAGAGAGCAACGAATATTTAGGGTTCTGAGTAATGAAAGCGATATCCTCGCGCTCGCGTGAGAGTTCAGTATTAATAGGACCCATTTCGTGGAAGCCAACGGGTCTCGGTTTCAAGCGAGATGAGCAGTGATCCGCCTAACAATCTGATGTCATTAGACTTGATGTATTAGCGCCGCCGAGTAAACTAATGATGTGGAGGCCGTGCTAACCATTCAAATGACAGCTGTATTCATACTGCCAAATTTTGAAAAGACAAATTACAGGGCTCGAGACGTGCATTTAATGAACCATCATTAGTCCTCAAAAAGATGCGATGTAAGGTAATCACTTGGTTTATCGCGAATTGAGAATTCCAAGATTTAGGAGGAAGCAAATCGACTCTCATCCGGGCTTGATAGTGTTCGTGTGAACTATATCCGGATGATAGACTGACTATCCGTAAAAGCTGAGTGCTGATTAAGAGTGATTCCTTTGCTGACTTGGTGTCGAGGAAATAAGAAGTACCACAACACTTCAAATCCGAGACATCAAACAAGATAAAGCATTGAAGTGCAAAGCGAATCTGAACATGTAGCTGAAAACATAAACTAAAGAAACAGTAGACTAACAGGTTGAGTTAGTACGGATATGGATCAAATAGTCTTGGTGAGAACATCATAATCCGAACTAAAAAGAGACAGAACTTATGCATTTGTAAGAATAGTAAAAAGACACATACATGTGAATTATGATCAAATTACTGAAGAAAATGCATATGACAACTGATAAACACATAAGTTCATATAGGTTAACATAGCGAAACCGTCATACTGACAGTGATAGTTAAGATAAATTAAAAATCATATGATTTTCTCAAGTTAGGATTCATGAGTGAAACTGGAAATATGAACACATGTCAAAAGCAAGCAGATGATTGTCCAATTAAAATGCACAGTTGAGGAAAGAAAAACATCCAGCCATGGCACAATTCCGATTCATCATTGCATGTCCAGTCAGATCCGGAAGTGAAAGTTTAGAGGTAGGAGCATCCGAGACATAAAAAGGGTCATTATAGAGATAATAAATGAAGCTTTTGCTCCCCCTTAGATCATGCGATCCTCTCATTGAAAGACTCCCCCTCAGATAGACAGCCAGTAAAGAGATCATGAGACATATACGAGGGGTATTACTAGATTGATCAATGAAGCATTTTCTCCCCCATAGATCGTGCGATCCTTTCGGTTGACGTTTCCTGCTTTGAGAAAGTTAGTGCTGTCTATCCTTTTAGGAAACTACACTTCAGAAGCTGATCAGACTGCGACTGCATATACATCCGCCAGACATTCCAAGCTAACCCATTTCATATCTTCAACTATACATGATAATAGAGCAATCTAAATGAACCGGCATTTATCATGTGGTGGAGAATAAGAAACAAGATCATGAAATCCTAAAAAGATTATTCATATAAGTTTTAATCAAGTTGGCTTAAACGACTTTAGTCGGGAAACACAAGCATCCTCCTATTACAAAACTTTGGTATTTATCAGACGCATAGGACACGTTAAGCAGTAAGTATGATCAAAAATTAAATTTGGTATGAATCCTTTACTTTTAATAAACCCACAATGCATGTTCTGAAGACATACTGTTGATTGATTTAAGTAAAGCTATGCAGAAAAATCAAGCATACCTAATCGGAAGAGTAGTTCATAAAATCTTGCATCAGGTAGGGGCTTTGTAAGAATGTCTGCCAGTTGATCTTCAGTAGCAACATGTTCCAGAGATATATTCTTTTTGAGAACATGATCGTGAATGAAGTGATACCTTACCTCAATGTGCTACGTCTTTGGGTGCATGACAGGATTGTTGCTGATAGCAATGGCACTGGTGTTGTCGCAGTAGAGTGGAATAGATGTCATGTTGAAACCGTAGTCAGTAAGTTGACTTTGTATCCAGAGTAGTTGTGCGCAGCAACTCCCAGCAGCTATATATTCCGCCTAAGCAGTAGAGGTTGATACAGAATTCTGCTTCTTACTGAACCATGAAATTAATCTATTTCCGAGAAACTAACACGTACTGCTTGTGCTTTTCCTGTCAATGCGACACCTAGCAAAATCAGCATCAGAGTATCCGGATAAGGTGAAGTTTGACTCCTTTGGGTACCAGAGTCCCAAATTCATCGTTCCTTTGAGATACCTTAATATCCGTTTTACATGAAGCATATATGACTCCTTGGGATTCGCCTGATATCGTGCACAGATGCAAGTTGCAAACATAATGTTCGGGCGACTTGCTGTAAGATACAGCAAGGATCCTATCATCCCTTTGTATTTAGTCACATTTACTGATTTGCCATCCACATCAGGGTCTAACTTGGCACTGACCGGCATCGGAGTCTTGACGGGAGATGAACCTTCCATACCAAACTTCTTAATAATATCACGTGTATACTTAGCTTGGTTAATGAAGATCCCTTCCTTCAATTGTTTAACTTCTATTCCAAGGAAGTAGGATAGTTCTCCCATCATACTCATCTTAAACTTGCCAGTCATCAACTTTGCAAACTCTTCACAAAGCTTCGGATTTGATGATCCGAAAATGATATCATCCACATATATCTGTACGATCAGAGTATGTCCATTCTCTTTTCGTAGAAATAAAGTGGTGTCTATCTTCCCTTTTTGAAAGTTGTGAGCAAGTAGGAATTCTGACAGTGTGTCATACCAGGCTCTTGGAGCTTGCTTCAACCCATACAAGGCATTCCGTAGCTTGTAGACCAGATATCCAGCCTTGGGTTCTATGAAACCGGGAGGTTGTTCAACATAGACCTCCTCTTGAAGATCTCCATTCAGAAATGCGCTTTTGACGTCCATTTGATAAACTATGAAGTTTTCATATGAAGTATACAACAGAAACATTCTGATTGCCTCAAGTCTTGCTACTGGAGCAAAGGTCTCGTCATAGTCTATTCCTTCTTCTTGACGATATCCTTTGGCTACCAATCTGGCTTTGTTCCGGATTACTATACCATCCGTATCAAGCTTGTTCCGGAACACCCATTTAACTCCAATGACTTGCTGAGACTTAGTCCTTGGTACTAGAGTCCACACATCATTTCTCTTAAATTGATTCAGCTCTTCTTGCATGGCTTCTATCCAGTTCGAATCCTGAAGAGCTTCATCTACCACCTTTGGTTCTATTTGAGATAGAAAACATGAGTAAAGACAAATGTTGGAGGTGGCTGCTCTTGTTCTTACACCAACAGTAGGATCACCAATCACTTGTTCTGAAGGGTGGTTTCGAGTCCACCTGTAATTCTATGCATGTGATGGTTGATCTTGAATAACTTGAAGCTCTGCCAGATTAGGTGGTTCAGGTATATCTGCTGGTTGAGCTTCTTCCAGACCAGATGTTTCCATGTTAGCATGTACGGTGGAATCAACACTGTTGCTTTCAGTGTTAACTGGTCCGGACTTGAAGGTATTCCAGAATTTTGAATATCCGTAGGAGCATGTCCAGAGTTTAACGGTAGTCCTGAGTCCGATTCATCCATAGCATCGTCCATATAATTTCTTTGTGCTTCGCTGGTGCCATGTGGTTGGTCAGTATGTGTAATAGGAACAATCATAAACTTTGAATAGTCGATGTTGTTGTCCTGAACCTGTACGTTAGAACATGAAGAAGTAACTTTTGACCAATCAAGATTAGTTTCATCAAAGGTCACATGGATAGATTCTTCAACTTTTAAAAGTTTTCTATTGAAGACCCGATAAGCCTTGCTATGTAATGAGTACCCGACAAAAATCCCATCATCAGATTTTGGTTCAAATTTATTCTGGGATTCTTTGCCATTGTTCAATATATAGCAAGTACACCCAAAAGCTCTGAAATGTGAAATTGAAGGCTTTCGTCCTCTCCACATCTCATAGGGTGTTTTCATGGTAGATTTATTTATTAGAGTCCTGTTCTGAACATAGCAGGCAGTGGACACAGCTTCAGCCCATAGACTGAGAGAAAGCTTTGCCCCTGCTAACATAGATCTGCCAGCCTCGACTAAAGTGCGATTCTTACGCTTAGCTATCCCATTTTGTTGTTGAGTTCTGGGCGCAGAGAAGTCATGCTGAATGCCCTGTTCAGAACAATATGATCTCATATCTAAGAAATCAAATTTTGTACCATGATCACTCCTGATGCATTTAATGCTTAATCCTTGTGAATTGCTTATCCAGTTGAAAAGATCTACAAGATGCTCAAAGGTTTGATCCTTAGATTTCAGGAACATCACCCATGTGTACCTGGTGAAATCATCGATAACCACAAGGGTATATCTCGCGCCAGCTAGTGAAGGAACAGAAATGGGACCACAGAGGTCCATATGAGGAAGTTGTAGAGGAGCAGTTATTGAATTAACTAATTTGCTCTTAAAGCTATTGATGGTCCCTTGGAGCCTAGAAGGGGGTGAATAGACTCTTATCTAAACTCTTTTGATCTCTTAAGGCACTACACTGATCTAGTCAAGTGATAGAATCACTGCGGAAGATAACCAGATAGTGGAAGTATTTTGTTTTATTATCAAGAGATAAATACAACAAAATAGAAGCAAGACTCTCTTACACTCTGTTTACAAAGGGATTCACACAATAACCTAGATTATTTCTTTGAGCTCTTGTGCATACACAGGTTATTCAGGCTTGTTCGCACACGTACACACTTTTTTCAAATATACAAGTATGAATATTTATACAAACATTCCTAAGAGACAACCTTGGAACTTGTAGTTCCGGAATGCGTTCAGCACTAACTATTCCTCGGTAATCTCTCTATCTTGACTGCTGCGGTTTGTGGAGCTCAAGGTCTTGGGTTTGAAGAGTATAAGTGCATTTGTGAGTTCCCAAATACAATTGAGGTTGTGTCCACATATCCGGATGATCTACGTGTAAGATTCTTCAGGTTCTCAAAAAGTTTGTCTTACATCGAGACGCCACGAGCTGATAACTTTAAATGCGGTGAGTTGAAGTAGTATCTTCTTGGTCCGGTGTAATTTTCCTTACTCCGTTGCTAATGAAGCTCGGAATCTTACTCCGTGTCAGTGGTTGCTTACTCCGTATCTGTTTAATACTGGAATCCTTAGTCCGTGTCAGCGCTTCCTTACTCCGTATGTAAGTTCCTTACTCCGCATGTAAATTGCTTACTCTGTATGTAAGTTCCTTACTTCGTATGTAAGTTCCTTACTCCGTATGTAAATTCCTTACTCCGCATGTAAATTGCTTACTCCGTATGTAAGTTCCTTACTCCGGGCGAGTCTAAGGGTTCGGAATGCTTACTCCGTACTAGCGCTTCCTTACTCCGTATGAGTAAAGTCGTCCGGATTCCTTACTCCGCATCTAGTTTCCTTACTCCGTGCGAATAAAGACTCGGGTCCTTATTCCGCATTAACACTTCCTTACTCCGTATGAGTTTGACTTAGTCCGTTTGAGACACTAGGAACATATTTCGCAATCCGTATCTTTTAAGTTCTTAGTCCGCACGAATGTTCCTTATTCCGTATGTATTGATGACTTGGTTATTTACCAAGTGTTTGACAACACTCACTCTTGTCCAGATCAGGATTATGTATCCTGTCCTTAGCTTTGCTCTCACGAGTGCATCTCCGGATTAATAACATATCTTCTGTAACGATCAAATAAACACAAAAGATCTCAGATCAAATTACATAAGGCTTTATTAGCATTATCCAAATTCTGGGTTTGATTCAACAATCTCGCCCAATTATGGATATGCCCAAACCCTTTGTAATCTGATCTGGTAAGCAGTGCAAAAAGATAACATACAGAATACGTGCATCACAACCAATTTCATTTATCAGCAATTAAGTACAATTCGGCCTTAATACAAAATTTTCACTAAGGTACATAAGGCTTACTATACTTGAAGATCATAGTTGTTGCCTTTTCTCTAAGCTCCATTGTCTGCTTCATCGTATAAGTAGTGTGTTGGCTCCATGATTTGTCCACAGTCAAAAAGGACTTGATGAAGTAACAGACAAAGGCCCCGCAGCTATCTCCATCCGGCTGTTGTGGCACTTGCTTCTTGCCTTGGAATGTCGCCTTCAGCTTCTCAATTGGACCCAAGGGTGTGATGCCCAACTCTTCATATAAACCAGCTTTCTTCACAGCTTCAGTCAGCCTGAGACACAGTGGTTCCCATTGATTCTTTCTTACAAAGTGCTCCACTATCTGATGAGAATCAATGAGAATCATTTGCTTGGACTGAATCATGAATACGACCATCATGAAGTGTGGCGACATGATCCGGTACGGAATGAGGATAGTTGAGAGAGTTTTCCATGGCTTGCTATCCTTAGCAGTTCCGTCGATGAAGGACTGAATTAGATCCACACTGGGAAGATAGCCTTCATTCCAGCATGGCAGAACTTCAAACAAGTGCCCGTCCTTGTATAGAGATGGAAACAGCCTCATCTCCATTTTAGCAGCCCTCGAGAAGTTGTCAATGTCTTCTGTAGTAAAGAGTCCTTTCTCCAAACAAAGAGTCTGAATGTCGGTCGGGGAGAAAGGGTACATTTCAGAAAGACATCTTCTCTCAGCAGAAGACGCTGCATAGGACTTCATTGCTTTGCGAACGCTTCCATCCGCATCAGAAGGGTCAAACGCCGCATATGATGAGAGGAAGGTGTCGGCTGCGGATGAGGAGGATGGAGGAGGAGCTGGAGCTGCAGTAGAGGAGCTTGGCTGAGAGAAGCGGCTTCGTTTGGGAATTTGAACTCCCTGAAGCATTGAAGAGGCAAGCCGCTTCTCAGCCCGAGTAGATGGTTGTGGTGTAGAAGGAGCAGAAGGGGCAGACGGATCAGATGACACTCTCTCCCCCGGTTTGGCAGATCGCCGGGAAGCAACGGGAGGACGAGCTATCGTGTGCGCCAGGTCCGCGAAGGAGGTAGACAATGAATGGACGGACGAGGCGACGAGATCCATTTTCTGCTCCATGGAGGTGGAGGAGTCAGTGAGAGCGGAAAGGAGTTGGGCGCCAAGTGCATCAACCTTGACGGCGATGGCGGAAATTTGGGCGCTGTGAGCTTGGGTGTGGCGGTCCAGCTGGCCGGAGAGCACAACGTCGGAGTGAACCGTGCCAAAAGAAGCACGCCTAAGGACCAACTCCATAGTTTTGGAGGACTCCCCCGCATGAACAGGAGCAGGAGTGCGCTGGGCAAAGGAGTCCGCAGGAGTATCAGCAGCAACAGAAGGGGCATCCGGAGCATCAGAGGTATCCGGAGCAGCTGACCAGCTTTGACTAGAGAGGTCAACTACAGGAATGGCGCACAGAGAAGAGGGGCCAGCCTAGCGGGGAAGTCCCCGGGCGGAAAGGAGGGCGGGAGGGGGTAGGGGAACGGCACATCCGGGAATGGAGGCCCGAATGGGCCGGCGTAAAAAGCCGTGATCCAAGTTCCAGATGATCATTGTTTCCTGGGGATTGGGTATATCGTGTGTAAAACACCCGGAGATCGTTGTCAGGAATGGAGGCAGTGTGGGCAAGGCTAAAACGGAGCCATAGGTCCGTTAGAGTGTCGGCGGAGAGATGGTCTAGGTAATCTCGGGGTTGAGGTAGGGGAGGCAAAGGAGCTTCAGGGAGTGGATACCGGGACATCGTGGCCCCAGGGGCTGCAGCAACACGCCGGTGTCAACAGCGGCAGCAATGGCGGAGGTGGAGGGAGTAGGGACATCCGCAAAAGGGGACCGAAGAAACGCTTTAAGAGGCACTGCTGGCCGGGAGATGGCCCCGCAACCTCGGACGGGTCGGCAGGAACGCTGTGGTGGGAGGCTCGAGAGTGGGAAGGTCTTGCAACGGACCAAATCCGGGAGGATTGGGGTGCAAAACTGACGTCAGGGCTTGGCTGTCGGAGGGGTCACCAACAGAACTGCCTTGTTGTTCCGAGGTAGGGAGAATGTGGAAAGCTGCAGATGGTCGGCGAGCTGTCATGTTCCCATCTGGCGTAAGATAACGAAGGTAATAAGCCGAAGGAAATGGAACAACATCATATCGGGCGAAATGGTCCGGATTAAGATGCCGGAAGACAATACTGAGGATGCGCCCGAAGGAACGATTCTTGGGACCATTCTGCAGCAATCGAAACAAGAACATCCCCCAATCCATCGGAAGACCTTCAAAAATGTCGTACATGGCCAGGAGAAGGTCGTACGGAACTGAGTCCAGGGCGGATGTGCGAGCCAGTAGACATCGACCCAAGATAGTCGCCATACATCGATAACGACCTTGGAAGGATTTCACCTTGTATTCCTTCCCTTTTTGTGTGCAACCCATAGAAGCCGCCATTGAATCGGCATCTGGGCGCTGATGTTCACCGAGAGGTAGGTGGAGAGCAGCGCGGAGAACGGCCGGAGTGATGGTGATGGATTCACCGCGGACATAGGAGATGATGGAGTCGGTGGTGTAGCGAATCCGTTGGTAATACTCAATGATAACGTCGATAAGAAGATCGACGGGATTAGAGATCAGGTTGAGTAGATGTGTGGCTTCAAGGAGAGGGCGAAGTTGGAGAAACCAGTCTGGAGGATTAGATACAACACTCCAATCGACCAGATGGCCAGGATTAACGCCGGAGAGAGAGATTCTGGATGCCATTGCAGATGAAATTTGAAGAATGAGAGGAAAGGTGAGGTCTTGGATTTCAAAGGAGCAACGAGAGGTTTAGGGATTTGAAATGAGCAATACTCGTGCTTCGCAGGAATGACCAGAACATATAAGACCGAGTCCGAAAATGTCAACGGGTCTAGGAATTGGCGAGGGAAACAGGGACCCACTTGACAGGCTGATGTCATTAGTCTGGATATCGATGCGCCTCCGAATGAAACGATGTCGTGGAGACCGCATGACCCAATAAGTGTAACAGCTGGTTGCCATCCAGAGTAGTGTGTGTGTGCATCCCGAGATTTGCATTTAATGAATCATCATGATTCCTCCTCAAAAGCACGCGACATATAGGAAGACATGGATTGTCGCAGTTAGACTGTGTCAGGAGTCTGAAGGAATGAACCGACAATCATCCGGAGTAAATAATAGTCGAGGAAGAGTATCCGGATGAAAAGTAGACCGTGTCCATAGTAGACAGAGTTAGGTGAGAGAGTAAAGTAGATTCCTTTGTAATCAATAAGTCGAAGAGAAGAGAAGTACCACAACACTTCAAATCCAAGACTATGGACTAGATCTATCGATACGTTTGCAAAGAAAATCTGAACCTGTAGCTAAAAAAAATATGAACTGAAAATACAAAAGCTTAACAGGCAAGGATTAGTATGGATTAGAGAAAATAATCAGTGAAAAATGACATAATCCGAACGAATGAGAAACAGAACTTATGCATTACAAAGCATGTAAGAGATATATACATACGTGAGAATGATCAATATTACTGAATCAGGGCATATGTCAGATAACAATACACAAGTTCATATTGGTCAACATAGCGAAACCGTCTTGTTGAACGACGTAGCTAAGATTAATTAAAGATCATATGATTTGGCCAATTTAGGTGCCAGCGTCAGTTTAATGCCACTTTCGGTTTATGAGCAGCTTGGCCTTGGGCAGCTTGCTCCAACCTCCGTTACTTTGCAGCTGGCCGATCGTTCGGTAAAATATCCAGTTGGTATAGTGGAAGATGTTCCACTACGAGTGGGAAAGTTTTATATACCCACAGATTTCGTGATCTTAGAGATGGAGGAAGATGCTCGGATTCCTTTAATCCTGGGCAAACCCTTCCTTGCCACGGCCGGGGTCATTATCGACTGTCGAAAGGGTGAACTCACCTTAAATATCGGTGACGAGAAGATCGAGTTCAACCTTTCTGAAGCTATGAGGAAACCATCCTTACAGGAGGAGTGTTACCACCTCGGTCTTTTGGAAAACTTATTGGAGGAAGAACGAACTGCATTACACTTCGAGGACCCGTTACTAGAGTGCCTGATTTTTGACGGGAGTCCTAACTCCTCCAATGGAGCAGTTGCAGCAATGGTTAAAGAACTTGAGGACAATCCACCATTGCCACAACACAAAATTCATGTTCATGCTCTCCAGGATAAACCATTGGAAATGGCAGCTAACAGAGGCAAAGATTTGGAGCTTAAGCCACTTCCACCACATTTGAGGTATGAGTTTCTTGGTTCTGAAAACTCTTGTCCTGTGATTGTGAGTAATTATTTGACTTTGCATGAAAATGAAAAATTATTGTCTGTGCTTAAACAACATCATAAAATCATAGGCTATTCCATTGATGATTTGAAAGGAATTAGTCCTGGCTTTTGCATGCCGAATTCACCTGCAGGATGATGTTAAGACATCAAGGGAACCTCAAAGGAGGTTGAACCCTAAAATGAAAGAAGTAGTGGAGAAAGAAATATTGAAATTACTAGCAGCCGGTGTCATCTACCCAATTTCTGATAGTGAATGGGTCAGTCCTGTTCAAGTAGTACCCAAAAAGGGTGGGATGACAGTTGTGCAAAATGACAAGGGTGAGTCAATCTCCACTAGGACTGTCACAGGGTGGCGCATGTGTATAGATTATAGAAAACTAAACAATGCCACCCGAAAAGACCATTTTCCATTACCATTTATTGACCAGGATGCTAGAAAGGCTATCTATGCATACTCATTTTTGTTTTCTGGATGGTTACTCTGGATTCTTTCAAATTCCTATTCATCCTGATGACCAACAGAAAACCACATTCACCTGTCCTCATGGCACATATGCATATAGGCGCATGCCCTTTGGGTTATGCAATGCACCGGCTACTTTTCAGCGGTGTATGATGGTTATATTTTCTGGATTCACTGAACGCATTATGGAGGTCTTTATGGACGATTTTTCTGTATATGGTGATTCCTTTGATAATTGTCTGCATAACCTTTCTAGTGTTTTGCAAAGATGTGAACAGGTACATTTGGTTCTCAACTGGGAAAAGTGCCATTTTATGGTACGCGAAGGAATAGTACTTGGACACCTTATTTCAGAGAAAGGCATACAGGTGGACAAAGCCAAGGTTGACATTATTGAGAAGTTACAGCCTCCCAAGTCAGTATCGGGCATTCGTAGCTTCTTGGGACATGCGGGCTTTTATCGACGATTTATTCACAATTTTTCTAGCATAGCCCGATCACTTACAGCCCTTTTGGCCAAGGATAAATTATTCCATTTTGATGACGCATGCATGGAATCATTTGAGAAGCTCAAGAAGGTGCTTATGTTAGCCCCAATTCTCCAGCCCCCTGATTGGGAAGTTCCATTTGAAGTCATGTGTGACGCTAGCGACTATGCTATTGTAGCTGTTTTGGGTCAACGCAAAGACAAGAAGACACATGTGATTTATTATGCTGGAAAAACACTTGATGTGGCTCAATCCAATTACACCACCACGGAGAAAGAATTTTTAGCGGTGATCTTCGCGATGGACAAATTTCGATCTTACTTGGTTGGCTCCAAGGTCATTGTCTATATTGACCACGCCGCCATTCGTTATTTGATGGCGAAAAAGGATGCCAAACCTCGACTAATCCGCTGGGTTCTGCTTCTTCAGGAATTTGATTTGGAAATTCGGGATAGGAAGGGCTCTGAAAATTCTGTGGCTGATCACCTTTGTAGGCTCGCTCTTGAGCCTCAAGCTGAAACTAGCCACAACATTATTGATGATTCCCTTCCTGGCGAACAGCTACTCAGCATCGTTTCCACCCCGTGGTACGCAGATTTTTGTCAACTATGTAGTTAGCAATCTTTTACCACCAGGGTTGACTTCCCAACAAAGGAAGAAATTTTTGAAGGATGTGAGGCATTATTATTGGGAGGATCCTCTTCTATTTAAGCAAGGTTCCGACGGAATTTTTCGGCGTTGTGTTCCATCGGAGGAAGTACAATCCATCCTTACTCATTGTCATTCTCTTCCAAGTGGTGGACATATGGGACCTTCAAAGACAGCTAGTAAAATTCTTCAATGCGGTTTCTATTGGCCGACTCTATTTCGTGACAGCTATGCTTTTGTTCAAGCGTGTCCTCAATGCCAACGAACCGGAAATATTTCGCACCGTCAAGAGCTCCCTCAACATGGCATTTTAGAAGTTGAGATATTTGATGTATGGGGAGTGGATTTTATGGGACCGTTTCCACCTTCAAATGGCCACCGATATATCCTTGTTGGTGTGGATTACGTCTCCAAATGGGTGGAGGCTATAGCATCTCCTACCAATGATGCTAAGGTCGTACGAAAATTTTTCCAGCATATCATCTTCCCACGATTCGGATGCCCGCGTGTCGTCATTAGTGATGGGGGCTCCCACTTTACTTGCCATCAAACAGAGACCTTGTTTAAAAAGTACTATGTTCAACATCGGGTCTCACTTGCTTATCATCCCCAGACCAGCGGGCAGGTGGAGGTCACTAACCGCCAAATTAAACTGATCTTAGAAAAGACTGTCTCCTGTTCGCGCAAAGATTGGGCACAAAAGCTCCACGATGCACTTTGGGCCTATCGCACCACTTACAAAACCCCCATTGGTATGTATCCCTATAGGCTCGTTTATGGAAAATCTTGCCATCTACCTGTTGAGTTGGAGCATAAGGCGTTTTGGGCAGTTAAGGCCCTTAATTTCGACTTGACGGCCGCTGGTGAGAAGCGCCTTTTGCATCTCCAGGAGCTCGAGGAGCTTCGTCTCGATTCGTATGAAAACGCACGGATTTATAAAGAGCGCACTAAGCACTGGCATGATCGTCACATTCAGCGTCGACAAATTCAGGTCAATGACTTGGTGCTATTATACAATTCCCGTTTGCGTTTATTTCCAGGAAATCTTAAATCCCGATGGACCGGTCCTTATCGTGTCATCTCGGTTGCTCCACGTGGTGCTATAGAGATTTGGAGTGATGCCTCTGGTTCTTTTAAGGTTAATGGGCAGCGATTGAAGACTTATTTTAATGGTGCTCCGATTGATAGTGGTGAGGTACATCATCTCTCACCCCCATTCTCCACATGAAGCTACGGATGCAGACGTCGAGCTTGTGACGTTAACCAAAGCATTTTTATGGGTGATCATTCCCCATGGTATCCTTTCTTGTTTTATTTCTGTGCTTTATATTTTTATTGTCTTTACCGTTTTGTTTTTATTTAGGAAGGAACTGTTATGCTTTAAAATTAAAAAAAAACAAAACAAAACAAAACAAAACAAAACAAAATAAAATAAATAAATAAATAAATGTTTTCCAGTGGCCATAGCCACTAAACCCGCCCGACTATGGCAGGCGGGATGATGTTATCGACCACACGTCGTTTGTTTTTCTTCCTTATTTCTTTAATTAATTTTCTTCTTCCTATCTCACAAAATACATAAAAAAATATAAAAAAAAACCCCTGCCTCGACCAAAAGTCAAACCCTCATAATCCCTCACCGACCCTCTTTCTCTTTCTCCTCTCTCTACCCGACGGACGGCCCAACGCACACCTGCGTGCGTTTCCCCCCTTTGCTCTGGTTTTTCCGGCCGATTTTCGTGGCGTCTGTGGTTCCTCCCTCTTTCTTCCTCTCTATCTCACCTCGATTGCTCTCCCTGTTGCTGATTTCGGGTATTTCGCTCCATCTTTTTCATGTTCTTCCTTCCCTTCCTCCTTTTCTCGTGTTTTATGCCTGTGTAAATCGATGGATCTCGTCTCTCTCTTTGATGACATTGTGATGCTCTTCTTTTTTTTTTTTCACCCAAATCTGGGCGATTCCTCCATGTGTGTGTTGTTGTTGACGTGGGAATTGCTGTTTTGCTTTCTTGCCCTCTGTTTTTCTTTTCGTTTGAATAGTAATAAAAACAAAAAAAAAACAAACCCTTTGATTGTGTTGTTGTCTACTGTTGTTTATTTCTTACTTATTTTATCTTGGGATGCTTGGATACCTCATTGTTTTTGTTTCTCACGTGTGCAGGGATGGTGCGTCCCAAACGTCGCAAACACTCAAACACCCGATTCACCTCCGCTGCGGCTGAGGCAGCTTATCAAGACTTGCTTCGCCTGCCTCTCGTTGCTGAACAGTCCTTGTAACCTGTTGATGTGGTATCTATGAGCGACCTCCTTCATGCTCTTGGATGGGACACCTTTGCTCGCACTTCTATGGAGGCTGTTGTTCCCCTTGTTCGCGAATTCTATGCGAACAAAATTGATTAGCGCATATTGCCTGACGGTTCCTTTGAAGTCATGGTTCGTGCAGTCCCAGTATTGATCTCTATTGCTCGTATTAATCAGCTCTATGGTCTGCCGATGATCTCTGAGGCCAATTTACATGAGAGCCATGCCTCTTCCATCTCACTCACTGATATTCTTTCTTCTATTGCTGCCCCATGGGCCCAGTGGACTGTTACCTCTTCCGGAGTACCGGCACGTATCTCCCGGCATTATTTACATCGCGAGAATCGGGCATGGCAGGCTTTTATCTCTACTCGCATTCTACCCAGCACCCACTTGAGTGATATGTCACTTCGGGCTACTCGGCTTCTTTATGACATTCTTCACCGGCGTCCCATCCCTGTCGCCTCTTGTATCCTCAACGAGTTACAGGCTACCGATCATGCTAGTTCCTCCCTTATCTTCCCAGCCCTCCTGCCTCTCTTCCTGCTGATTACCTTTCTGCCCAAGATCTTACACAGTTTATGTCTGCCACTCGTGCTTCTTTGGAGGACCTTTCCCGCCGAATGCGCCAGCAGCGTCGTCAAAATCATCGCTTTCAGCTACACACTTCCCGCTATCTTGAGTACTTTGCTCGCTTGGGAGACCTTCCTAATGGTCCTTTCCCTGCTCTTTCCCCTTCTGATGATGACAGTTCCAGCGACGATGCTCCTTCTTCCCCCGTTGTTTAGCCTCTGGTTTGCATTTTCTTTCTTTATTTTTTCTTTCCCCCCCCCCCCTCCGTCCCTGTTCTTTTCCTGTTTTTGTGCTTGTGAGGACACTGAGCTATCCTAGTGTGGGGGCGGTGTCATCACTGGTTTTCGTCCGGGCCCTTTTGGGGTGAGCTCAAACTAAACCAATGGTGAGAAAATTTAGAGTCGCCACCAACTGTTTTTGGGGTACAGTTGGATACCCTCTACTTTGAGTAGTTTTAAGTGTGTGGTCTGCGTTATCAGATATGGGTTCGGGAGTTGGTTACGTGTAGGGAAGGATTAGCACCCCTACAACGCCCTTTCGGTATCTAATTTAGGAGGAGGAGGTTTTATTTTATTTATACTGCCATGACTGGGCTAAGTTAAAAAGTTTATGATTTTTATTTGGCTAAGTTATTTATTAAAGTCATGGTTAAAATGGATTTATCCTAAATTTCTAAAGGGAATCCTAAATGTTTTGGATTTTTGAAGTGGATAATGAGATCCTAGGGATTGGTTTATTTTTTTGGTTTGAGTTAGAACATGCATTTTGTGTTTTTTTTCTATATTTTTTTGTTGTTTTTTTTGTTTTTTTTTGCTTTTTTTTGTTTTTTTGTTTTTGTTGGAAGACATTTGGAAAACATTTTATGAAAACATTTTCAAAACATGTTGTTGAAGAGATTAAAAAACATTTTATAAAAAAACATTTTGTTTTTTTTTGTTTGTTTTTTTGTTTTGTTTTGTTTTTGTTTGTTTGTTTGTTTGTTTGTTTGTTTTTTTGGGTTACAAAACATACATTTTTTTGTTTTCTATGTTTTGTAAAAAAAACATTTTGGTCCCTTTTTTGCTTTTGTTTTTTTGTTTTTGGAAACCTTTCTTTCTTTCCCCTTTTTTTTGTTTTGTGAACCGAAAATCTTAAAGCCAATTTAGGAACATATGCATGAAAATAAAAACGTGGAGTGTGTGATTATGGCATCCACAAAAAAAAAAAGAAAATCACTCTTTTTTTTTCTCTTTTTTTTCATGTTCTCCCTCTGCTCTCTCCTTTTTCTTTTTTTTGTTTTCCCTTTCTTTTTACTATACTTTACATATTACATACACATAGGAAGAAATACAAGAAAATACAATGAAAAAGGCTGAAAAGCAATTACATCAAATATAGATAAGCTAAAAAATGAAAATTAGAAAAATGCTAAAAAAACAATTACACCAAATATTGATACAAATAAACTGAAAAAAGTATTGAAAAGATAAGGGCTGAACCGACTTTGAAGCTTTGCAATGCCAATCTTCTGCTTGAGCTCCCGCCGGCGCTGATAATCACTTGCTTAGAACCAATAAGATCTGACAGCGAGGTTTGTGAGGGGGATTTCTTGGTATTTGAAGAGTGGAGTGGTGTATTTTCTGGGTTTGAGTTTTTTGATGACTGGAAATAAGGAGAGTAGGCGTGAGAAATAGGGGATTGGAAAGGGATTGGTGTCTGTTATGTTTTTCGCTTGCTGAACATGCAGAAAAAAGGCTGAAGTTGGGACTGTTTTTGTGTTTTTTTTCTTGCTGAGAAAAAAAGGGAGCTGGGGTGAGATAGGAGAGAAAGAGGATGAAGGAGTAATGTTGATTGCAGAAGACTGGGCATTTAATCTGAAAGGATGGCAGTCAGGGAGGCGTGGAAGAGTGATCTTTTTTCTGGTTTTTGAGTTTCTCTCTTTTTTTTACTCTCTATTTTTTCCTTTTCTCTCTCTGTTTTTTTTTGCTCTCTCTGGTTTGCAGGTTTCTTTTCCCACGATGATGGCTCTCTCTGTGTGTTTTTTTTCACGATGATGGCTCTCTCTTTTTTTGGATGGCTCTCTTCAATGAAAACCCCTCTCTTTTTCTTCTTTCTTTTCTTTGTTTTTCTCTGACTGGAATGATGGAGGGTTCCCTCTTCCTCTCTCTGTGTTTTTGATGGCTCTCTTCAACGAAAACCCACACCCTTCTACGCAGGGAATGGACGACTGCATCTTAAGGGCTGCAGAAATTTTTTTGGCTAGATTATCATTAATTGCTGCATTTAATGCTCTATTATGAAGGCAGCGTTTTTAATTGCAGATTTTGTATTTTGTCTGGTGGACAGCTTGTGCAGGAAACAGGGGAGCTCATGATTGCCTTTTTGAATTTGTATTTTAGCAGCACATGTGATTGACAAGTTGGTGAGAAATGATTCTTTGTTAGGTGGCCAGCGCATAAAACAAGCCCCGTGAATAAACAGTGAGAAAAATAAGCCAGCGAGGAAGCCAGCGAGAAAAATCAGCGAAGGCAAAAAAGGGTCGGAGGTTCGAAGTGTCAGCAGGTCGAAGTGTCGGCAGCGAGGCTTCGAGGGTCGAAGGGTCGGAGGTGGAAGGCGTACGGGTGCCGCGGGTCGAAATGTCGGCAGCGAGGCTTCGAGGAACAACGGTCAAAGGGCCAAATGGTCGGAGTGTCGGCAGCGGGGCTTCGAGGGTCGAAGGGTCGAAGGTGGAAGGCGTACGGGGGTCGAAGGGTCGAAGGTCAGAACTCAGCAGGTCAACGGGGCTTCGAGGCTTCGAGGCTTCGGGGCTTCGAGCTTCGGGACTTCGGGGCTTCGGGGCTTCGAGGCTTGGGGCTTCGGGGCTTCGAGGCTTCGGGGCTTCGAGGCTTCAGGGCTTCGAGGCTTCGAGCTTCGGGGCTTTCGAGCTTCGGGGCTTCGAGGCTTCGAGCTTCGGGGTCAATGGGTCGAAGTGTCGGCAGGTCAACGGTCAACGGTCAACCCCCATTTTTTTTAATTACCTTTTTACCCCCACCAAAAATGCAAAAATGGATAACCTTCCAGGGATTGTTCGGGGAGATCCGTATTCGCCTATATAGGCATTTTGAAGAGTTTCGCATGATCACTTTTGCGGGCAGTTTGACCAGGGGCATTGACCGTCTTTTGACAAGTTTGACTTTTTCCAACGAAAGTTGTTTTGGCCATAACTTCTTCATTTTAAGTCCGATTTGAGCTCGGTCGAGTGCGTTGGTCTCCAATTTTCGTCCTCCATCACCTGGTGTTGGTCTTGGGGCGCTTCAAGGACTTGTAGCAAAAGTCATTAATTTTGAACTCCCCCATCCGTGTCAATTGTATCCATCTTGCGCAGATTTGAGTAGACCATTCCTTGGAAGTATGGGATCATTGTGGACCTGTTCAATAAGGTATATGGCATGGGCAGAAAGTTATATCAAATGGGGTTAGTATGTCCAACCTGGACAAAATAGGGTCCTACAGGCGGTTGTGTATTTTCTTTTGTATTTTCTTTTGTTATGTATCTTGCATGTCTCTTATGACTACCCTTGGAGAGGTTACTTGTTTTTCTTCTTTATGCATGCTTATACATTATGGGTTATTGTGTAATATGGGTTTTGATTGGATAATCTTCTGATTTGCCCATCGTTTCCCCTTATGCATGGAATGATGTTTTTCATTTGTTTAAGCTAACACTTTGGAAATGCTATACATCGTTAAATGGTAAATGTTTTATTTTTGCTTGGAGCTGTGTGTTAAAGAGCGATACAGTTATCCATGTTTCCTCTTTTATTTGTGTGTATCCTCCTGGTTGATGAGCTTTGGAAAGTGTATTATATGTCGTACTATGGTGATTGGTATTGGTCCGCATGGTATGGGCTAGAGTCACATTGTCACTTTGCAAGGTACTACTTCTCTGATGCTCTATTAGTTTTGTTGCTCATAATCTCGATGTCCTTATTTGTTCTAGAAAGCCATATTCTTAAAAAAAAAAAAACCAAAAGTGAGAAGTCAAACACAAGAGGAAATATCTATAAAGCAAAGATTGTGTTTTTGCCAATAGAATGGTCTGATCACCCACTCTGTTGGTTTTCCCATATTAATACCTCTCTTGTTGCAGTTATTCTCTCTAATATATATATATATATATATATCCAAATAAAGAAAGTACAATAAAAAGACAGTTGCATTCTTGTAGAAAAAGTCACAACTATCGATAGATGAGTCTTGTTTCATTAGAGAGCATCATTTTTATTGTTACCTTTTCGAGTGACATGTGGCAAAGGCCGATTTGGTTAGTGGTTTGTTTGGTTGTGTCACTAAAGTGAGGGACTGTGTGCACTTTCTAACGGTCTGAAGACCCTTGGTGGACTAGAGTGCTGAGGGATGTGAGATTACTTGAGTGAGGCAGCCTCATCTTTCCCACTGTGAGGGCTCCAAGTTCTTCTTGCTTTTACCTTTTTAACTTTGCATGGTTGCTTCACTGTTTATTAGCAATGATAACATATGCTTAATTGACCTAGTGTGGGGGAAGTGTAGTTGGTAATTTGGGAGCAATCTTATTTAAACTTATTTATGCTTTCTTCCCCTTAATGTATGGTGCTTGCGTAATTAGGATCAACATGTTCTCATTTGTGTTTTTGTTTTCATATGACAACCATTTGTGTATGATTGTGTGTTTATTCTAGTCCTTGCTCGGGGACGAGCAAAAGGCAAGTGTGGGGGAATTTGATGAGAACATTTTATATATATATTTTCTCCTTCTTTTATCCATTTTTATAGCAAATTCTAATATAATTAGATGTCATTTGTATAAATATATGTTGTTTTTCCCTTTTTTGTGTGTTTGGTGTGTATTGGTGTGTTTTTATAGGTTTGCATCAGTTTTGGCCCAAACAGAGTCAAAAAAGGGCGAAACGGGCATCAAATAATGTTGGACAGCTAAAAAGCATTTTACACAGGCCATGGCGACGTAGTGCCTGACCATGGCAGGCGTCTTTCACTATTCACGTTGAAGTTCTCGCCGTGGCCGCAAAATTAATGGCCGTCGACCTTCATAAACATTCCGGATCTCATCGCTGTGGCCACGGATTTTAGTGGCCATGGCCTTTGACGGTTTCTTATTTATTTCTGGTTAATATTCTACCATTTTCGGCAACGCGTTTGGCATTAAAAAGACCTGTGCAATCCGTGGTTTGACATCGAAAAACTCAGGAAATACTATCTAAAAATGTCTTAGGGAGAAAAGGAGGAGGAAATATAGGTGGATATTGAAAAGAGGGTCAATTTCTTGAAGATCAAAGGAAGGACTTTGGCAATTCGCGTGTGACGATCTTTTGCCCCTTAATTTGTAAGGAATTTACTCTTTAATTTGTATGAAATCCTCAGCCATGTGTGGCTAGTCTTCTTGTCTAGGGATTGGGAGTAGCCCAATCCCAATTGAATATTCTTTGCAATGATAATGTGATTGAAAAATTATTCTCTCTAATTCTTTATCTCCTTCTGGCATGAAATTATTATTGTGATTCGTTTGAATAAACAAATTGCATTTCTCAAATAATTAATTGAAGGATCGAAAGATGAAAATTGATTGTTAGAACCCCGGAAAGAGAATTGGGCTTAGTGTGTCACGAAAGTAGACCATCATCCTAATGGGAAATTTGATTAACACATGATTCTAATGGGTTTGATTTTATTACAGCGTACCACGAAAGTAGGGCGTTGTTAAATTCAAATACGTCGTTATTCTTACGAAAGTAGTTGACGATTGCTAACGGATAAATCACCCTAAAGAATAAAGAGAGAATTGTTGCAATTATGTTTCAATGCAAAAATAGGAAATTGGGAATCGGTGAAACCATGAACCCTAGACATTTGTTCCATTGAATTTTTCTCCATTTAAAAAGATATTTTCTGAATTTTAATTTGATTAATTTACTTTCTTCTCTTTAATAATTAGTTCGCCAAAATATTAAAAATCAATTGCCTAGACAATTGGCGCGTGAGAATTTTAGGGATTCCTAACCCTTGTCCTTGTGGGATCGATGCGTTGCGGTTTAGCGGTAGAAATATTGTTATCAGTTGTTTAGCTAAATGCTTAGAGTAATTTTATGTGCAATTTTTCATGACATTTTGTGATTTCAACATATTGAGTGAACTCACTTGAAAATCTTTTGAGGCAAAATTTTAGGAAATTTACACCACTTAGGATATAATATAGACCATCTTTAGATTGTTTGTGCCATTTCAAGCTTACCTTTGTATTTATACCACTAGTTATCCTTTTGAGTTTTATATGTTTAACCTTGATTTCTTTGTTACCCATTATAACCTAGCTATAGTCTAGCCTTAATTGTTATCTCCTTTTTCCTACCTTATTTAAAGAGGAATTAATTCTAAACATAACTTTTCAACTGTGCTTATTGTAAAGGTTGGAATTGGGAGGAATTGTGAAGAAATTAGTTTGGCGTTAAGGTAGCTGACAAATAGATTTTTAACCTCTCTAAAAGAGTTGGCTAATGTTGTTAAACCTATCTTCAAGATATCAATTTTTCACTAGATTGCACTAAACAGAATAATGTCAAGTAAGGGGTCAAACCCACTGAGATTGCCTAGCTCACTAGTTTTAAAATCAAAGCACCAAACTACTTATGTTCTATAAAATGTCTTGGCAAAATGTTTTTGTGTTTTTTGTTTAAGACTTAATTTTAATGGTTTTCTGAATAAGAAGAGAATGTTTAGAATTAAACTCAAAGGACTAAAGCATCTAGGGTCATAATTTCACCTCCATTGTTGTTTCTACTGATTTTAAGGTTCTGAGGATTGTTTAAATGACAACATGCTATACATGAGCCAAGGTACTGCAAATGGTCATTGTCAGACCTTTTAAGTATTGCATGCCTGAATGGTTATCATGGCAGCAACATACAAAGCCAATATATTATACTTCTGAAAGGCTAATGGTCACACCAATCACAAATATGTTATGAATCTCAAGGTCTGCCCCAGACTAGGGCAAACAAACCTAGGTGTATACTGCCTAGATGAAGAAGATAAAGAATAGATTCATAAAACATGCAGATCTCATTTAACCAAACCTAATATTCATAAAATCATTACAGCACCATAGGGGGCTACATTGCTCCCCTAAATTGAGAAGACTACTCGCACATGATGACGATTAAACATAAATTAGTAAAATACATCATAGCGTCAACCAGGTGCAAGAGAAACTTTAACCTTAGCTATTCTTCAATTCAAGTTCCTATCCAGTCCTCCAAGATGTCTCCCAAGGGTCTTCTCTCTCCAAAACGTGTGTCGAATCCCCCCCCCCTCCCCAAGATGTCTCCAAGAGGTGTTCCTCCCCCTTTTATAGGGCTGCTGGACGTGTTATAGGTGTGCCCTAGCCACCAACTGTCATTACTTATCAAAATGATGTAGTTTTCATAAGTGACACCAAATCTCCCTTCCAGCCTTAATACCACTCAAACCAAGCAAAAAATAGACAAGGTTCTTTAGGAAAGTATCATCAGCATAACAAAACAAAGGTCACTGTGCAAAAATATGGTTGCACATGATATTACACTTGACATTGCACGTGACAATGACATATCACGTGCAAGCTCCAAATGCTCTGAAATTCATCCCCAGGCTTCCTTGCATCATGTAGAAGGCTCCTCTGAAATAATATGCCTGCACGTGATATTGGCCCATATCACGTGCACATCAAAAATGTCTCCTTTTGAGTTAATCTTTTGTCACAAGTTCCCTCATTAGTAGATAAGATGGTTTAGCTGATGTGCATGAGAAGAAATCACCTAAAAACCTGCCAAAACAACTCAAAAACACATGTATATAGGCAACAGTATCTTCTTAAGGGTTAGAGCAAATATATATGAAATATGGTGCAATTAAGCTCTAATCATGCTTGAACCATTGCTTGTCCACACTTGAACCATTGCTTGTCCTCAAGCAAAAACATACAAGCATGCAAAAAGAAAACAAACACACAGTCAAACAGGAAGATAAATAAAATAACAATCAAGGAAAGTCATGGCTTCCTAAGCATGCAACTCTATCATGATGAAATGAGAATTTAAGTAATCAAAATGAATCATAATTTAGTTCATTCATGTCCATACCTTTAAGTCCAACAACCATGCAATATCATCACTGAAAACTCAAATATCATCAAGCATTCCATGATAAAATAGCACCTAGCTTCCCTTAAAGTCCTCACCAAGGATAAAGCTGCCTGATAGATAGATTTTTAACAACTCTAAAAGAGTTGGCTAATGTCGTAAAACCTCTCTTCAAGATAATTAATTCCCTTAGTTCGCACTAAATAGAATAGCAGTCAGCAAGGGGTCGAACCCATAGGAATTAACCTAGTTTTCTAGTTCTTAAATCAAAACACCCAACTACTCTTGTTCTATAAAAAGTCTTGGCAAAATGTTTTCTTTTTAAACTAAAGGTCTAATTTTTATGTGGTTTCCTGAATAAATAGAGACATCAGAATTGTTTTTGGAATTAAAAACTCAAGGACTAAAGGCATCTAGGGTCACAAGTTCACCTTCCTATGCTGTTTCTAGTGATTTTAAGGTTCTTGGGTGCTATACATGAGCCAAGGTACTACAAATGGTCATTGACAGACCTTCTAAGTGTTGTATGCCTGAATGGTCATCATGGCAGCAAGATATAAAGCCAATATATCATATCTCTAAAAAAGATAATGGTCACACTAATCACAAATATGCTATGAATCTCAAGGTCTGCCTTAGACTAGGGCTGAGAAACCTAGGTGTATACAACTTAGATATAGAAGATGAAGAACAGATTTATAAAACATGCAAATCAATTAAACAAACCTAATATTCATAGAATCAGTACAACAGCATAGGGGACTACATTGCTCCCCTAGATTAAGAAGACTACTCACACATGTTTGTGAAAAAGCATAAAGAAATACAAATCAACATCTCAAAACCAGGTGCAGAAGAACTTTAACTCCAGATCTTCTCCAGCCGTCCAAGATGTTTCTCTAGGGCCTGCCTATCCAAAACCTGAGCCTCCTCTCTCTCGAGACGTGAACTCCAATCCCTAGGCATGCTGCTATCTCCAAAACATGATGTCTGACTCCCAAAATGTGATATGCCTCCTCTATTTATAAAAGAGCATGTGCCCTAGCCTCTAGCCGTCATCATTTATCAAAACGACGTAGTTTTGATAATTGACAGTGTTTATTCCTTTGAGCCATTATACAACTCAAAGCAAGCAGAATATGGACAAGGTTCTTTAGGAAAAGATCATCAACAAACAAAAATAAGGTCTCTGTGCAAAAATACTGCAGCACATAATAATGAACGTGACATTGCACGTGACAATGCCATATCACGTGTAAGCTCCAAATGCTCTGAAATTCATCTCCAAGCTTCCTTGCATCATGTAGAAGGCTCCCATGCAAAAACATGCCTGAACGTGATATTGCCCATATCACGTAATCATCAAAAATGCCTCCTTTTGAGATCATCTTTGTCCACAAGTTCCCTCATTGGCAGATAAAATGGTTTAGTTGATACACATGAGAAAGAATCACCTAAAAACCTGCCAAAACAACTCAAAAACACATGTACGTGTGCAACAGTATCTTTCTAAGGGTTAGAGCAAATATATATAAAATATAGTGCAATTATGCTCTAATCATGCACATTATCACTGCCGCACTCAAATATAAGCTCTCTTTTCTCTCATCCTCAAGCCCAATAACAGTACCTAACAATTACAAAGGGGTGGTAAACTCCTCTTTACATTCTCCACTAGCTATTAATTAAGTTCTTGCCAAGCAAACATGAGAGTTCCCTACTGTGCTTATCAAAGAAAGCACACTCTCTATTCTATTTTATTTGGAAACTCACACGTTATTCTAAAAGTTGATAGAATACACCTTGAGCCAAAGAATTGAGCTCAACATTCTCAGAACAAACACAACTTAACCTTTCTGGCTTTTATTCTGAATTTTTTTTTAGTTGCCTTTTTCTTTGCTGTAGGGAGAGAAACATATATCTCAATCTCTTTATTACATGACACATAAATAAGGCTAGCTTTTTCAAATGCATACCCCTTGCCATTTTGCTACGTAGTGTCATCACCGGATTTCGTCCGGGGGGAAACCCGCTTTTGGGGATGCGGTTCTCCCCCCAGACGAAATCCGGTGATGACAGCTGGCGACTCCGCTGGGGAATCAGATTTAGATTTCATCTTGGAAAACTCTTTAGTTGAAGGTGTTTTCACTGTTGGAGAGGCTTGCCTGCCTCTTTCAAAATGTCAGAATGCCCAAGAGAGCTTTGCTGAATCAATTGAACCTTGCTAGGAGGTCATTGTACTCCGGGATGGTAGCTTTGGCTTCAATCAGGGAGCCTTCCTTGCTTGGTCGGGGCATTCTTGCTGAGTGACACCCTAGGAAACTCAGTTGGGGTGTAAGCATTTTATTGCAAGTAACGCACACAAAGCAGTTGAATTTTGAAAACAAAATTTTGCTGAAAATGATATTTTTTGAAACATGATTATGCAATGTAAAATCACCACTTATTTTCTCACTTGAGATAGTTAAAAGCTTTTGAGGGAAAACCTTCGAAAGTTTTTGAACTAACTAGGTGTGGTTTTTAGCTTGGCCTTGCATGGATTTGAGGGTTTAAAAATATCAATGGACAATTCTATCTGATGTCTTGGATCTAAGTGTTAAGAGACAAGGTTGGAGATAATGCGTGGTTGTTTGAATCTTGAGGCTTAGGGACTTGACTGGGATTCTGGATGCTTGTTTGGTAATCTTGGACTCCTGATGCTCTAGAGCTCAAATGGAGAGAATATTGAGAATATTTTGGCTCTTGATTGACGTTCAAGGGTTCAATTGTAGAAGATGCCTGCAAACCTTGGGTTTGTTGTGCAGAGGCTTGATTGAAAGGATATCTGATTGCCAAAGTCTCGATGCTCAATGACTTAATTGGACAAGATGTTGACTGATCTTGGGTCTTGAGTGTTTGACCTTCTTTTCTTGGCTTTAAATTTTGCTCTTAGTGCCCTTTCGGGTTTTCACTAAGCCCGCCTTATTTGCTGTTTGTTGTTCCTTCTGCTTGTAGTTGGCTTTGTATTTTACCCTTGATGCCCTTGCAGGTTTTCAACAAGTCCGCCTTGGATATCCATGACTCGTTCCTTTTTGAGCATTTCAGAAATAATGTTGATTGTTTAATCCGAGAGGACTTTATTAGGACCGTAATATAGGCTTGGGCTATTGGGTTAAACAAGAAAGGGTGTAAAGTGGCTCGAACCTAGTCTAGGTTAGATTTGATCCATAGTTTAGACTAACTTTATTTTTCCTATGTTACATAAGTAAAATATGAAAAAATGGCCCAGTGATGGGAGTACTTTTCAAAATTGTCTCAATGCGGGATCTTACTATACAACATATTTCTTCTCTTATTGTTCTTTAATTCTCTTTTTTCTATCTAACAAAAATTGCCTCGATTGTGGGGTATCTCTATGAGGGGTCTTAAAAAGTGCCCCAACATGAGGGTTATACTTTTTCCTTCTTTCTTTTCTTTTGCTTCTCTTTCTTTTTTTATAACAAAAACTGCCCTATTGTGGGGTATGCATCTATGAGTGGTCTTAAAAACTGCCCCAATATAAGAATTATTTTACAAAGTTGCCCCAATGTGGGGTCTTGATACTTAATTGATTGCTCCAATGTGGGGTGAACTACGGATCAGGTTATTTGAAAGAAATATACTTAGGCTCAAAAAGGCTGGCAATGGTAGTATTATGAGGTAGTATTATGAGGAAAGAAAAGACGGCCACTCTTCATTTTAAACAATCAAAATTTATCTCAAAATGCTTAAAACAAAAATGAACTTATCTTTCAGTGGCAGAAGGAACCCTTCGGTGTCAGATGCCCCTGTTTGAAGTGGATGTCGCTTCTCTTGGATCTGGTCCCCTGGTTTCAATGGTAATTGCTCATCTAATCATGCTTTTGGTTTCAGATAAACCTAGATAACCCAGATTCTTGGTTCGGTATGCCCCTGTTGGGTTTATTACCCGTGCCAAGAGAGTAAACAAGTAATAACAAACATTGCATGCAAAATGTGGGTAAAACAACTATTAAAAGACATGCTTGATTATTTTTCCACAAATGCCAAACAAAGGAACAAAGTTCTAGAGTTTCAAAAAGCATGCAGATTGTAAAACAAGATTGACAAAACCAAACAAAAAAAAAGTTCTAAACATCCAAAGAGTTTCCCAAGGTGTCACAAGGCTTGCTCCTCTTCTTTATTCCAATGGCTCCCACGTTCACGGTTCACTGATTGGAATGCTTTGGCAATGGATTCGAGTTGACACTTGGTGCACCAGCTTGCTTTGAGAAATCTAACCATTTAGAATTGAGCAGATGTTGGACCTTTCTCTTGAAGGCAATGCAACCCTCAATGTTGTGACCAACTCCGTTATTGTGATAAGCGCAACGAGTATATGCTTTGTACCATGCCGGGTAAGGTTGCTTCACTTTTCCCATAGGTATAGGGCTCACCATACCTGCTTTCAAAAGTTGGGGATATAACTTAGTGTAAGTTATGGGAATTGGGTCAAACTCTAACTTAGCCTTGTTAGAAGCTTGATTTGGCCTAGCGGGCGTCTGTTGGGGCCCTGATTGCACAGTTGGAGATGGGACTGGTGGAAGAGGACTAGGAGCTCCCCTTGGTGGTTGATATGTTGGAAATTGTGATACTGGGGCCGCATAGGCTGCAAATGGAGGTGACCCCACATAAAATCCGGGTGTAAGGAAAGGATTTGGGTATGCCCCAAAAGTGCCTTGAGGAATAGGAGGATTCTGCCAAACTACCTGAGTATCAGCTTCCTTTTTCTTTCCCCCCAGTGGAGACTTCTTTGGTGGATCATGTGTATCTCCATGAAGCTTTCCTTCCTTAATACTATCTTCTATGCGTTCCCCGGAAGCTACTAGGTCTGCAAAGTTGCTAGACACATTGCCAATTAGTTTCTCATAATATACCCCTTTTAGAGTTCTGATGAATATTGTGGTCAACTCTTTTTCAGTCAATAGGGGTTGGACTTCTATAGCTGCCTCCCTCCACCTTCTAGCATAAATTTTAAAGCTTTTATTAGCCCCTTTTTAAAAAGCCAGCAGTGCTAACCTGTCGAGTTCCAACTCCATGACATGCTTGTACTGTGTTAGGAATGCAGTTGCAAGGTCTCTCCAGGTCGTGATATGACGTCCCTCCAACTGAATATACCATCAGAGTGGTGCCCCAGTTCTTGGAAACAGTGAATTAGGAGTTTATCATCACTGGCGTGAGCAGCCATGTTCCTACAGTACATAGTGATATATGTCCTAGGGCATTGAGATCTATTAAACTTTTCAAATTCTGGAACCTTGAATTTCGATGGTAGAATAACTCCAGGTACTAGGCACAAGTCTTGAGGACTGATCATTCCATAGGTTTCTGTTCCTTCCACAGCTCTTAGTCTCACCTCTAATTGCTTCATTGTTAGGGACTGGTCGTCTTCTTTATGTATTGAAGTCTCCATCAGTTCAGCAACATTCACTGGATTTGGTTGAACAAATGGCATATAGTTTAAAGGTCCAGGATTCACATTGGTTGGAACATATACTTGAGGCGGCGTTGGCATGAAATTTTGGGGTAGTGGTGCTTCTTGTCGCTGCCCATGAGGGGAGTTAGTGTCTACCTCAATAGAATCCCTGTCTTTTTCAGCTGCCATCTTAGTCAGCATTTCCATCATGACCTTCATCTGATTCTGAAGTTCTTGTTATCCTTGCTCCAGACTAGTAAAACGACTTTCAGTTTGGTCTGCCATTGAAGTGGATGATTGTTGGTGACGGGATCGCAGATTGTATCGGTGCACTATGTTGACTTCTGAAAGAGGTAAAATGTGGTAAGCTCCCTTTTATTATGTTTCATTTTTTATTTTTTCATTTTTTATACTAAAGGCATGCATGAATGTAAGGATGTGCATGAGAGTTTTAAAAACCTCCCATTCTTAGAGTGATGCATGAAACATGTTATGAGTCCTAAAGGTTTGTATTATTTACATGATTTTCCCCTTTTTTGCATGAATACATCTGAATTAATGAAGACTAGTCTCAACTATCCCTAAACTAAGTAATGAATGCCTGAATGCACACCAAAATATACATTCGGTATTTATGTCCTAAGAGTATATGAACAATTGTATGAATGAAGACCGAATTGAAAAAATAATATACAAGATAAGGTTAAAAGAAAAACAACATTAATATGTATACAATGAAAACAAGGTTAGTAAAAAGAATAATAATATACATAAAATAAGGTTAGTAAAACAATAATATTCATATGAACAATTACAAAGTAAGAAAAATAGCAATAAAAAAGAGACAATATATAAACAAAAACAACAAGAATATTTACAAGACAGTATACAATAAGATAGCAGTAACAAGATAGTCTAATATGAATGCATCTATCCTTCAAAATGAAGGCTAAAATGAGCAAACAACATGTGGGTCAATGTCCCTAATGGACATTTACTGCTAAACTTATCTTATTCGTTGGTCCCCAAGCTACCTCAATAGAGGGCTCCGTACACCATGGGATTTACCGAAGGGGGGCCTTAGAAGGACGAGCCTTAAAAGGACCTCTAGCTTGAGTGAGGAGTCTGGGGTCCCTTTGCGGATAATGATCAACGCGCAGGGCAACCTAATAAACCTCACTAACCTAAATTGTGATAAAAACCCGGGTATAGGGTTTATGCATGAATGCAACGATTTAGGGAAAGTAGTAAAACATGACTATCATGGTATTAAAGCGCATAAATCAAAACTGTCATGCAACGACAATTAAGCATAGTAAATAAATCAAGTAAAAAAATAAATAAATAAAGAATGAAAGAATTAAACAATTTAAAACAAAGAATAAACCTCCTAATTCTAATCCTAGGCCTAACTCTCTAACTATCCCCAATGGAGTTGCCAGCTGTTATCACCGGATTTTGTTCAGGGGGAAACCCGCTTTTGGGGATGTAATTCTCCCACCCTTCACCCGAATGGTGATGAAAAAAATAGAGTTGCCACCAACTGTTTTTTAGGGTGCAATTGGTCACCTAAAATGATCTACGTTACCAAAGCTGAGTTCGAGAGTTTGATTACGAGCGGGAAAGGATTAGCACCCCTGCAACGCCCTTTCGGTACCTATCTTAGGAGGAGGGAGATTCTTGATTTGTTTTATTTACTTATTTTAATTTTCACTTGTCTAAAGCTAAATTTATTTTTCTAAGAGTTTAAAGTTTCTATTTTTTTTTTAAATTAGTTGTCAAAATTAAATTTACCCTAAAAAGTCTAAGGGAGATCCTAACAAAATTTAAAATATTTACAAATCAAAAAATAACTCTAAAAAGGTTTTAAAATTTATTTAACAAATCCTAAAAAAGTTTCTAAAAATTCTAAGAATGTTTGTTCATGAAGGCAATTTTAAAATAATTTTTGTCTCTTTTTTGAAAGTATGAAGAAAATGAGAATTTTTTTGTTTGTCTGTTTGAAAAACATATTTGGTTTTTGTTTTTTTGTTTTTTGTTTTTTTATTTGAGAAATAATTTGTTGTTATTGGAGAAAACTTTTTTGTTTTTGTTGTTTTTTTTAGAAAACATTTTTTTATTTAGGAAATGGTTTTTTTGTTGAAACATGATAAATAACTAAAACAAATACAAACGTGTTGTGTGTGATGTGATATCCACAAGCAAGCTCTTTTTGTTTTTTTTTCGTTTCCACTATTCCGATTCTTGATTACATGTTACAATGAAAAGGCGTTGGGCCTGATTTCAAATAAACATAAAATAACAATAACAACAAAAAATTACAAAAATTAATGGTATTCCTACAAAACCGATGGTTAGAAATAGGACAAAACAGAACTAAAATATATGGACAAAACCCTCAAAACAACATACATAAAAAAAAATGCATAGCCAGACCAAAATGCCCCATTAATACACTAATAAAACTAAAACACATATACAGAAACAATATGCACGGACAAACAAAAATAAAACACACAAACAGAAGAGAGAAAATAGACAGGCAGAGCAATGCTAATATCACGCAAACACAATTAAAACCAGGAGGAAATAAGGGGAACAAAATAATTTTTCAGAGCAACTCTTTATGAAAGGGGGAAGGGCTGCTGGTCTAATCTAGTGGGATGACGCTGCAGACTGCTGGGATGTCACCAAGGTTGTCGGCACCCCATGTAGGTCATGCTAATGAGACAAAAACTAGTAAAAAAAAGACAGTGATGCTAACTTCGCAACAAACAACCTTTTCCAGACTTTGGTTCAGCAAAGAAAAACCAGGTGGGGGGAGGAGTTTTGACAACATGAATAATCACAACCATTCGGTCTAACACCCATCTATTAGTTCATTTTCCTTCTGTTTTTTTTTTGGATAAACACCTCCCATGAAATCTAGCAAGCAAAAACACAGACACATTAACAATAAACATTCATCAAACAAAGGTATCCATGGAAAGATGCAGACCGAACATGAATTAACAACACACCCAAAGAGATATCACAGGAACATTCATATAATACCAAACATATCATCAAGGATTGAAATAAAAAGGAAAGCAAAAACGCATGAAGACAGCAGCCCCCCACGCAGACCTTGTCTCTAGTCACTAGGTGAACCTCAACCTTCCTTTTGCCTTTCCAAGCTTCAACAAGGTCGTATGGTTACCCCTTTGCTTCACCTCTGCTGGGCAAATCAATGCAGTGACGGCGAGATTCTCCTCCGTGATTCGAGCAGCATCAGGCAAGGCATCACACCTTTGATGGATGTCTTAGCCTTTGTACGTAGGATGAAGGTTTGAAGTTGTTCTGTACGCTTAAGGTCGTACTGGCGGAAGAAGACGAGAATGGTGAGGATTAGGGATAGCGGATTTTGGTTGCAAAGTGGCGACGGCTGGTGGCATAGTTTCCGGACGGGGGACCCTCTTTAGAGGCTAAGGAGAAGACAGTGGAGGTTGAGAGGTAATTCGTGATTGGGAGTTTTTGGATTATGAGAGCCCCCCTTTGGATTGATGGGTTTAATGAGTTTAAATAGGGTGTAGGGACTAGGGAGGTATGGGGAGGCGCGGCCGGTTGTGCAGTGGCAGGAAGGAGAGCTAGTTTCAGTAAGGCAGGGGAAAGAGGTGAAGGAAAAAGGGGAAGGAATCCATACCAGGAGGATCCATGTGCTTGCACTGCGTCTCTGTGCCTGGGGAAGAAGAAGTGCTGCGCTGCTGCCTGCGTGAAAGAGACAGGACGGAGAAGGAGAAATCGAGAAGGGTTGACCGATTGGCTCTTTTTTTATTTTTGTTTTTGTTTTTTTTTGTTTGTTTTTTCTTTTTTTTTTTAATCAATGAGAAGGTGATACGTGGACTAAGTTAGGCGGGAAAGAGAAAAAGATGCCGGCTAGGGTTTTAAAATTTCCAATTTGGTATTTTTTAATTGATGTTTTAAGGTTTTTAGACTCGGGATGGCGACTCGGATTTTAAAAAATTACGAGAAAAATATTTTTGGACTCGGGACATCGTGACGAGTGACCCCGTGTCATTTTTATTTTAAAATGATTTTATTTTTGCGCCAAGCCTATACTGTGATTATTTATTATCAAAAAATGTAATTTTTGATTTTTATAAAAAAAGGCCCCGAGAGCAAATATATACATTATATATATCAAAATTCTCAGAACGACGAGTAGAATGAGAATATGAGGTTTGTCACATGATCCGGAGTGCCGTTTGGAAAGTCAATTACCGTTTTAACCATCACTGGCGGCCCGAATGCTGTTTTGACCATATCTTCTTCGTTTGACCTCAAAATCGTGCGTGGTCAAAGGTGTTGATCCTCGAATTTGATTTTCTATTGCTCGGGACAGGCTCTTTGGCATTTGGAGACCTTTTTGAATAATTTCTTGAAATCGGGCATTTACAGTTCAGTGGTCATGACTCTATCGTCCTGTAAAATTTCAACAAATCGAGGCATCACGAAGGAAAATTGAATTTGACAAAATACATCCAACCCGGACAAAATGGGGTCCAACACGCAGGGAGAGACCAAAATGCAATGAGTGTCCCACATCCCATTACCCAATTAAGTGATGGGCTTTCTCACATTGTGCATCACAGCCTTCTACGTATACAACAAAACAAAACAGAAATTAGGATACGTAGGAAGTCAAAGTGACTTAAATGACATTGTATCACTAGCAGCACACCGAGAACTCATAAGTAATCATCATGCCTACTTAACTCCTATCATTAAATAACCAATGTTGAAAGTAAAGAGGATCAAAGAAAACTATTACCCCATAAACCATGAATGTCACTCAAGGGCTAGAAAGAGGCTTTTCTTATTGTTTCGTTTCGATTTTCTTTTCACTCAACTCTAAGGGTCACTAAATGTTATCCTATCATGTCATGCTCAGCTAATATTCAAACTCTAGCTCCAAAAATATGGTGATATCATTTAAGAGATAGAGACATGATTAAGCCAAATCATAACACACCTTAATTACTTTAACACCCTTATCACCACATGATATTATTGTAGCATAAAAATTTTAAAATTTAAGCCAAAATTGCATACCCAGTATTCATGCCTCTCCACATGGAAATCACACATGCAAGCAACTCAAACAATCACACAAAATAAAAATGATAACTAACAAACAAACCAAAAACAAAAACCAAAAATAAAACATGCAATCACATAACATAAAGGACAAACAAGTGGCTCAAGTCACTCCCCCCACACCACACTTAAAGTATGCTATGTCTTCATGGCATGGAAAAGGGAGTACGAAGATACTTACCTCTCAGTTGGTAGGTTGTAAAAGAAGATGACTTGGGCCACCATTCTCCTTACATTAGCATGAAAATCAGCAGAGGTCTCCCCTACTAGTGCCCAATTGTCTCTATGCTGCAGGATGACAATCAAATAATAACACACAAAAATCCCATAGCTGAGATGATTAGGATGTTGAGGAATTTCCATCTTATTAAAGTGCACAAGAGGGAATTTAGATGTCAACAGCCCTTCTTGGTACATTGCTCCCTTTACTCTCTTCAAAAAGCCATGGACTAATTTCTTCTTTCTTATAGACAATCCATGGGCTTGACAGGGATCATACAAGACTACATGTCCTGGACATAAGTCCATTTGCAACAATATCGATATGAACAGGAATGAGTACCTCACTAACACTGTGCCAGGAGCGATGGCCTTCTACAAGACCATTAATTCTTTGGCAGAAGACATGCTCAATCAATGGTTGCTCATACAACTCGCAAAACATGATAGAGGTGTATTGGGCCATAGGGTAATGATAAGGCTCCGCATCCATAACATACTGAATTGTTCTGCAAAATAAATCAACATCCTTTGCATATAAAAGTTTGTTACCTAAGATCCGTTGGAGATAAGATATTGTGAAAACTTCAGAATCACAAACAAAGCGGGCCTGCAAAATGGTAGAATAAAGGAATTGTGCAAACTCTTCCTGAGCATAGCCAGATGACAAAACTTGGTGAATGCGTAAAAAGATGGGCTCGCCTAATTGATCCACCAGCTCCTTAGGAGCAGTTGAAGAAGATCGAGGCCTCATGTGAAGAGGCTAGGGAAGAAGGATAAGTGATTGCTAGGGGTTGGGGTCAAGATAAGATTTAAAAGGAGCTGGCTCTGCTGCCAGAGGATTACAAGGGGCTAGGATCAGGCAAATGGGGAAAGAATAAACTAAAGGATGTTTTACATGTTAAAGGATTAAAATACAATCTAGCATCCGTCAGTCAGCTGTGTGATGCAGGTCATGAAGTGACCTTTACAAAAACTACTGTCAGGTGAAAAGAGAAAATGGCAACACAGTAGTAGCTGGAAGAAGGAAAGATGGGGACTTGTACGTAATTGATGAGAGCAAGACCCATAACTATCATATAACAAAGTTAGAAGAAAATGAACTCTGGCATAGAAGACTGGGACATCTGAATCAGAAGAATATGATAAGACTTGTGAATTGCAAGGCTATTAAGGATATCTTATATATCAAAAGAGAAAGAGAGCATGTCTGCTCAGCATGCTTACATGGAAAACAAGCCAGATTTCACTACCATGTGAAGGAGTATAGTTCAAAAGCAACTCTAGATATTGTGAAGGAGTATATTCAGGAATAAGCTGAATGAAGATGGCAAGATTGTCAGGAACAAGGCACGACTGGTATGCAAGGGATATTCTCAAATTGAGGGGATAAACGTTGATGAGACTTTTGCACTAGTAGTAAGGCTAGAAACTATCAGAATGTTTGTTGCATTAGCAGCACATAAGAAATTCAAGGTTTATCAAATGGATGTGAAGTCTGCCTTTCTAAATAGGTTGCTGAAAGAAAAAGTGTATATTGAGCAATCAGATAGAGTGCAGATTGCTGATGATGAGACACATGTCTGTAAACTGAAGAAAGCCTTGTATGGCCTGAAGTGAGCTCCTGAAGTGAGACATCATGTACTCAAGTGGTATGGATGTTTATTCAATTGTCAGACTTGGGCGTCAGTGTTGAGTTACCTATTACCATCTGGTGTGACAACCAGAGTGCTATCAACATCAACAGGAATCCTATCCAACATTCGAAGACCATGCATATTGATTATCACTACCACTGCATCAAGGAACAAGTGGAAGAGGGAAATGTGCAATTGGTGTATGCTCCCACGCAAGAACAAACCGCAAATATTCTCACCAAACCTCTATGTATCGAGCTGTTTGATAGACACCGAAGCGGGCTGTCTGTACAGCGACCTCCTCATTCGTAAGGCGACAGTGGGGTTCCCCCTCTTTCTTTGCAATTGGTTGACAAAGGGGGAGAGAAGAAGAGAGTACTGTGTCTAGGGGGAACACATAGTGGAGGAGTTCAGGGGGTGACTGGAATGATGCCTCAATGTTGCCAACAATTCCAAAGGGGGAGATTGTTGTTCCCGCGAACCTTTTGGTCGTCATTGTTGTCAACATATTGTTGCGAGTTGGCATTGGGTCGAAGCTCAGTACAAAGTTGGATAATTTCGTAGAGTGATCTCTTAGAGTGAGTTCGTAGAGGGAATCTACTATGTATTGACAGACTCGAAACTCAGGGCCGAAGAGTCAGAGAGGGTTGAAGATTCGAAGACTCAAAGATGGAGAGTCGAAGATCAACAGACCACTCAGCTCCAAGCACCACTACAGGAACTCAAAGATCGTAGACCAGGCGACTCAAAGATCATAGGGTCGTAGTTTCTCAGACCCAAGGAGCAGACAAGTAAAGAGCCGTGTCTCGCAGACTCGAAGTAAAGACTCGTAGAGTCACAGCATGCAGGGTCGTAGAGTCGAAGCTCACAAGGTCGGAGATTGAAGCTCACAGGGTCATAGATTGAAGGACCTGCTATAGAGTCTTATGAAGGCAGCCAAGGTAGAATGCAGCTGTAACTGACTCGCTCGAAGACTCGTAGAGCCTTCGAGGCAAAGAAACGGTACAAGGCAAAATCTTCGAGACTATAACTAGACGAAGGAATGGAGCGCACTACGAAGGAGAAAAACATGCTGAAGTTCACCGTTTCAGTAAGTCGTTACCCAGACAGTGGTTTTAAGTACGCTAAGTACTGGAAAACACGTGGACATCATCTGAAAGTGGTTTAACATGTTTTAATGATGTAGATCAAAGAGAGAAACATGCTAAACCCTAGACGAAGGGTTTCTGACTGGTGCCGACCTATAAAAGCAAGGAATATGCCTGACTTGAAGAACGTCGATAATATTCTGTGCAGACAAGAAACGTATCAGCAGAGATATAAAAGGCAACGCATAGTAGTTCATACAATACAAAAAGAGAGAGGAAGATTGGAAAAGAGATAACAAGGAGTTAATCTGTCGTTCTTCCTCATACATTCAAAGAACAGATCGTGAGTTCGGTAAGAGGAGTGGTTGAAGGTCGAGCATAGCAAATGGCTAAATACATAGGAGCAGATTGCGATAGACAGTTCGTCATAGTGAGTGAGTCCTAGAGTAATACTGTTATTGTATCTGCATTTCAGAGAAGAGAGAGTTAATCCTATTGTAACAAGGGCTAGTCCTTACTGTATTGCAAAAAGATAGTGGATTGGACTCGGTGTAGGTACACCCTCACCACCGTGGAGTAGATCACATTGATCGAACCACGTATATTGTGTCTCTGTATTTACTTCTTATACATACCTGCTATTAACTGATATTGCATGAGATACTAAAATATTACCCTCACCAAACGATAACCACATCTGAAGAATCCCTCTATAGTTTCGTACTCGTTAAAACTAAATGAATAGTTTTAAAGATACAGATTTACCCCCCTCCCTGTATATACACACACATATACCAAGACAATCACGCTTGGACCTGAGAATATCACCTTGGGAACATGCAAATCCATTGCTCCCATGGGTTTTCTGAGATTGGTGTCACTACGTTTAGTGGCGTAGTCAGAACTTGGCGACAACTACCCGAAATCATATCGGATTGCGCATAGGCTTGTGAATCTTCTTGAACTTGCACAAACCCCTGGTGTGCGTTCTGTGCTGGTGTGCGTTCTGTGCTTGCCCCTGGTTAGCTGCTCCTTCATCTGGGGGGTGGCTCCTTTGCAGTTGCCACCTTAGTTAGTAGGTCCATTATGGCTTTTAACTGAAGTTGAACCTCGAGGATACTGCCTCCTATCTCTTGCTGAGCTTGTTCGAGTCTTGAGAGTCGGTTCTCTATATGGTTATCCATGCCATGGTCTGACATAGGTTCAGATGACTAATTACGACCTAACCTCAAGTTGTAACAATGCCCAATCATGCTAGATATGGAAATGTTGACCCATTAAGCTTTCTATTTTTGAATTTTAGTTTTTGTCATGAATGCATGAAATGCATGTAGTGAATGGCTATTAATGAAAATGACAAAGAACAATTTATTGATTGATAAAACAAAGTACATTATTGGTGGAGGGAAAACTGAAATACAACAAACAGAGTCTTAATGTATATGTTACTACATGATCTAGAGAAAGCCTTCATCATTCCAAATTGTCTTTGGGTTTCTTCTTCGGCTTATTCTTCAAACTGGTGGATTCTCTCACTTAGCCTTTGATGGTCTACTCTTGCTCTTGAACTTTTTGCCATAAGGCTTTGAATTCATCCTCCCTTTGAAGGAGTAGTAGTCTTGGATCTCTGTGGGCTTTCGTATAAGCCGTGTATTGCTGTCGCCATGGTGGACATGATAGATGACCCCTAGGGTGATAGGGAATGCCACTGACCTTTCGAGGTGTTTGCCATGATAAATACCCCCAAAAAGCTTTACTTCCAGCCTTGGCATTAGTGTATGTGAAGTCAAAAGTTTCTATCTCATGAAGTACTGGAATGATTTGATGACCCCTGAGCTGTCTTCCTACTTGGAGGGGAGCGTAAGTAGTAGCTCCCTAGGGACCGCGCAAAGGGGCCCAATTATATGGCCCACAACTATAAATCATGTCAACTTTGGGCATCCATGGAGTGGTCCATACAACTTGATCATCAGTTAAGGTTTGCAACTCATTGATCCATTCCTCTTCTGTTTTAGGTAGCTCCTATTCATTCAGAATGCATTTAGGTAGTGTAATATGTGGTAATGTCGCCACTTCTTCAAGTTGTATGTCCTTGCTTAGGAAGTGACTTTTCAACCATGCACAAAGGAGTGGAAGGCATCATTTGAAACAGCCACGCCCTGAATCCACACGAGTAACAATGATCTGATTGTTTCGGCAAGAATCAAGGGGATTGGATCAACCCCTCCTAAGGTTTGTATCACTAGTTCTCCTATGGATCCATCAATGTAACCCAAGATTCTAGGAAACACAACTAATCCATAAATGGCTAGTGTGAACAAGGAGTAGATTTCCATGCCCGATGTTTGATGCATTAAGTTTCTGTAGGTCCCAAAGTGAGTCTAGAGGGGGGGGGGTGAATAGACTTTCTTGGTTTGTGGAAGCTAGACTGTTAGCTGGTTTTGGATTCCTCTACAGATCACTATGATGGAAGTATTTATGGAGAAGATGACAAGAGTTTTGTGAGCGATATCGTGAGTGATGATGAACTATCAGACAAAACTGAGAAGAGTGTAAATGCTCTTTTCTCCATAGATCTCAGTTATGAAAGTGATGGTTTATGATAGATCGATGTGTGGAAAACAACACAGAGATTAGACTTAATGGAAGTGCTAGATCTTTGATGAACAAAAGATTCTTGAATAATCAGATGGATTACTCTCTTGTTGTTGGTTCACCGCGGCGCACAACACTTTTTCAATTTCTCTCCCAGTCTCTCTCTCTCTCGTTTTTGGAAAACCTTATCTTGTTAGTTCTGCCAAGGATTACTTTTCATCTAAGTCCGTTAGAACCAATATCTTGTGTTCTGTGTGTTTCCTTCTTTTGAGAGAGAGGTTAAACTCTTGATTATGTCGTTAAGTGCGTGAGAGATATATTTTTAAGATTAAAGTGCTCGTGCGCCAAGATGTCCATCCCGACAGAATGACTTCCCGCCACTAAAAATGCGGAATGTCAGGGGATGGGTTGATCTGCTTTGATTTTCAAATCAGATGCCCATACTGCGTATTTGGCATGCAGTCGGTCTTGGACGTTCATCCATGGATGGTAGTTGGCAGCAATTAATGTGTCATTAATGCGCTCAACTACTCGGGACGGCGTAGACTTGCTGTACAAACCCTAGCTGATAATATTGCTAAGTGGTTGTGTTTAGGGTTGTAAGTTTGTCTCGGAGGTAGATACCTCGTAGGTTCGGTGACTCGAAGATTTCAGTTAGCACCTGTAGAAAGTTGCGAAGGTTTGCTTCAAGCTTTACCGCGTTTCTGCGAGTCTACGACTCATATCTTCAAGTCTCCGAGGCTAGAGTTTAGGTTGGATTAGTCTTTTGTGTCACTCTATTAACGAAAGTCTACGACTCTGTGAGTCTACGACTCTACGAGTCTGCGACTCTTCGAATGGCGCTTAGAGTGACTTCTTCGAGTTCAGCTAATCAACCTGTTATTGTAGCTACGAGTCTATGACTCTAGTTCTGTGGGTCTACGATCTTCGGGTCTCTCAGTTTACTATATTTGACTAAGTGGTCTGAAAATCTTCGACTCTACGAGTCTTCAACTTCGCCTTTCTTCCTTAGTCTTTCACAGAGGCTCATAAACTGAGTTCCTGTATAGCTGTGACCCTTTAGCTACAACTCTCCACCATCGATCTCCAAGTCTGGAAGTGTGGCAATTTCTCTATAGTGATTGTGTCCCTTGAGTCTACGACTCTACGACTCTATGACCCTTGAGTTACAGTTTCATTTGTTTGCCAGTCTTTATAGCATCGACTCTTCGACCTTCAACCTACGAGTCTACGAGTCCTATTTTCTTAACAGTGTTCGAAGGTTTCGACCCTACGACTCTACGAGTCTTCGAGTCTAGTGATAATTGAAGTTCTATTAATTGACTTAAGTATTTATGGGGACTCTACGAGTCTACGAGTCTACGAGTCTACGAGTCATTTAGCTTTGGTTACTATTCTTAACACTTCTTCGACTCTACGAGTCTTTCGAGCTTATTGACACTTACAGTAACACTCTCTTTTCCGTACTGTGACTCTACGACCTTCGACCCTGGATCTACGAGTCGCCATGTTCTGTCACTGTTTTGCCTTGAGTCTCCAGACTCTACGAGTCTACGAGTCTCTTACCAATACGTCCTATGATAGTTTCACTTCTACGAACTTCGACTCTTCGACCCTACGACCTTCGGTACTTCGAGTCTCCAGACTTAGACTATATTTTGGCAGCTTCATCAAATCCTATATTTCCAACAATCTCCCCCTATTTAATGTAAGCTGACAACTGTAAATACATGAAGTCTGAGACTACGAGTTTGATGGGCAATTTTGAATTAATTAGAAGAGATCTTTGCATGTAAAGAATGGAGGAGTTCAAATTTTCAAAAATACACACTCCTCTCCCCCATAGGCATGAAGGCTGCGTTAGCTGGCTCCTGTCAAAGCTAACTCCCCCGACGAACTTGCTCCCCTTGAGAAATACTCCCCCTTTCTGGGGTGAGGAACAAGCACCAGAACATAAACTGTATGGGAGCAAGGAAAGGAAGCACAGAACAGCAGGCAGTATAGCAAAGACAGACAGAAAAGATAACGGATAAACAGTAAGTACACTGAAACGTGAAAAGCAAGAAATGCTGTGTACAGTTATGGGTTAAATTCAGAGTACAAAACACTCTGTATAAATAGAAAAACAGCCGCTTGCTCGCGTAGGAGTTGAGCAGGAGTCAAGTGTAACGAGGCTGCTCGACTGCTCACACGATCAAATTTAGGCACGAGAGCTGGAAACCCGTTGGTAGTCAGGATGCGGATGTAATGGCAAACATAGAAGCCACAGCTATGGGCATCATCCTGAGCAGGAACGCCTTGCTTAACTCGCGTAATTTCCATCGGTTTGGAGAGATGATAACCACCACATCCATGCGAGTATCCCTGCATGACACGGGTGAGAGTGCGATTGAATTCACGCAGTTGTTCACGCCGATGGAGTAGTAAGGTACTAGGTTTGGAGTCGAAGATGACGATCCATTGGTTCTTGAAATCAATGTCGAGAAGAAACCAATGCGGGGATGTGGACAAGTAGGGAATAAGCACATGATCTACCTCATTCCAGGGACGAAAGGAGTTTGCATATCGGCGACCCTGTATAATCTCGATCATTGTTGAATCCTCGAGCAGCTAAGCCTGCATGATCGGCAAACAAAGTTCCACCCTGGTATCTCTGCGAATGTGGAGAGGTAGCTTCTCGAGAAAGGACTTCTGGGTGAAGATGAACTGAGTCATCTCTATGTTATCCATATTTTCACCGTCATGGAGTAGTCGACAAAGATCAGATCCGGTGAAGAAGGCTTCATAGCCGCAGGTCCTCGCAGTGGTATCCCCAGTGATAACGTGCATTTTATGCCGTTATTCTAGTGTTTATTTAGGATATTTAAGAGCATGATTAGAGCCTTATTGCTTCATATATCATATATATTTACTCTAACCCCTAGGAAGATGCTATTTGCAAATACATGCGTTTTTAAGCTGTTTTGGCAGATTTTGGAGCTCACTTTTGACATAGTAGATGGCCTCAAACAATTGGCGTGCAAGAACAAAAGTTTCTTGGAATGATGTCCTCTACCTACCACAGAAATTTCAGAGCATTTGGAGCTGCACGTGAATTCACCCATTTCACGTGCAAGCCTATTTTTGCCTCTCAGGCCTCTACAGGATGCAAGGAAGCTTGGGGAGAAGTTTGAGCTGATTTAGAGGTGCACGTGAATTCACCATATCACGTGCAAATTGACGTGCAGAGATATTTTTGGACCGATCCTATCGTTTTTTCATGCTGATCATTTGTTTCTGAAGGCCCGTGTCCAAATTGTGGATGGAAGATAGATATTTTAAAGTTTCGAGTGTTACTTATCAAAACTACGCCATTTTGATAAGTGGGCTAGGTTACACACCTCAAGGCCCATCCAAACTCTATAAATAAGAGCTTCATGCCCTCTGCTATGCATGCCTAACCCCCTACACGTTTTTAGAGAGAGAGAGAGAGAGGCTCCACGACTTGGAGGTTGCTCCTTGACCTAGGAGAGCAGCCGTCACAGACGTCGCAGCAGCCGTTGCGGATTTTGGAGTCTGGATTTGAAGCTTTGCTGTGCGCGTAGTTAAGAAGAAGATGTTGAGCTTTTCTGCTATGGTTTTGCTTGTAATCATGCGTGAGTAGTCTTTTAATCTAGGGGAGCAATGTAGCCCCCTTGTTGCTTTGCTGTGTTTATGAATATTGGGTTTAGATGATTGAGTTTTGCATGTTTTATGAATCTGTTCTTATCTTTATCTTTGGATGTACACCTTGGTATTTTTAGCCCTAGTCTGGGGCGGATTGAGATTCATAACTTATTTGTGATTGGTGTGATCATTATCCTTTTGCAAGTATGATTTATTGGCTTTGCATGTTTGTGTGTTTAGATGACCATTCTGGCATAGAACTCTTAAAAGGACCTCAATGACCATTTGTTGTCCTTGGCTTATGTTTAGCATATTTTCAATCAGACAACCCTAATACCATGAACCAGTAGAGATAACATAGGGAGGTGAAATTGTGACCCTAGATGCCTTTAATCCTTGAATCTTAACCCTAAAATCAGTTTACTTTCTTTGTTTATTCAGAAAACCAAATAAAAATTAGATCTTTAGTTTAAAAAAGAAAACTTTTTGCCAAGACATTTTATAGAACAATAGTAATTGGGTGTTTTGATTTGAGAACTAGAGAACTAGGCTAATCCCTGTGGGTTCGACCCCTTGCTTGCTGCTATTCTTTTAGTGCAAACTTAGGGAATTTATTATCTTGAAGAGAGATTTAACGACATTAGCTACCTCTTTTAGAGAGATTAAAAATCTTGTCTGTCAAATTAACTAGATTCAATGGTTAACTAGTTTTTAAAATCAACATTGAGTGAAATTGTTTGAATTCTGATCTTGGTGTTTTATTTTGTCTTTTATTTTCTGTTATTTTATGTTCTTTATTTGTTTATTTTGCATTGTTCGGAGCTGCTGGGTGTGTTCTTGTTGTTTTATAGGAACATACATCAAGGATTCCTAGTTGTGCATGCAAAGAGAGGAGGATATACAATTTACTCGGGAACCTGAAAGGTTGTTCAGAGCTCGGCGTAGAGCAGCTAGGGAAGCAGCACGTGAGGCTGAAGAAGTACTACAAGGCTTAGAGCAATCCGTAGGCGATTTGATGGCAGATCTCAGACCTGATGGTGGTGCACCGCAAGGAGGGGCCAATTACAATGGCCAATATCCAGAAGAAGAGGGTAATAGGTTTATGCCCAGAACCTTCTTAGATTATGCAAGGCCGATGATGTCAGACCATTATTCTGGGATTCGGCATACAAGAGTCCAAGCAAATAGCTTCGAGCTGAAGCCGGCATTGATCAACATGGTGAGCAACAACGCGTTTGGAGGAACAACCGTGGATGATCCGCACCAGCATTTGATGAGGTTCTACCAGGTGTGCGACACCATCAAGATCAACAATGTGTCGGAGGAGGCAATAAAGCTAAGGCTTTTCCCTTTCTCTTTAAGGGATAGAGCTCTTGGCTGGTTCAACAGTCTACCAGGAGGTTCAATCAACACTTGGGAGGAGATGCAGACCAAGTTCATGTCAAAGTACTTCCCTCCTTCCAACGTGATCCAGCTCAGAGGAGAGATTAGCAGATTTAGGCAAGATAAGATGGAGACTCTTCATGAAGCTTGGGAGCGTTTCAAAGACTTAGTGAGAAGATACCCTGATCATGGAAGACCCCAGTGGATTCAAATTGAATCTTTCTACACAGGTCTTCAGTCCCACTCACAAGACAAGGTGAATGCAGCTGCTGGAGGATGCTTGATGAATCTAGAGCCTGACGCAGCAGCAGAGCTCTTGGAGAGGCTGTCATTAGCCGATTGGCAGTGGTCTAATGTGCGTACTTCAAAGCCAAGGGAGAAGATAGCTTCAGTTGATAATTCTTCCAATGATATGCAAGCACAGATTCAAGCCCTAGCGAAAAGCATGGAAGTGTTGGCTCTTAAAGTTGGAGGATCACAACACGCCTCACCAGTAGCTGAGCAAGGATGGAGTGGAGCTGAAGATGCAAATTATATTGGAGGGAAAGGCTTGTACCAGAAGCAGCAATATTATCCTCACCAACAAGGACAAGGGTACAATCAGAACCAACAACAAGCTCAGGGATATCAGAAGAATCAGAACCAAGGGGGAGATACATCAGCTCAGTATAAATATGTGTGTAAGGACCCGTACCTTGAGTTAGTCAGTTTTACCTTCTGAGTGGAGTTTTTCTAGATTTTGACCCAGTAAATGGACTCCAATGAATTCACGTGCAAAAGGAAAGATGCTTAGAATGATGTTCTCTACCTACCACAGAAGTTTCAGGCCAAATGGACGTGTATGTGAGGTGCACGTGAATTGGGTCCATTTCACGTGCAAGTGTAGTTGTCTTCTACATGATGCAAGGAGGCTAGGGGTGAAGTTTGAGCGCATTTGGAGTGCATTTGGAGTTGCACGTGAATTGGGGAATTCATGTGCAAATTGGCGTGCAGGCATATTTTTGCATGGTTCCCTTGGTTTTGACATTCTAATGAACTTTCTCCAAAGGACCATGTTGAAATTCTGAGTATTTTGGCCTATATGGGTGCGGAAAGGTGCTAACTTGTGTGATCAAAACTACGTCGTTTTGATGCTGGGATTCACTTAATCAAAACTACGTCGTTTTGATGTTGTGTTGTCTATATAAGGAGGAGAAGCCCCTCTGTTTTAGGTTTAGGGTTTGTTGCTCCACCAGCCGTCGCAGAGAGAGAGAGAGAGAGAGAGAGGGAAGGAGAGCTCCTGGTTGCTGCCTGGCGCCTTGCGTGGGTGGTCAGAGCCTCGTGGGTGGACGGCGTTCGGCTTGGGATCAGACTGTTGCCGCGTTGTTGCGTCTTACCTGAGGTAGGGGTTCTGTTCTTCCTAAATCCTCTTCTGTCCTAGGGTTCTAGGGCAGATTATTGAGTTAAACCTGTTTATATATATATACGTAATCCATATAGGTGTGATCTCCTATATGGATGTTGGCGTTCAATGGCGATTTTGGTGTGTTTCTGGTGTTCGTATGATGCATGAAAAGTGTTCGATAAAATGCCTGTGTGATATGCCTGCTACATGTTTGAGAAAATGCCTGTGCGGCTGGGTTTATGAGTCTGTGAATTTATGCATACCAATTGTTTGGTTTTATACCTGTGAGGCTTTGCATGCTAAGTGTTCGATGTTATGTCTGTGTGACTAAGTGTGGCTATGTGTCTTTGTGTTCTTGGAACCCGGTGGCGTGTGTGGAAGCCCGGGACTGTTCTTGGAACCCGGTGGTCTTGGAAGCCCGGGAGTGTTTATGTACCAGCCCGTGTATGATTGTATTTCTTTGTTATAGCTTGTAATTATATCTGGTAGAATAATTGTAGCACGACACAAGCACTTGTACACAAGGCGTGTAGATATTAGGTGCATGGGATGGGTTGGGGAGACATGATCCCTACCGAGCCGTGGTTGCTCACCCCTCCTACCATGTTGTTTACTTTACAGGAACCTACAGGCGTTAGGTGGGAACACCAAGGTGGAAGTCCTGCTTGTTGGCTTGCTTATTATTATTCGAGTTATACCCTTTTTTTTTCTTTATGTAAGCTTTGTAACCCCGGTGGGGAGATTGTAATGTGGAGTTCAATGTAATAAGAGTATGTTTCGGACGTATTGGCTATGTTTGGACTCAATAAATATAAGATTGTCCTCTTAATATAAAGTGTGAGTTATATGTTGTATTCTAACCCCTCTATCCAACTTGGGTAAAGGGAGGGTCACGTTCCGGTCTCCTCGGACTGGAAATCCGGGGCGTGACAATATGGTATCAGAGCATGGTCTAGTTGGCCTAGGGTAGTGGGCGGACCTGGTTATCCTAAGTCCTTTGGAGGAGCCTGGAGGGACATGCCTGATCAACATGGTCCTCTTTGAGCCTCCAAGGTGTACTTAGGGTAGCCGGTCTTGTGGTAGGATTTGCATGCATTGGCATTAGGGCACTAGTTGCATTTCTTGTGAATGTGTCTTGAGCTGTGAATAAGATCATATGATTACGTGGAATGTGCAACTCTGATTTGTGTGGCAATGTGGACTGAACTATGCAATGTGATTGATACGATGTATGTGTGCAATGTCATGTGATAGTGGAATTGATCAGTGGGGTAGAGGTAGTGACGCGATAGATTATAAAATTTGTTTTGATGTTTGTGCTTCTTACTTCGTGTAGTAAGAATGCCGCCAGGAGAGTGACACATGCGTTCGAGGCGGTGGTCGATGAGTCATCTGCCCATGAGGGCCCGGGTGCGGGACGGTCCGTTGGATGACATGCACTCTTGCTGCCGCGCCCTGCGAGAAGGCATCCGGTTGGAAGTCCAAGAGGCGAGGGAGGGTATCCGGCAAGAAGTCCGGGAGGAGGTGCGCCGTGAGATGGCGGCAACGCAGGTGGTGCCACCCCCACCGCCACCACCAGCGGGGGAGCTACCCCGGGAGCGTGAGGTTTCTCCGCGTGGTATACCGACTCGTGCGAGAGGATGATGTGGTGACACGGTTCCGGAAGGAACAACCTCCACGATTTAAAGGGGGGGGGGAGGACCCAAGTGTTAGCCGAACACCTGGCCGAGGCAGATCGAGCATGTGTTTTCCTTTCTCCTACCCCGGGAGGAGGATAAGGTGAGACCTGGCCATTCGGCGGACTGGAAGGGGATGCTCTGGAGTGGTGGTTGAGTGTCGCGGGAAGCCGTGCGGTGCGGTTCATGCTTTGGGAGGAGTTTTCCCGGCTCTTCCATGATGAGTTGTAAGGACCCGTACCTTGAGTTAGTCGGTTTACCTTCCGAGTGGAGTTTTTCTAGATTTTGACCCGGTAAATGGACTCCAATGAATTCACGTGCAAAAGGAAAGATGCTTAGAATGATGTCCTCTATCTACCACAAGTTTCCAGGCCAAACGGATGTGTATGTGAGGTGCACGTGAAATGGGTCCAATTCACGTGCAAGTGTGGTTGTCTTCTAAATGATGCAAGGAAGCTAGGGGTGAAGTTTGAGAGCATTTGGAGTGCATATGGAGTTGCACGTGAATTGGGAAATTCACGTGCAGGCATATTTTTGCATGGTTCCCTTGGTTTTGACATTCTAAGGAACTTTCTCCAAAGGACCATGTTGAAATTCTGAGTATTTTGGCCTATATGGGTGCGGAAAGGTGCTAACTTGTGTGATCAAAACTATATCGTTTTGATCTTTGGGATTCACTTAATCAAAACTACGTCGTTTTGATGTTGTGTTGTCTATATAAGGAGGAGAAGCCCGACTGTTTTAGGTTTAGGGTTTGTTGCTCCACCGTCGCGAGAGAGAGGGAGAGAGGGAAGGAGAGCGCTGGAGTTTCGCCTGGAGCATCTTGCGTGGGGAGGATGGCGTTCGGCTTGGGATCGACTGTTGCCATGTTGTTGCGTCTTACCTGAGGTAGGGGTTCTTGTCTTCTTGTACCTAATCCGGGGTTAGGCCCTGTGGTGAATAAACCGTTGGATATCGTTCTTGTGATTATATTATTTATATGTAAATTCATATAGGTGTGATCTCCTATATGAATGTTGGCCTTCAATGGCGTGTTGTTTGGATATATGTATATATGCCTGCCAAATGTTTGAAATTATGCCTGTGAGGCTGTGCATATTATGTGTTTGAGGTAATGCCGTGTGAGGCCACGCACGCCAAGTGTTTGAAATTATGCCCGTGAGGTGTGCATATTATGTGTGAGATTATATCCGTGGGCGTGGGTTTATGAGCTTGTGAATATATGCATGCTAAGTGTTCGATGTTATTCCTGTGTGACTAAGCATACTAAGTGTTTGATGTTATGCCTGTATGGCCATGTGTGCTGCGTGTTTGCTTGAAATCCGGTGGCTGTGGAAGCCCGGGACTATTTTGTGGAACCCGGTGGCTGTGGAAGCCCGGGACTATTTTGTGGAACCCGGTGGCTGTGGAAGCCCGGGACTATTTTGTGGAACCCGGTGGCTGTGGAAGCCCGGGACTATTTTGTGGAACCCGGTGGCTGTGGAAGCCCTGGGACTGTTTTGTGGAACCCGGTGTTGTGGAAGCCCTGGGTCTTTTCTTGGAAACCCGGTGGGTGTGGAAGCCCTGGGAGTGTTTATGTACCAGCTCATGTATGATTGTGTTTGCTGTTATAGCCTGTAATTATATCTGGTGGAATAATTGTATCACGACACAGCACTTGTACACAAGGCATGTAGATATTAGGTGCATGGGATGGGTTAGGGAGACATGATCCCTACTGAGCTGTGGATGCTCACCCCTCCTACCATGTTGTTTTCTTTACAGGAACCTACAGGCGTTAGGTGGGAACACTAAGGTGGAAGACCTTATTTACTTTGCTGTCTACCCTTTATGTTCTTTTTATTGGAATTGATGTAACCCCAGTGGGGATGGGATTGGAAAGGATTTCGTTGTAATAAACTGGTTTGGATTATTCTTATAAACATTACTTTCTTGAATGTATTGTGGATATCCTTGGTTTGTATCCTAACCCCTTTGCCCTCCGTGTGGGTAAAAGGGGAGTCACGTACCGGTTTCCTCGGGTTGGAAATCCGGGGCGTGACATGAGTTCTTCCCGAAATCTTTGAGATGGCAGAAGAGAGAGGAATTTGGCAGCCTGAAGCAAGGATCAAAGACGGTGCCCGAGTATGAGCGGGAGTTCCGGAGTCTGAGTCGGTTTGCCCCCGAGACAGTGGCAAAGGGGGACTTGAAGGCCCACAAGTTCACTCTGGGCCTTAGGCCAGCCCTTAGGGAGAGGGTGGCGATTCTACGTTTGAGGACATATGCTGAGGTCGTTGAGACAACACGTATAGCTGAGAGGGAGCTGGAGGATGGGAGGCAGGTCCATCAGGGTCGTCAGTTGCAAGGTGGGTCTGAACGCGATTCGGAGTCCAAGAGGCCTAAGACTGAGGAGAGAGATAGCAGTTCCATCCGCAGCAGGGGACAGACATTGGTGAACCCAGGGAGGTCTAGCTTTGGCGGTGGCAGACAGGGCGGTCCAGCAGGAGGTCTCCCCGGCCGGTTGTTACTGCTGTGGGGAGCAAGGCCACTTGAGGAAGGAATGTCCAAAGAGGGACTGGAAATGCCATAGTTGTGGACGAGAGGGCCATCTGAGCCGGGTTTGCCGGAGTGGCAACAGGGGGGTTGGAGGCATGACATCCAGTACAAGGAGTGATGCCAGTTTCCGTGCACCAGCAGAGAGACCAGCTCGTCAGTGGCCAGCTAGTCAGGCAGGATCGAATCAAACCCGACCTCAGGGGAGGCCGGAGCGGCAGCAGACTGAAGCTGGAGGCAGCCTTGGTGGGAAGCGCCCAGCGAGTGAGCCGACTAGTGGCACGGGCCAAGGGAGGGTGTTTGCGCTGGAGGCGACGTACCCGGAGGAGGCTGAGCTACCACCCCCACCAGCCGAGGGTGGAGCAGGACCATCGGTGGTTAGAGGTACCCTCTTGATCTCCCGTACATTAGCTTCTGTTCTTTTCGATACGGGTGCATCGTGTTTGTTTGTTGCTGAGCTTGTGATAGATAGCTTGGGGTTAGCTTTTGTGGAGGCAGCGAAGCCCCTAGTTGTTGAGTCTCCAGTGGGGGGTATGATTGAGGTGTGGCGTGTTTGCCGTGACTGTGTGTTAACCATATGAGAGGTGGAGCTGTGTTTTGACTTGCATGTGATGCCTTTGCGTACGTTTGACCTGATCTTGGGTATGGATTGGCTTATGGCTTTCCAGGCCAAGATAGACTGTTATCGGCGGCGGGTATCCTTCGTGACACCTGCAGGGACCTCTTGCACCCTGCAGGGGGAGTGGGACCGTGAGGCGAGTTGGGCCGGGCCGGTGTTGGACCGGTGGGGTGCCATTACCCACAGGTTGGCAGCCACGACCTTTGCCGAGGAGGAGAAGGTGGAAAAGAGGGTGTGGCCCGTTGTTGTGGACCAATTTCGGGATGTTTTTCCTGAAGAGTTGAGGAGTTTGCCACCTAAGAGGAGTGTGGAGTTCACCATTGAGTTGGTGCCGGGGACGGGTCCGATTTCCCAAGTAGCGTATCGTATGGGGCCAGCTGAGTTGAGGGAGCTTCAGAGGCAAATCGAGGAGTTGGTGGGTCAGGGGTATATCAGACCGAGTACCTCACCTTGGGGTGCTCCGGTGCTCTTTGCTAAGAAGGTTGATGGTACACTACGTCTCTGCATCGACTACAAGAAGCTGAATTCGGTGGACCGTGAAGAACAAGTACCCGTTGCCTCGGATAGATGACTTGTTTGACCAATTGAGTGGGGCCCAGTGGTTTTCCAAAATAGATTTATGGTCGGGGTATCATCGGTTGAGGGTTAGGGAGGGAGACATCCCTAAGACGGCCTTTCGGTGCAGGTATGGGCACTACGAGTGGATAGTGATGCCTTTTGGGCTCACTAATGCGCCGACAGTATTTATGCATTTGATGAACCAAGTTTTTGCCCCATACTTAGACTCGTTCGTGGTGGTGTTTATCGACGATATCTTGGTGTATTCCAAGACCGAGAAGGAACATGTGGAGCACTTGGCAACAGTGTTGCAAACCTTGAGGGACCAGCAGTTGTTTGCTAAGTTTAGCAAGTGTGAGTTTTGGCTGCAGGAGGTTCACTTTCTTGGCCACGTGGTGTCAGCTGAGGGAGTTAGGGTGGACCCAGCCAAGATTGAGGCGGTATCATCATGGGAGAGGCCAACCAATGTTTTCGAGATTCATAGCTTTCTTGGTTTGGCAGGCTATTATCGCCGTTTTGTAGAGGGGTTCTCCCGTTTGGCGGCTCCTATGACGGCGTTGACTAGGAAAGGAGTGAAATTTGAGTGGACAGACAAGTGCCAGCAGGCGTTTGAAACTCTCAAAACCCGTTTGACCACTGCACCTGTGTTGAGGTTGCCTAGGGAGGATATTCCGGTATGAGGTATCTTGTGATGCGTCCAGGGTTGGTTTGGGGTGTGTGCTTATGCGGGAGCACGGTGTGGTAGCTTATGGGTCAAGGCAGCTGAAGCCTCATGAGCAGAATTATCCTACTCATGATCTGGAGTTAGCGGCTGTTATCTTCGCCCTAAAGAGTTGGCAGCACTACCTCTTGGGGGGAAAAGTTTGTGGTGTTCTCGGATCACAAGAGCCTTCGTACATCTTTACTCGAAGGACTTGAATTTGAGGCAAAGGAGATGGGTGGAGTATTTGCGAGACCTTTGATTTTACTCTTGCCTATACCCCGGGCAAGGGTAATGTTGTGGCTGATGCGTTGAGCGAAAAGGGAAAGCTGAGGTGGCCGTGAGAGAGTGGAAGGCGATGGGAGCAGTTGGCGATGTTGCGGTGCAGCCTGTTGTTCGTGATGGTGGGACAGTCCTGAGTCCTTTGGTGGTGGTGCTCGAGTTGTACCGGCACGTCCGGGAGGAACAGCTGGGTGACATTGAGTGCGAGGTTCTCCGTGCCCGTATTGAGGCTGGGGAGCTATCTGAGGACTGGACAGAGGGTCCTGAGCATGAGTTGTCGTTTCGGGGGCGGTTGTTAGTAGCTTCTTCCCTCAGGGATGAGGTGATGAGGGAGTTTCACCAATCTAGAGTTGCTGTGCATCCAGGGGGTACGAAGATTGGTGAAACTCCCTCATCACAATACCATGCGCTTCGCGGACATTTTTGGTGGCCTGGGATGAAACGCGATGTGGCTGCCTTTGTTTCGTGATGCCTCACGTGTCAGCAGGTGAAGGCTGAGCATTAGCGGCCGGCGGGCATGTTACAGCCCTTGCCCATAGCGGAGTGGAAGTGGGACCACATAGCGATGGACTTTGTGACTGGTCTTCCACCCACCACTGGGAGGAAGGATATGATTTGGGTGATTGTGGATCGACTCACAAAGTCGGCCCATTTCCTGGCTGTTCGCGAGCGGGACTCCATTGGGACCTTGAGTCACGTACATGAACGAGATTGTGAGACTACATGGAGTACCATCATCGGTTGTCTCAGACCGGGATTCGAGGTTCACTTCCCGTTTTTGGGCAGGTTTGCAGGAGGCTATGGGGACCAAGCTTCACTTGAGTACAGCCTTTCACCCTGAGACTGACGGCCAGACGGAGAGGACGAATCAGACGTTGGAGGACATGTTATGGGCCTGTGTGTTAGATTTCGGGGGTTCGTGGGCAACTCACCTTCCTTTGGTGGAGTTTGCCTACAACAACGGTTATCCAGGCATCCATTGGGATGGCTCCTTTTGAGGCGTTGTATGGACGGCCGTGTCGATCACCCTTGTGTTGGACCGAGGTGGGGGAGACAGCTCTCTTGGGACCGCAGTTGGTTCAAGAGGCTACCGAGAAGGTTAAGTTAATTCGTCAACGTTTGTTAGCAGCTCAGAGTCGACAGAAATCTTATGCGGATCAGCGGCGGCGACCTTTGGAGTTTTTTGTTGGTGATCATGTGTTCCTTCGTGTCTCTCCACGTCGTGGACATCGACGGTTTGGGCGAGGTTCCAAGCTATCTCCGCGGTTTATTGGTCCTTTTGAGATTCTGGATCATGTGGGGCCTGTGGCCTACCGGTTAGCGTTACCACCGCGGTTGAGTCGAGTGCACAACGTGTTTCACGTGTCCCGATTGCGGAAGTATCACCCTGACCCCACTCATGTGATCGATTGGGGGACATTAGACATTGAGGATGACTTGTCCGTTGTTGACGCCCCTCTCCGTATCCTAGATCGGCGAGAGAAGCTTTGCGTGGTCGTGCTTATTCCTTTGGTTCGCGTCTTGTGGCAGCACCGTGGCATTGAGGAGGAGACATGGGAACGTGAGTCCGTGATGCGTGAGCAGCACCCGGCCTTGTTCGAGGACGAACAATCTTAAGCGTGGGAGGTGGGCTGTTGGCCAAGGGATAGTGATGTGTTTTCTTGTGATGTGTTTTCTTGTATTAGTTGGTGTATTTGTATTGTCTTTTAAAGACATGTGTTCTTATTTGTGATGTGCTTTGAGATGTGTATTCGTGCCATGCGGACATGTGTTATATGCATTATTGGGGTTATGGATTATGGTGGTACTTGTTATGTCTTGTTGTCTTTGGTGTGTGGTGTATGACCCATTTGGGTGTTGTGGCTCGCCGTGTGGCAAATGGGTAGCTGGTGTTTGTTTTCCTCGTATGTCATTTCTTTTCGAGGACAAAAAGTCTTAAGGGGGAGAGGATGTAAGGACCCGTACCTTGAGTTAGTCGGTTTACCTTCGAGTGGAGTTTTTCTAGATTTTGACCCAGTAAATGGACTCCAATGAATTCACGTGCAAAAGGAAAGATGCTTAGAATGATGTTCTCTACCTACCACGAAGTTTCAGGCCAAATGGACGTGTATGTGAGGTGCACGTGAATTGGGTCCATTTCACGTGCAAGTGTGGTTGTCTTCTACATGATGCAAGGAGGCTAGGGGTGAAGTTTGAGCGCATTTGGAGTGCATTTGGAGTTGCACGTGAATTGGGGAATTCACGTGCAAATTGGCGTGCAGGCATATTTTTGCATGGTTCCCTTGGTTTTGACATTCTAAGGAACTTTCTCCAAAGGACCATGTTGAAATTCCGAGTATTTTGGCCTATATGGGTGCGGAAAGGTGCTAACTTGTGTGATCAAAACTACGTCGTTTTGATCTTGGGATTCACTTAATCAAAACTACGTCGTTTTGATGTTGTGTTGTTTATATAAGGAGGAGAAGCCCCTCTGTTTTAGGTTTAGGGTTTGTTGCTCCACCGGCCGTCGAGAGAGAGAGAGAGAGAGAGAGGGAAGGAGAGCTCCTGGTTCTTGCCCTGGCGCCTTGCGTGGGTGGTCGAGCCTCGTGGGTGGACGGCGTTCGGCTTGGGATCGACCGTTGCCGCGTTGTTGCGTCTTACCTGAGGTAGGGGTTCTGTTCTTCCTAAATCCTCTTTGTCCTAGGGTTCTAGGGGCGATTATTGAGTTAAACCTGTTTATATATATATATGTAATCCATATAGGTGTGATCTCCTACATGGATGTTGGCCTTCAATGGCGATTTTGGTGTGTTTCTGGTGTTCGTATGATGCATGAAAAGTGTTCGATAAAATGCCTGTGTGACATGCCTGCTATATGTTTGAGAAAATGTCTGGGCGGGCTGGGTTTATGAGTCTGTGAATTTATGCATACCAATTGTTTGGTTTTATACCCTGTGAGGCTTTGCATGCTAAGTGTTCGATGTTATGTCCTGTGTGACTAAGTGTGGCTATGTGTCTTTGTGTTCTTGGAACCCGGTGGCTGTGGAAGCCCGGGACTGTTCTTGGAACCCGGTGGCCGTGGAAGCCCGGGAGTGTTTATGTACCAGCCCGTGTATGATTGTATTTCTTTGTTATAGCCCGTAATTATATCTGGTAGAATAATTGTAGCACGACACAAGCACTTGTACACAAGGCATGTAGATATTAGGTGCATGGGATGGGTTGGGGAGACATGATCCCTACCGAGCCGTGGTTGCTCACCCCTCCTACCATGTTGTTTACTTTACAGGAACCTACAGGCGTTAGGTGGGAACACCAAGGTGGAAGTCCTGCTTGTTGGCTTGCTTATTATTATTCGAGTTATCCTTGTTTTTTTCTTTATGTAAGCTTTGTAACCCCGGTGGGGAGATTGTAATGTGGAGTTCAATGTAATGAGAGTATGTTTCGGACATATTGGCTATGTTTGGACTCAATAAATATAAGATTGTCCTCTTAATATAAAGTGTGAGTTATATGTTGTATTCTAACCCCTCTATCCAACTTGGGTAAAGGGAGGGTCACGTTCCGGTCTCCTCGGACCGGAAATCCGGGGCGTGACAATATGGTATCGAGCATGGTCTAGTTGGCCTAGGGTAGCGGACCTGGTTATCCTAAGTCCTTTGGAGGAGCCTGGAGGGACATGCCTGATCAACATGGTCCTCTTTGAGCCTCCAAGGTGTACTTAGGGTAGCCCAGTCTTGTGGTAGGATTTGCATGCATTGGCATTAGGGCACTAGTTGCATTTGCTGTGAATGTGTGCTGAGCTGTGAATAAGATCATATGATTACGTGGAATGTGCAACTCTGATTTGTGTGGCAATGTGGACTGAACTATGCAATGTGATTGATACGATGTATGTGTGCAATGTCATGTGATAGTGGAATTGATCAGTGGGGTAGAGGTAGTGACGCGATAGATTATAAAATTTGTTTTGATGTTTGTGCTTCTTACTTCGTGTAGTAAGAATGCCGCCGAGGAGAGTGACACATGCGTCTGAGGCAGTGGCTGATGAGTCATCTGCCCATGAGGGCCCGGGTGCGGGACAGTCCGTTGGATGACATGCACTCTTGCTGGCGCAGCTGCGAGAAGGCATCCGGTTGGAAGTCCAAGAGCTGAGGGAGGGTATCCGGCAAGAAGTCCGGGAGGAGGTGCGCCGTGAGATGGCGGCACAGCAGGTGGTGCCACCCCCACCGCCACCACCAGCGGGGGAGCTACCCCGGGAGCGTGAGGTTTCTCCGCGTGGTATACCGACTCGTGCAGAGGATGATGTGGTGACACGGTTCCGGAAGGAACAACCTCCACGATTTAAAGGGGGGGAGGACCCAGTGTTAGCTGAACACTGGCTGAGGCAGATCGAGCATGTGTTTTCCTTTCTCCTACCCCGGGAGGAGGATAAGGTGAGACTGGCCATTCGGCAGCTGGAAGGGGATGCTCTGGAGTGGTGGTTGAGTGTCGCGGGAAGCCGTGCGGTGCAGTTCATGCTTTGGGAGGAGTTTCTACAGCTCTTCCATGATGAGTTGTAAGGACCCGTACCTTGAGTTAGTCAGTTTTACCTTCTGAGTGGAGTTTTTCTAGATTTTGACCCAGTAAATGGACTCCAATGAATTCACGTGCAAAAGGAAAGATGCTTAGAATGATGTCCTCTATCTACCACAGAAGTTTCAGGCCAAACGGATGTGTATGTGAGGTGCACGTGAAATGGGTCCAATTCACGTGCAAGTGTGGTTGTCTTCTAAATGATGCAAGGAAGCTAGGGGTGAAGTTTGAGAGCATTTGGAGTGCATATGGAGTTGCACGTGAATTGGGAAATTCACGTGCAGGCATATTTTTGCATGGTTCCCTTGGTTTTGACATTCTAAGGAACTTTCTCCAAAGGACCATGTTGAAATTCTGAGTATTTTGGCCTATATGGGTGCGGAAAGGTGCTAACTTGTGTGATCAAAACTATATCGTTTTGATCTTGGGATTCACTTAATCAAAACTACGTCGTTTTGATGTTGTGTTGTCTATATAAGGAGGAGAAGCCCCACTGTTTTAGGTTTAGGGTTTGTTGCTCCACCACCGTCGCAGAGAGAGGGAGAGAGGGAAGGAGAGCTGCTGGAGTTCTGCCGGAGCATCTTGCGTGGGGAGGATGGCGTTCGGCTTGGGATCAGACTGTTGCCATGTTGTTGCGTCTTACCTGAGGTAGGGGTTCTGTCTTCTTGTACCTAATCCGGGGTTAGGCCCTGTGGTGAATAAACCGTTGGATATCGTTCTTGTGATTATATTATTTATATGTAAATTCATATAGGTGTGATCTCCTATATGAATGTTGGCCTTCAATGGCGTGTTGTTTGGATATATGTATATATGCCTGCCAAATGTTTGAAATTATGCCTGTGAGGCTGTGCATATTATGTGTTTGAGGTAATGCCTGTGAGGCCACGCACGCCAAGTGTTTGAAATTATGCCTGTGAGGCTGTGCATATTATGTGTGAGATTATATCTGTGTGGCTGGGTTTATGAGCTTGTGAATATATGCATGCTAAGTGTTCGATGTTATTCCTGTGTGACTAAGCATACTAAGTGTTTGATGTTATGCCTGGTATGGCCATGTGTGCTGCGTGTTTGCTTGAAATCCGGTGGTGGCCGTTGTGGAAGCCCGGGACTATTTTGTGGAACCCGGTGGTCGTGGAAGCCCGGGACTATTTTGTGGAACCCGGTGGTTGTGGAAGCCCTGGGACTATTTTGTGGAACCCGGTGGTCGTGGAAGCCCGGGACTATTTTGTGGAACCCGGTGGCCGTGGAAGCCCGGGACTATTTTGTGGAACCCTTGGGGCCGGATTTTGTGGAACCCGGTGGTGTGGAAGCCCGGGACATTCTTGGAAACCCGGTGGGTGTGGAAGCCCGGGAGTGTTTATGTACCGGCTCATGTATGATTGTGTTTCTTGTTATACCTTTGTAATTATATCTGGTGGAATAATTGTATCACGACACAACACTTGTACACAAGGCATGTAGATATTAGGTGCATGGGATGGGTTAGGGAGACATGATCCCTACCAGGGGTGGATGCTCACCCCTCCTACCATGTTGTTTTCTTTACAGGAACCTACAGGCGTTAGGTGGGAACACTAAGGTGGAAGACCTTATTTACTTTCTTGTCTACCCTTTATGTTCTTTTTATTGGAATTGATGTAACCCCCTGGGGGATGGGATTGGAAAGGATTTCGTTGTAATAAACTGGTTTGGATTATTCTTATAAACATTACTTTCTTGAATGTATTGTGGATATCCTTGGTTTGTATCCTAACCCCTTTGCCCTCCGTGTGGGTAAAAGGGGAGTCACGTACCGGTTTCCTCGGGTTGGAAATCCGGGGCGTGACATGAGTTCTTCCCGAAATCTTTGAGATGGCAGAAGAGAGAGGAATTTGGCGCCTGAAGCAAGGATCAAAGACGGTGCCCGAGTATGAGCGGGAGTTCCGGAGTTCGAGTCGGTTTGCCCCCGAGACGGTGGCAAAGGGGGACTTGAAGGCCCACAAGTTCACTCGGGCCTTAGGCCAGCCCTTAGGGAGAGGGTGGCGATTCTACGTTTGAGGACATATGCTGAGGTCGTTGAGACAACACGTATAGCTGAGAGGGAGCTGGAGGATGGGAGGCAGGTCCATCAGGGTCGTCAGTTGCAAGGTGGGTCTGAACGCGATTCGGAGTCCAAGAGGCCTAAGACTGAGGAGAGAGATAGCAGTTCCATCCGCAGCAGGGGACAGACATTGGTGAACCCAGGGAGGTCTAGCTTTGGCGGTGGCAGACGGGCGGTCCAGCAGAGGTCTCCCCGGCGGTTGTTACTTGCTGTGGGGAGCAAGGCCACTTGAGGAAGGAATGTCCAAAGAGGGACTGGAAATGCCATAGTTGTGGACGAGAGGGCCATCTGAGCCGGGTTTGCCGGAGTGGCAACAGGGGGTTGGAGGCATGACATCCAGTACAAGGAGTGATGCCAGTTTCCGTGCACCAGCAGAGAGACCAGCTCGTCGGTGGCCGGCTAGTCGGGCAAGATCGAATCAAACCCGACCTCGGGGGGAGGCCGGAGCGGCAGCAGACCGAAGGCCGGAGGCAGCCTTGGTGGGAAGCGCCCAAGCGAGTGAGCCGACCAGTGGCACGGGCCAAGGGAGGGTGTTTGCGCTGGAGGCGACGTACCCGGAGGAGGCTGAGCTACCACCCCCACCAGCTGAGGGTGGAGCAGGACCATCGGTGGTTAGAGGTACCCTCTTGATCTCCCGTACATTAGCTTCTGTTCTTTTCGATACGGGTGCATCGTGTTTGTTTGTTGCTGAGCTTGTGATAGATAGCTTGGGGTTAGCTTTTGTGGAGGCAGCGAAGCCCCTAGTTGTTGAGTCTCCAGTGGGGGGTATGATTGAGGTGTGGCGTGTTTGCCGTGACTGTGTGTTAACCATATGAGAGGTGGAGCTGTGTTTTGACTTGCATGTGATGCCTTTGCGTACGTTTGACCTGATCTTGGGTATGGATTGGCTTATGGCTTTCCAGGCCAAGATGAGATCGTTATCGGCGGCGGGTATCCTTCGTGACACCTGCAGGGACCTCTTGCACCCTGCAGGGGGAGTGGGACTGTGAGGCGAGTTGGGCCGGGCCAGTGTTGGACCAGTGGGGTGCCATTACCCACAGGTTGGCAGCACTGACCTTTGCTGAGGAGGAGAAGGTGGAAAAGAGGGTGTGGCCCGCTGTTGTGGACCAATTTCAGGATGTTTTTCCTGAAGAGTTGAGGAGTTTGCCACCTAAGAGGAGTGTGGAGTTCACCATTGAGTTGGTGCCGGGGACGGGTCCGATTTCCCAAGTAGCGTATCGTATGGGGCCAGCTGAGTTGAGGGAGCTTCAGAGGCAAATCGAGGAGTTGGTGGGTCAGGGGTATATCAGACCGAGTACCTCACCTTGGGGTGCTCCGGTGCTCTTTGCTAAGAAGGTTGATGGTACACTACGTCTCTGCATCGACTACAAGAAGCTGAATTCAGTGACTGTGAAGAACAAGTACCCGTTGCCTCGGATAGATGACTTGTTTGACCAATTGAGTGGGGCCCAGTGGTTTTCCAAAATAGATTTACGGTCGGGGTATCATCAGTTGAGGGTTAGGGAGGGAGACATCCCTAAGACGGCCTTTCGGTGCAGGTATGGGCACTACGAGTGGATAGTGATGCCTTTTGGGCTCACTAATGCGCCGACAGTATTTATGCATTTGATGAACCAAGTTTTTGCCCCATACTTAGACTCGTTCGTGGTGGTGTTTATCGACGATATCTTGGTGTATTCCAAGACCGAGAAGGAACATGTGGAGCACTTGGCAACAGATGTTGCAAACCTTGAGGGACAGCATTGTTTGCTAAGTTTAGCAAGTGTGAGTTTTGGCTGCAGGAGGTTCACTTTCTTGGCCACGTGGTGTCACCGAGGGAGTTAGGGTGGACCCAGCCAAGATTGAGGCGGTATCATCATGGGAGAGGCCAACCAATGTTTTCGAGATTCATAGCTTTCTTGGTTACGTGCTATTATCGCCGTTTTGTAGAGGGGTTCTCCCGTTTGGCGGCTCCTATGACGGCGTTGACTAGGAAAGGAGTGAAATTTGAGTGGACGGACAAGTGCCAGGCAGGGCGTTTGAAACTCTCAAAACCCGTTTGACCACCGCACCTGTGTTGAGGTTGCCTAGGGAGGATATTCCGTATGAGGTATACCGTGATGCGTCCAGGGTTGGTTTGGGGTGTGTGCTTATGCAGGAGCACAGGTGTGGTAGCTTATGGGTCAAGGCGGTGAAGCCTCATGAGCAGAATTATCCTACTCATGATCCGGAGTTAGCGGCCGTTATCTTCGCCCTAAAGAGTTGGCAGCACTACCTCTTGGGGGGAAAAGTTTGTGGTGTTCTCGGATCACAAGAGCCTTCGTACATCTTTACTCGAAGGACTTGAATTTGAGGCAAAGGAGATGGGTGGAGTATTTGCAGACCTTTGATTTTACTCTTGCCTATACCCCGGGCAAGGGTAATGTTGTGGCCGATGCGTTGAGCGAAAAGGGAAAGCCGAGGTGGCCGTGAGAGAGTGGAAGGCGATGGAGCGGTTGGCGATGTTGCAGCTGCAGCCTGTTGTTCGTGATGGTGGGACATCCTGAGTCCTTTGGTGGTGGTGCCTGAGTTGTACCAGCACGTCGGGGAGGAACAGTGGGTGACATTGAGTGCGAGGTTCTCCGTGCCCGTATTGAGGCCGGGGAGCTATCCGAGGACCGGACAGAGGGTCCCGAGCATGAGTTGTCGTTTCGGGGGCGGTTGTTAGTAGCTTCTTCCCTCGGGGATGAGGTGATGAGGGAGTTTCACCAATCTAGAGTTGTTGTGCATCCAGGGGGGTACGAAGATTGGTGAAACTCCCTCATCACAATACCATGCGCTTCGCGGACATTTTTGGTGGCCTGGGATGAAACGCGATGTGGCTGCCTTTGTTTCGTGATGCCTCACGTGTCGGCCAGGTGAAGGCCGAGCATTAGCGGCCGGCGGGCATGTTCCGACCCTTGCCCATAGCGGAGTGGAAGTGGGACCACATAGCGATGGACTTTAGGATCGGTCTTCCACCCACCACCTGGGAGGAAGGATATGATTTGGGTGATTGTCGATCGACTCACAAAGTCGGCCCATTTCCTGGGCTGTTCGCGAGCGGGACTCCATTGGGACCTTGAGTCAGCTGTACATGAACGAGATTGTGAGACTACATGGAGTACCATCATCGGTTGTCTCAGACCGGGATTCGAGGTTCACTTCCCGTTTTTGGGCAGGTTTGCAGGAGGCTATGGGGACCAAGCTTCACTTGAGTACAGCCTTTCACCCTGAGACTGACGGCCAGACGGAGAGGACGAATCAGACGTTGGAGGACATGTTATGGGCCTGTGTGTTAGATTTCGGGGGTTCGTGGGCAACTCACCTTCCTTTGGTGGAGTTTGCCTACAACAACAGTTATCAGGCATCCATTGGGATGGCTCCTTTTGAGGCGTTGTATGGACGGCCGTGTCGATCACCCTTGTGTTGGACCGAGGTGGGGAAAGACCTCTCTTGGGACTGCAGTTGGTTCAAGAGGCTACCGAGAAGGTTAAGTTAATTCGTCAACGTTTGTTAGCAGCTCAGAGTCGACAGAAATCTTATGCGGATCAGCGGCGGCGACCTTTGGAGTTTTTTGTTGGTGATCATGTGTTCCTTCGTGTCTCTCCACGTCGTGGACATCGACGGTTTGGGCGAGGTTCCAAGCTATCTCCGCGGTTTATTGGTCCTTTTGAGATTCTGGATCATGTGGGGCCTGTGGCCTACCGGTTAGCGTTACCACCGCGGTTGAGTCGAGTGCACAACGTGTTTCACGTGTCCCAGTTGTGGAAGTATCACCCTGACCCCACTCATGTGATCGATTGGGGGACATTAGACATTGAGGATGACTTGTCCGTTGTTGACGCCCCTCTCCGTATCCTAGATCGGCGAGAGAAGCTTTTGCGTGGTCGTGCTATTCCTTTGGTTCGCGTGCTGTGGCAGCACCGTGGCATTGAGGAGGAGACATGGGAACGTGAGTCCGTGATGCGTGAGTAGCACCCAGCCTTGTTCGAGGACGAACAATCTTAAGCGTGGGAGGTGGCTGTTGGCCAAGGGATAGTGATGTGTTTTCTTGTGATGTGTTTTCTTGTATTAGTTGGTGTATTTGTATTGTCTTTTAAAGACATGTGTTCTTATTTGTGATGTGCTTTGAGATGTGTATTCGTGCCATGCGGACATGTGTTATATGCATTATTGGGGTTATGGATTATGGTGGTACTGTTATGTGCTGTTGTGCTGGTGTGTGGTGTATGACCCATTTGGGTGTTGTGGCTCGCCGTGTGGCAAATGGGTAGCTGGTGTTTGTTTTCCTCGTATGTCATTTCTTTTCGAGGACAAAAAGTCTTAAGGGGGAGAGGATGTAAGGACCCGTACCTTGAGTTAGTCAGTTTTACCTTCTGAGTGGAGTTTTTCTAGATTTTGACCCAGTAAATGGACTCCAATGAATTCACGTGCAAAAGGAAAGATGCTTAGAATGATGTTCTCTACCTACCACAGAAGTTTCAGGCCAAATGGACGTGTATGTGAGGTGCACGTGAATTGGGTCCATTTCACGTGCAAGTGTGGTTGTCTTCTACATGATGCAAGGAGGCTAGGGGTGAAGTTTGAGCGCATTTGGAGTGCATTTGGAGTTGCACGTGAATTGGGGAATTCACGTGCAAATTGGCGTGCAAGCATATTTTTGCATGGTTCCCTTAGTTTTGACATTCTAAGGAACTTTCTCCAAAGGACCATGTTGAAATCCGAGTATTTTGGCCTATATGGGTGCAGAAAGGTGCTAACTTGTGTGATCAAAACTACGTCGTTTTGATGCTGGGATTCACTTAATCAAAACTACGTCGTTTTGATGTTGTGTTGTTTATATAAGGAGGAGAAGCCCCTCTGTTTTAGGTTTAGGGTTTGTTGCTCCACCCCGGCGCAGGAGAGAGAGAGAGAGAGAGGGAAGGAGAGCTCCTGGTTGCCGCCTGGCGCCTTGCGTGGGTGGTCGAGCCTCGTGGGTGGACGGCGTTCGGCTTGGGATCGACTGTTGCCGCGTTGTTGCGTCTTACCTGAGGTAGGGGTTGTTCTTCCTAAATCCTCTTCTGTCCTAGGGTTCTAGGGCAGATTATTGAGTTAAACCTGTTTATATATATATATGTAATCCATATAGGTGTGATCTCCTACATGGATGTTGGCCTTCAATGGCGATTTTGGTGTGTTTCTGGTGTTCGTATGATGCATGAAAAGTGTTCGATAAAATGCCTGTGTGACATGCCTGCTATATGTTTGAGAAAATGTCCGTGCGGCCGGGTTTATGAGTCGTGAATTTATGCATACCAATTGTTTGGTTTTATACCTGTGAGGCTTTGCATGCTAAGTGTTCGATGTTATGTCTGTGTGACTAAGTGTGGCTATGTGTCTTGTGTTCTTGGAACCCGGTGGTCTGTGGAAGCCCGGGAGCCGGGACTGTTCTTGGAACCCGGTGGTTGTGGAAGCCCTGGGAGTGTTTATGTACCAGCCCGTGTATGATTGTATTTGTCGTTATACCCCCGTAATTATATCTGGTAGAATAATTGTAGACACGACACAGCACTTGTACACAAGGCATGTAGATATTAGGTGCATGGGATGGGTTGGGGAGACATGATCCCTACTGAGCTGTGGTTGCTCACCCCTCCTACCATGTTGTTTACTTTACAGGAACCTACAGGCGTTAGGTGGGAACACCAAGGTGGAAGTCCTGCTTGTTGGCTTGCTTATTATTATTCGAGTTATACTGTTTTTTTTCTTTATGTAAGCTTTGTAACCCCAGTGGGGAGATTGTAATGTGGAGTTCAATGTAATGAGAGTATGTTTCGGACATATTGGCTATGTTTGGACTCAATAAATATAAGATTGTCCTCTTAATATAAAGTGTGAGTTATATGTTGTATTCTAACCCCTCTATCCAACTTGGGTAAAGGGAGGGTCACGTTCTGGTCTGCTCGGACTGGAAATCCGGGGCGTGACAATGTGCCTCCAGGGATGAAGCAAAATCCGTATGCTACTGATAATTTCTTACATCGACCTCCTGGATTCGAGCAACAGCAGCCTCAGCCTCAGCAGCAAAGAAGAACATATCAGCATGAGGATGAGACAACTAGAAGAGAGGTGGGTGATTTGAAGGAAAGGGTAGGTAGTATGGAGTCTTCAATCAAGAATATGGAGAAGTTACTTGTGAGTATGGCACAGAATGCTAATCAAAGGGTGTCAACCAATACTTTTCCAAGTGACACTGAGGTGAACCCCAAGGAGAGTTGCAAGGCTATCACTCTAAGGAGCGGGAAGACACTGAATGAAGCTGAAGAGCCTAAGAAGAAGGCAATTCCAGAAGAACAGAGCAGTCCCTTGGAAGCTGATGACCAAGGAAAATCAGATAAAGCTGAAGAAAGAGTGCAAGAGAAGAAGGACCAGCAGCTGAGTCAAGACAGAATAGCTGAAGAACAGAGGCAAGGGCTCAGGCCTACTATGCCATTTCCTCAGAGGCTGAGGAACCAGAGGGTTGAAGAAGAGTATGAGCGTTTTCTGAGTTTGTTCAAGAAGCTTGAAATTAATATTCCATTTGTGGAAATCTTGGAGCAGATGCCTAGGTACAGAAAATACATCAAAGATTTTGTGACAAAGAAGAGGAAATATGGGGATCATGAAACGGTGGCAGTCACTAACGAGGTGAGCAGTGTTGTTCAACAGAGTTTGCCCATCAAGCATAAAGATACGGGCAGTTTTAATCTCCCTTGTGTGATTGGCAATGCACCGCAACAGCAGGCCTTATGTGATTTAGGGGCCAGCATCAATTTGATTTCCTTTGCTTTGTACAAGCAGCTTGGGCTTAAGGGCATGAAGCCCACTTCCATATCTTTGCAGTTTGCTGACCGGTCTACTGGAAGGCCTGAAGGGATAATTGAAGACGTGTTAGTCAAAGTGGGTTCCTTCATATTTCCAGCGGATTTTGTAGTTTTGGAGATGGAAGAAGATAGAGGAGTTCAGCTACTCCTTGGAAGACCGTTTCTCAGAACGGGTTGTGCATTGATTGATGTTGCTCAAGGGCAACTAACTCTGAGAATTAATGAGGAGACCTTAGTCTTCCACATGGGGAAGGCTTTGCAAGGTCAAGAGGAAGAGGACTGCCTTTGGGTTGAAGACCTTGAGGAATTGGTGGAAGACTATTTGGCAGAAGAAATTACCACCACCAATAATGGAGCCCTTCAGCTTATAGAAGCTCAACAAGATGAAGAGATGTACTTGACAGCTGACGAAGATGAGCAAACTACAAACTCTTTGGAGCAAGCTGAGGAGGAGAAAGAAGATGACGTGCCTCCAGCTCCAGAACTGAAGGAGCTGTCTGGACACCTAAGGTACGAATTTTTAGACTCTACAAATTAATTTCCTGTCATTGTTGCTTCTAATTTGAATGATGTGGAGTGTACTCAATTGTTAGAAGTCCTTAGGAAACATAAAAAGGCCCTAGGATGGAACATTGAAGACATTAGGGGTATTAGTCCATGGATTTGCATGCATAAAATTTTGATGAATGATGATTTTAAACCCACTGCTGAGAGACAAAGAAGATTAAACCCTGCCATGAAAGAAGTTGTTAGAAAAGAAATTTTAAAATGGAAAATGCGGGTATAATTTATGCTATTTCAGATAGTGAGTGGGTGAGTCCATTGCATGTTGTGCCCAAGAAAGGGGGCATGACCGTGATTAAGAATGAGAAAAATGAATTGATCCCATCTCGCACTGTGACGGGGTGGAGAGTGTGTGTTGACTATAGAAAGCTGAACAAGGCTACTAGGAAGGATCATTTTCCTTTTCCTTTCATTGACCAAATGTTGGATAGGTTAGCTGGCTATAGTCACTACTACTTTTTAGATGGCTATTCCGGGTATAATCAGATCATGGTTAAGCCCGAGGACTAAGAAAAGACCACCTTCACGTGCCCTTTTGGCACTTTTGCATTTAGGAGAATGCCATTTGGGCTTTGTAATGCCCCTGCCACCTTTTAAAGGTGTATGATGGCTATTTTTCAGGGTTTGGTTGAGGAGATCATGGAGGTCTTCATGGATGACTTCTCGGTGTTTGGTTCCTCTTACCAACAGTGCTTGAAAAATCTAGATGTGGTCTTAGAGAGATGTGAGGAGAAGGAACTAGTCCTAAATTGGGAGAAATGTCATTTCATGGTAACTGAGGGGATAATTCTAGGGCACAAGGTGTCTGCATATGGTTTGGAGGTAGACAAGGCAAAAATCTCCACTATTGAGACTCTGCCACCTCCAACCAACGAAAAAGGAGTGAGAAGTTTCCTTGGCCATGCTGGCTTTTATAGGAGATTCATTAAGGACTTCTCAAAAATTGCAAAACCCATGAGTAGGTTGTTAGAAAAAGACACAAGCTTTGAGTTTAATGCAGATTGCTTAGAAGCTTTCAACATCCTCAAGGCTAAGTTAGTCATCGCACTGTTATAGTCACACCTGACTGGGCTCAACCTTTTGAGCTAATGTGTGATGCGAGTGATTATGCTGTGGGGGTAGTCTTAGGGCAAAGGCGAGAAAAGGTGTTTAGGGTCATTTACTATGCTAGTAAGACCTTAGATGATGCTCAACAGAACTATACCACCACTGACAAAGAGTTGCTAGCCGTGGTTTATGGCTGTAACAAGTTTAGACCCTTTCTTTTGGGGTCTAAAGTCATTGTTTATACTGATCATGCTGCATTGAAATATTTGTTTGCTAAAAAAGAAGCTAAGTCACGCTTGATTAGATGGGTTCTCCTCTTACAGGAATTTGACCTTGAAATTAGAGACACAAAGGGAGCCCTAAATTCTGTGGCTGATCACCTCTCCCGTGTGGAGAATGCACCTAAGTCTCTACCCATTGTAGATGACTTTCCTGATGAGATGTTGTTTGAGGTGCATCATCTTCCTTGGTTTGTTGACATAGCAAATTATTTAGCCACCGGGTTCATACCCAAGCGGTTAGACTACCACCAGAGAAAGAAATTGGTAGTGGATGCTAAGAAATACATTTGGGAAGACCCAATTCTTTATAGGAGGTGTCCAGACCAAATCATTAGAAAGTGTGTCCTTGAGGAGGAAGTAGATGACATAATACATCATTGTCATGCATCACATTATGGGGGGCCACTTTGGGGTGCAAAGAACCGTGGCTAAAATCATGCGGTGTGGCTTCTATTGGCCTCACATGGTGAAAGACACCTATGTCTACATCAAAAAGTGTGATAGATGTCAAAGGGTAGGTGGTGTGTCTATAAAAAAATGAGATGCCCTTAACTGGAATCCTTCCAGTTGAAATTTTTGACATTTGGGGCATTGACTTCATGGGGCCATTCCCCAATCTGATGGGTATTCATACATTTTGCTTGCTGTGGATTATGTGTCTAAGTGGGTAGAAGCTATTCCTACTAGAGTGAATGATGCTAGGGTTGTGACTCACTTCCTTACTAGGAACATCTTTAGCCGTTTTGGGACACCAAGGGCTATAGTCAGTGATGAGGGTAGTCATTTCTGCAACAAATTGTTTGACAAATTATTGAACAAGTATGGTGTCACTCATAGGAAGTCTTTAGCTTATCACTCACAAGCTAATGGACAAGCAGAAGTGTCCAACAGAGAGATTAAGGCCATTTTAGAGAAAACTGTTGGAGCCAATAGGAAAGATTGGTCTCAAAGGCTTGATGACGCCTTATGGGCATATAGGACAGCTTATAAAACTCCCATTGGGATGTCACCTTACCGTATTCTATATGGTAAGGCATGTCACTTGCCTGTGGAACTAGAACACAAGGCTCATTGGGCCTTGAAGAAGTTAAATTTTAACTCACAAGAGATCAAGGAGCTTAGGATGACTCAATTAATTGAGTTAGATGAGCTTAGGTTGGATGCCTATGATAGTGCTAAATTTTACAAAGAAAGAACTAAGAAATGGCATGATAGGCAACTCAACAATGAACCTTTAACCTTAGGACAGAAAGTTCTTCTATTTAACACAAGGTTGAGGTTATTTCCTGGTAAATTAAGGTCCAAGTGGATGGGACCTTTTGTGATAGTTGATAAGAAGCCATATGGGAGCTTTGAGCTCCAAGCTATAGATGGCAAGAAATTTTGGGTGAATGGCAATAGGCTGAAACCATACTTTGATTCAACTCAGAGGGAGATAGTTGATTCCCTCTCTTTCACCATTGCCTAATCATAACTGAAAGTCTAGCTACAGACTTTAAATAAAGCGCTGGTTGGGAGGCAACCCAATGTTTATTGTTGTGTTTTATTTTATATTATTTTCTTTTATTTATTTTATTCAATAAATTGTTTGCAAGCTAACCATTGTGCAGGAGACTTTGCTTCTTTCTTAACTAATAAAGAGAGGCCATCTTCAAAGGCTTCCACACCAAAATCACTCCAGTGGGATCTTTGCTTGCTACTACATGATGGCTATTCTGCAAGGGAGAGAAACTTGGGAAGTGTGCGGCGAGACGTCGGTTGACTTTGTGGCTCAGGTGCGACGAATGGTGGCCAATGTCATCTACTATTACAGCTTGCCAATTGAGAGGTAAGTATTTTCCTACTCCCTATTTTATGCCATGAGGACATAGCATATTTTAAGTGTGGTGTATGGGGAGTGACTTGAGCCACTTGCTTGTCTTTTATGTTGTGATTGCATGTTTTATTTAAAAAAAAAATTTAGTTGCATGATTGTTTGAGTTGTTTGCTTGAATGATTTGCTTGTGGAGGCATGGATATTAAGTATGCAACTTTGGCTTAAAATTTCATTTTTTATGCCACATTAGTATCATGTTGTGATAAGGGTGTTAAAGTAGTTAAAATGTGCTCTGAATTGGTTTAATCATGTCTTTATCTGTTGAATGATATCACCATGTTTTTGGAGCTGAGTTTTGAATATTAGCTGAGCATGAAATGCTATGATAGACCTAAGTAACCCTTAAAGTTGAGTGAAAAAAAAATGCAAAATGAGAACAGCTTCTTTTTAGCCCTTGAGTGACATTTATGGTTTATGGGTAATAGTTTGATTTGCTACTCATCTTGCATTCAACATTGGTTATTTAATGGTAGGAGTCAAGTAAGCATGTGATTACTTATTAGTGCTCAGTGTTTGGTGTTTAGTTAGGGTGCAAGACCTCTAAGTCACTGTGACTGTCTTTGCATCCTTTTCTTTACTTTTCTTTATTTTGAGATATTATTGGAAAAGGCTGTGATACAGAATGTGAAAAAGCCATCACTTAATTGGAAAATGGGATGTGAGACATCAATGAATTTTTGTCTCTCCTTATGTAGCAAAATGGCAAGGAGTTTGCATTAGAAAAATCAGTCTTATTTGTGTTATGTGAGTAAAAAAAAAAGAGTGAATAATCCATCAAGGGAGAGCATAAAATGCAACCTTGTAAGGTTATTACTAAAAAAAAAAAAAAAAAAAAAGAAAAAGAAAAAGAAAAGAAAGATTCGAATAAAAGCCACAATGGCTTGATGTTTATGTGTGATTGTTTAGATTTGTAGCCACATTGGCTGAGTTTTTGTTTATTTGAGAGTGTTGAGCTCAATTCTTTAGCTCATGGTTTTGTTTTATCAGTTATTAGAATAGAGTGTGAGTTTATTAAGTTTAGACTAGCGTGTGAGTTCAAATAAAGTAGAATAGAGAGTGTGTTTTCTTTGATGAGCACAATAGGTAACTCTCATGATTGCTTGGCAAGTACTTAATCAATAGCTGATGGCGAGTGTAGAGATAGAGTTTTCCATCCATTGTTCATTGACAGGTATTGGGCTTGAGAATTATTATATTTGAGTGAGGCAGCTTATCCTTGGTAAGAACTTAAAGGGAAACTAGGTGCTATTTTATCATGGATTGCTTGCTCATATCTGAAATTTAAGTGGTGATATTGCATGGTTGTTGGACTTAGGGATATGGACATGAATGAACTAAGCTATGACTCATTTTGATGCTTAAATTCCCATTTCATCATGATAGAGTTGCATGCTTAGGAAACCATGATTATCCTTGATTGTTATTTTATTTTTCTTCCGTTTGACTGCGTGTTTATTTTATTTTTGCATGCTTGTATGTTTTTGCTTGAGGACAAGCAATGGTTCGAGTGTGGTGTATTTGATAACATGCATTTTATGCCGTTATTCTAGTGTTTATTTAGGATGTTTAAGAGCATGATTAGAGCCTTATTGCTTCATATATCATATATATTTGCTCTAACCCCTAGGAATATGCTATTTGCAAATACATGCGTTTTTAAGCTGTTTTGGCAGATTTTGGAGCTCACTTTTGACATAGTAGATGGCCTCAAACAATTGGCGTGCAAGAACAAAAGTTTCTTGGAATGATGTCCTCTACCTACCACAGAAATTTCAGAGCATTTGGAGCTGCACGTGAATTCACCCATTTCACGTGCAAGCCTATTTTTGCCTCTCAGGCCTCTACAGGATGCAAGGAAGCTTGGGGAGAAGTTTGAGCTAATTTGGAGGTGCACGTGAATTCACCATATCACGTGCAAATTGACGTGCAGAGATATTTTTGGACCGATCCTATCGTTTTTCCATGCTGATCATTTGTTTCTAAAGGCCCGTGTCCAAATTGTGGATGGAAGATAGAGATTTTAAAGTTTCGAGTGTTACTTATCAAAACTACGCCGTTTTGATAAGTGGGCTAGGTTACACACCTCAAGGACCATCCAAACTCTATAAATAAGAGCTTCATGCCCTCTGCTATGCATGCCTAACCCCCCTACACATTTTTAGAGAGAGAGAGAGAGGCTCCACGACTTGGTGGTTGCTCCTTGACCTAGGAGAGCAGCCGTCGCAGCCGTCGCAGCAGCCGTCGCGGATTTTGGAGCCTGGATTTGAAGCTTTGCTGTGCGCGTGGTTAAGAAGAAGATGTTGAGCTTTTCTGCTATGGTTTTGCTTGTAATCATGCGTGAGTAGCCTTTTAATCTAGGGGAGCAATGTAGCCCCCTTGTTGCTTTGCTGTGTTTATGAATATTGGGTTTGAATGATTGAGTTTTGCATGTTTTATGAATCTGTTCTTATCTCTATCTTTGGATGTACACCTTGGTATTTTTAGCCCTAGTCTGGGGCGGATTGAGATTCATAACTTATTTGTGATTGGTGTGATCATTATCCTTTTGCAAGTATGATTTATTGGCTTTGCATGTTTGTGTGTTTAGATAACTATTCTGGCATACAACTCTTAAAAGGACCTCAATGACCATTTGTTGTCCTTGGCTTATGTTTAGCATGTTTTCAATCAGACAACCCTAATACCATGAACCAGTAGAGATAACATAGGGAGGTGGAATTGTGACCCTAGATGCCTTTAATCCTTGAATCTTAATCCTAAAATCAGTTTACTTTCTTTGTTTATTCAGAAAACCAAATAAAAATTAGATCTTTAGTTTAAAAAAGAAAACTTTTTGCCAAGACATTTTATATAACAATAGTAATTGGGTGTTTTGATTTGAGAACTAGAGAACTAGGCTAATCCCTGTGGGTTCGACCCCTTGCTTGCTGCTATTCTTTTAGTGCAAACTTAGGGAATTTATCATCTTGAAGAGAGATTTAACGACATTAGCTACCTCTTTTAGAGAGGCTAAAAATCTTGTCTGTCACCCAGCAATATAGGTGTTGAACGCAGCCAGTTCAGCTGAGGTGCCTCCAGTAGTTACTATGCGAGGTGGGGCTAAAGGTTGATCAGCAGTGGTAGCGGTTGGTTTGGTAGGTGAGGCAGGCATGGTGTACTCAGCCGTACTTGGATGTGAAGTTGAGGGGCCTGGCTGAGTAGAAGAGGATGGTTGGCAAGGAGCAGTCGGCTGCTTCTTCATGCGGGTTGCAATGAGAACATCATCATCATCATCAGAATCTGAGATGACTGTGGTTCTGTGTGCTCGCTTTCTCCGTCGCATGTAAGTAGCAGTAGGTTGAGAGTGACTTGGAGACGGTACGGCTGGTTGTGGAGTATCAACTGGTTCAGGTGCAGGTCGGTCGGATGCCTGTGGGAGTGTGTTTTTGACAGTCAGAGATATTTCACCACTGGCAAGACGATGACATTCGGACAGAATAGCTCCCAAAGTTGTACTGAGTCCTTTCTATTGTCTCTGGTAAGCTCCCTTGAGGTCTTCACAGTGCTCCTCCAGATGTCTAAATCCATCTTTGGCCGCACTTGTGAGTGATGTCACTTCTTGTTGCACTTTATCGAGGATACGGTCTGATGATTCAACTTACATTCGTACCTCTTCCATGCTGGACTCCATAGTAGCCAGTCGTTCTTTAAAGGCTTGAGAAACTGATGTCTTAAGGATGCCAGAGGAGATTAGTTTCTGAATGACCTTGCTGGCCAGAAGATCTGCTTCTTCAACCGTCAGAGAACGTGAGTGGGACGCAGCTGGTACTGGAATAACCATTGGAATATTGGCTGCGAACTCTTCACTCACCTGAGTGGCCACCTGAGGAACGACATGTACAGATGGTGTGGCCATCGCAGTCCCTTCCACAGTCTCACAAACTTGTGGGACAGATCCGCCATCGGAGTCACTGGCTGCAGCATCAAGAGTGTCTTCTTCTTCTGCTACCTCTTCTACCACAATGCCTACCACCTCAGCATCATGTGGAGTAGTTGTGACAGGTGAGTCCACCATGATGGGAGATGGGGCAACCATTGATACGACTTCCACTGGGTCTCTACTTACAAGACCTTGCCCGACTAACCAATTAATCAGATGGTCTCTATCTACCATGCTTTTCGTAGATCAGCGGGGTTCATATGAGCCTTGGCATATTCCATATAAAACTCTTCTAGCTCAGACTCCCTAAGGGTGCTCAACAGTACAGGTGTAGTACCCCTATCCTCTGGGGTTTCCTATGCTGGTGTCTGCCCTCCAACTGCAAGTTCTCTTACTTCTGCAGTATCCTTGGGCTGCTCGACAGTAGGGATCTCCTCAAGTGCAGAATCAGTGGGGAGATGAGTTCTGGCAATGTTCTTCACCACTTCAGTTATATGTACTGTTGCGGCGGATGCAGAGGAGCACCTAGAAGTCTGTGAGACACGAACCGGCTGTCGTGGTATGCGAGCTGGGGCTCGTACAGAGCTGGCAGTGTCTCCTGCACGACTTCTTGCACCTGACTCAGTCCTCCTCATCGACTTGATCTCTAGCCGACCATCCTCATAAATAATTTTAAATATGTATTTGGTCGGTAGTGGCACTGAGGGCCTGTTGCAGAATACGTTAGGGTGCAGAAACCTAAGGACTTTGGTGAGAAGAAGTCCAAAGTGTCCCTTCTTGCTTTTGATCATGGAGTGTATCTGTGTTCCCCAGTCTACTCGTCTTCCCTGTAGAACACTGCACATGATCTTCATTTGCTCATGACTTGCAGAGTCATGAGCCGTCTTTTTACATAGTAGGCACTATCCTGTGACTAAAAGAGTCGCCAGTGCCTGACCAGAAAAACCCATCTTCAGGGCTCCCCGACCTTGCTTTCCGGGATTGGAGTACCCAAGAAAGGACTTACACTCTTCTCTGGAAAGACTAGGAAGAGGATCAAAGGTACCTTTTGGGAGTGGAAGTGCATCTCGGATTGTTTCGGCAGAGATACGAACCTCCACTCTGTGTACAGTTCCCACTAGGTCGTCTCCAGCAAATGCCATGGTCTCATACAATTCCGAGACATCTTCTATCAGTAAGTCTTGCACCCCTGAGCAGACGGATGCAATACCGGTTTCATCGAGGCGGTTTTTAAACTCGTCCAGCTAGCTGACTTTGGCATCGCCTATGGCTTCCCAATCGATGATGAATCCCGGGACGATGTTGCGTAGATCGTCGGCCATCGATGAGCTTGGTCCTGCCATTGAGCTTGTAGAGAGAGAAAGAGACACTCATAGAGAGATATTGTAAGGTTTGAAGTTGGTCAGGGGAGAGAGAAAGAGAGAAAGAGACAGAATCGAAGAGAGAGAAAGAGAGAGTTCTAGGGTTAGGGTTCGAGTTTGAAAACGACGAACTTACCTTTGAGTTCTGTTTCTATCAGTGACTTATATGTGAGTTCAGAAGTGTATCGTAGAAGTCACTCACTCTGTCGGTTCGTCCTCATGGTCCGCGTTCTTTTCTCTGACCCGTCATTTGATTATTCGGATCCACCCGATGGAATATTCAAGCAATGAATCCACGTCACCCCTTAAGTCAGTGTAACTCCCATTTTAAGTGCACAGTGACGTGCTGACGTGTCTGCGATGCTTGAATAGTAAGTGACAAACTCCGTCTTGCTTCGATACTTTGGACTACGACTCTACGAAGCTACATTAGGATGCTTCGAGGCTACGACCCTCGAGACTTCGAAGCAGCAGTCTTCGATCCCGCAGTTCTTCAATGTAGTTTGCTTCAAGGTCGACTGCGAATTCAGCGAGCGGTGGATTTTTCTGGACTTTTCAACACTTAACAACACACATGAGATGCATATAACAATTCACATCATATTATTCATGATGAACAGTGTTGTGAGTGGAATTGAAATTACATATCTAGAACTTGATTTCTTTCATCCGTAATGCCTGGTTTACATGTATGCCTACTGCATCACTACCACTCAACTCTCCATTTACCTTAGAAATGACTAAGTACTTCATCACACTACATCTTGTGCGAGAAGATGATCACTATGTTAACATAGCAACCAGTAAACCATGATTTATCAATTGTAACAACCCAGTCATGAATTCTGAGTCTCCTCACATATTTAGCAAAACTCACTCCGTGGAGGCCTCACCCTCTCACTCTCGGATCAGCATGTGAGTTTGATTAAGGAACTAGAATTACACTGTTTGGTAAGCTCATGGTCAACCGAATCTTACCACAACCCTAATTCAACAATGATTTTCAGTTCAGCATAGATGACTTGAGAGACAAGATGGCCCTATTGAGAATCAGAACACACACTCTATCCTTGTCTAATTTACAACACAGTATAGGTAGAGTTTGGAGATTGATCATTCAGATTGTCTGCGTGAGTTGTCTCTTTGCTTTTGTAGAGCACCATTTTCAGCGCTTATTCATGAGCCTTTTTACAAGGACAGAGCTCAACGCAATCTCTTTTTGAATCACATGATCATACAATTTTACCTCCAGCTATTACTCTAACAGAGACACAAACTGGGAGAATAGTGAGGACTCCCTCTAAGATAGGCAGTCAATCTATTGTCTAGCTTTTGCCTTTTTCACCTTGCCTTTTTCTAGTGAAAGGTAGTGGCTCTTCTTAAGTAATAGGCTTTTTATGATTCTCAAATACTACAGTCTTAGTCATCCTTTGAGCATTAAATCATTGAGGATCCTTTCCGTGCAAGCCAATAGTACCATGAGATACAACAGTTCCTGCTAGTTAATGAAAGCAATACCACACAGGTGATATTCACTCAGAATAAAATGACTAGTTGTGGGAATATCATTTAATTTAACATAATGGGAATTGCACTCATTTCACTCAAGACTTGAGGATTCATGACAGGTTGCACAAAAAACTTGAACCAGGTTCAGAGGTGGCAAGTTTCATCCATGTGATTTCTCACTTTCGCGCAGTAGATATGCATAAATCACACTTAGCCATTACTAATTTTCAAGGAGATATAAACGGTAATTAACAGTGTCATACTTATGTTCATGCACAGGTAATTAGGTAAAAATGAAACACAAGACATGCTGTGAGACTTATGAATTTAAATCTAACATTCCAAGTTTTGTCAGAAGTTCATTGAACCAGGCTTCTTGCAGTGGTTTGGTGAATATATCGGCAAGCTGATCATCAATGGATATATACTACAGAGAAATGTCTTTCTTTAGCACATGATCACGTATGAAGTGATGTCTGACCTCAATGTGCTTGGTTTTGGGATGCATAACAGGATTGTTGGAAATTGCAATGGCGCTTGTATTGTCACAATACAAAGGAACAGCCTTCAGGTCAAACCCATAATCTGATAGTTGACTGGCCATCCAAAGCAATTGAGCACAACAGCTTCCTGCAGCAATATATTCAGCTTCAGCTGTGGAGGTTGAAACTGAATTCTGTTTCTTGCTAAACCAGGATGCAAGTCTGTTGCCTAAAATTTGGCATGTTCCACTTGTGCTCTTTCTATCAATCCTGCATCCAGCAAAGTCTGCATCTGAATATCCTCTCAATTTGAAATCAGACTCTTTTGGATACCATAGTCCCAAATTCTCAGTTCCCTTCAGATACCGCATGATCCTCTTGACATGTGACAAGTGGGATTCCTTGGGATTAGCTTGGTATCTAGCACAAATACATGTTGCAAACATTATGTCAGGTCTGCTTGCTATCAGATACAGCAAGGATCCAATCATGCTTCTGCTTTCTGAGATATCCACCTCCTTCCCTGCTTCATCCATATCCAGTATGGCGTTTGTAGGAATAGGAGTTTTCATGTGTGTCACATCAGTCATTTTAAACTTCTTCAGAATCTCCCTTGTATATTTGGTTTGACTGATAAAGATCCCACCCTCTAACTGCTTGACCTCCAATCCAAGGAAGAATGAGAGTTCTCCCATCATACTCACTGCATATGAGAGATTTGGATACCTTGCTTTTTGTCCCTTGATCCGAATATGATGTCATCCACATAGATTTGGACTATCAAGGGTGATCCTTTTCCTTCCTTGAGAAACAGTGTGGGGTCAATTTTACCTTTTCTGAACTTATTTTTGATCAGAAACTCTGACAATGTTTCATACCATGCCCTGGGAGCTTGTTTTAGTCCATAAAGAGCCTTTTTCAGTTTGTATACCTTGTGCTCTTGGTTTGGCTCTAGAAATCCGAGAGGTTGTTTAGCATAGACTTCTTCTTGGAGGTCTGCATTCAAGAAAGCACTCTTGACATCCATCTGATAAACTTTGAAGTCCTTGAATGCTGCATATGCTAAGAACATGCGAATAGCCTCCAGTCTAGCAACTGGTGCAAAGGTTTCATCATAGTCGATTCCTTCTTCTTGTCTGTATCCTTTTGCAACCAGTTTGGCCTTGTTTCTGATTACAACACTATCAGCATCAAGTTTGTTTCTGAAAATCCATTTCACGCCAATGACTTGCTGTGATCTGGGCCTGTCGACCAACTCCCATACTTTTTGTCTTTTCAACTGATTTAATTCTTCTTGCATTACATTAATCCAATGGTGATCCTGAACTGCATCGTCAACTGATTTTGGCTCCACTTGTGATAGGAAGCACATATATAGATTTTCATGAAGTGTGGCAGCCCTTGTTTTAACTCGTGCAGCTGGATCTCCAATTATCAGTTCAGAAGGGTGGTCCTTTAACCTTCTTCTTGACTTTAGAAGGTCTTCTCTTTCCTTATGATGGATGCCCAATTGCTCAATGTCAGGTTCTTGGGCTGATAAAGGTGGCTGAGTCTGAACAGGTTGAATGTTAAATTCATGGTTTTCTGCTTATTTTTGACTTGGTTCCTCAGCAACCGGTTCAGCTTTGTGTTCATCAGGTTCGGGTGCATCTTCCCTTGTCTCTGTTGTAGTGGGATTATCTGTGTCTTGGTCTTCTATAATGACAATGTCCTGCACTTCATTTACATTTGTGGCTCCTTTCTGCATTCCATGGTTAGTCTCATCAAAAGAAACATAAATAGACTCTTCAACAACTTTGGTTCTTCTATTAAATACACGATAAGCCTTGCTAGTCATGGAATATCCAACAAGATATCCATCATCTGATTTGGCATCAAACTTGTTCAAGTAATCCTTGCCATTGTTCAGAATGTAGCAACTACACCCGAAGATCCTTAGGTGACCAATGTTTGGTCTCCTTCCCTTCCATAACTCATAGGGTGTTTTCATGGCTCGTTTGTTAATTAGAGTTCTATTTTGTACATAACAAGCAGCGGCAACAACTTCAGCCCATAGGGATTTTGGGAACTGAGCTCCTGTCAACATGGTTCTAGCTGCTTCAACTAATGTTCGATTCTTTCTTTCAGCTACTCTATTTTGTTGTGGAGTTCTTGGTGCTGAGAAATTATGCTAGATACCATGTTCAGTACAAAACTCTAACATATCAGAAAATTCAAATTTCTTGCCATGATCACTATGAATGTACTTAATAGAGAGACTCTTAACATTTGTGACCCAATTGAAGAGTTCAACAAGATTCTCAAATGTTTCAGTTTTGTTTTTGAGAAACATGACCCATGTGTATCTGGTATTGTCATATACTACTGCAAGAAAGTATCGTGCACCAGATAGAGAAGACACATTTATTGGTCCACATAGGTCCATGTGCAGAAGTTCGAGCGGTTGTGTGATTGAGGTTTTATCTGCACTCTTAAAAGAATGTTTAACCTGCTTACCCAGCTGACAATCCCTACACGGGTGTTCTTTCTCATAAACATGCTTGAGTAAGCCCTCAACCAAGTCCAGAGATGCCAGTTTAGACATAGTCTTGAAGTTTAAATGGCCAAATCTCTTATGTCACAACCAACTAATATCAGGTGAAGCTTTGGACAGAAAACAAATTGGTTCATCAGATTGAGCATTACCAAAGACCAACTTGTAGACATTACCTTGTCTATGCCCATTTAGTTTCACCTCTTTGGAGACAGGGTCCATAACTGTGCAGGTGTGTTTAGTGAACAAAACTTCATAACCCTTGTCACACAATTGACTTATGCTCAACAGGTTATGTTTAAGACCTTGAACAACAGATACATTCTGAATGGACACAGAACCATTAGAGAGAGTACCCTTACCAACAATCTTACCCTTTTTGTTGTCCCCGAAAGTGACAGATGAAGCTGCAACCTCTCTTACCTCATTCAATAGAGCTGCATCATCTATCATGTGCACAGAATAGGCACTATCAAGATACCACTGGCTGGAATTAATCTTTTGTTTCCGGTGGCTGCTTTCAGCTTCAAGTACATGTTCCTGCACAACGAGCAACTAAGTCTTGGGGGCCTAATTAAGATTGGGCTTTGGGTAAGTGAAAGCTACAGTTGACAATTTAGGTTTCCAATAAGAAGGGGCAGATTTAACTTTCCATGCTAATCTTGGTGATCCTTTATTAGATTCATTTGCAGGGTTAATCTTAAGATTTTCAGCATGTTTTCCTTTCTTATTGTTATCTTTGGTAGCTTTAATAGGCACAGGTTTGACAGCTTTCTTCACAGGCTTGGTCTTTAAGTCTTTTGAATGGATAGCCTGTGTGTGCCTGGTGTGTTTCTTCCTATTAGAGATACTGTTGCACTGCAGATTTTTAGTGACATTAAGTTGTTTAATGTTTACCCTGATTTTTGTGGCAATCTCCTTCATGAAATACTCAGGGTAGAATCTGCAATGATAGGAGAGGTGTCCAACTTCACAGCAGATGGGGCATGTGACAGGTTTAGGTTGAACACTCTGTCTCAAGGGTTTTGCTGGAGTGTTAAAAGGTTTCCTAGGTTTTCTCACATATCCTAGACCGTGCTTAACTTTTTCTTCAGAGACAAACTTAGGCTGAGAGGCAGCAGCCTTGCTGGATGAACTAGTCTCAAATTTTGTAGTGTGTCTACTTCGTTTTGTCTCTGAGATAACTACACCCTTACCCTTGTATTGGGATGTAGAGGATAGGTTGACTGAAGGTTCAGCTTTCAGTTCTTTCTTAGCAACTACTGTATCACTGTCCTGAGATGCAATAGTACCCAGGTCTTTGAGTTCGGGTGTTACTTGTTTGGGTGAACTAGCAACAGCCATTTGTACTTCCTTTCCACACTCAACGAGCACACTGCCAGCAGGAATAAAGCCAGCAAGACACTTGGTTTGAACAGGGTAAGTCTGGGCCTTGGCTATTTGGTCTTCAGAGAAACCTAGACCTAAGGCTAGACTTTTAACATCTGGAGTAGTCCTAAAGTGGGCTGCAATCTCAGCAGAGTCTTGCCACTTTTGACGAATTTGTCTTTCCTTTTCCAGTTCTGCTTTGGTTTCAGCTAGTTCCTTTTTAATCCTATCGATGTCTTTATTAGCTATTTTTAGTTGACCAGCTTTGTCCAAAAGATCATCGTGTGTGCTTCTCATCTCACTTACTTCGGCCCTTAATCTTCTCTCTGTTCTTTCATAATCATCTATAGAATCTCTATATTCACATGAAAGCCGTTCCAGTTTAGAATAGTATCTTTCTTTGTCAGCTTTCATAGGAAGAAATTGTTCCTCCATTTCTTTAAGAGCTCTATAGGTATCTTCATATTCAATGTAGAGCTATTCGTAAGTTCTTACCTTGAGGGGAGGTGAATGGTCATCCATGAAACAGATGAGACCTTTTTCCTTCTTCTCCTCATCAGATGACTCTTCTTCCTCCTCGGTTTCACTATTAAACTTGTTGGTAACAAGAGCCTTCTTCCTCTTGTTGTCCTTTCTGCTTGAGGAGCCTTTGGTCTTCTTCTTCTGCTCAGCTGCCTCCTTTTTCTCCCTCTTCAGCTTATAACAGTCAGCAGCGAAATGGCCGGGCTTGTTGCAGTGATAACATTGCAACTTGTCCTTATCTTTTCCCTTAGAGAAAGATGAGGAAGACTACCTTGCTTTCCTTCTGTAGTTCCCCCTTCTCTTCAGCAGTTTCTTGATCAGAAATGCCACTTCTTCATCTGAGGCACTATCTGAGCCAAGTTCATCAGCTTCATCTTCTTCCTCTTCTGAAGACGGTTCTTGTGGCTCAGCAGCATCCTTAAAGGCAACAGACTTCTCCTTTTTCTTGGAAGGATTCTCAAATGCCTCAAGTTCTTCCTTTTGCATTTCGAACGTCTTGAGGTCCCCGTATAATGCTTCCAAGGCACAAGTCTTCCATTCCTTCAGCTGACGGATGGCTAATGTCTTTATCAGCAGTCTCAAGGGTAGAGATCTCAGAAATTTTTCATTTTTTTCCTTTTGAGAGATCTCAACATTATAAGTCTTCATCCGTTGAATCAGACCGGTGAACCATTTGTAGATACTGTCCAATGACTCTTTCCGTTCACATCTGAAGGCTTCATACTCTTGTTTGAGCATGGAGATCTTGTTGTCCTGTATTTGCTCATCTCCTTCGTAGACGAGACAGAGCTTGTCCCATACCTCTTTAGTAGTCTCAAGATCTTGCACATCCGTGAACATGTCATCATCAAGTGCAGAGAAAAGTATGGCTTTTGCCTTGAAGCCGAGCTTTACTTTCCTCTGCTCCACCTTAGACCAACTGTCTGGGTCTTTCGTCATTAGCCGACCTCTCTACATACTCTTTGGTGTGAAAGGTCCGTTCTTAATCGTTTCCCAGAGATAGGTGTCGAGCATGTCTAGGTGTGCTCTCATTCTCGCTTTCCATTTGGAAAAGCGCACGGGTGTGCACAAAGGTACTTGGGAGGATGAGCCAGGCAAAACATCATAGAAGTCTTCTTGTTCTTTCTTATTGCTGCTGTGTACTAACCCGTGTTTTGCGGCATGTAAGAAGTTAACCGAAGATACCTTGTGAGTGGAAATTGTTGGGTTTTAGGGAGTTTCCTTCCCACACACTTTAGCTAAAACACCTTGGATGTTGGTGCACATGTTTGAGGCAAGAGATGAGCCCAAGAGGGGACTTTTGGGAGGTGCACGTGACAAGTGATAACGTGCATTTGTGCCCTAGGAAGATGTTATTTGCATATACAGGCGATTTTAGGCTGTTTTGTCCGGTTTTGGAGGTTGATTTTGACCTAGTAGATGGCCTCAAATCAATTGGCGTGCAGAACAAAAGTTTCTCAGAATAATGTCCTCTACCTCCCACAGAAGTTTCAGAGCCAAAGGCCTTGAAAGCCAATTGGACCAATTGGCGTGCAAGCTTTCTTCTGCATATCAGCCTTCTACATGATGCAAGGAAGCTTGGGGTAGAATTTCACAGCATTTAGAGCTGCAAGTCAATTGGGGATATGGCGTGCAACCATATTTTTGTTCAGTCACCTTGGTTTTGTTATTCTGATCATCTTTTCCCAAAGGACCATGTTGGAATTATGGATATTTTGGTGTGTATGGATGTGGGAAGGTCATAGCTTGTTCCATCAAAACTAGGTCGTTTTGATGCTGGGATTCACTTAATCAAAACTACGTCGTTTTGATGTTGTGTTGTCTATATAAGGAGGAGAAGCCCTCTGTTTTAGGTTTTAGGGTTTGTTGTTCCACCAGCCGTCGCAGAGAGAGAGAGAGAGAGGGAGGGAGAGCTGCTGGCTTGCTACCGGAGCGTCTTGCGTGGGGAGGATGGTGTCTAGCGCGGGAGCAAGAGCAGGAGGACGTTTTCAAGGTAGGGGTTCTGTTCTTCCTTGTACCTATCCCAGGGTTTTGGCTTTGTGGTAGTCGATTTCGTAATGTGGATATATACAAATTATATGTAAATCCATATAGGTGTGATCTCCTATATAGATGTTGGCCTTCAGTGGCATGTATGCCGATGAGATTAGGCCTATGTGGCACTGCACACTAGGTGTTTGATATTATGCCTGTGAGGCCATGCATGTTATGTGATTGATGTTATGTCAGTGTGGTTATGCCTGGAAAGTGTTTGATGTAATGTCTGTGAGGATATGCATGCTAGGTGTTTGATGTTATACCAGGGTGGACATGCGTGTTAAATGTTTGTTGTTATGCCTGAATAACTGAGATATATGTTAAATGTTTGTTGTTATGTCTGTTGAGCCTAAGAAGCCTGAGAGGCTGAGGCAATGCTTGTGTACTTGTGGAGCCTGAAAGGCTGAGTTGATGTCAGTGAGACTGACTGTGGAGCCTGAGAGGCTGAGTTAATGTCAGTGAGACTGACTGTGGAAACTATGCCTGAGAGGCAGTTAAATCATTGGCCTGAAGAGGCGGTTAAATCACTTGTGGTTTGTGTGGTGGAGAATTGTAACTACTGATGTGGTTTGTTATTGTCTATTGAAATTATTGTAACACAACACTGCACTTGTACACATGGCATGTAGATGCTAGGAGCATGGGATGGGTTGGGGGGACATGATCCCTACTGAGCTGTGGATGCTCACCCCTCCTACTATGTTGTGTTTTCTTGCAGGAACCTACAGGCGTTAGGTGGGAACACCAAGGTGGAAGAGTTTTGTTTTGTGGCTTTGTTTTATGTTATTTGCGTTATGTAATTTTGTTGAGGCATTGTAACCCCAGTGGGGAGATATTGTAATGAAGTTTGAAACACAATAAGGGCATGTGGTTTGAATTTAATAATTATGTGATTTTGGTTTCCGAAAATAAAATGTGAAGTGTATGTTGTATTCTACCCCTTTATCCAAACTCGGATAAAGGGAAGGTCACGTTCCGGTCTCCTCGGGTTGGAAAACCGGGGTGTGACAATATGGTATCAGAGCATGGTCTAGATGGCCTAGGGTAGTGGGAGGATCTGGTTATCTTGAGTCCTTTGGAGGAACCTGGAGGGACGTGCCTGATCAACACGGTCCTCTTGGAGCCTCTAAGGTGTACTTGGGGTAGTCCAGACTTGAGGTAGGATTTGCATGCATTGGCATTAGGGCACTAGTTGCATTGGTTGTTGTATGTGAAGGTGTGGATACCTGTTAACATTGTAATTGTGATAAAAGAAAAATGTGAATAATGTGATAAGGTGTGAACTGTGCAACTCTGATTTTATTTGAAGTACCTTGAGCATGACTACAAGTAAAGGTCCTTGTTTATTTGAACTGTGTGCAATGTTGATTGGTGCAATGTGTAAAATGTGTGTGATGCCATTTACTACTTGACTTGATAGTGGGGTAGAGGTAGTGAAACCCGATAATTGTCGAACATGTTCTGACGTTTGTGCTTCTTACTTCCTGTAGTAAGAATACCACCGAGGAGAGTGACACGTGCGTCTGGGGCAGTGGTTGATGAGTCATCTGCCCATGAGGGCCCGGGTGCGGGGCAGTCCGTTGGAGGACATGCACTGTTGCTGGCGTAGCTGCGAGAAGGAATCCGGCTGGAAGTCCTAGAGCTGAGGGAGGGTATCCGGCAAGAGGTACGGGAGGAGGTGCGCCGCGAGATGGCAGCCCAGCAAGTGGTGCCACCACCACCACCACCAGAGGGGGAGCTACCCCGGGAGCGTGAGGGTTCGCTGAGTGGTATACCGATTCGTGCAGAGGATGACGTGGTGACACGGTTCCGAAAGGAACAACCTCCGTGATTCAAAGGAGAGGAGGACCCAGTGTTAGATGAGCACTGGCTGAGGCAGATCGAACATGTGTTTTCCCTTCTCCTACCCCGGGAGGAGGATTAGATGAGGCTGGCCATTCGGCAGCTAGAGGGGAATGCTCTGGAGTGGTGGCAGAGTGTCGCGGGGAGCCGTGCGGTGTAGTTTATGCTGTGGGAGGAGTTCTTGCAACTCTTCCACGATGAGTTTTTCCCTGAGTCCTTGAGATGGCAGAAGAGAGAAGAATTTGGCAGCCTGAAGCAAGGATCAAAGACGGTGCCCGAGTATGAGTGGGAGTTCCGGAGCCTGAGTAGGTTTGCCCCCGAGACTGTGGCAAAGGAGGACCTGAAAGCCCACAAGTTCACCTTGGGTCTCAGGCCAGCTCTTAGGCAGAGGGTGGCGATTCTGCGTTTGAGGACCAATGCTGTGGTTGTTGAGACAGCACGCATAGCTGAGAGGGGACTGGATGGTAGGAGGCAGGTCCACCAGGGTCGCAAGTTACATGGTGGGTCTGAACGCGATTCTGGGTCCAAGAGGCCCAAGACTGAGGAGAGAGATAGTGGTTCTTTCCGCAGCCGGGGCCTACCATCTGTGAACCCAGGGAGGTTCACCCTTGGCGGTAGTGGGCAGGGAGGTTCAGCAGGAGGTCTCCCCAGCGGTTGTCTTTGTTGTGGGAGGCAAGGTCACTTCAAGAGGGAATGTCCCAAGAAGGACTGGCGGTGCAACAGCTGTGGGCGAGAGGGCCACTTGAGCCGGGTGTGCAGGAGTGGCAATAGGGGAGCAGGAGGCGTGGCATCCAGCATGAGGAGTGATGCTAGTTTCTGTGCTCCAGCGGAGAGGCCAGCCCGTCAGTGGCAGGCTAGCCAGGCGGGATCTAGCCAGACCCGACCTCAGGGGAGGCAAGAGCGTCAGCAGACTGAAGCTGAAGGTAGTCATGGCGGGAAGCGCCCAGTGAGTGATCCGACCAATGGCACAGGCCAAGGGAGGGTGTTTGCGCTGGAGGCAACGTACCAGGACGAGGCTGAGCTTCCACCCCCACCGGCTGAGGGTGGAGCAGGACCATCGGTGGTTAGAGGTACCCTTTTGATCTCCCGTACATTAGCTTCTGTTCTTTTCGATACGGGTGCATCGTGTTCTTTTGTTGCTGAGCTTGTGATAGATAGCTTGGGGTTAGCTTGTGTGGAGGCAGCGAAGCCCCTAGTTGTTGAGTCTCCAATGGGGGGTATGATTGAGGTGCGGCGTGTTTGCCGTGACTGTGTGTTAACCATAGGAAGTGTGGAGCTGAGCTTCGACTTGCATCTATTGCCCTTGCGTGCTTTTGACCTGATCTTGGGTATGGATTGGCTTATGGCTTTCCAAGCCAAGATAGACTATTATCGGCGGCGTGTATCCTTCGTTACACCTGCATGGATCTCTTGCACCCTGCAGGGGGAGTGGGACAGTGAGGCGAGTCGGGCTGGGCCAGTGTTGGACCAGTGGGGTGCCATTACCCACAGGTTGGCAGCCCTGACCTTTGCTGAGGAAGGAAAGGTGGAAAAGAGAGTGTGGCCAGCAGTTGTTGACCAATTTCAAGATGTCTTTCCTGACCAGTTAAGGAGTCTACCTCCTAAGAGAAGTGTAGAGTTCGCCATTGAGTTGGTACCGAGGATTGGACCGATATCCCAAGTGGCTTATTGGATGGGACCAGCTGAGTTGAGGGAGCTCTAGAGGCAGATAGAGGAGTTGGTGGACCGAGGGTATATAAGACCGAGTACCTCACCTTGGGGTGCTCCGGTGCTCTTTGCAAAGAAGGCAGATGGCACGCTACGCCTTTGCATTGACTATAAGAAGTTGAATTCGGTGACTGTGAAGAACAAGTATCCGTTGCCTCGGATCGATGACCTGTTTGACCAGTTGAGTGGAGCCCGGTGGTTTTCCAAGATAGATCTACGGTCGGGGTATCATCAGTTGAGGGTTAGGGAGGAAGACGTCCCTAAGACGGCTTTTCGGTGCAGGTATGGGCACTATGAGTGGATAGTGATGCCTTTTGGGCTCACTAATGCGCCGGCAGTGTTTATGCATTTGATGAACCAAGTCTTTGCCCCATACTTAGACTCGTTTGTGGTGGTGTTTATAGATGATATCTTGGTATATTCCAAGACCGAGAGGGAGCATGTGGAGCATTTGGCAACAGTGTTGCAAACCTTGAGGGACCAGCGGTTGTTTGCTAAGTTTAGCAAATGCGAGTTTTGGATGCAGGAGGTCCATTTCCTTGGCCACGTAGTGTCAGCTGAAGGGGTTAGAGTCGACCTAGCCAAGATTGAGGCGGTATCATCATGGGAGAGACCAACCAATGTTTTCGATATTCGTAGTTTTCTTGGCTTGGCAGGCTATTACTGTCGTTTTGTAGAGGGATTCTCCCGTTTGGCAGCTCCTATGACGGCGTTGACTCAGAAGGGAGTGAAGTTTGAGTGGACTGATAAGTGTCAGCAGGCATTTGAGGCTCTCAAAACCCGTTTGACCACTGCACCGGTGTTGAGGTTACCTCGGGAGGATATCCCATATGAGGTGTACTGTGATGCGTCCAGGGTTAGTTTGGGGTGTGTGCTTATGCAGGAGCACAGTGTGGTAGCTTATGGGTCGAGGCAGCTGAAGCCTCATGAGCAGAATTATCCTACTTATGATCTTGAGTTGGCGGTTGTCATCTTTGCCTTGAAGAGTTGGCAACATTACCTTTTAGGGGAGAAGTTTGTGGTGTTCTCAGATCACAAGAGCCTTCAGTACATCTTTACTTAGAAGGACTTGAATTTGAGGCAGAGGATATGGGTGGAGTATTTGCAGACCTTTGACTTTACTCTTGCCTATACCCCGGGCAAGGGTAATGTTGTGGCTGACGCGTTGAGCAGAAAAGGGAAAGCTGTGGTGGCCGTGAGAGAGTGGAAGCTGATGGAGCAGTTGGCGATGTTGCAGTTGCAGCCTGTTGTTCGTGATGGTGGGACAGTCCTGAGTCCTTTGGTAGTTGTGCCTGAGTTGTACCAGCACGTCCGGGAGGGACAGTTGGGTGACATTGAGTGTGAGGTTCTCCGTGCCCGTATTGAGGCTGGTGAGCTATCTGAGGACTGGACAGAGGGTTCTGAGCATGATTTATCTTTCCAGGGGCGGTTAGTAGTGGCTTCTTCTCTCAAGGATGAGGTGATGAGGGAGTTTCACCAGTCTAGAGTTGCTACGCATCCAGGGGGTACGAAGATGTACCATGCGCTTCGGGGACATTTTTGGTGGCCTGGGATGAAACGCGATGTGGCTGCCTTTGTTTCGCGGTGCCTCACGTGTCAGCAGGTGAAGGCTGAGCATCAGCGGCCGGCGGGCATGTTACAGCCCTTGCCTATAGCGAAGTGGAAGTGGGACCACATAGTGATGGATTTTGTGATGGGTCTTCCACCCACCATAGGGAGGAAAGATATGATTTGGGTGATTGTGGATCGACTCACAAAGTTGGCCCATTTCCTGGCTGTTCGCGAGCGGGACTCTATTGGGACCTTCAGTCAGCTATACATGAATGAGATTGTGAGACTACATGGCGTACGATCATCGGTTGTCTCTGACCGGGATTCGAGGTTCACTTCCCGTTTTTGGGCAGGTTTGCAGGAGGCTATGGGGACTAAGCTTCACTTAAGTACAGCCTTTCACCTTGAGACTGACGGTCAGATTGAGAGGACGAATCAGACCATGGAGGACATGTTGAGGGCTTGTGTGCTAGATTTTGGGGGTTCATGGGCAACTCACCTTCCTTTGGTGGAGTTTGCCTACAATAACAATTATCAGACATCCATTGGGATGGCTCCTTTTGAGGCGTTGTATGGGCGGCCGTGTCGATTAGCTTTGTGTTGGACCGAAGTGGGGGAGACAGCTCTCTTGGGACCAAAGTTGGTTCAAGAGGCTACCGAGAAGGTTAAGTTGATTCGTCAGCGGTTGTTATCAGCTCAGAGTCGGTAGAAATCTTATGTGGATCAGCGGCGGCGACCTTTGGAGTTTTCTGTGGGCGATCATGTGTTTCTCCGTGTCTCTCCACGACGTGGACATCGGCGCTTTGGGAGAGGTTCCAAACTCTCTCCCCGGTTCATTGGTCCATTTGAGGTTATAGCTCGTGTGGGGCCTGTAGCTTACCGGTTAGCATTGCCACCGCGATTGAGTCGGGTGCACAATGTGTTCCACATGTCCCAGTTGAGGAAGTATCATCCTGACCCCACTCATGTGATCGATTGGGGGACATTGGACATTGAGGATGACATGCCCGTTGTTGAGGCCCCTATCCATATCCTAGATCCGCGGGAGAAGCTTTTGTGTGGTCGTGCTATTCCTTTGGTTCGCGTGCTGTGGTAGCACCGTGGCATTGAGGAGGAGACATGGGAACGTGAGTTCGTGATGTGTGAGCAGCACCCAGAGTTGTTCGAGGACAAACAATCTTAAGGGTGGAAGGTGGCTGTAGTGATGTGTTTTCTTCTGTCGTGATGTGTTTTCTTGTGGTTCATGATTTGGTGTATTTGTACTTCTACTTGTAAACTGGTATTTTTTTTATTGAGATGTGTTTTGAGATTTCACTGTATTTGAGATGTCCTGTTATGTTGTGTGATCCATCTGGGCGTTGTGGCTCGCTGTCTTGCGAATGGGCCGCATGTGGTTGTTTTCCTTGCATGTTGTTTCTTTTCGAGGACGAAAAGTCTTAAGGGGGAGAGGATGTAATAACCCGTGTTTTGCGGCATGTAAGAAGTTAACCGAAGATGCCTTGTGAGTGGAAATTGTTGGGTTTTAGGGAGTTTCCTTCCCACACACTTTAACTAAAACACCTTGGATGTTGGTGCACATGTTTGAGGCAAGAGATGAGCCCAAGAGGGGACTTTTGGGAGGTGCACGTGACAAGTGATAACGTGCATTTGTTCCCTAAGCAGATGCTATTTGCATCTACAGGCGTTTTTAGGCTATTTTGTCCGATTTTGGAGGTTGATTTTGACCTAGTAGATGGCCTCAAATCAATTGGCGTGCAGAATAAAAGTTTCTCAGAATGATGTCCTCTACCTCCCACAGAAGTTTCATAGCCAAAGGCCTTGAAAGCCAATTGGACCAATTGGCGTGCAAGCTTTCTTCTGCATATCAGCCTTCTACATGATGCAAGGAAGCTTGGGGTAGAATTTCATAGCATTTGGAGCTGCAAGTCAATTGGGGATATGGCATGCAACCATATTTTTGTTCAGTCACCTTGGTTTTGTTATTCTGATCATCTTTTCCCAAAGGACCATGTTGGAATTATGGATATTTTGGTGTGTATAGATGTGGGAAGGTCATAGCTTGTTCCATCAAAACTACGTCGTTTTGATGCTGGATTCACTTAATCAAAACTACGTCATTTTGATGTTGTGTTGTCTATATAAGGAGGAGAAGCCCTCTGTTTTAGGTTTTAGGGTTTGTTGTTCCACCAGCCGTCGCAGAGAGAGAGAGAGGGAGGGAGAGCTGCTGGCTTGCTGCCGGAGCGTCTTGCCTGGGGAGGACGGCGTCTAGCGCGGGAGCAAGAGCATGAAGAAGTTTCTAAGGTAGGGGTTCTGTTCTTCCTTGTACCTATCCCAAGGTTTTGGCCTTGTGGTAGTCGATTTCGTAATCTGGATATATACATATTATATGTAAATCCATATAGGTGTGATCTCCTATATGGATGTTGGCCTTCAGTGGCATGTATGGGGATGATATTAGGCCTATGTGGCACTGCACACTAGGTGTTTGATATTATGCCTGTGAGGCCATGCATGTTATGCGATTGATGTTATGCCAGTGTGGTTATGCCTGAAAAGTGTTTGATGTAATGTCTGTGAGGATATGCATGCTAGGTGTTTGATGTTATACCAGGGTGGACATGCATGTTAAATGTTTGTTGTTATGCCTGAATAACTGAGATATATGTTAAATGTTTGTTGTTATGTCTGTCGAGCCTAAGAAGCCTGAGAGGCTGAGACAATGCTTGTCTACTCGTGGAGCCTGAGAGGCTGAGTTGATGTCAGTGAGACTGACTGTGGAGCCTGAGAGGCTGAGTTAATGTCAGTGAGACTGACTGTGGAAACTATGCCTGAGAGGCGGTTAAATCATTGGCCTGAAGAGGCGGTTAAATCACTTGTGGTTTGTGTGGTGGAGAATTGTAACTACTAATGTGGTTAGTTATTGTCTGTTGAAATTATTGTAACACGACACTGCACTTGTACACATGGCATGTAGATGCTAGGAGCATGGGATGGGTTGGGGAGACATGATCCCTACTGAGCTATGGATGCTCACCCCTCCTACTATGGTGTATTTTCTTGCAGGAACCTACAGGCGTTAGGTGGGAACACTAAGGTGGAAGAGTTCTGTTTTGTGCTTTGTTTTATGTTATTTGCGTTATATAATTTTGTTGAGGCATTGTAACCCCAGCGGGGAGATATTGTAATGCAGTTTGAAACACAATAAGGGCATGTGGTTTGAATTTAACAATTATGTGATTTTGGTTTCCGAAAATAAAATGTGAAGTGTATGTTGTATTCTACCCCTTTATCCAAACCCGGATAAAGGGAAGGTCACGTTCCGGTCTCCTCGGGTTGGAAAACCGGGGCGTGACATGCTGGTACTCGGTTCTTCCTGCTCCTGATCTCCAGTCGCTCCTTCGTCTGGAACACGACTGGCTTCAAGTTCCTCAATAGGAATTGGAGTTTGCTCGGGAGCTGGAGATGCACTGTTGGAATCCATGTCGGCCAATAGGGATCTCTACAGAGTTGTAGAACTTGCTCTGATACCAATTGTAGGTCCCAAAGTGAGTCTAGAGGGGGGGTGAATAGACTTTCTTCGTTTGCGGAAGCTAGACTGTTAGCTGGTTTTGGATTCCTCTATAGATCACTATGATGGAAGTATTTATGGAGAAGATGAAAGGAGTTTTGTGAGCGATAACGTGAGTGATGATGAACTATCAGACAAAACTGAGAAGAGTGTAAATGCTCTTTTCTACATAGATCTCAGTTATGAAAGTGATGGTTTATGATAGATCGATGTGTGGAAAACAACACAGAGATTAGACTTAATGGAAGTGCTAGATCTTTGATGAACAAAAGATTCTTGAATAATCAGATGGATTACTCTCTTGTTCTTGGTTCACCGCGGCGCACAACACTTTTTCAATTTCTCTCCCAGTCTCTCTCTCTCTCGTTTTTGGAAAACCTTATCTTGTTTGTTCTACCAAGGATTACTTTTCATCTAAGTCCGTCAGAACCAATATCTTGTGTTCTGTGTGTTTCCTTCTTTTGAGAGAGAGGTTAAACTCTTGATTATGTCGTTAAGTGCGTGAGAGATATATTTTTAAGATTAAAGTGCTCGTGCGCCAAGATGTCCATCCCGACAGACTGACTTCCCACCGCTGAAAATGCGGAATGTCAGGGGATGGGTTGATCTGCTTTGATTTGTAGATCAGATGCCCATACTGCGTATTTGGCATGCAGTCGATCTTGGCCGTTCATCCGTGGATGGTAGTTGGTAGCAATTAATGTGTCATTAATGCGCTCAACTGCTCGGGACGGCGCAGACTTGCTGTACAAATCCTAGCTGATAATATTGCTAAGTGGTTGTGTTTAGGGTTGTAAGTTTGTTTCGGAGGTAGATGCCTCGTAGGTTCGGTGACTTGAAGATTTCAGTTCGCACCTGTAGAAAGTTACGAAGGTTTGCTTCAGGCTTTACCGCGTTTCTGCGAGTCTACGACTTATATCTTTGAGTCTCCGAGGCTAGAGTTTAGGTTGGATTAGTCTTTTGTGTCACTCTATTAACTGAAGTCTACGACTCTGTGAGTCTACGACTCTACGAGTCTTCGAGTCTAGTGATAATTGAAGTTCTGTTAATTGACTTAAGTATTTATGGGGACTCTACGAGTCTACGAGTCATATAGCTTTGGTTACTGTTCTTAACACTTCTTCGACTCTACGAGTCTTCCGAGCTTATTGACACTTACAGTAACACTCTCTTTTCCGTACTGTGACTCTACGACCTTCGACCCTGGATCTACGAGTCGCCATGTTCTGTCACTGTTTCACCTTGAGTCTCCAGACTCTACGAGTCTACGAGTCTCTTTCCAATATGTCCTATGATAGTTTCACTTCTACGAACTTCGACTCTTTGACCCTACGACCTTCGGTTCTTCGAGTCTCCAGACTTAGACTATATTTTGGCAGCTTCATCAAATCCTATATTTCCAACAATTTGTGATCACGGGCCAAGTGATTACTTCGAGTCCACCTCTGCGATGCACGATCTGAGCAACTTCATTTTCTGTCATTCCTAGGATTTGTGATAGGGTTTGCAGGCAGAAAACATGTATGGTTGATAGGAAAAATTCCGAGCCTCCATTGATCGGTCATCCCAGCAATGCTTGATACTCCTCTACAATAGGGGTCGAATCTTGTTCATTGAAGGTGAATCATTTTCGTCTTGAATCCCAAAAATGTACGTCTGCTTTGAGCATAGCTTCATCGATGGGTAATCGTGTTAGATGCAATAAATCCTCGTTTTTCTTGATGTAGGTAGCCTATGTATGGAAGAGCCATTGCGCCCATATATCGTCCAATTCCTCTCGGTGGGCTATTTGGACTCGCATTTGGACCTCTATCATGTCTTCCTTGTTTTTACAGTTAGCTAGAAAATTATCAAAGCTTGCCATGACTCCTATAATGAATGTTAAAGACTTATGCACATAAGACAGGAAACAACAAGAGCATATTTTATTGATGTAAACAAGATAAAACTATTCATGGATACAAATGAGTGTAAGATAACAAATGAAAATGTAAATGCGACTACATGATGCAAGAAAAGCTTTGGGTTCCTTTGGAAAGGCAGTCAAGCTTAACGCCCCTTTCCCTCAAAGAGCTTGATGAGTTACTTGGTTCCCCTTCCTCGAGCTCACACATTGCCATTGTCTCTAGTTGCTCACTGCTATGGCATATCCTCTCGGTCAGGACGCTACCAATAAATTCTTTTTGGTGTAGGAGGTTCTCCAAAGCTTTGTTCCCTTGTTTGTGAAGATTTGCTTCTATTTTCTCCCACCAAGAAAGATAAGAGGGGACAATGTCAGGGTAGTAAGTGAGGAAGCCGATTTTTTTAGGCTTTAACGTAGCTTTAAACATTCGAGTAGCGATTGATTCAGCCCTTACAATGTTATGGCTGATATCACACACCACCATTCTGTAAAGAACTAGGATAATTTAGTTATTTCCCAGTTGCCTTGCCACTTAAAAAGGGGGCATAAGCTATTCTACCCAAGGTCAAAGAAGTGGCACCCAATTGTACTTGCCACAGCTATATATCATGTTCTCCTTTGGCATCCATGGTACGATCCAAACTACATTTTCCTTATTCAGAAAATTCAGGAGCTTTCCCCAACTGTTGAGATTTTTTTGTTAAAAGTCAGCAACTTCTTAGAATATCCATCATAACGGTAGGAGGCCACATGTAAACAGCTCTAAATCGTGGAATAGCACAAAGAAGATGGCTTTTGAGCCAAGTGCACAAAAGAGGGAGGCATCCAATTAAGGGACCACCCCTTGTAGTCCGAATAAATGAGAGAGATCGTAAAGTCTCGGCAAGTATGGCTGGAATGGGGTCAGCACCGCCAATCACTTGCACCACCAGCTCGAAAACTGTCTCGTCGATGTAGCCTCTTACTCATGGGAAAACCACCAACCCATAGACAATAAGGGTGACAAATTCCCATGGAAAGATTTCTTTACCATCTTGTTTGATCGCGGGGTCAATAACCCTTTTTTCCTTGCCTAAACACTTGTACCCCATGAAATGTGCTAACCCCCATCTACAAGATTTTTGTGGGATAGGTTGAAAAATAATGTTGTCGTCTTCCCAAGGGACGCCGAGCATTCTTCGATATTGCTCCAAGGTTGGCACCAGGTCCACATCATTGAAGGTGAAGCACCTTCATCTCAGATCCCAGAAATGGACCACTATTTTGATCGTGTTTTCATCAACAAAAAGCTATGTCAGGTATAAGAGATTAGCAAGCTGTTGGGTGTAAGTTATTGATAACGTGCATTTTATGCCGTTATTCTAGTGTTTATTTAGGATGTTTAAGAGCATGATTAGAGCCTTATTGCTTCATATATCATATATATTTGCTCTAACCCCTAGGAAGATGCTAGTTGCAAATACATGCGCTTTTAAGCTGTTTTGGCAGATTTTGGACCTCACTTTTGACATAGTAGATGGCCTCAAACAATTTGCGTTCAAAAAGAAAAGTTGCTTGGAATGATGTCCTCTACCTGCCACAGAAATTTCAGAGCATTTGGAGCTGATTTGGATTTGCACGTGAATTCACCCATTTCACGTGCAAGCCTATTTTTGCCTCTCAGGCCTCTATATGATGCAAGGAAGCTTGGGGAGAAGTTTGAGCTGATTTGGAGGTGCACGTGAATTCACCATATCACGTGCAAATTGGCGTGCAGAGATGTTTTTGGACCGATCCAATCGTTTTTCCATGCTGATCATTTGTTTCTGAAGGCCCAAGTCCAAATTGTGGATGGAAGATAGAGTTTTTAATGTTTCGAGTGTTACTTATCAAAACTACGTCGTTTTGATAGGTGGGCTAGGTTACACACCTCAAGGCCCATCCAAACTCTATAAATAAGAGCTCCACGCCCCTTGCTAGCCAGGCCTAACCCCCCCTACACATTTTAAGAGAGAGAGAGAGGCTCCACGACTTGGAGGTGCTCCTTGACCTAGGAGAGCAGCCGTCGCAGCAGCCGTCGCGGATTTTGGAGCCTGGATTTGAAGCTTTGCTGTGTGCGTGATCAAGAAGAAGATGTTTAGCTTTTCTGCTATGGTTTTGATTGTAATCATGCGTGAGTAGTTCTTTTAATCTAGGGGAGCAATGTAGCCCCTTGTTGCTTTGCTGTGTTTATGAATATTGGGTTTGGATGATTGAGTGTTGCATGTTTTATGAATCTGTTCTTAATTCTATCTTTGGATGTACACCTTGGTATTCTTAGCCCTAGTCTGGGGCGGATTGAGATTCATAACTTATTTGTAATTGGTGTGATCATTATCCTTTTGCAAGTATGATTTATTGGCTTTGCATGTTTGTGTGTTTAGATGACCATTCTGGCATACAACTCTTAAAAGGACCTCAATGACCATTTGTTGTCCTTGGCTTATGTTTAGCATGTTTTCAATCAGACAACCCTAATATCATGAACCAGTAGAGATAACATAGGGAGGTGAAATTGTGACCCTAGATGCTTTTAATCCTTGAATCTTAATCCTAAAACCAGTTTACTTTCTTTGTTTATTCAGAAAATCACATAAAAATTAGATCTTTAGTTTAAAAAAGAAAACTTTTTGCCAAGACATTTTATAGAATAAGAGTAATTGGGTGATTTGATTTGAGAACTAGAGAACTAGGTTAATCCCTATGGGTTCGACCCCTTGCTTGCTGCTATTCTTTTAGTGCAAACTTAGGGAATTTATTATTTTGAAGAGAGATTTAACGACATTAGCTAGCTCTTTTAGAGAGGTTAAAAAAATCTTGTCTGTCAGTTATTTACCTCGTGCTGGGTCATTCACTCCATATGGCTCAGAGGTCATTGTGGAGTTTGACCTGAATATCCATGATGATCTAGTCAGCCAAAGAGAATGTCTTGAGTAAGAAGTCTCCCGATTGTCTCTGAATCTGAATTGAGGTGTTCTCCACCTCTTCCACATTTTCAAGATCTTTGACACCCCTCAAAAGGTTCCCAAAACTTGCCATGTTCCCTGTATGTATGCATGGGATGACATGATATGCATATGACAAGTAAAAATGAATTTGAGTTAGAGTAAATCAAAGCAAAATAAGATAATATAGTAAAAAGCGCATGAGCAAGCAAACAAAGTGCAAACAAGGCAACAACAATGGTAAGGCACGCACATAAAGGTCAATACCCTGATGGGCATCTACATCTACACCTATCTTATTCATTGGTTCCCAAACTATCTCATAAGAGAAGCTCCATACCCTTAGAGGCATTAATGGAGGGGGCCTCCAAAAGGACCCCGCTCGAGTCAGGAGTTCAGGTAAGAGTAGAACCCACATGACATAGAACCTCCAAAAGGGCCCTCCAAAAGGACCTTACATGAAATTGAACCCACGAGGCATCTATATTAAGCCTTGTTAATCCTAGGTAAGAGTGGAAAACCTGGGTATAAGGTTGAAAGGAGAGATAAATGTACATATGAACAGACAAGGCAGTTATATAAAAAGGGAGAAAAGAAAATAAAAGAGAATAAAAGGGAAAAAAGCAAACAAGCACTCCACAAACAAGAGAGCATGGCTGACTCTCTCAAATGTCCCCAACATAGTCGCCAACTCTCATCACTCGGCAAGGACGGATCCAGAAACTTTGGTTGGGGGGGCCGAACCTTCAATTCAGTTTAAACAGAAAGATAAATATTTAAATAAAAAAATACATAAATAATTGTTTCACAATACATTTTAAATTTCAGCTCACAATCCTATCAAAATGCAACCCGTCGTGCTTGCATATCACGAAAATCATCTATGATTGAATCTGTACTAAGCGTTGCAGCAATTTCTTTTTCGATGTACATCATCAGAGAATCTGCTAGAAAGTCATCTTCAATTTTGTTATGAAGCCTAGTCTTGATAATATTCATAGCTGAAAATGCTCATTCCGTAGTTGCGGTAGAAACAGGAAGAGTAAGCAGAAGCACAATAACTCTAAAAACAAGTTGATAAATAATTGATTTCCCAGTCCTGACTAACCATTGACATAATTCAGAAATATTGAGCAATCCTTGGAAACCTGAATCTTGAACCACATTACGCTTATAATGGTGAAGTTCTATTTCCAATTGTTCTTTTTCAAGATCGGTAAAGTCTTGTGGATAAAACTTATTTACCAACCGACAAATATCATCAATTCGGAAAGATTCACGTGCAACTCGAGGATCAAGAGCTGACCCGAGAATAAGTAACTCCACTGCTTGCTCACTAAATCGACAATTTAATTCTTGCAATTGAGAATCTATTGCAGCACAAAAAATATCAACACGATAATGATGCTCAATTGTGAAGTCAGCTTGTTGATGACGAGCTCGACCTCTTCTCTGAACATAACGATCATTCATATCTGGTACATCTATGTTGCGTTTATTACAAAACAACTTCACTTTGTCAAGTAAAACTTCCCATTTATCATCCCTATATTCTTGGATATTCTTTTTAGTGGATGAAACAAGATGCATAGCACTTAAAATGTCTTGAGATTTGGATTACAATGCTTGACATAGATGATCAGTGATCTACATAGTATCTTTCATCAGATGTAAGATGAATACAAATTCAAATGAAGTCATTACCTGATGAATTGAATCAGCTTCTGCTCGTTGGGAAGAAGTAGTTCCCACATCAATGATTTTAAGAATAACTTCACAAGCTGCACTATAAATTTTAATCAAGCTAGAAACTGATCTCAAGTGAGAACTCCAACGTGTATCTCCAGCTCGTTGTAGTGTACTAATTTGATTAAGTCCACTTCCGCTTTCTATCTCATCAATTGTAATCGTGTAAGCATTTTGAGCATCTATTGCAACCCGCAAATCTTCATACCGAGTGCATGAAGCACAAACAAAATTAATAATAGCATTCAAATTGGTAAAAAATTGATGAACAAGAATGTTTTCTTTTGATGCTGCCACTAATGCCAATTGCAAGCGATGCGCGAAGCAATGAATGTAGTAAGCATAAGGACAATCATTTAAAACCAAAGCTTGCAACCCATTCCACCCCCCTCGCATATTACTTGCACCATTGTATCCTTGGCCTCGAATATTTTGAATGTCTAGTTGATGTTTAGATAATACAGAATATATACCTTTTTTCAAAGTTAATGCTGCAGTATCAGGAACATGAACAATGCCAAAAAAGCGTTCTCGCACAAAACCATTCTTGTCAACAAATCTTAAAACTATAGCCATTTGCTCCTTCATTGACTCATCACGAGCTTCATCAACTATTAGGCAAAACTTTGCATCACCAATTTCATCACGAATTATTTTCTTCACTTTAGAAGAAAAAACATGTAGAATTTGTTTTTGTACCGCTGGTGATGTATAAGTAGCATTCTTTGGACCTCGATCAATCACTTCAGCAAGCTTTTCATTATATTCAATTGTCAAACCCAATATCTCTAGAAAATTTCCACGATTTTTTGAATCCACACTTTCATCCCTACCTCTAAAAGCAACACCTTGAAATGCAAGCACTCGAACAACATCAATTGAGGCTTTTAACTGTAGACAATTGTTTGCAATTTGTTCAGAAGTGAGCTTTTCAAATACATTCTGAATATGTTGAGATTGATTCTTCAAATCTTCATATGATTTCTCAGCAATTTTGTGAAATGAATTAGAATCTTTCCCTATATGATTGAGAAAAGCACAATCTTTTCCATTTCTAACCTTTCTCCAATTCCTGAATCCATCTATAGTGAATACACGTTGTGTAACATGTCCAGATGGCTTATTGAAAAGAAAGCATGGTAAACAAAAAGCTGCATCTTTCTCACGTGAATATTCAAGCCATGAAGGAAATAGATTGTACCATGAAGATTGAAAGCTACGAAGATGATTTTCTTTTCCAGATTTTGGATAATTTGAGATAGAAGGTCGGTATGGGCCAGCTTTAATATAAGCTCTTCGAATCTCATCTCGATGATTAACATCATATTCCCATATTTGACGGTGCACTCCAGGATCATACTCCAACAAGCTAATATTAAATTCACAGCCATCATCTCTCCGAAGTCTTTTAGATGAATTTTCTGAAATTCGAATATCAGAAGCTGGCAATGATGTATCACCAATATTAACATTTGCAGTTTGTACATTTGAAGTTTCTGCATTTGAAGTTTGAATATTCGAATTTTGTGCATTCAAGCTTTGCACATTTGAACTTTGTTGATTTTTTCTCTTGAAAAAATCAAATATTGTATTTGACTTGTTCATCATCTACAGACAAAATTATAAACATAAATAAAATTTCAAAAACACCTTTTACTTCGAAAAAAACAGCAAAACGAAATCTACATGCAATTCAAACACTTCAAGTACTCATAGCAATTATACAATTATATAATCTATTTGCAATTATACAGCAATTATACAATTAAAAATTTGATAATTTTTTTAAAAGAAATAATTAAATACCTGCCGTCAACTTCGAGCTTCGTCACAGACACAGCACGCCATTGATTGATTCGAACGAAGAAAGAAACCCACACCGACGCCGGCAGACAGCACGGCAGTGAACTTGCCTAAGACGAGTCGCCCCGAGTCCCCGATGTCCTACCAAAGCCTGAAAGTGAAAGCCCGGAGCAGAATCAACAACTTGTAGTTGTCGCCTCGCCTCGCATCGTCGTTGTCGAGTGTTAGCCTGTACGGATGTACGTCGTCATCAGAGATTGCAGAGCGTCTAGCCGCCACGGCGCCACCGTTGGTCCGTGACGTCCGTCGGCAAATCGGGTTGCGCAAGTCGCAGACCCTAAATCGCTTCGTCTTTCTGCCAAAGCCCGACCCTTTCGTCTTTACCGTAAAAAGAAACCAAATTACGTTAAGTAAAAGTTAAAATAAAAACCCATCAAAACGACGGCGTTTTGACGGGTATATATATACTTAACCTATTTTGTTCCAAAATCGGGGGGGACCATGGCCCCCGCCCCCCCCCCCAGTTCCGTCTCTGTCACTCGGTGTCATCCGGGCTCGTGACTGGTGCGAGGTACTCTTTTGGATGGAGATTTGGTCATTGAGTCATCATTGACACAACTCGCACAAAACCAAAAAGAGAGAAAGAAAAAGAATGAGTCGCCACCAAACAAAAATGAAGGTGTGTTTGGTCACCTAGAAGGGTATATGGTTCCAGAGAATAAGTTTAGGAGTCAGTTACTTGTGAGGAAGGGAGAAGTACTCTCACACCCTCACAATGCCCAAAATTGGTACCTAGTCATTGTTTATGAGTGCTTGCTTGTTTTAAGTTTTTTTGTTTTCCATTTTTATTATGTTTTGGAATGGGATTGGTTTTATTTAGAAAATCCGGATATGGGAGTTGATTCCTTGTGGCAAGGGTGTAAAGGAGAATTTTAATAAAATGAAAAAGTCCATTTCCACAATTGATATAGGCCTAAATGGTAAGGATTTGAGCATGGCACTCAATCGCATTGCTGTCGGGGCCCTTTCTAAAAAAGTCCATTGCCACAATCGATATTGGCCGGGTGGCGAGAATATGAGCATGGAGCTTAATCCCACGGCCATCGGGGCCTTTGTTTTTAAAAAAGATTTGAAAAATATCTTAATGTTTTATCTAGGAAAACAAGAAGATATACCAATTTTAGTGTGTTATAAGAAAATGAAAGAAATGAATAGAAAGAAAAACCTGGATATGTTGAGGCTGATGCTCTTACTGGTGCTTTGCTTTTTCTATAGAATGCTTGAGGAGTGATGGGATAGAATCTAGCAAAGGGTGGCGAAGTCGTGTAGTTGCTAATCAAGAAAAGCAAAAATCTCCCCAAACGCGGCCCAGAACTTTGTCTTCTTTTTTACTAAAACTTTTCTATTTTGGAATAATGTATTATGCTCTCAAATGTTTGCAGAATTTCCACCAACTAAAAATTGATTTTTGTGTTGGCCAAGCAGGTCCTTTTATAGAGGTTTAGGAGGGGACAGACCGCTACCTTGGAACTTGGAGGAGTAATTGCATGTGATTTTTAAGGTTCCCAAGCATCAAAGAGCAAGTTTCAAGTGCTGCCATGTACATTTACGAGAAAAAATGAGTCCCAAGGCACTAAAGATGTATTTATGAGAAGAAATAATTGCCCAAGTGCTGAAAATGTATTTTCGAGAATTCAGTATTAGAAATACGTGTTTTGAAAGTCATTTTCGAGGACAATAGCATTTGATGCACTATGCACTTAAAAAGAAGCAAAACGACATCGTTTTTGAGTTTCTGGCCTTAGGTTCGAAGTTTAGTGCATTGAAGGACTGCCTCGAAGATTAGGGTGGAACATCGAAGGGTTAACTCGTAGACACAAAGATGAGGGTCGAATATCCAAAGATCTGAAGACTTGAAGATGAGGGTCGAAGATCGAAGACTCGAAGACTTGAAGATCCAAAGTTGACTCAAAGACTCAAAGACTTGAAGCTCACTCGAAGACTTGAAGCTTACTTGAAGACCCGAAGAATCGAAGTTGACTAGAAGACCCGAAGATGAGGTTCGAAGTGTTTTTTTAACTTTTAATTACCCTTTTGCCCTCACCTAAAATGCCGAAATATGATGTCTTAAGGAGACGAATTGGGAAAAAATTGATTTGCCTAAATTGATGTTTTGGAGAATTTTACCTAGTTGTATTTTCGGGTAGTTTGACCAGTGGCATTGACCGTCTTTTCGCAAGTTGGACTTTTTATAACCAAAACTATTTTGGCCATAACTTCTTCATTTTAAGGCAGAATTGAGCACGGTCAAGTGCATTGGTCTCCAAATTTCGTCCTCTATCATTTGGTGTTAGCCTTAGGGCATTTTGACGTCTTTTAGAAGTGGCCCTCAATTTTGGGCTTCCTCGGTGAGTTTGGTTGCAATCTAGCTTGGTCAAAATGGGATCCAACAGTTGCCCCTTTTTGCGCATTGTTTGTGTACAAAACAGTATGCAAAGATAACCAAATATCCATTTTGACAGGTTGGTCTTCTTTCCCATGGGATCGATATTCTATGGTTTTTGAGCTTGTGAGCACAACTATGAGATTAAGATGGTGTTTGGGTGGGCTTAAGAGAGCTGACGTAATATTTTGACTTCGATTTAGATAACCTCAAGAGTCCCATAAATGGATTCTAGATCCATGAGGAAAATGACATCTAGGGTCACAATAGTGAAACAAAATGAAATGGGATCATCATCTAAGGCTGGAAGGGAAACAATATCTTGGGTCGAAATAAAGGATCAGCATCTAAGTCTAGAAGTATGACATTCTAGGGTCAAGCCTGAAAAAGGAAAGGCACGACATCTAAGGTCGATAAAAGGAAATAGCATCTAGGGCTAGAGGAAAGACATCTACAGTCAACACCTTAAAAATAATAAAAACACGACATTTTGGGTCGAATAATGGGATCAACATCTAGGGCTGGAGGTATGACATCTAGGGTCACTACCTAAAAAATGAAAACATATGACATCTTGGGTTGAATGAATGGAAATAGCATCTAGGGATAAAGGTAAGATTTCTAGGGTCAACACCTTAAAAATAAAAAGGCACGACATCTTGGGTCGGATAAAGGGATCAGCATCTAGGGCTGGAGGTATGACATCTAGGGTCACCACCTTAAAAATAAGAAGCCACGACATCTTGGGTCAAATGAATGGAAATAGCATCTAGGGCAGAAGGTAAGACTTCTAGGGTCAACACCTTAAAAATAAAAACGCATGACATCTTGGATCGGATAAAGGGATCAGCATCTAGGGCTGGAGGTATGAAATCTAGGGTCACCATCTTAAAAATAAGAAGGTATGACATCCTGGGTCGAATGAACGACAATAGCATGTAAGGTTGAAGGTAAGACTTCTAGGGTCAACACCTTAAAAATAAAAAAGGCATGACATCTTGGGTTGAATAAAAGGGATTAGCATCTAGGGATGGAAGGTCTACGATGAAAGGTAGCTCTTTGTCACGACCCAGATTTCCCAACACTAAGGAACAGGTTAGTGATGCCCCATGCCTCGCACCAAGAGGACAAGGGGTTGGTGAATGGTCACCTAATAGGGCTCCCTCAAGGATGCTGCCCCAAAACCTACTACAACCTCACACTGACAAGCACAACCATATAATAACCACTCCATGTAATAAAATTGTCTCATAAAAAATAGGGTCACAAGCCCCAAAACATGGTGTCTCAAATAAATACACCATTCTCAAGTAAACACAGGAGTCTTAGTCTTATCAATTATAATTTCTCAATAAAACAGTAAATCAAATACGCATGCTTCCACAATGGTGAGATCTCCTAATGCCTGCTAGGTCTTGCAGAAAAAGACATTAAAGGCGGGTAAGCAAACCATAGCTCAATAGGGGTTGTACCTCCCCGAACCAACCCAACATCTCCTCCACACTATGCTAAGTGTGAATATGTGCAGTGTAGTGTAAATGATAGTGAACAACCCACAAAGAATTCACAGATGGTTCTCTTAATGGAACATCAATGCTCAGGTCCACTCTTGGACCGTCCTCTCAATGGGACCTCAACAACTCATGTCCATTCCAGGACTGTTCCCTCAATAGAAACTCAATGTCTCATGTCCAATCCAGGACAGTTCCCTTAATGGAACCTCAGTGTTTTATGTCCAATCTAGGACTGTTCCCTCAATGGAACCTCGATATCTCATGTCCATTCTTGGACCGTCCCCTTAATGGGACCTCAATTTCACACATCCAAGAAAAATAGCAAAGCACATAAGCAACTCATGGCACATCACTATTCAAGAATAACAATTCTGAAATACAAATATCACAAATATCACAATACAACTCAATATACATTCCCACAACATCTCCATTTCATATATCACAAATATCACAACACAATATGCACATACATATATGTGTTTTTCAATGCATCAAATCACATAACACAATACAATTTCTCCAGAATCATTATCTCAAATCACAGTTTACAATTCCAATATCTTGATTTTTCCCACAACCATTAAAGCAAACTCAAGAGGAGAAAACCACCTACCTCTGCTGGAAAAACGAACTGGAAGCTTGCACTTTGCGTTCTTGACCCAAGGATTCGATTTCCACTTTCCACACCATGTTCTCTCTCTCTCTCTCTCTCTCTCTCCTCCAAAAGTGTGACGATGGCTAGGGTTCCCCTCTCCCAAAAATACAGAACATATATATATATATATAACAAAGAAGACATGCTACACTAGGTCGACGTGGTGCAGAACACACATCGACCTCGTGTTGACATCCGCTACTCCGGATCACGGATGCCGCAGATCAATCCGAGCTAGCGACGCTACGGATTTCTCCAGGCTGCTGGGGCTTGCTCCACGCTAAGGGATCGCTCGGATTCTTACTCCGTGCTAGGGGATCACTCGGATCCTAACTTCGTGCTAAAGGATCACTCGAATCCTTACTCCGTATCATTAAGTCCTTACTCCGTATCGTTGATGTCCCAGATGAAGTCCCGGATGATGATCTGATGCTCCGGATTTAACCACGATGCTCCGGATTTGACCATGATGATTCAGATTTGACCATGATGATCCTATGTTCACTCAAACATACTAGAAAACACATAAAAAATAGAATTTTAGCATCATAAGGCACCTCCCAACCTCTAACTCTCTGAACTAGGACACGGGTCCTCACATCCTCCTTCCCTTAAAAACTTTTCACCCTCAAAAAAGCTACCCCGTGTCTCTCACGATTTAACCACATGGACTAGCACAGAAACACATAATACTTCCCTTTTGCATGAATACCACATAGCAACTCATGAAATAACACAAGTATGCAAACACATCACACCTTATACTCCTCTACACTAACATGCCACAATGCCAATACGTGAGAACTCCCCCGCATACATTTACCACAACACAAGTCACCATTTCAAACACACATTCCAACCACACTTGCATAAAATGCACAGTTAGAAGACATTATTTATTTCATATACTCAACACAATAATGTAAACAAACAATGTACATGAAAGGTAGAACACACCAGCTGTCACGCCCCCAACTCCAAGAGACCTGAAATTGGGCATATGACCACCCCATACCCACACCCGAGGGCAAGGGGTTGAATAGCACCAAAATGGACCCATAATAGGTGTGTAATGACCTGTGTTTTGGGATGTGAGGAGTTAGTCACTGTTTTGCCTTTTTGGGGTGGAAATTATAGGGTTTTAGGGAGTTTTCTTCCCACACACTTTAGCTAAAACACCTTGTTTATTGATGGGAAAGTTTGAGGCAAGAGATGAGCCCAAGAGGGAACCTTCGGGAGGTGCACATGACAATGCACGTGACAATGGCTTGTCACGGGCAGGGATGTTTTTGCATGGGAGCCTTCAAGATGTTGTTATAAGGCTTAGGGCAAAATCCTAGGGTATTTGCAGCTGCACGTGATATGGGGATATCACGTGCAAGAAGATTATTGTATGTCTGCCTTCTACATGATACAAGGAACCTTAGGGAAGAATTTCACATCAATTGGAGCTGCACGTGATATGGGGATATCACGTGCATTTTAGCATACAGCCATGTTTTTGCATCATCACCTTAGTTTTGTTATTCTAGTAATCTTTTCCCAAAGGGGCATGTTGGAATTATGGGTATTTTGTCTTGTGTGGATGCGGGAAGGTTGTAGCCTGTTCCATCAAAACTACGTCGTTTTGATGTTGGGGTTCACTTAATCAAAACTACGTCATTTTGATGTTGAGGTGTCTATATAAGGAGGAGGAGCCCCTTTGTGTTGTGGTTTTTAGGGTTCTTCCGCCGTAGCCGTCGCAGAGAGAGAGAGGGAGGTTGAGAGAGAGAGAGAGAGAGCTCCAGATCGTGGCTGCCGTTGTCATTTCCGTGGTTGGACGGCGTTAGGCGTGGAAGCAAGAGCGTGAAGGATCTTCCAGAGGTAGGGGTTTTATCATGTTCCTTGAACTTATCCCAGGGTTTAGGCCATGTGGTAGGTGATCTGTGGTTATCTGGATACATATATTTATACGTAAATCCATATAGGTGTGATCTCCTATATGGATGTTGGCCTTCAATGGCATATTATTTGATATTATGCCTCTGTGGCTATGCAAGTTAAGTGTTCGATATTATGCCTGTGTGACTGATGCATGTTATGTGTTTGGTTTTATGCCTGTGTGGCTATGCAAGTTAAGTGTTTGATATTATGCCTGTGTGACTGATGTATGTCATGTATTTGGTTTTATGCCCGGTGGCTGTGAAAGCCCCATTGCTGGTTATGTGAAGCCCGGTGGCTGTGGAAGCCCGGTGGCTGTGCAAGCCCGTGGCAGATTATGAGCCTGTGTGGCTATGAAGATGGAGCCTGTGTGGCAGATTGTGTGCCTGTGTGGCAGATTGTGAGCTTGTGTGGCTGTGAAAATGGAGCCTATGTGGCTGTGTTGAGAAGTTTTTAAATACCTGTGTTTAAATAGTATTGCCACGACACTACACTTGTGCACGCCCTCATGTAGATACTAGGAGCATGGGATGGGTTGGGGAGACATGATCCCTACTAAGTTGTGGTTGCTCACCCCTCCTACTATGATGTGTTTTCTTTCAGGAACCTACAAGCGTTAGGTGGGAACATCAAGGTGGAAGTCAGTTCTGTTTTGTGGCTTGTTTAATGTTATTTGTATTACATTATTTTTGTGAGGCCTTATAACCCTAGTGGGGAGATATTTTAAAGGAGACTCAATTGTAATAAAGGCATGCTTGCTTTATTGACATTGTGTTTCAAATCTAATAAAGACATTTATTTCGCTTTGGTGAATTTTTGATGTGGGTTGTGACCCTGTGTGGAGTTATTTCACTTCAACCCCTTATCCACAGCGTGGGTAAAGGGGAGTCACGAACTGGTTTCTTTGGGTGGGGAATCCGGGGTGTGACAATATGGTATCAGAGCATGGTCTAGTTAGCCTTGGATAGTGGGCAGATTTGGTTATCTTGAGTCCTTTGGAGGAGCCTAAAGGGACGTGCCTGATCAACATGGTCCTCTTTGAGCCTCTAAGGTGTACTTGGGGTAGTCCAATCCTATGGTAGGAATTGCATGCATTGGCATTAGGGCACTAGTTGCATTTGTTGTCTATGTGTGATTGTGTGGATAACTGAGATAAAGCATGTGATAGGAAAATGCGAGGAACGTGATTTAATCTGTGCAACTCTGATTTTGTGATAACTTGAGTTGTGTGCTTGTGGAAATACTACTTGTGCAATGTGACTTAATGAGAACTGAAATGTGTGCAAAGTGTAAAGCTATGCGACAATTGAATTAATAAATGGGGTAGGGGTAGTGACACGCGATAGATTTCAAATGCGTTTTGACGATTGTCTTTTTTACTTTGTGTAGTAAGAATGCCACCGAGGAGAGTGACGAGTGTGTCCAGGGCAGTGGCTGATGAGTCATCTTCCCATGAGGGTCCAGGTGCGGGACAGCCCGCTGGAGGACATGCGCTATTTTTGGCACAGTTGCGAGAGGGCATCTGACAGGAAGTCCAAGAGCTGAGGGAGGGAATCCGGCAAGAGGTTCGGGAGGAAGTACGCCGTGAGATGGCAGCACAGTAGGTGGTGCCACCACCACCACCGCCAGTAAGGGAGCTACCTCATGAGCGTGAGAGTTCGCTGGGTGGCGTACCGATGCACAGTGCAGTGGATGATGTTGTGACGAGGTTCTGAAAGGAACAACCTCCGAGGTTTAAGGGAGAGAGGGATCCAGTGATAGCTAAGCATTAGTTGAGGCAGATCGAGCATGTGTTTTTCTTTCTCCTGCCCCGGGAGGAGGATAAGATGAGACTGGCCATTCGACAGCTGGAGGGGAATGCTTTGGAGTGGTGGCAGAGTGTCGCGGGGAGCCATGCAGTGCAGTGCATGCTGTGGGAGGAGTTCTTGCAACTCTTCCATGACGAGTTCTTCCCCGAGTCATTGAGATGGCAGAAGAGAGATGAATTCGGCAGCCTGAAGCAGGGATCGAGGACAGTGCCCAAGTATGAGCGGGAGTTTCGGAGTTTGAGTATATTTGCTCCCGAGACTGTGGCAAAGGTGGACCTGAAGGCCCACAAGTTCACCTTGGGTTTGAGGCCAGCTCTTAGGCAGAGGGTGGCAACTCTGCATTTGAGGACATATGTTGAGGTTATTGAGACAGCTCATATAGCTGAGCGGGAGCTGGATGATGGGAGGCAGGCCCATATGGGTCGCTAGTTGCAAGGTGGGTCTGAGCATGATTCAGGGTCCAAGAGGCCCAAGACTGAAGAGAGAGATAGTAGTTCTTTCCACAGCCGGGGTCAACCATCTATGAACCCCAGGAGGTTCAGCTTTGGCGGCAGTAGGCAGGGAGGTTCAGCAGGAGGTCCCCCCAGTGGCTGTCATTGCTGTGGGGAGCAAGGCCACTTCAGGAGGGAGTGTCCTAAGAAGGACTGGCGATGCAATAGCTGTGGACGAGAGGGCCATTTGAGCCGGGTTTGTAGGAATGGCAATAGGGGAGTAGGAGGCTTGACAACCAGCATGAGGAGTGATGTAAATTTTCGTGCACCAACAGAGAGACCAGCTCATCAGTAGCAGGCTAGTCAGGTAGGATCCAGCCAGTCCCGACCTTAGGGGAGACCAGAGTGACAGCAGACTGATGCTGGACGCAGTCAGAGCGGGAACCATCCAGTAAGTGAGCTAATCAGTGGCACGGGCCGAGGGAGGGTGTTTGCGCTGAATGCAACACACCAAGAGGAGGCTGAGCTACCACCTCCACCGGCGGAGGGTGGGGCAGGACCATCGGTGGTTAGAGGTACCCTTTTGATCTCTCATACGCTTGCTTCTATTCTTTTCGATACGGTTGCATCGTGTTCTTTTGTTGCTGAGCTTGTAATTGATGGCTTGGGGTTCATATGTGTTGAGGCAAAGAGACCCCTAGTTGTGGAGTCTCCGGTGGGAGGTATGATTGAGGTGTGACGTGTATGCCGTGACTGTGTGTTAACAATAGGAGATGTGGAGCTTAGCTTTAATTTGTATATGATGCCATTGAGGACGTTTGATCTAATTTTGGATATGGATTAGCTTATAGATTTCCAGGCCAAGATAGATTGTTACTGGCGATGAGTAACATTCATGTCACCTGCATAGGTTTCTTACACCCTGCAGGGGGAGTGGGATCGTGAGGCGAGTCGAGCTGGGCTAGTGTTGGATCAGTGGGGTTCCATTAGCCATAGGTTGGCAGCCCTAACCTTTGCTGAGGAGGGGAAAGTGGGAAAGAGGGTGTGGCCAGCAGTTGTTGACCAATTTCAGGATGTCTTTCCTAAGGAGTTGAGGAGTCTACCACCTAAGAGGAGTGTGGACTTCACTATTGAGTTAGTACCGGGGACGGGTCCGATCTCCCAAGTGGCTTATCGTATAGGACCAGCTAAGTTAAGGGAGCTTCAGAGGCAGATAGAGGAGCTGGTGAACCAGGGGTATATCAGGCCGAGTACCTCACCCTGGGGTGCTCCGGTGCTATTTGCAAAGAAGGCAGATGGTACACTTCATCTTTGCATTGACTATAGGAAGCTGAATTTGGTGACTATGAAGAACAAGTATCCATTGCCTCGGATAGATGACTTGTTTGACCAGTTGAGTGGGGCCCAGTAGTTTTCCAAGATAGATCTGCGATCGGGGTACCACCAATTGAGGGTTAGGGATGAGAACATCCCTAAGACTGCTTTTCGGTGCCAATATGGGCATTATGAGTGGGCAGTGATGCCTTTTGGGCTCACTAATGCACCAGTCGTGTTCATGCATCTTATGAACCAAGTTTTTGCTCCATACTTGGATTCTTTTGTAGTTGTGTTCATTGATGATATTTTGGTGTCTTCCAAGACGGAGAGGGAGCACGTGGAGCATTTGGTAACAGTGTTGCAAACCTTGAGGGATCAGCAGTTCTCTGCTAGGTTTAGAAAATGTGAGTTTTGGATGCAGGAGATTCATTTTCTTGGCCATGTAGTGTCAGCTGAGGGGGTTAGAGTGGACCCAGCTAAGATTGAGGCTGTTTCATCGTGGGAGAGGCCAACTAATGTTTTCGGGGTTCATAGTTTCCTTGGCTTGGTGGGGTATTATCGTCGTTTTGTAGAGGGGTTCTCCCATTTGGCAGCTCCTATGACGGCGTTGACCCGAAAGGGAGTGAAGTTTGAGTGGACTGACAAGTGTCAGCAGGCGTTTGAGGCTCTCAAGACCCGTTTGACCACTGCACTTGTGTTGAGGTTACCTAGGAAGGACGTCCCATATGAGGTGTATTGTGATGCATCCAGGGTTGGTTTGGGGTGTATGCTTATGCAGGAGAATAGTGTAGTAGCTTATGGGTCGAGGCAGTTGAAACCTCAAGAGCAGAATTACCCTACTCACGATCTTGAGTTGGCGGCTGTCATCTTTGCCTTGAAGAGTTGGCAGCATTATCTCTTAGGGGAAAAGTTTGTGGTGTTCTCAGATCACAAGAGCCTTCAGTACATTTTTACTCAGAAGGACTTGAATTTGAGGTAGAGGAGATGGGTGGAGTATTTGCAAACCTTTGACTTTACTCTTGCCTATACCCCGGGCAAGGGCAATGTTGTAGCTGACGCGTTGAGCAGGAAAGGAAAAGCTGAGGTGGTAGTGAGACAGTGGAAGCTGATAGAGCAATTGGCGATGTTGCAGTTGCAGCCTATTGCTCGTGATGGTGGGATAGTCCTGAGTCCTATTATTGTTGTGCCTGAGATGTACCGGCGAGTCCGGAAGGGACAATTGGGGGATATTGAGTGTGAGGTTCTTCGTGCCCGTATTGAGGTTGGTGAGCTATTTGAGGATTGGACAGAGGGTCCTGAGCATGAGTTTTCTTTTCAGGGGCGGCTAGTAGTGGCTTCTTCTCTCAGAGATGAGGTGATGAGGGAGTTTCATCAGTCTAGAGTTGTTGTGCATCCTGGGGGTACAAAGATGTGCCATGCACTTCAGGACATTTTTGGTGGCTTGGGATGAAACGTGATCTAGCTGCTTTTGTTTCGAGGTGCCTCACGTGTCAACAGGTGAAGGCTGAGCACCAGCGGCCAGTAGGTATGTTGTAACCATTGCTGATAGTGGAGTGGAAGTGGGACCGCATAGCGATGGACTTTGTGACTAGTCTTCCACCCACCACTGGGAGGAAAGACATGATATGGGTGATTGTGGATCGGCTAACCAAGTCAGCCCATTTTCTTGACGTTCGAGAGCGGGATTCTATCGGGACGTTGAGCCAGTTGTATGTGAACGAGATTGTGAGATTGCATGGAGTGCCGTCGTCGATTGTGTCCGACAGAGATTCGAGGTTCACTTCTCATTTTTGGGCAGGCTTACAGGAGGCTATGGGGACATAACTTAACTTGAGCACAACCTTTCACCCTGAGACTGATGGTTAGACTGAGAGGACAAATCAGACATTAGAGGACATGTTAAGGGCATGTGTGTTAGATTTTGGGGGTTCGTGGGCAACTCACCTTCCTTTGGTGGAGTTTGCCTACAACAATAGTTATCAGGCATCCATTGGGATGGCTCCTTTTGAGGCGTTGTATGGCAGACCGTGCCGATCACCTTTGTGTTGGGACCACAATTGGTTCAGGAGAGGCAGCTCTTTTGGGACCACAATTGGTTCAGGAGGCTACGGAGAAGGTCAAGTTGATTCGTCAGCACTTGTTGTCAACTCAGAGTCGACAGAAATCTTATGCAGATCAGCGGTGGCGACCTTTGGAGTTTTCTGTGGGAGATCATGTATTTCTCCTTTTTTCTCTACATCGTGGACATCGGTGATTTGGGAGAGGTTCTAAGCTATCTCCGCGGTTTATTGGTCCTTTTGCGGTTATGGATCGTGTGGGGCCAGTGGCTTACCAGTTAGCGTTGCCACCGCGATTGAGTTGGGTGCATAATGTGTTCCATGTGTCCCAGTTGATGAAGTATCATCCTGACCCCACTCATGTGATCGATTGAGGGACATTGGATATTGAGGATGACATATCCGTTGTTGAGGCCTCTATCCGTATACTAGATCGGCCGGAGAAGCTTTTGCGTGGTCGTGCTATTCCTTTGGTTCGCGTGTTGTGGCAGCACTATGGCATTGAGGAGGAGACATGGGAACGTGAGTCCATGATGCGTGAGCAGCACCCAGAGTTGTTCGAGGACGAACAATCTTAAGAGTGGGAGGTGGCTGTTGGTCAAGGGATAGTGATGTGCTTTCTTGTATTTGTTGTTCATGATTTGGTGTATTTGTCTTTTATATTGTTCTTTAGACTTGTAATTGTATGTTGGTGTTTTGAGATGCGGATATGTGTTATATGCATTGTGATGCATGTGGCTATGAATTGTGGTGGTGCTTTGTTGCGTTTGCGGACGTATGTCCTGTTATATGTTGTGTGCGATGTATGACCCATTTGGGTGTTGTGGCTTGCCGTGTGGCAAATAAGTAGCGTGTGTTTGTTATTCCTTGCATGTTTCTTTTCGAGGACGAAAAGTCTTAAGGGGGAGAGGATGTAATGACCCATGTTTTGGGATGTGAGGAGTTAGTCACAGTTTTATCTTTTCGGGTGGAAATTGTAGGGTTTTAGGGAGTTTTCTTCCCATACACTTTAGCTAAAACACCTTGTTTGTTGATGGGCAAGTTTGAGGTAAGAGATGAGCCCAAGAGGGAACGTTTGGGAGCTGCACGTGACAATGGCTTGTCACGGGCAGGGATGTTTTTGCATGGGAGCCTTCAAGATGTTGTTATAAGGCTTGGGGCAAAATCCTAGGGTATTTGCAGCTGCACATGATATGGGGATATCAAGTGCAAGAAGATTATTGTATGCCTGCCTTCTACATGATACAAGAAACCTTGGGGAAGAATTTCACATCAATTGGAGCTGCACGTGATATGGGGATATTGTAGGACCCTATTTTGTCCGGGTTGGACATACTAACCCCATTTGATATACCTTTCTGCCCATGCCATATACCTTATTGAACAGGTCCACAATGATCCCATACTTCCAAGGAATGGTCTACCCCAATCTGCGCGAGATGGATACAATTGACACAGATGGGGGAGTTCAAAATTAATGACTTTTGCTACAAGTCCTTGAAGCGCCCCAAGACCAACACCAGGTGATGGAGGATGAAAATTGGAGACCAACGCACTCGACCGAGCTCAAATTGGACTTAAAATGAAGAAGTTATGGCCAAAACAACTTTCGTTGGAAAAAGTCAAAGTTGCCAAAAGACGGTCAATGCCCCTGGTCAAACTGCCCGCAAAAGTGATCATGCGAAACTCTTCAAAATGCCTATATAGGCGAATACAGATCTCCCCGAACAATCCCTGGAAGGTTATCCATTTTTGCATTTTTGGTGGGGGTAAAAAGGTAATTAAAAAAAAAACGGGGGTTGACCGTTGACCGTTGACCTGCCGACACTTCGACCCATTGACCCCGAAGCTCGAAGCCTCGAAGCCCCGAAGACCCGAAGCTCGAAGCCTCGAAGCCCCGAAGCCTCGAAGCCCCGAAGCTCGAAGCCTCGAAGCCCCGAAGCCTCGAAGCCCCGAAGCTCGAAGTCCCGAAGCTCGAAGCCCCGAAGTCTCGAAGCCTCGAAGCCCCGTTGACCTGCTGAGTTCTGACCTTCGACCCTTCGACCCCCGTACGCCTTCCACCTTCGACCCTTCGACCCTCGAAGCCCCGCTGCCGACACTCCGACCATTTGGCCCTTTGACCGTTGTTCCTCGAAGCCTCGCTGCCGACATTTCGACCCGCGGCACCCGTATGCCTTCCACCTCCGACCCTTCGACCCTCGAAGCCTCGCTGCCGACACTTCGAACCTCCGACCCTTTTTTGCCTTCGCTGATTTTTCTCGCTGGCTTCCTCGCTGGCTTATTTTTCTCACTGTTTATTCACGGGGCTTGTTTTATGCGCTGGCCACCTAACAAAGAATCATTTCTCACCAACCTGTCAATCACATGTGCTGCTAAAATACAAATTCAAAAAGGCAATCACAAGCTCCCCGTTCCTTGCACAAGCTGTCCACCAGACAAAATACAAAATCTGCAATTAAAAACGTTGCCTTCATAATAGAGCATTAAATGCAGCAATTAATGATAATCCAGCCAAAAAATTTTCTGCAGCCCTTAAGACGCGATCGTCCATTCCCTGCGCAGAAGGGTGTGGGTTTTTGTTGAAGAGAGCCATCAAAAACACAGAGAGAGGAAGAGGGAACCCTCCATTATTCCAGTGCAGAAAAACAGCAAAAGAAAGAAAAAAAAGAGAGGGGTTTTCATTGAAGAGAGCTATCAAAAAAAAGAGAGAGCCATCATCGTGAAAAAAAAACACACAGAGAGAGCCATCATCGTGGGAAAAGAAACCTGCAAACCAGAGAGAGCAAAAAAAAAAAAACAGAGAGAGAAAAGGAAAAAAACAGAGAGTAAAAAAAAAAGAGAGAAACTCAAAAACCAGAAAAAAGATCACTCTTCCACGCCTCCCTGACTGCCATCCTTTCAGATTAAACGCCCAGTCTTCTGCAATCAACATTACTCCTTCATCCTCTTTCTCTCCTATCTCACCCCAGCTCCTTTTTTTTCTCAGCAAGAAAAAAAACACAAAAACAGTCCCAACTTCAGCCTTTTTTCTACGTGTTCAGCAAGCGAAAAACATAACAGACACCAATCCCTTTCTAATCCCCTATTTCTCACGCCTACTCTCCTTATTTCCAGTCATCAAAAAACTCAAACCCAGAAAATACACCACTCCACTCTTCAAATACCAAGAAATCCCCCTCACAAACCTCGCTGTCAGATCTTATTGGTTCTAAGTAAGTGATTATCAGCGCCGGCGGGAGCTCAAGCAGAAGATTGGCATTGCAAAGCTTCAAAGTCGGTTCAGCCCTTATCTTTTCAATACTTTTTTCAGTTTATTTGTATCAATATTTGGTGTAATTGTTTTTTTAGCATTTTTCTAATTTTCGTTTTTTAGCTTATCTATATTTGATGTAATTGCTTTTCAGCCTTTTTCATTGTATTTTCTTGTATTTCTTCCTATGTGTATGTTGTAATATGTAAAGTATAGTAAAAAAGAATGGGAAAACAAAAAAGAAAAAGGAGAGAGCAGAGGGAGAACATGAAAAAAAAAAGAGAAAAAAATGAGTGATTTTCTTTTTCTTTTGTGGAAGCCATAATCACACACTCCACGTTTTTATTTTCATGCATATATTCCTAAATTGGCTTTAAGATTTTGGGTTCACAAAACAAAAAAAAGGGGAAAGAAAGGAAGGTTTCCAAAAACAAAAAAACAAAAGCAAAAAAGGGACCAAAATGATTTTTTTTTACAAAACACAGAAAACAAAAAAAATGTATGTTTTGTAACCCAAAAAAAAAACAAACAAACAAACAAACAAAAACAAAACAAAACAGAAAAACAAACAAAAAAACAAAACGTTTTTTTATAAAATGTTTTTTAAAAATCTCTTCAACAACATGTTTTGAAAATGTTTTCATAAAATGTTTTCCAAATGTCTTCCAACAAAAACAAAAAAACAAAAAAAAAAACAACAAAAAACAACAAAAAAATATAGAAAAACAAACACAAAATGCATGTTCTAACTCAAACCAAAAAAACAAACCAATCCCTAGGATCTCATTATCCACTTCAAAAATCCAAAACCTTTAGGATTCCCTTTAGAAATTTAGGATAAATCCATTTTAACCATGACTTTAATAAATAACTTAGCCAAATAAAAATCATAAACTTTTTAACTTAGCCCAGTCATGGCAGTATAAATAAAATAAAACCTCCTCCTCCTAAATTAGATACCGAAAGGGCACTGTAGGGGTGCTAATCCTTCCCTACACGTAACCAACTCCCGAACCCATATCTGATAACGCAGACCACACACTTAAAACTACTCAAAGTAGAGGGTATCCAACTGTACCCCAAAAACAGTTGGTGGCGAATCTAAATTTTCTCACCATTGGTTTAGTTTGAGCTCACCCCAAAAGGGCCCGGACGAAAACCAGTAATGACAGCTGGCGACTCTGCTGGGGATAGTGAACACTTTAGAGAGTTAGGTCTAGAACTAAGGATTAGGAGGTTATGTTTAATTATACTGTTGTATATATTTAACTGTTGTGCTAAATTGTTTGATTGTTGCTCATATTTACTGTGATTTATTTATACGCTTTAACTACCATGATAGTGGTGATTTACTGCTTTCCATACTTGTTGCATACATGCATAACCCTATACCCGGGTTTAGTACAATTTAGGTTAGCGAGGTTCAGTACGGTCCCCAACGCGTTGATCATTATCCGCAATAGGGCCTCAGACTCCTCACTCAAGTTTGAGGTTCTTTTAAGGAACGTCCTTTTAAGATCCCCCTCCGGTAAATCCCATGGTGTACGGAGCCCTCTATTGAGGAAGTTTGGGAACCAACAAATAAGATAGGGGTAGCAATAAAAGCCCATCAGGGGTATTGACCCACATTTTGTTTGCTCATTCCATGCCATGCTAACCTTTGTTTTGTAGGGTAGTCTTTAAGTCATCCCCTGCACATTTGACTGTCTTTACTATTGGTTTATTTTTTATCTTGACTTGTCATCCTAACCTATCATCATGCATAACATGACATTCATCATTCATATAGGCATGGCAACTTTCGGTCATCTCCTAAAAGGCCTTCAGGACAAGGAGACTGTCACAGTAGTGGCTCAAGCATCAGGAGACATTCAACTTCGCCTTGGAGATTTCCCGCCAGGAGAGGCCTACAAAGCAGAACATGTTGTCATAGAAGATCAGCTGGACTACACTAAGGAGGTACAGACAATATGGAAGCAGTGGTCAGACGAAAGGAAAAGCATATACATACAACAGTTTGGGGATTTGCTCCATGTATGCGAGCCTCGGCCGATACGGATATGCTGGGGGCAGCCATTTATTTCTGGGAACCTCGACGGCGGTGCTTCAACTTCAACAGCCTAGATCTTGTTCCCACAATAGAAGAATACAGATGATTACTGGATATCCCCGTGGAAAACAAAATGAAAATCTATCTGCCAGAGCCCAGAAGGTCATGCCGAAGGGCCTTTGTTGAGATTATGGGAAAGCCAGTATTGGACTCACCGGCGGTCACAACTTACGGTGGGCGCGAATATCTTCCATGGGCAACAATCAAAGAAATAACACAAACTGCAACGGAAGCGGAGGCACACAAATTGCTTACACTAGCTATATATGGGCTAGTCATTTTCCCGAGGATACCGGCCCACATTGATGGGGCAATTGTAGATTTGGTCCAGCAGGTGCTCAAAGGATGTGACCCTACTCCTGCTATCTTGGCTGAAACCATCCAATCTCTTACTTACCTAAGGAGTAAAGGCTCGGGACAGTTCATGGGGTGCTTACCTCTCCTATGTACTTGGTTACAAGGTCATTTCCCCTGTAGTGTTCATCGTTTCCCTGCTGTTTATCAAGTACCAGCCACAACACTACTAGAAATTCTGCTCAGCAAGTGGAGCCTACCAAAAGACTTTGAAAGCTGGAAAAAGAACTTGGGGAACCTCACAGAAGCTGACATTACCTGGACTGCTCCTTGGATGCCAGTGGTCTCCATGACATATAGCTGCGGGGACTACAATTGGGTTCCACTTTTAGGTCTCTGGGGAGGAACTGCATATGCACCACTGCAGGTGGGAAGACAAGTGGGGCGTCATCAGATTATTCCCGTGCTCTTTGGCATGGAAGAGTGTGACTTCACTTATAGCAGAACCATGCTCACAGAAGAAGGCAAGAAGATGTATCAAGCATGGTCCACACCACACAAGATTTAACCCAATAGTTCAAAACCTGGTGTTTTCCCAGCATACATATCTTGAAGGGCACAACACAAGCCACAGCTAACTTCAGACATGAAGGCTATCCTCCAAGAGAATCAAACTTTAAGGCAGCAGGTCCAGAGGCTAGAAGCATCTCTAGAAGGAGCTCTTCAAAGGCTGCAGCTGAGGGAAAAATAGATCGAGACGATAATGAAGCAGAGGGAGGAAGCAGGTAAACGACCACCCCAGAGAAAGAGGCGTCGTGCTCCTTAGGAGATGACTGGAAGAATGCCTTAAAATCACGTAGTGATAGCTTTCATTTTACATGGCATTTCAGCATTGTACGTTTGCATTGAGTGTTTATATTGTGTGTTTTGTTTGCAATAAAGTTGTTTGTTTCTTTAACCCTCTGCATAGACATTCATGCATACATGCATATCAAATGAGAAATCAAATAAAAGTTCCCTTGTACCCAGGTGGGTAAAAGCCTCCCTCCAGGATTGCGCACTCTTACAATCTCAGATCCCGGCGCAATCAAATACCTCAACCACAGCCAATGGCAGAAGAAACAGAGAACAGACTCATGGGATTGGAACAATCACAACAAACCCTACAGGGGCAAATGTCTGCAATTATGGAAATGCTCACAAAATTGATTGAGGAAAGAGGAAGAACCCCGATAGGGGGAACTATCAATCACCATCAAGAGCAAGGGCAGGAGGCCGTTCAGTCACCCAACCTGGCTCCAAGCCAGGCACCCACATATCATCCAGCTATGGCACAACCTCCAACCCCAAATCAAACTCATTTCACTATGCCCACACCAGGAAATGTAATGGAAGTGATGGGTTCCCCAGCTCCTCAGGAAAATATTGAGTCTCCTGCTCTACGCCGACTCGAGGAAAGATTGAAAGTCGTAGAAAGCATGGACAGCTATGGCATGACCAGCCCCTGGGATTGGAACAATCACAACAAACCCTACAGGGGCAAATGTCTGCAATTATGGAAATGCTCACAAAATTGATTGAGGAAAGAGGAAGAACCCCGATAGGGGGAACTATCAATCACCATCAAGAGCAAGGGCAGGAGGCCGTTCAGTCACCCAACCTGGCTCCAAGCCAGGCACCCACATATCATCCAGCTATGGCACAACCTCCAACCCCAAATCAAACTCATTTCACTATGCCCACACCAGGAAATGTAATGGAAGTGATGGGTTCCCCAGCTCCTCAGGAAAATATTGAGTCTCCTGCTCTACGCCGACTCGAGGAAAGATTGAAAGTCGTAGAAAGCATGGACAGCTATGGCATGACCAGCCCGCAAGACTTATGCTTAGTACCTGGGGTGGTGCTACCACCAAAATTCAAAATGCCAGAGTTTGAAAAGTTTAACGGGACCCGATGTCCGAGGACACATCTGGCCATGTATTGTCAAAAGATGGCCGCTTATGCTGGTGAAGACAAGCTCCTCATGCATTGTTTCCAGGAGAGCCTAACTGGGGCATCCCTTCGCTGGTATTTTCAACTGAATGGAAACCACATTAAGACATGGAAGGAATTAGCTACTTCCTTCTTGGCACAGTACAAACATGTCACCGAGCTGGCACTGGATCGACTAACCCTGCAGTCTATGGAGAAGGGATCCGAAGAGAATTTCAAAGATTATGCACGAAGATGGAGAGAGGCAGCTGTGGAGGTCCAACCTCCCCTTACCGAAAGAGAACTCACTACTCTTTTTATCAACACACTAAAAGGTGTCTACTATGAGAAGTTGATCGGTAACGTCTCCAACAGCTTTGCAGACTTGGTCGCATCTGGTGAACGTGTAGAAAGTGGAATTAAAGGAGGAAAGCTGAAGGGAGATGCAGCTGAGGCATCAAAACAGTTTCAACCACCAGCAAAAAGGAAAGAAAATGAAACCAACCTGGTATACCCATCGCACCCGCTGATACAACCAACATTCTACCAAGCACCAGGGTGCTATAGAGGGTCACCTGTGGCCGCCTACGCTGCACCTGCACCACCTCCCCCATTCATGCCATACTTGCCACAGGGAGGGGTTCCATTTCCATATCCCATGACACCTAATCCATTTCAACCAAGAGCACCTTACGTAGAGCAACCAAGGCCAGCAAGTCAGGAAAGACCAGGACCCTCATTCCAAGGACAGGGGCAACCGAGGGCCCCGACCCAGCAAGCAGGAGCGAATCAGGCTTCTCGTCGACCACGACAAGAGTTTGATCCAATTCCAATGACTTATGCAGAATTATACCCCAAGCTCTTAGAGGCAAGGATGGTAACCCCTATACCCTTGGGAGAAATAAAGACTCCTCCCCCGGCCTGGTATAAGCCAGATGCCAGATGTGAGTATCATGCAGGTGGACATGATATCGAGAATTGTATAACATTCAAAAGGAAGGTTCAGGCATTAAAGGATGCAAAATGGATGGATTTTTCCGCACTGGCGGGGACACCAAATGTGAACAGTAATCCGCTTCTAGAATATTCCCATGACGTGGCCAGTATCACGACAGAAGGACGGCTAGAGAAAGTTTCACAAATACAAATGGAGAAAAGCTATTTGTTTACCCTGCTGCAGGAATATGGATATATACTTGCTCCCGACACATTAAAGACAGAGAAGGGGACAAAGTTGGAGAAAAAAAGCCTTTATCACAAAATGTCACGGGGACATGACATCGCAGAATGTACTGAGTTTTCCAAGGTGGTGCAAAAGCTCATGGACCAAAGGATGATTGAATTCTCTAGAGGGGGAATGGACAACCAAAGCCACATGATCCAAGGAGATGATTCCCTCAAATCGCCATGGGTGCCTACACCCCTTGTCTTAAACGTTAAGGCTGCAGAGATCCCGTTACTGCCACATGGAATCAAGCCTCTCACTATCCATGCCTCAAGTCTCGTGCCAGACAAGAGGGGGAGAACCGGAAGCCCACAACTACCACAGGGAATTGCACCTCTCACCATAGGTGTTCCTGCTCCTTTCCCTTATAAGACTGATAAGGCAGTCCCATGGAACTACAGTTGTGAAGTAGTACAGGGAGCCACTGCAGCCGAAAAGAAAACCACGAGCGGTCGGGCATATGCCCCAGATATGGCTGACAAAGCAAGGAAGGAAAAAGCTGTAGAACAAGACACTGAGTCAACACCAAAAGCAACAAAGAAGGGAACACCGATCACTGAAGAAGAAACCACAGAATTTCTGAAACTCATGAAGCAGAGCGAGTATAATATTGTGGATCAATTAAGTTGGCAACCGGCTCGCATCTCCTTACTCTCATTAATGATGGATTCCCAACCTCACCGGGAAGCACTGCTGAAGGTTCTAAGCCAAGCCTACGTTCCTCCAACCATCTCAGTCGCGAATGTGGATGGACTCACCAGTAACCTCATCCTGAATAACGTAATTAGCTTTGGAGATGACGAGCTACCCCAAGAAGGAAAGGGGCACATAAAAGCTCTGCACATCACGGTCAAATGCAAGGAGCACACCATAGCCCGTGTACTTATTGACAACGGCTCGGCCTTGAACATTATGCCCTTGCATATACTGCAGCAACTTCCAATTGACACGTCCTATATGCGTCCCTCTACGATGAAGGTATGGGCATTCGATGGAGGAAAGCGTGACGTGGTGGGAACTCTGGATGTTCCACTCATGATTGGGCCAACTACTTTTACGGTGGAATTTCAGGTAATGGACATCACTCCATATTACAGCTGTTTGCTGGGAAGACCCTGGATCCACATGGCAGGGGCAGTGCCGTCCAGTCTCCACCAAAAGATGAAGTTTGTAATGGGGGACCAGCTCATCTGCATCTCTGGAGAGACGTGTTTCCTCGTCACCAAACCGGCATCAGTCCCTTATGTTGAAAGCAACGAAGATGTGCCAGAATGCTCTTATCGGGCTTTTGAGATGGTGAACGTCGCTTCAGCCCCAGACCATCGTCTCTCAAAGGCAGCAAAAATGGTTGCAGCCACTATGATCAAACAGGGGTACAAACCGGGGCAAGGATTAGGCCTGACAGCTCAGGGGATTCAGAAACCCCTGACCATCCGAGAAAATACCGAAAAGTTTGGGCTAAGCTATGTCCCTACAAAAGCTGATAGACAGAGAGAAGCTATCAAGAAGAGGGAAGTCAGAATGGCAAGATTGCAGAAAAGGCCAGTACAAGAAGAAAGGAGAAGCTTTCCCCCTTTGAATGTTACATTCCGAAGTGGAGGGTTTATCCACAAGAGCCAACCTGAGCCCAAGACGGGGATTGTAGCCATACTGGACATAAATGAGCATGCACCAAGCGAGATAGGTCAGTTAGTGCGAGAGGATCCCAACCAGCCTTTGAACAATTGGACCAGCCTGGACCTCCCCATAATGTAATGCTTACGGGTCGCTGGGATGTAATGTATTCTATTTTAATGTACTTTGAAGCTGTGAACATTTGTTTTTCCTTAAACCCTCCAATAAAATGTGTTTTTCAAATCTTTCATGGTGCATTCCATTCATCACATATGCATATCATATTTGGTTACCAACTTGTCATTCTCTTATAAACAGGTATCACAATGTCAATGAAAACGTAGTATGCGAAAGCGAAACGAGATGCCAAAGGTTTGACCAAAGTCCAAACTGGGAGCAGCCCGTGTTTGAAGCTGATGAGAATGAGATAGAAGAGACACCTGAGCTACCAGGGGAGATTATACGCCTATTGGAAAGGGAAGACCGTTTATCCGTTCCAAGTGAAGACCCAGTAGAAACAGTGAATTTGGGGACGACAGCCGAACCAAAAGAATTGAGGGTGGGATCTTTGATAGCTACCGACATTAGGAGGAAGTTAATCGAGCTGTTAAGAAGCTACATTGACATTTTTGCATGGTCATACCAAGATATGCCCGGATTAGACACAGATATAGTGCAACATCACATACCCGTGAAGCCAGAGTGCAAGCCAGTACAACAGAAATTGCGAAGAATGAGGCCAGAGATGATCATCGAAGATTAAAGAAGAAGTCAAAAAGCAATGGGATGCGGGTTTCCTAAGTGTCTCCCACTATCCAGAATGGGTCGCTAATGTTGTACCAGTACCAAAGAAAGGAGGCAAAGTACGCATGTGTGTCGACTATAGAGATCTGAATTGGGCCAGTCAGAAAGACAACTTCCCACTTCCTCATATTGACACCTTAGTGGATAATACAGCAAAACATGCCCTATTCTCCTTCATGGATGGTTTCTCGAGCTATAATCAAATTCGTATGGCCCCCGAACACAAAGAGAGGACCACATTCACGACACTTTGGGGCACCTTTTGCTATAATGTGATGCCTTTTGGCCTGAGGAATGCAGGGGCAACCTATCGGCGAGCCATGGTGACCCTATTCCACGACATGATGCATAAGGAAGTCGAGGTATATGTGGATGACATGATAGCCAAATCTCGAAGCACCGAAGATCATATCGAAGTACTCCTGCAAGCTCTTCAACAGCCGCGGAAATATCAATCGAAATTGAACCCCGAAAAGTGCACTTTCGGAGCCATGTCGGGAAAACTGTTGGGTTTCATTGTGAGCCAAAAAGGAGTGGAAATCGATCCAGGATAAAGTTCGAGCTATCCAAGAGATGCCGCCACCACGGACCATCAAGGAGGTTAGAGGATTCCTAGGGCGACCGAATTATATTGCCCGATTTATTTCCCAGTGTGACCACATGTGAACCCATTTTCAAGACTTTACGAAAGAACAACCCAGAAATTTGGAATGACAAATGTCAAGAAGCTTTTGACAAGATCAAACAATATCTGTCTAATCCACCCATTTTGATCCCACCAGGACCTGGATAGACCTCTGATCTTATACTTGACCGTTCAGGAGTCAGCGATGGGTTGTGTCTTGGGGCAACATGATTCTACAGGCAAGATGGAGCAGGCCATTTATTACCTCAGCAAGAAATTCACCATCAATGAAGAAAACTACACGCCCTTGGAGAAGACGTGCTGTGCTCTAGTCTGGATAACAAGAAGATTGAGGCAATACACCCTTTATCATACTACTTGGCTGATTTCAAGGCATGATCCGCTCAAATACCTCTTGGAAAAACCATCCATTTCTGGAAGAATCGCCAAATGGCAGTTGATCCTATCGGAGTACGATATCATCTACGTACCTCAAAAAGCCATAAAAGGAAGTGCGATAGCCGACTATTTGACAGATAGAGCGCTGGAGGACTTTGAGCCCATGACTATTGGCTTCCCAGATGAGCACATTAACATCATTTCGGACGAAGTATCAGACATATGGACGATGTGGTTCGATGGAGCCTCTAGTCTCTTAGGTCACGGTGTTGGGGCCATCCTGATATCCCCAAAAGGTGAACATTTCCCCATGGCGGCAAAGCTAACCTTCCCTTGTACAAACAATGTGGCAGAGTATGAGGCTTGTGTGATGGGACTGCAAGAAGCCATTCACAAAGGAATCAAAAAATTACAAGTGTTCGGCGATTCGGCACTCATCATTTTTCAAGGGGTGAATGGGAGACTCGAAACCACAAATTAATCCCATATCGAAAATATGTTACGGAGTTAGCTAAGCAGTTCAATGACATCACATTCGAGCATATGCCCAGAGAATGTAATTAGCTTTCTGATACACTGGCAACTCTAGCCTCCCTCCTTCGGCTGGACACAAAGTTGGAAGTGCAGTCTTTTGATATCCGCATACAAGATACTCCTGCACATTGTATGGCCATTGAAGGAAATATAGAGGAAAAGCCTTGGTACAATGACATCGACAGGTATTTGCTTAAGCAAGAGTACCCAAACAGAGGCATCTGAGTCTGATAAAAGAAATATCCGAAGGTCTGCATCCAACTATTATTTCGATGGCTCGCTTCTGTATAAGAGAAACCATGATATGGTATTACTGCGGTGTGTGGCAAAAGAAGAGTCAATACAGATAATGAAAGAAGTGCACAAAGGGGAATGCGGTTCACATGCAAACGGACATGCATTAACAAGACAAATCATGCGAATGGGCTACTATTGGGTTACCATGGAAAAAGATTGCATTGAATATGTGCGCAAATGCCTCAAGTGTCAAATCTATGGCGACAAGATTCAAGTACCGCCGTCCAAACTACACGTGATGGTCTCCCCGTGGCCATTCTCACTTTGGGGCATTGACGTTATCGGACCAATATCTCCAAAAGCGTCTAATGGTCATCGTTTCATTTTGGTAGCCATTGATTACTTCACCAAGTGGGTAGAAGCAGCATCATACGCTAATGTCACACAAGCTGTGGTACTTCGATTTATACGGAACAACATCATATGCCGATATGGTCTTCCCGAGCAGATCATAACGGACAATGCTGCCAATTTGAACAGCCGGATGATAGGGAGGTTGTGCGAAACATACAAAATTCAACACCGCAACTCGACCCCCTATCGCCCAAAGATGAATGGAGTAGTCGAGGCAGCCAACAAGAACATCAAGAACATTATCAGAAAGTGGCCGAAACGTACAAAGATTGGCACGAGAAGCTACCTTACGCTTTGCATGCTTATCGTACCTCAGTGCGTACATCGACTGGGGCAACTCCATTTTCTTTGGTCTATGGCATGGAAGCAGTCCTACCGGTCGAAGTGGAGATACCTTCCCTCCGAGTACTTAAGGATACTCAGCTCGAAGAAGTAGAATGGGCCCAAAGTCGTTATGAGCAGTTGAATTTAATTGAGGGCAAGCGCCTGGCAGCAGTTGCGAGAGGACAGGTATCAACAGAGAATGATGAACAATTACAATAAAAAGGTGAAGCCCAGAAGCTTTCAAGAGGGTGATCTTGTCCTCAAGAAGATCTTGCCAATCCAGCATGACCATCGAGGAAAGTGGACTCCCAATTATGAAGGCCCATATGTTGTGAAAAAAGCATTCTCGGGAGGCGCATTGATCCTTGCCAAAATGGACGGAGATGAGCTTCCTAATCCAATGAATAGTGACGCTGTCAAAAAGTTTTATGCTTAACTCTCATGTCTCCCAATAAGATTCTCATTCATGTAATGAGCGGACTTGGTGAAAACCCAAAAGGGCACCAAGGGTAAAATACAAAGCTCCAACAAAAGACAAAAAAGAAGACAAAGGCGGACTTGGTGAAAACCCGAAAGGGCACCAAGGGTAAAATACAAAGCCAACAATAAATCTTGAAGGGTGAAATCAGTTCGATCGAACCGAAAGGATCAGGACCACAACAAATAGGGTCCGTTGCAAGCAGTAGAGACAACATCATCCAAAAACAGCGACTGCAAACAGTGGAAGACTTGGTCAAACCTGCGGCACACTTGAATCAAATTTGTACATTATGCTTTTAAAGACTTGCGATTCTATTTATCAGATTATGACAATAGGACACTTTTTATGATATAAATATGTTTTGTGGAATTAAACCAGCAAAAATCTTTTTATCTCTTTAATCATGTTACATTGTCTTCATTTCACATTTGAGTAGAACATCTTAAATCCCCAGTAAGCTCTTCTAGCATTGCCTTATGAGTAGGGCCAAGCTCAAAATCCCCAAACAACTTAAAGCCCCCAACTTGGAGTACTCATATCTCCACGGGATATCACTATCCCCAGAGAAGCCGTCAAATCAATCTCCTCAATATGGCGAAGCAAATTTTAATAGACCCTTCGTGCACAACAGGGAGTTCCCCAGCAAAGACAGGACGGACTTTCCATCCAAAGAGAACGTTGTTCCCCAACAAGTTGAATGTTAGCCAACCTCTCCAACAACGGCCAAACCCTCAGTGATACATCACGTGGCATTCAATGCATACATCGCACGGCATCACATTGCATCGTATTTCACCACAAGTTGAGGTTTATGCATCCCCGCATACAGCACATTGCATTCCATGCATCATTGGCATACATTCAATATACTCTGTAATTGCAGGAATGTTGCTGCCTCTGGAGATCCTAGGAGCTCATATTCAGTAAACTTCTCTTCAAGCTATCCTAGCTTTCTTCGTTCAACTGTACAACTCTTTCCTTGCAATTGCCCCAAAGTCTAAACGCATCCTTTTGGCACTCGACAACCTTTTCCCATTTTGGGTCACCTCGTAGAGCGATCTCCTTGAGTGAACTTGTAGAGGGAGCTTAAATTGGGTTACTTCCCAAACTCACCAATTCCTTAAAGCATTTCCCCAAATACCATTTGGTGTCTCCAACAAGTCTTCCCAATTCAAGCCTATCGTTGCTGTGGGCTATTTATTTCCAATTCAAGCCTATCGTTGCTGTAGGCTATCCATTTGCAATTTAAGCCTATCGTTGCTATGGGCTTTCCATTTTTAATTCGAGCCTATCGTTACTGTGGGCCTTTCAGTTTTCAATTCAAGACGATCATTGTTGTGGGCCTTTTTCCATTTTTCAAATTGAGCCTATCGTTGCTGAGGGCCTTTCAGTTTTCAATTCAAGACCATCATTGTTGTGGGCCTTTTCTCTTTTTCAGTTCAAGCCTGTCATTGTTGTAGGCTTTCAATCTCCAGTATCAAGCGGCCTTAGATGCCTCATCAAGGTATTATCCAAGCACACCGGCCTGTGAAGTCCCTTTTCCCTCTCGGGGACAAACCCAACCGTCGCACTTCTTCCTCTAGGTAAGTCAGGTAAGTGCTCCAACCCGTCCAAAATGACTCCCCTTTATCTTTGTACGCTGTTTGTATACAAACAGTGCACAAAGAGGGACAGCTGTAGGACCCTATTTTGTCCGGGTTGGACATACTAACCCCATTTGATATACCTTTCTGCCCATGCCATATACCTTATTGAACAGGTCCACAATGATCCCATACTTCCAAGGAATGGTCTACCCCAATCTTGCCGAGATGGATACAATTGACACGGATGGGGGAGTTCAAAATTAATGACTTTTGCTACAAGTCCTTGAAGCGCCCCAAGACTAACACCAGGTGATGGAGGATGAAAATTGGAGACCAACGCACTCAACCGAGCTCAAATCGGACTTAAAATGAAGAAGTTATGGCCAAAACAACTTTCGTTGGAAAAAGTCAAACTTGCCAAAAGACGGTCAATGCCCCTGGTCAAACTGCCCGCAAAAGTGATCATGCGAAACTCTTCAAAATGCCTATATAGGCGAATACGGATCTCCCCGAACAATCCCTGGAAGGTTATCCATTTTTGCATTTTTGGTGGGGGTAAAAAGGTAATTAAAAAAAAACGGGGGTTAACCGTTGACCGTTGACCTGTCGACACTTCGACCCATTGACCCCGAAGCTCAAAGCCTGGAAGCCCCGAAGACCCGAAGCTCGAAGCCTCGAAGCTCGAAGCCTCGAAGCCCCGAAGCTCGAAGCCTCGAAGCCCTGCAGCCTCGAAGCCCCGAAGCCTCGAAGCCCCGAAGCTCGAAGCCTCGAAGCCCCGAAGCCTCGAAGCCCCGAAGCTCGAAGCCCCGAAGTCCCGAAGCTCGAAGCCCCGAAGCCTCGAAGCCTCGAAGCCCCGTTGACCTGCTGAGTTCTGACCTTCAACCCTTCGACCCCCGTACGCCTTCCACCTTCGACCCTTCGACCCTCGAAGCCCCGCTGCCGACACTCCGACCATTTGGCCCTTTGACCGTTGTTCCTCGAAGCCTCGCTGCCGACATTTCGACCCGCGGCACCCGTACGCCTTCCACCTCCGACCCTTCGACCCTCGAAGCCTCGCTGCCGACACTTCGAACCTCCAACCCTTTTTTGCCTTCGCTGATTTTTCTCGCTGGCTTCCTCGCTGGCTTATTTTTCTCACTGTTTATTCACGGGGCTTGTTTTATGCGCTGGCCACCTAACAAAGAATCATTTCTCACCAACCTGTCAATCACATGTGCTGCTAAAATACAAGTTCAAAAAGGCAATCACGAGCTCCCCTGTTTCCTGCACAAGCTGTCCACCAGACAAAATACAAAATCTGCAATTAAAAACGCTGCCTTCATAATAGAGCATTAAATGCAGCAATTAATGATAATCCAGCCAAAAAATTTTCTGCAACCCTTAAGATGCAGTCGTCCATTCCCTGCGCAGAAGGGTGGGGGTTTTCGTTGAAGAGAGCCATCAAAAACATAGAGAGAGGAAGAGGGAACCCTCCGTCATTCCAGTGCAGAAAAACAGCAAAAGAAAGAAAAAAAAGAGAGGGGTTTTCATTGAAGAGAGCCATCAAAAAAAAAAGAGAGCCATCATCGTGAAAAAAAACACACAGAGAGAGCTATCATCGTGGGAAAAGAAACCTGCAAACCAGAGAGAGCAAAAAAAAACAGAGAGAGAAAAGGAAAAAACAGAGAGTAAAAAAACAGAGAGAAACTCAAAAACCAGAAAAAAGATCACTCTTCCACGCCTCCCTAACTGCCATCCTTCCAGATTAAACGCCCAGTCTTCTGCAATCAACATTACTCCTTCATCCTCTTTCTCTCCTATCTCACCCCAGCTCCTTTTTTTTTCTCAAAGAAAAAAAAACACAAAAACGGTCCCAACTTCACCTTTTTTTGCGTGTTCGGCAAGCGAAAAACATAACAGACACCAATCCCTTTCCAATCCCCTATTTCTCACGCCTACTCTCCTTATTTCCAGTCATCAAAAAACTCAAACCCAGAAAATACACCACTCCACTCTTCAAATACCAAGAAATCCCCCTCACAAACCTCGCTGTCAGATCTTATTAGTTCTAAGCAAGTGATTATCAGCGCCGGCGGGAGCTCAAGCAGAAGATTGGCATTGGAAAGCTTTAAAGTCGGTTCAGCCCTTATCTTTTCAATACTTTTTTCAGTTTATTTGTATCAATATTTGGTGTAATTGTTTTTTTAGCATTTTTCTCATTTTCGTTTTTTAGCTTATCTATATTTGATGTAATTGCTTTTCAGCCTTTTTCATTGTATTTTCTTGTATTTCTTCCTATGTGTATGTTGTAATATGTAAAGTATAGTAAAAAGAAAGGGAAAACAAAAAAGAAAAAGGAGAGAGCAAAGGGAGAACATGAAAAAAAAAAGAGAAAAAAAAGAGTGATTTTCTTTTTCTTTTGTGGATGCCATAATCACACACTCCACGTTTTTATTTTCATGCATATGTTCCTAAATTGGCATTAAGATTTTGGGTTCACAAAACAAAAAAAAGGGAAAGAAAGAAAGGTTTCCAAAAACAAAAAAACAAAAGCAAAAAAGGGACCAAAATGTTTTTTTACAAAACACATAAAACAAAAAAATGTATGTTTTGTAACCCAAAAAAAAAACAAACGAACAAACAAAAAAAACAAAACAAAAAAACAAACAAAAAAAAAAACAAAACGTTTTTTTATAAAATGTTTTTTAAAAATCTCTTCAACAACATGTTTTGAAAATGTTTTCGTAAAATGTTTTCCAAATGTCTTCCAACAAAAACAAAAAAACAAAAAAAAAACAAAAAAAAAACAACAAAAAAATATAGAAAAACAAACACAAAATGCATGTTCTAACTCAAACCAAAAAAACAAACCAATCCCTAGGATCTCATTATCCACTTCAAAAATCCCAAACCTTTAGGATTCCCTTTAGAAATTTAGGATAAATCCATTTTAACCATGATTTTAATAAATAACTTAGCCAAATAAAAATCATAAACTTTTTAACTTAGCCCAGTCATGGCAGTATAAATAAAATAAAACCTCCTCCTCCTAAATTAGATACCGAAAGGGCGCTGTAGGGGTGCTAATCCTTCCCTACACGTAACCAACTCCCGAACCCATATCTGATAACGCAGACCACACACTTAAAACTACTCAAAGTAGAGGGTATCCAACTGTACCCCAAAAACAGTTGGTGGCGACTCTAAATTTTCTCACCATTGGTTTAGTTTGAACTCACCCCAAAAGGGCCCGGACGAAAACCAGTGATGACAGATATCACGTGCATTTTGGTGTATAGCCATGTTTTTGCATCATCACCTTGGTTTTGTTATTCTAGTAATCTTTTCCCAAAGAGGCATGTTGGAATTATGGGTATTTTTTCTTGTGTGGATGTGGGAAGGTTGTAGCCTGTTCCATCAAAACTATGTCATTTTGATGCTAGGGTTCACTTAATCAAAACTACGTCGTTTTGATGTTGAGGTGTCTATATAAGGAGGAGGAGCCCCTTTGTGTTGTGGTTTTTAGGGTTCTTCTGCCGCAGCTGTCGCAGAGAGAGAGAGGGACGTTGAGAGAGAGAGAGAGAGCTCAAGATCATGGCTGCCGTTGTCATTTCTGTGGTTGGACAGTGTTAGGCGTGGAACCAAGAGCACGAAGGATCTTTCAGAGGTAAGGGTTTTGTCCTGTTCCTTGAACTTATCCCAAGGTTTAGGGCTTGTGGTAGATGATCTGTGGTTATCTGGATATATATTTTTATACGTAAATCCATATAGGTGTGATCTCCTATATGGATGTTGGCCTTCAATGGCATATTGTTTGATATTATGCCTGTGTGGCTCTGCAAGTTAAGTGTTCGATATTATGCCTGTATGACTGATGCATGTTATGTGTTTGGTTTTATGCCTGTGTGGTTATGCAAGTTAAGTGTTTGATATTATGCCTGTGTGACTGATGTATGTTATGTGTTTGGTTTTATGCCCGGTGGCTGTGGAAGCCCGTGGCTGGTTATGTGAAGCCCGATGGTTGTGGAAGCCTGTGGCAGATTGTGAGCCTGTGTAGCTGTGAAAATGGAGCATGTGTGGCAAATTGTGTGCCTGTGTGGTAGATTGTGAGCCTGTGTGGCTGTGAAAATGGAGCCGTGTGGCTCTGTTGACATGTTTTTAAATGTGATTATACTTGTTCAAATAGTATTGCCACAACACTACACTTGTGCACGCCCTCATGTAGATGCTAGGAGCATGGGATGGATTGGAGAGACATGATCCCTACTGAGCTGTGGTTGCTCACCCCTCCTAATGTGATGTGTTTTCTTTCAAGAACCTACAGGCGTTAGGTGGGAAGACCAAGGTGGAAGTCAGTTCTGTTTTGTATTACATTATTTTTGTGAGGCCTTGTAACCTCAGTGGGAAGATATTGTAAAGGAGACTCAATTGTAATAAAGGCATGCTTGCTTTGTCGACATTGTGTTTCAAATCTAATAAAGTCATTTGGTTTGCTTTGGTGAATTTTTGATGCGGGTTGTGACCCTGTGTGGCGTTATTTCACTTCAACCCCTTATTCACAGTGTGGGTAAAGGGGAGTCACGAACTAGTTTCTTTTGGTGGGAAATCCGGGGCGTGACAGGGTGCTGCCTAAATGCACTTGTACAATCAAACAACAAGGGTATTTCTGTACTCCCAAAAGCATGCAACTAAATGAAAATATCGTCATATAATAGTATACATATCATAAGATACAGGACAACAACTACGGACTTATGTCCGAAAAGAAGGTATAGATAATACAAAATGAGCAGAATGGACATAGTCCCATACATCAAAAAGGGTCTGGTCTGCTCGATTTGTTCAACAGCAAACCCCAAGGTTACCTCCTTCCAGAACCTAAAAATCAAGACAACAATGTAGGGTGAGCACAAAGGCTCACTAGTTGACCTACAATACACTACCTGTGTATACATGTGCCAGTGAATGTATAATTATACAATAATGCACATAGTTTACTATGCAATACCAATGAAAGCATAAACACACGTACATCAACATGCACACAACCTAGTACTATGCAGTAAAATCATAGCATAGACCCACAAGGTTCACACAATCAAGTCACACAGACTTTACAACACACAATCAAGTCACATAGACTTTACAACTTAGCTGATCAGCATAGGGCAAGGCTCTTACAGCCTGCTCGCCATAGTGGGACCATAGCATAAAAGCAGCCACCCGTGGGACCTTCCGCTATCAAACAACCATATAGGGGACTTCGACTACCAACCATCCCTACATGGGACCTCGGCTGACCAGCTAATCAAATTAATAAAAACCCTACGATCAAAGCCTCCGGCAGCTATGAGGTTCTAGACCCCCAACCATGTTCATACCACATATTATTTCATTCCAAGCAAACAACAAAATTTCAAAGTTCAAAAGGACTAGCCCCAAAAGGCTTTCCAGATACCCTGCCTCGAAACTCGAAGTCCAGCCTCGAAGATCCTGACTTGAAGCACTGAGTTCTAACCCGAAGTTCTGACTCGAAGCTGCTGGCTCAAAGATCCGTAGAACGCTATCTTGAAGCTCTCTGGAACACTGCCTCGAAGATTCGTAAAATCGGTGCCTCGAACATCTCTGGAACACTACCTCGAAGATCTCTGGAACACTACCTCGGAGATCCTAATCTGAAGCATTCGGAGCTGCTAACCTTCGACCTTCGAAATTTTGACCTTCAACCTTCAACCATACAACCTTCGACCCTACAACCTTCAACCCTCAAACCTTCTGCTCCAGGATACGCCAACACTTCCCTTCACCAGGTAGCACTGTTGATCGTCGTTCCAACTTGTTTGTCGTCTAAAATCCACCCAACGACTCCAAAACACCCGGAAACCAACTTCTTTACTTAACAAACTATAATTTATAAAATAACCCTTCACTGGTACGTGACTCCCCTTTACCCACCCAGTGGGCAAGGGGTTACGATAAAATAACTCTACACGGGACTCAAACTCCCACTATAGATATTCAGAAAGACCAAACCATGTATCTTTATTCAAAGTAAAACATAATAATCAATTACAAACTAGACAATAGGTGTTTACAAACCAAACATGCCTTTATTACAATTAAATTTCCCCTTACAATATCTCCCCACTTGGGTTATAATGGTCCCACAAACATAACCACAAAATAATAATTAAACAAAGCAATAAAGCATAACTGTCTTCCACCTTGGTGTTCCCACCTAACGCTTGTAGGTTGCTAAAAAGTAAACAAAACACAACGAGAGGGGTGAGCAACCACAGCTTAGTAGGGATCATGTCTCCCCAAGCCATCCTATGCTCCTAACATCTACATGTTGACGTGCACGAATGCAGTGTCGTGGCAATACTATACAGACAGGCCATAATCAACATTTATACAAAAACAAGCCACATCAACAGGTACAACCATTGCCACAGCTACACAGGCTCCATAACCAGCCACAGGCTTCCACAGCCACCGGGCTCCATAACCAGCCACCGGGCTCTATAACTAGCCACCGGGCTCCATAACCAGCCTTGAAGGCTCCAACCACACAGGCTCCAATCTCAGCCACACAGGCATACAATCAAACACATAGCATACATCTCAGCCACGCAGGCATATAATCAAACGCATAGCATACGTCTCAGCCACAAAGGCATATAATCAAACACATAGCATGCATCTGGATCAACAATCATTATATCAAGTATATTTCCCCCCTAGAAACCCCAAGGTTTCCCACGTGATCCTAGAACGGAATGAAGCCTAACGAACCACAGACATCCCAACGGCCTCTAAGGCCCACTGCCCCGCAACGAACCCCGAGAGTTCCCATACCCCGGACTCAACGTCAGAATCAAACGAAACATGCCATTAAAGGCCAACATCCATATAGGAGATCACACCTATATGGATTTACATATATATATTATAACAACAACGACAATACTCTATAAATTATCCACCATAGGGCCTAACCCCGGAATGGGTACCGGAAGAGACAGAACCCCTACCTCAGAAGGATCCTTCACGCTCTTGCTTCCACGCCAAACGCCATCTAACCACGGGAACCACCACGGAAGCCACGATCAGGAGCTCTCTCTCCCAATCTCCCTCTCTCTCTCTCTCTCTCTCTCTCTCTCTCTCTCTCTCTCTCTCTCTCTCTCTCTCTCTCTCTGCGACGGCTATGGCGGATGAACCCTAAAACCCCAACACAAGTGGTCTCCACCTCCTTATATAGACACTACAACATCAAAATGATATAGTTTTGATTAAGTGAACCCCATCATCAAAACAACGTAGTTTTGATTAAAACATGCTACAACCTTCCCGCATCCGCACATGACAAAATACCCATAATTCAAACATGGCCCTTTGGGAATAGATTATTAAAATAACAAAACCAAGGTGATGGTGCAAAAACATGGTTGCACGCCATATTGCACGTGATATCCCCATATCATGTGCAGCTCCAAATGATGTGAAATTCTGCCCCAAGCTTCCTTGAATCATGTAGAAGGCAGACATGCATTAATCTCCTTGCACGTGATAATGCACGTGACAATGCCATTGTCACGTGCAACCTCTAAAAGCTCCCTCTTGGGCTCTAATCTTGCCTCTTGCTTGCTCATTATAATACAAGGTGTTCTAGCCAATGTGTGTGGGAAGAAAACTCCCCAAAACCCAACAATTGCCACCCCAAAAGGCAAAACTTTGACTAACTCCTCACATCCCAAAACACGGGTTATTACATCAGTCCACTCAAACTTTGCTCCCTTCCTCGTCAATGTAATGACCCGTGTTTTGCGGCATGTAAGAAGTTAACCACAGATGCCTTGTGAGTGGAAATTGTTGGGTTTTAGGGAGTTTCCTTGCAACACACTTTAGCTACACCTTGAATGTTGATGCACAAGTTTAAGGTAAGAGATGAGCCCAAGAGGGGACTTTTTGGGAGGTACACATGACAAGTGATAACGTGCATTTATGCCCTAGGAAGATGCTATTTGCATATACAGGCACTTTTAGGTTGTTTTGTCAGGTGTTGGAGATTTATTTTGACCAAGTAGATGGCCTCAAATCAATTGGCGTGCAGAACTAAAGTTTCTCAGAATGATGTCTTCTACCTTCCATAGAAGTTTCAGAGCCAAAGGCCTTGAACGCCTATTGGACCAATTAGCGTGCAAGCATATTACTGCATACCAGCCTTCTACATGATGCAAGGAAGCCTGGGGTAGAATTTCAGGGTATTTGGACCTGCATGCCAATTGGGGATATGGCGTGCAATATGGCGTGCAGCCATATTTTTGTACAGTCACCTTGGTTTTGTTATTCTAATCATCTTTTCCCAAAGGACCATGTTAGAATTATGGATATTTTGTTGTGTGTGGATGCGGAAAGGGTGTAGCTTGTGCAATCAAAACTACGTCGTTTTGATGCTGGGATTCACTTAATCAAAACTACGTCGTTTTGATGTTGTGATGCCTATATATAGAAGTGAAGACTCATTGTTCTAAGGTTTGGGTTCTCTTCAGCCATTGCAGCCATCGCGCAGAGAGAGAGAGAGAGAGAGAGAGAGAGAGAGAGCTAGAGAGAGGGAAGGAAGGAGAGCTGCTGGCTTGCTGCCGGAGCATCTTGCGTGGGGAGGACGGCATCTAGCGCGGAAGCAAGAGCAGGAGGACATTTTCAAGGTAGGGGTTCTGTCTTTCTTGGTCTGTCCCGGGGTTGGACCCTGTGTAGAAGATCTGTAGAGTTTCTATTGTTATTGCTATAATATTTATATGTAAATTCATATAGGTGTGACCTCCTATATGAATGTTGGCCTTCAGTGGCGTTTTTGTGTGATTTCTGATGTTGGGTGGTTAGTGTATGTTACATGTTCGATAAAATGCCTGTGTGAATATGCTTGTGTAAATATGCCAATACGTGTTTGTTTTTATGCCTGAGAGGCTGGATTTGTGGGTTTGTAAACACATGCATGCTAAGTGTTCGTTTTTATGCCTGAAAAGCTGGGTTTGTGCACTTGTGAATGTGTGCATGCTAAGTGTTTGGTTTTATGCCCGAGTGACCAAGGTGTATGCTGTGTGCTTGTCTGTTTGGTACTTGGCCTGAAGAGGCGGTTAAATTACTTGGCCTGAAGAGGCGGTTAAATAACTTGGCCTGAAGAGGCGGTTAAATCACTTGTTTGAGAGGCGGTTAAAGTGTTAGCCTGTGTGGCTGGGACTGAGGATGTGCCCGTTTGTGTGGTGTGATTTCCTTGTTATATCTATGTCACGTCACTGCACTGGTGCACGCTCACATATAGAGGATAGGTGCATGGGAAGGGTTGGGGGAGACTTGATCCCTACTGAGCTGTGGTTGCTCACCCCTCCTACTGTGGTGTGTTTTCTTGCAGGAACCTACAGGCGTTAGGTGGGAACACCAAGGTGGAAGAGTTCTGTTTTGTGGCTTTGTTTTATGTTATTTGTGTTATGTAATTGTGTTGAGGCCTTGTAACCCCAGTGGGGAGATATTGTAATGAAGTTTGAAACATAATAAAGGCACGTGATTTGAATTTAATAATTATGTGATTTGGTCTCTGAAAATAAAATGTGGAGTGCATGTTGTATTCTACCCCTTTATCCAAAGCCGGGTAAAGGGAGGGTCACATTCCGGTCTCCTTAGATTGGAAATCCGAGGCGTGACAGTTAAAGCTATCATAGGGGCCGCTAGACGTGAAAACCCATCCACAAAACGCCAATAATAGCCCGCCAATCCCAAAAAGTTCCAGATCTCAAAAACATTGGTTGGCCTCCTCTAAGCTGATACTGCATCCACCTTTCCTGGATCCACTCTAATCCCCTCTACTGACACTACATTGCCAAGAAAGTGAACTTCCTACATCCAAAAGCTACACTTTGAGAACATGGCAAACAAACAATACTCCCTCAAAACCTGCAATAACACAGCCAAGTGCCCCTCATGCTCCTCTCGGGAACGTGAATAAACAAGAATGTCATCCACAAACACAACCACAAATGAATCAAGGTAAGGAGCAAATACCTGATTCATCAAATACATGAACACTACTAGTGCGTTAGTGAGCCCAAATGGCATCACCAACCACTCATAGTGCCCATACCTACACCTGAAAGTTGTCTTTGGCACATCCTCTTTTCTCACTCTCAACTGATGATAGCCAGACCTCAAATCCACTTTGGAGAACCACCGTGCTCCACTAAACTGATCAAAAAAGTCATCTATATGGGGTAAAGGATACTTGTTATTCATGGTCACCTAATTCAGCTTCCTATAATCAATGCATAAACGCAAGGAACTATCTGCCTTCTTTGCAAACAACACTAGAGCATCCCACGGTGAGGTACTTGGCCTGATGAAACCCCTCTCCCCAAGCTCAGCTAACTACTTCTGAAGCTCCCTCAACTCTACCGGCCCCATACGATAAGCCACCTGTGAGATGGGTCCCACTACCGGTAGCAAATCTATGGTGAACTCCACGCTCCGCTTCGGATATAACTCCACCAAATCCTCAGGAAAGACATCCTGGAACTGATCCACTACAGCTAGCTATACCCTCTTACCTAAACTCTGCTCCTCCCCAAACCCCAGTGCAACTAAACGGTGGGTGATAACACCCCATAGCTCTCGTGCTGGACCTGCTCTACCTGCCTCATCACCCCAGTCCCCACGCAAGGAACCCACCTCTCTTGAGGGCATAGTAAACACTACCCTCCTCCTATAACAGTCGATCCTCGCCTGAAAGGCTGCTAACCAATCCATCCCCAGAATAACATCAAAGGTATCCATGGACATAACATATAAGTCAAACACAAGCACCACACTACCAATGGTCAGCTCACACCCGTAACACTTCCTCTTTAATCATGTGGTAACACCCATGGGTTATCCCACACGAAGAGGTCTATCAATCTCAACACACTCTATCCCAAGACTCTCTACTAAAGACTCAGCAATCAAAGAACATGATGCACCAGTATCAAAAAGAACAGATATCATAGTGCTTGAGATAAGAATTGTACCCCGAACAACTGATGGTCCTGCCCCCTCCTCCTCTGGTGGCGGCGTTAGCAACTCCTCCTCTGGAACTGTAGATGTGAGGGCAAATACTCTGTCTTGACCTCCTCTAACCTCAGATGTCTGACCTCCCATGCTCCATTGGTTTCCACCAGATTGCCTCACTGTGCTGCCCTTCAGTTGCCCCTCCTGCCTCCCCACAGGCCAAGCCTAGTTGGACCGTGCCTGGCTAACTTGCCCTGGACGCGTTGGCCTCACTGGCTTCCCAAACTGAGCTTCACTCTTCTCACTCTGAGCTGGCCCACTGGATACTCGGCCTTCTCCCTTGCTAAAACACACTTTGATGATGTGGCCTACCTTGCCACATTTAAAACAAGACATGTGGCTCTTAGGACAGTCTTCTAAAGACTCGTATTTGGGTAGTTTTGAGCGATAGTCATTCTATGGGAATGTAACTATCTGGACGGTAGTGTAGTCATCGATGTGAGCATTTTGACTGTACTTGGGCCCGATTTCGAGTCAGGGCCCCATTTGACCCGATTATTGACTTTTCGAGGTTTATTGGTTGACTTTGCGTTTGGGCGGTCATTTGGATGTAATAATATCTATTTAGTGTTGTGCTCGTCATTTTGAGCGTTTTGACTGTAGTTTGACTCAATTTGGAGTTCGGGGCCTTGGAGGTCAATTTTTGTGATGGGAGGACAATTATTGACTGGGTCAATGGTTGACTAGGCCAGTTGAGTAGCAGAAATATAAATAGCAAAAAAAAAAAGGAAGAAGCTTTCACTTTACGTTTCACGTTTGTGCATTGAGAGAGAGAGCTTGAGAGAGCTTGGAGGCTTTGGCGATTTGGGGCGATTTGGGTTCGTGGAGCTCAAAGATTCACTTCAAGTAGGTGTCCTTGAACTTCTTATCTCTCTCTTGTTTTGGATCTGCACGAATTTATCATGATTTATGAAATTAAGCATGAACCCTAGAATTTGGGGAAAACCAATTTCGGGTTAGATCTAATGGTTTAGCCTAAGATTTGTGGTTAAGAACTGTTTTATATCATTGTGGATATATGTTTTTGTGATTTTGGGGTTGATTAATTGTGTTTTTCATGAGGGTTGATAAGTCAACCATGAAATTCTGGGTTAAGATCTAGATTTCTGAAATTTTATACGTGTTTTTATTGTTTCTGTGCGATTTAGAGGCATTCTGGACGCATTTTAAGGTAAATATCGCAGTCTGTTGCGTAGAATGCGTGTTTGTGCGTGTCTGGGGGTTGCTGGGTTGATTCCAGACGAAGAACAGGCAAAAATGACAATAAACAGTACCCTGGGCGCGTTACTGGGTCGAACTGACGAAAATCTGAAGTTCTGGGTCGAAGGGTCAAAGATCCAGGGTCGTAGTTCGTAGACCCGTTGTTCGTAGCTCGAAGGTTCGTAGTTCGTAGCCTCGTAGCCTCGTAGTTCGAAGTTCGTAGACTCGTAGACTCGTAGTTCGTAGACCCGTAGTTCGTAGTCGAAGGGTCGAAGTTCGTAGCCTCGTAAGTCGAAGGTCGTAGCCTCGCTTTGAGTTTTCGAGGCGCGCTGCAGCTCCGCATTCCAAAGCTACGAGTCGCAGGTTCTGAGCTACGAGTCGCAGCTCCTGCAGTGTAACTGGACACTATACAGCACTGGACTGGTGTCACGCCCCGGTTTTCCAACCCGAGGAGACCGGAACGTGACCCTCCCTTTACCCGGTTTTGGATAAAGGGGCAGGATACAACATACACTTCACATTTTGTTTTCAGAGACCAAAATCACATAATTATTAAATTCAAACCACATGCCTTTATTATGTTTTAAACTTCATTACAGAATCTCCCCGCTAGGGTTACAAGGCCTCAACGAAATTACATAACACAAATTACATAACATAAAACAAAGCCACAAAACGGAACTCCTCCACCTAGGTGTTCCCACCTAACGCCTGTAGGTTCCTGCAAGAAAACACACCACAGTAGGAGGGGTGAGCAACCACAGTTCAGTAGGGATCATGTCTCCCCAACCCATCCCATGCTCCTAGCATCTACATGACATGTGTACGAGTGAGGTGTCGTGATGCATTCCAACAGATATAATAACAAACCACCAGCAAAATACAATCATCTCTACATTCACACAGGCTAACACTTTAACCACAAGTGATTTAACCACCTCTTCAGGCCAATGATTCAAGTGATTTAACCGCCTCTTCAGGCCAATGATTCAAGTAATTTAACCGCCTCTTCAGGCCAATGATTTAACCACCTCTCAGGCATAGTTTCCACAGCCTCACAGGCTAACACAAAACAGTCCCGGGCTTCCACAGCCACCGGGTGTACAAGCAAACACGCAGCACATAAGGCCATACAGGCATAACATCAAACACTTAATATGCTTAGTCACACGGGAGTAACGTCGAACACTTAGCATGCATATATTCACAGGCTCACAAACCCAGCCACACTGATATTATTTCAAACACATAATATGCATAGCCTCACAGGCATTATTTCAAACACGTTCGGAGCATACACACAGGCATATTCACACAGGCACATTCACACAGGCATTTTATCGAACACTTAACATGCACTAACCACCCAACCTCAGAAATCACACCAAAACGCCACTGAAGGCCAACATTCATATAGGAGGTCACACCTATATGAATTTACATATAAATAATATAACAATCATAATAAAAGCTTGAGAAACCCTCTACACAGGGCCTAACCCCGGAACAGACCAGGTGAGACAGAACCCCTACCTTGAAAACGTCCTCCAGCTCTTGCTTCCACGCTAGACGTTGTCTTCCCCATGCACGACGCTCCGGAAGCAACCCAGCGGCTCTCCTTCCTCCCCTCTCTCTCTCTCTCTCTCTGCGACGGCTGAAAAGAACCCTAACCCTAGAACAAGGAGTCTCCTCATCCTTATATAGACCTCCCATTATCAAAACGACGTAGTTTTGATTAAGTGAAACCCAGGATCAAAACGACATAGTTTTGATTACACAAGCTACAACCTTTCCGCATCCATACACACCAAAATACTCACTATTCCAACCTGGTCCTTTGGGAAAAGATGATTAGAATAACAAAACTAAGGTAACCATGCAAAAACATGCCTGCATGCCAATTTGAACGCCAATTCCCCAATTGGCGTGCAGCTCCAAATGCACTCAAACTTCACCCCAAGCCTCCTTGCATCTTGTAGAGGCCTGAGAAGCAAAAATATGCTTGCACGTGAAATGGGTGAATTCACGTGCAGCTCCAAATGCTCTGAAATTTGTGTGGTAGGTAGAGGACCTCATTCTAAGAAACTTTTGTTCTTGCACGCCAATTGTTTGAGGCCATCTACCCTATCAAAAGTGAGCTCCAAGATCAGCCAAAACAGCTTAAAACCGCGATATACGCATAGCATCTTCCTAGGGCATAAAGGTACGTTATCACTTGTCACATGTACCTCCCAAAAGTCCCCTCTTGGGCTCATCTCTTACCTCAAACTTGTGCACCAACATCCAAGGTGTTTGTGGTTAACTTCTTACACACGGGTCATTACATCCTCTCCCCCTTAAGACTTTTCGTCCTCGAAAAGAAATGACATACGAGGAAAACAAACACAAGCTACCCATTTGCCACCCGGCAAGCCACAACACCCAAATGGGTCATACACCGTGCACAGCACATAACAGTACATAACAAGGTACCACCATAATCCATAACCACATGCATCACAATAATGCATATAACACATATCCGCATGTCACAAATACACATCTCAAAACACATCACAATGATGAACACATGTCTAAAAGACAAAACAAATACACCAAATCATACACAACTAATACAAGAAAACACATCACAATCCCTTGGCCAACGACCACCAACGACCACCTCCCACTCTTAAGGTTGTTCATCCTCGAACAACGCTGGGTGTTGCTCACGCATCATGAACTCACATTCCATGTCTCCTCTGCAGGACGTGTCGGCCCCTAAAAGACAACACACCATAACACACATGAAGGCACGTACCCACAGACCCAATACAACACAGCATGATAGGGAAACATATTCTAATCTCACAAACAACCCTTGTTCTCCTCACCTAACACATGTCACAAGTATTCACATGTCACGACAGTATAAGACATATACGCCCATCACCAACACATTTAACAGATCACATAGGTCACAGAGCAACTCACATACAAAACACTACTACACATTTAACGTTCCACTGCCCATGCACCAACATCATACAAACTCATCCGCAGGGAGTGTCCTCACAACCTTCCCACCTTTGGACTTTTCGTCCCCGAAAAGAGAAATCAAGTAGTAAACATCACGAGAAGATCAAAGCAACACATAACACCCAGGAGCACAACCAGAACTAGAGCTTGGCCAATTAACGTGCTAACAACAACTCATGTGAGCAAATCTGACAACAGTGAGGTCGAGAAACCTCCCACAGAGTCGCTAAGACCCCGACAACCGAACAAGGCCAACACCATAAGCCTATGCATGAAGTATCCATTCGCTAGAATTCATATGATTGAACGAGAAGTCACTACATCGACATAGCAGGGTACTCGGCGTTAGACGCCTACTCGTGTCACAATAGGACCAACACTCCACAATGGAAAATACCTAACAATGACACCACTGGGATTTGATGTCAACGGACACCAACAATTTACAACGCAGCCACACTCCATATGTAGACCTTACCCTGACAGCAAACACAAAGAGGTCACAAGGAAACACAAACAAACAAGAGAAAAGCATTATGCAAACCACAATCACAGTCCCACACAGGGATATCACCACAAGAAGACTGCATCACAGCTGAAACCGCCTCACTCTATAGCGATACACACAACAACAGAACCCAACCAATGCCAAAGGGAACTCAAGATGACTTACAATCCAGGACACAACTACAGCAGGATGAAGTTTGCGCTCCACCAATTCGGTCACAGTCAACAAGATGCCCCATGGAGTCCAAGGAGTAATTCAAAACAACAAATGCAGTACCATACACAACTACAGCAAGACCAAAATCCACCATCCGGCTATCACCTGTCACCGACCGTGAGGATCGACTAAAAGAAGTCTGTGAACCAGAACAGAACCAGAACACTACACTATAACGCCTCTCGGACACTTCGTGCTAGCATCCTTGATCACGGTTAAATAGGTATCCACTAAGGTCCCACAGCCTGCATACTAACTGAGGCGTACACTACAGCCCAAGTGTTAACGCCTTTCCGAGTCGGCAAACACCAAACGCAATGAAGTGGAACTTATCCTCTGACATCGGTGAAGTATAACTAACACAGCTCTCTCTCTGACCAGGAAAAATCCTCCCCACCGCTACAAGACAGTTGATCCCTCTGTGTTGCCATTCACAGGTCACAAGGGAGTTCTTTGCCTCTATGACATACTCCACCTCATGGCCTACCAACTCCCCTATACCAACCATCGCGTTCCATCTCGATACACCAACAAAAGCCTCAAATACACCAACACCTTGATGGCGTGAACCATCTCACTTACCGTGTGATACTACACATGAAAGGTTTTCGAGGAAAACAGATATAGATCATCCGCCTACCACCACCACTCCAAAACATACACCCTTGTGATATCCGCCCGACATAAATCTCTCCCCAGGGAGTAGCACTAATACCCTTTTCCTAGCTTATCAACACTTTAATATTAAACATCACACCAGATAAGGAATAATATGAATAACATCACATCTAACACTTTTCTTCATCCCCACACCACAGTTAATATGCCACTATACCACGCCTCATCCTCCTCTACACATATGTGTCACAACACCCACACGTAGCAACCCTGCTATATGCCTTTACTGCGGATGCAACACATACAACAACACAATACCACATTTTTCAGCACACAAGCAATGAAACACAAAACACCTGACGAGTAGAACGTACCAGCCTTACACCTTCTCTCCTCCTCTAAGCCTACTTCCCACAAGATACGAATCAAAGGAATGGCCCTACCATGCAAAAGCACACCCGCAGCCCCTAGAGAAATGTTTTCCAAATGTGGGTAAAAAGCCCGAACAAGGCCTGCCAAATCTCACTTGCTTACCTATTTTTACCAATTGGATGCATCGGGCACGACCCTTGAAACCCACTCACAGCCGATAGTTGAGCTCCAGAGCACCTCACATTTTACACGTGTGCATCCCCATTTCACAACATGTTCTAAGAACATCACTCATGGTCTTTCACACTCGACAAACATGACACATGGCCACTGCTTGACCATCTGAGAACCCAGAACACCTATATATTTACTAACCAGAACTTGCAACGACCACTCTAGCCAACAAGATAACACTTCAAGGACTCTAAGAGCAGGCTATACTAGCTGCGTTTTCCCTTCAACTACAACGCTTGGAAAAGAAAGGTAACCATAGGAATATCCCTTTCAAGTAGTACTCCAACACACACCTCTATCCGCTGAAGAACATATTTCTATTAATCAAGGTTGCCAAGGAGGGGTCACACAACAACCCACAAGCCATCACCTCACACCTCAAGCTCTACTAGCTAGCCAGTCTAAATTTCCTCCCACTAGCAAAAAGGTTGCCTACAAGATTTGGTTACTTTGATTATCCACATGTGCCAAAATTGAATATCACTCACTTATAAAATCAACACCCATATTTTTATTAGTTACTCATTATTCTTCCAGGGTTATAAATATATATCTCCTAATAGGTCACCACCCACATCCATTCGAAATGCTAACTGAAACGGGACACGATAGGGTCCACCTAGCCTCACATAAACCAAGACGAGACTCAACCGACAACCCACCAAAGGGGCACGATACCACCAGGTGAATTTCTGTCTTGCTCTTCCACCTGGCCTCACTAGGTAGTCCTCCTGCCTCCAAATCGGGACTCGGCGTTGAGCTTTACCCCTAGCTCGCCGAGCCGGTCCCCTAGCATCACTCCCGGTCCTACTAAAATAGATCGTACGAAGACGTCCTACTTTTCCACAGAGGTAACACCGGCTTCGCTTCTTGGCACACTCTCTGTTCCAGGTGCCCCGACCGTCCACAACAAGCGTAATCTTTTGAGAAACAGGACTCAAACGGGAGTGTTGAGGGCTGACAGCTCTCGGCGTACCTCGCTCCCAATCAGTTATCGAATTGCATCCCTCACCTCTGGAATAATCGAGCTCAAGACGCCAACCTCTGCCGTGATTAGTCTATCACCTTCAGCCTGCAGCTCTCTCACTTGCCCAACCTGGGTCGCGGCCTCCTCTGTTACCTCAATAGTCGCACGGCTTATAGTTTCCAGAAACATTGGTTAAGCAAAAAGGTAGCGCTCCAGATTAACACTAAATGATCTCAACAATCGCGAGACCACTACCGACTAAGCAGCTTAAGCTATAACACGCATTATTACCACACAAGTCCATAGGTTCACATTTAACAGACTATACCAATTTTACATTCCATTGCATTGCTCATAACCACGCTTATTTCACACAGTACCAAACAAATCACATGCTCAACCATTCACAAAACACCAAACAAATCACATTTAATTTTTTTTTTTAGTTCACAAGCCTCAAGTTTCCAAGCACACAGTTTCAATTCCACAATTTCTTTTCCTTGCTTTCATGTTTAAATTACCACAAAAGATCAGAGTTGCACAGATTAACACTTTATCACGTTATTCATGCATTCCTACCACATACACAGCTTAATCACAGTTCCCACACGATCACACATGAGCAACATATGCAACTAGTGCCCTAATGCCAATACATGCAAATCCTACCACAAGACTGGACTACCCCAAGTACACCTTAGAGGCTCCAAGAGGACCGTGTTGATCAGGCACGTCCCTCCAGGCTCCTCCAAAGGACTCAAGATAACCAAGTCCGCCCATTACCCTAGGCCAACTAGACCATGCTCTGATACCATATTGTCACGCCCCGGTTTTCCAACCCGAGGAGACCGGAACATGACCCTCCCTTTACCCGGTTTTGGATAGAGGGGTAGGATACAACATACACTTCACATTTTGTTTTCAGAGACCAAAATCACATAATTATTAAATTCAAACCATATGCCTTTATTATGTTTCAAACTTCATTACAGAATCTCCCCGCTGGGGTTACAAGGCCTCAACGAAATTACATAACACAAATTACATAACATAAAACAAAGCCACAAAACGGAACTCCTCCACCTAGGTGTTCCCACCTAACGCCTGTAGGTTCCTGCAAGAAAACACACCACAGTAGGAGGGGTGAGCAACCACAGCTCAGTAGGGATCATGTCTCCCCAACCCATCCCATGCTCCTAGCATCTACATGACATGTGTACAAGTGCGGTGTCGTGATGCATTCCAACAGATATAATAACAAACCACCAGCAAAATACAATCATCTCTACATTCACACAGGCTAACACTTTAACCACAAGTGATTTAACCGCCTCTTCAGGCCAATGATTCAAGTGATTTAACCGCCTCTTCAGGCCAATGATTCAAGTAATTTAACCGCCTCTTCAGGCCAATGATTTAACCGCCTCTCAGGCATAGTTTCCACAGCCTCACAGGCTAACACAAAACAGTCCCGGGCTTCCACGGCCACCGGGTGTACAAGCAAACACGCAAGACATAAGGCCATACAGGCATAACATCAAACACTTAATATGCTTAGTCACACGGGAGTAACGTCGAACACTTAGCATGCATATATTCACAGGCTCACAAACCCAGCCACACAGATATTATTTCAAACACATAATATGCATAGCCTCACAGGCATTATTTCAAACACGTTCTGAGCATACACACAGGCATATTCACACAGGCATTTTATCGAACACTTAACATGCACTAACCACCCAACCTCAGAAATCACACCAAAACGCCACTGAAGGCCAACATTCATATAGGAGGTCACACCTATATGAATTTACATATAAATAATATAACAATCACAATAAAAGCTCGAGAAACCCTCTACACAGGGCTTAACCCCGGAACAGACCAGGTGAGACAGAACCCCTACCTTGAAAACGTCCTCCATCTCTTGCTTCCACGCTAGACGTTGTCTTCCCCACGCACGACGCTCCGGCAGCAAGCCAGCAGCACTCCTTCCTCCCCTCTCTCTCTCTCTCTCTGCGACGGCTGAAAAGAACCCTAACCCTAGAACAAGGAGTCTCCTCATCCTTATATAGACCTCCCATTATCAAAACGACGTAGTTTTGATTAAGTGAAACCCAGGATCAAAACGATGTAGTTTTGATTACACAAGCTACAACCTTTCCGCATCCATACACACCAAAATACTCACTATTCCAACCTGGTCCTTTGGGAAAAGATGATTAGAATAACAAAACTAAGGTAACCATGCAAAAACATGCCTGCACGCCAATTTGAACGCCAATTCCCCAATTGGCGTGCAGCTCCAAATGCACTCAAACTTCACCCCAAGCCTCCTTGCATCTTGTAGAGGCCTGAGAAGCAAAAATATGCTTGCACGTGAAATGGGTGAATTCACGTGCAGCTCCAAATGCTCTGAAATTTGTGTGGTAGGTAGAGGACCTCATTCTAAGAAACTTTTGTTCTTGCATACCAATTGTTTGAGGCCATCTACCCTATCAAAAGTGAGCTCCAAGATCAGCCAAAACAGCTTAAAACCGCCAGTATACGCATAGCATCTTCCTAGGGCATAAAGGTACGTTATCACTTGTCACATGTACCTCCCAAAAGTCCCCTCTTGGGCTCATCTCTTACCTCAAACTTGTGCACCAATATCCAAGGTGTTTGTGGTTAACTTCTTACACACGGGTTACACACGGGTCATTACAACTGGACCTATTTACATTGCAACCTATACCCATCTACACATTTAAGTAATAAATAACGAAATACCCCCCATTTGGATTCAAAGAAAAATACTAGAAAAATTAATTCCTACTATTTCAAAATGTGAAAATTGGGATTTAGTGTAAAATCTCGGAAAAACCCAAAAGTTCGTAGTGGTGAATTTTTGGTAAGTGGGGTTAGACATCTCAGAAAAATCCCCAAAAATCAGATTATCTTAGTTATGATATGGGAACCCAATGCCGGGACTTTTGATTTCAAGAAAATAGCTGCTATGGGTACTTCCTTCATAAATCAAGGATTGAGGATTTACTTGTGAAGACTGGCTACAGTTCCAAAGGAAGTTTTGAGAATGATTTGCCATACTCATGTTAGTATATTGGTGTGACGTATTGGAGCATGGACTCCGTGACTTGTTTGGGTTCTCACCGTGATGCACCGATGGTGCTATGTGGTTGACGTGGCAGGCATATGCACCGATGGCAGGCCTGTGTGGTGACTGTGGCCGGGCATATTGTGCTGTGGACAGGCTAAGGCCTGAGTTGAGCTGTTGAGCTCGTGGAGCTAGGGTTGAGTGCCCTAAGCTGGGATCCCATGGAGGATCGTGGACAAGTTGTCCTGTGTGGGCAGGCTGAGTCCTGATGTTTGTTTGCAGGCTGAGTCCTGATGATTGTGCACACTACACGGTGTACGAGTACACTGAGCATATAGTATAAACATATATGTGTTGCATGATGTGGAGTTTTGGGGTCACCTACTGAGCTTGTCGCTCACCCCTACTTGTTGTTTACCCTTTTCAGGTGTGACCCGAGACTAGTGGAGGACTTTCTTCTAGGAGGACGCCCACTACTCTGATGTATGATACAGTTATATTCTGTATTATTTTATGTGATATCCCAGACATGGGTCCGTGGACAGTTGTATTTGCATACTGTATGATTTGATGTCTGTATGACTATTTGACTCCTTGTATGCATGATGATATATAGGAAAGTACAGGATTACCCTTGATGTATGATTGTACAGGGTTGCATATTTGAGACAGCACCCGCGGTGTAGTCTCCATTGGTGCTAGTCACCAACCCCTTGACCTATCGGGTGCGGGCAAGGGGAAGTCATGTACCCGGTTCTGGGTTCCCTGGAATTCGGGGGCGTGACAAGTCTCTTTTCCAGTATCCCTCCTCACCACAATAGCTACACCATTGGAGAAGCTCTAGAAGCTGCTCCTCTAACCCCCAGCAAAATGGGGCCTACTTGAGGACCCTGCTAATTGGCCCTTACTCTGCACATGGCTATTTTCCCCATCTCCACCCTGGGCCTTTTCTGCCCACCTGACTGCTCTTGGCCTCCCTACTCCTTCTTCCCCTCCTTTAGACCTCTTTCCAAGATCCTCGCGGCATCCACCGCCTTTGTATAGGTCCTCAGTTTCAGTACCTCCATCCTCTACCTCAAGCCAAGCTAAAGACCCATTGTGAGTTTGTGGGCCTTTAAGTCTTCCCTTGAGACTGACTCTGGAGCAAACTGGCTCAAATTTTGGAACTCCCACTCGTACTCAACCACTGATCGCCCTCTCTGGTAAGGGTGTCAAACTCACTCCTCTTGTGCCACCGAACTGACTCTGGAAAGAACTCGCCATAGAACACCTATAGGAAATCGTCCCACAGCATGTCCCCTACCTCCCGGTGACTGATAACGTGCATTTATGCCGTTATCCTACGCCTTATTTAGGGTGTTTTAGAGTATGTTTTGTACCTAGTTGCATGATATTTTACACATATTTGCTCTAATCCCTAGGAAGACCCTGTTTGGTGTATAGTTGTACTTTTTGGGTGTTTTTGGAAGGTTTTGGAGCAACTTTTTCCCACACACCTTCGCTAGATCACTCCATACACTCAAGAGGAAGCTATAGGAAGAAGATGGAAGCAAAATGAAGGCAAAATCAAGGTGCACGTGAAAAGGCTTTCTCACGTGCATTCTCACGTGCAAGGATTTTATTGCATGGATGCCTTCTACAACTCAATAGGAAGCTTTGGAGCAAATTTAAGTCGAATTAGAGCTGCACGTGAAAAGGGTCTTCTCACGTTCATTCTCGCGTGCAGGCATTTTTGAGCTCCAAATGATGTGTTTTGTTGTTTTAATCATTTTCCTCTAAAGAACTGGGGCCAAATTTGGAGTAGTTTGAGTTTTATTGCGCCTAGAACGTCGAATAGTGTCACTAACCAAAACGACGTCGTTTTGGCTGCGACCACATTTATAATTAGGGCACACCTTTTGTAACCCTAATTTGGCCCACTAAATCCTATAAATAGGGGTCTTTGGAGGCATTGTAAATCATCTTGAGTGGGAGAATCTGATCTGAGTTCTGAAAAGAGCTGTAGCCATTGCTAAAAGATCGGATTGTCCTTGGCAAGGAGTGATTTTGGGCAGCAGACGCCGGAGTCTTTGGAGGCTAGAGTCCTGGTTCATCTTGGGGTCTTCCTTTATTGTCCTGGTACTATAATCATGTTCTTTCTTGAAATTGTTATTGCTTTTGTCATGATTATGGAGTAGTTTTGTTAGTCTAGGGGAGCAATGTAGCCCCAAATAAATCGTATTCAGTTCGGTTATGGTTGTTCAATAAAATAGAATTCAGTTCTTGTTTAATTCACTTGCTTGTATGGAAATGCCTAGTTTATGCATAATTAGGTAATCGTAGCCCTTGTCTAGGGTGGAACATTAGTGAATTAGATTTAATATTGCATGATGGACCAAGTCTACAACTATTAGATTGTTTATCTACCTTGATCACTTTTATTCACATGGACCAAATGGGATAAAAGTCTTAAATCTATCTTAGCATGGACCAAATGTAAGATAGGCAGGAGATAATCAACATGAACATGAACTAGAACATAAATCAAGAACAAGAGCCATAACCAGACTAGTACAATCGATTGGGTGGTAAACATTGTGACCCTAGATCCTTAATCACCGGAAATTTCTATACCAACGACTTGCCAAGGATTTCGATTTAATCTCTTTTTGTTCAAAATATTTGCACAACAAAAATCAATTGTCTAGACATAAAATCAACTTGTTAGCTTAGTGCTTGCTGCTTAACAGCATTAGCTACCTCCCTGTGGGTTTGACAACCGGAGTCTTAATACCCCATTTTATTACTTGACCAGTGCACTTGCTGCAAAACCTTCAGACATAATTTATGCGGGTCAGTGACCCACCAAACTCAGCCACCACTCTGAGGCTTCTCCCTCTAATTGCCTGATTGCTAGTCAAACCTTCTCTTCCTCTGGTAGAAGGAGAAAAGAGAATGCATGCTCCAAATGCCGCAACCACTGCTCTACTGCGACTAGGTCTCCACCTCCCTTGAACTTTGCTAGTTTCTCATTCCGGAACCTAGCTGCCCAATCTTCTGAATCCCTCCTTTGAAAGTCTCATCACATGGAACATCCTCTCCCTGAGGTGGTGGAGGAGGTGTCCCCCGCCGAGCAGCCATCTCTACTCTCATCTCCTCCCGAAGCTCCTGACGGATGCTAACTCTCATCCCGTGCATCGCCTCACTTAGCGTCTGAAGTTGAGCCAACACCTGTGTTATGGGGTCAATTCCCCTAGCTTGTCCAATTTTGACTGACACCTCAGCCCCAACAATGCCACTCTCACGCGGTACTCTCCTAGGAGGCAAGATTCTATGCAAGAAATTAAGCACAACTCAATCGCATAAGTTCTCAACTCCACACATCTCATATTCCTTACCCATTACTCGTTCTCAGCACACATCTCAACACACATTCACAACACAAACAAATCTCATAAGCATATTCATGTAGCATCTCAAAGACATTATCACACACATGCATGGAGACATCAAAGCACACAACATCAAATCACATCATAGGCTAGTGCCTAACACAATGCAAGTATACTCTCTCTCTCAATGTATATCCTACTCCATGGTTCATCAGCCCCTCGGCACACCCTAGAAAGACACAAGATTCTTGTTGATCAGGCGAGTCTACTTGTGCCCCACTAAGGGCCTTAAGGATGACTTACCCTCCCATTATCCTAGGTCTCAATTGTTCTGATTCCATCTGTCACGCCTCAGATTTCCCAACATTGAGGAACCGGTTAGTGATGCCCCATGCCTCGCACCCAAGAGGACAAGGGGTTGGTGAATGGTCACCTAATAGGGCTCTCTCAAGGGTGCTGCCTCAAAACCTGCTACAACCTCTCACTTGACATGCGTAACCATATAATAACCACTTCATGTAACAAAACTGTGTCTCATAAAAAATAGGGTCACCAGCCCCAAAACACGGTGTCTTAAATAAATACACCAATCTCAAATAAACACATGAGTCTCAGTCTCATCAATTACAATTTCTCAATAAAACAGTAAATCAAACACGCATGCTTCCACGGAAGTGAGATCTCCTAACACCTACTAGGTCCTGCAGAAAAAGACATTAAAGGTGGGTGAGCAAACCATAGCTCAATAAGGGTTATACCTCCCTAAACCAACCCAACATCTCCTACACACTATGCACGATGTGAATATGTGCAATGTAGTGTAAATGATCGTGAACAACCCACAAAGAATTCACAGGTGGTTCCCTCAATGGAACATCAATGCTCAGGTCCACTCTTGGACCATCCCCTCAATGGGACCTCAACAACTTATGTCCATTCCAGGACTGTTCCCTCAATGGAACCTCAATGTCTCATGTCCAATCCAGGATTGTTCCTTCAATGGAACCTCAATGTCTCATGTCTAATCCAAGACTGTTCCCTCAATGGAACCTCAATATCTTAGGTCCACTCTTGGACCGTCCCCTCAATGGGACCTCAATTTCACACATCCAAGAAAAATAGCAAAGCACATAAGTAACTCATGCCACATCACTATTCAAGAATAACAATTCTCAAATATCACAAATATTAGAATACAACTCAATATACATTCCCACAGCATCTCCGTTTCATATATCATAAATATCACAACACAATATGCACATACATATATGTGTTTTTCAATGCATCAAATCACATAACACAATACAATTTCTCCAGAATCATTATCTCAAAACAGAGTTTACAATACCAATATCTTGATTTTTCCCACAACCATTAAGGCAAACTGAAAGCTTACACTTCACGTTCTTGACCCAAGGATTCGATTTTCACCTTCTACACCACATTCTCTCTCTCTCTCTCTCTCTCTCTCTCTCTCTCTCTCTCTCTCTCTCTCTCTCTCTCTCTCTCTCTCTCTCTCTTCTCTCTCTTTCTCTTTCTCCTCCAAAAGTGTGACTATGGCTAGGGTTTCCCTCTCCCGAAAATACAAAACATATATATATATATATAACAAAGAAGACACATTATACTAGGTCGATGTGGCCCCGAGTCTCTGCTTATAGAAGTTGCTGACAAACGAGGACCACTCATATCATATGGCCACAACAATAAAGGTAAGACCGTGGGGTGTGGCACTTTAACCAACGGCTGTATATCAATTACTAAGGTTGCACTAGTCGAAGGTTTGAAGCATAATCTGCTAAGTGTCAGTAATTTATGTGACAAAGGATTTACTATTTCCTTTATGTCCAACACCTGCAAAGTTAGGGAAAACTTATCCAGAGATATTAAGTTATCCGGATTAAGAGATGGGGACATATATTTAGTGGTCTTAAGAAATAATTCTTCTGATCCTGTATGCTTCCTCACTAAAGCATCAGATGAAGAAAGTTGGCTATGGCACAAGCATTGCGCTCATTTAAATTTTAAAACATTGTCTAAACTAGCGTCGCTTGACTTGGTCAATGGTTTGCCCAAACATAAATAGTCCAGAGATTCACTCCGTCGAGAATGCCAACTCGGCAAGCAGACCAAGCATAGCTTTAAGAGCAAATCAGTTAATTGAATAACTGCTCCGTTGCAACTTCTTCATATGGACCTCTATCGTCCCATTTCTATTGCTTCTCTTGCTGGTGCGAGATATACCCTTGTGGTTATCGATAACTTCACTAGGTATACATTGGTGATGTTCCTGAAATCAAAGGATCAAACCTTTGAACATCTTGTAAATCTCTTCAACTGGATAAGAAATTCACAAGGACTGAGCATTAAATGCATTAGGAGTGATCATGGTACGGAATTTGACTTTTCTGATATGAGATCATATTGTTCTAAACATGGCATTTAGCATGACTTTTCTACGCCCAAGACTCCACAACAAAATGCAGTTGCTGAACGTAAGAATCGCACTTTAGTCGAAGCTGGTAGATCAATGTTAGCATGGGCAAAGCTTCCTCTCAGTCTATGGGCTGGAGCTATGTCCACTGCATGCTATGTTCAGAACAGAACTCTTATCAATAAGGTTACCATGAAAACACCGTATGAGATGTGGAGAGGCAGGAAGCCGTCAATCTCTCATTTCAAAGCTTTTGGGTGTGTTTACTATGTGTTAAACAACGACAAAGAGCCCCGAAGTAAATTTGAGCCAAAATCCAATGATGGGATCTTTGTCGGATATTCGTTACACAGCAAGGCTTATCGCACTTTCAATAGAAAATGTTTAACAGTTGAAGAATCTATCTGTGTTGATTTTGATGAGTCTAACCTTGATTGGTCTAGTATAGGATCTTCAAATTCAAATGTGCAGGTTAACACGAACACGATTGACTATTCACAGATCAAGCATGTTCCTATCACTTCGATTGATCAATCACCAAGCACCAGTGAAGCAAGAAGAAATGTTAATGATGATGCTTCTTAAGATTCGGACTCAGGACTTCCACTTAACTCTGGACCAATTGATACGAACATTCGAAACACTGATAACGTGCATTTATGCCGTTATTCTAGGCCATATTTAGGGTGTTTTAGAGAGTGACTAAGGCTTATTTGCATGATAATTTGCATATATTTGCTCTAACCCAAAGGAAGACACTGCTTTGGATATAGTTGTGCTTTTTGAGTGGTTTTGATAGGTTTTTGGGAGAATTTTCTCACACACATTTGCTAGATCACCTTATACACTCAAGAAGAAGCTTTGGGAAGAAGATGGACTCAAAAGAAGGCAAAATCAAGCTGCACGTGACATGACCATTGTCACGTGCAAGAGTTTTTCTGCATGGTAGCCATCCACATGATCATAGCAAGCTTGGGAGTGAATTTCAACTAATTCTGAGGTGCACGTGACATGGCCATTGTCATGTGCATTGTCGTGGGCAAGGATGTTTTTGCTCAGGAAGCTTGGTTTTCTTATACTGATGACTTTTCTCTAAAGAACCTGGTCTCAATTCCGCTTGGTTTGAGTTGTATTAAGATTTGAAGGAGGAATCGTCGTCACTTACCAAAACTATGTCGTTTTGGTAGCGATAACAGCTGAGACTAGGGCACACTTTATGCATGACCTACAACCTTATAAAAGGAGGGATCTTGGAGGCAGCAATGGAGGTCCTTTAGAGAGACTGAAACGCAGACAGAGGCTAAAGCGGATTCTTGGAGAGACAGAGGCAGCTTTGGAGGTTGATGGCTAGAGTTTTTGGCAAAGAAGGAGAAGTGTTGGGGTTATTTATCATCTATATTCCTCTCTCTCTTTTTACTGGTACTGTAATCTTGTATTTTTCTTGGTTTAAGTTATTTGTGAGAATGATTATGGGGTAAAACTTCTGTTTAAGGGGAGCAATGTAGCCCCCAATGTTTTGTAGTACTTTTGGTTATGGATTATGCTTATTTAATTTGAGAATATCTTATTTTATATTTAGTTCATTGATGTTCAACTATTAAATCTAATTTATGCATGATTAGATTATCCCAGCCCTTGTCTAGGGTGGATTTTGGTAAACTAGGTTTAATGGTTGCATGATGGACCAAGTCTGCAATTGGATTTTGGTGAACTAGGTTTAAGCTTAGCTTAGCATGACATTGTTAGATTGGTTATTTTCCTCTGTTAACTTTTATTCTCATGGACCAAATGGAATAAAAGACTTAAACCTTTCTTAACATGGACTAAGTGTAGGATTGGTGGGTAATGATCAATATGAATATGGATTAAATTGATTGGTTTAAGAACAAGTACCATAACCAGAATATTATCAGGCATTGGGTGGTGGAATTGTGACCCTAGATCCTTTAATTCATTGCTATCTTCGAATTACATTACAATCTCAACAGTTTCTGCATTTTGCGTGTTTAAGACTTAGACTTTAATTTAAAACACAAAAATTAATTGTTTAGACATAAATTAAATTTGTTAGCTTGGTGTTTGCTACTTAATAGCATTAGCTACCTCCCTGTAGGTTCAACAACTAGAGTTTAAATACTTCACTTTATTACTTGACCAGTGCACTTACTGTTAAACCTATCAAACCAATTTATTTAGGTCAAACACTAGAGAACCTTCTAGTCCGTCCAGGCCAGTTAGTACTGAAAGTCACAGTGCCGAAGAAGCTCAAAGTATTTCTGGAACTGTTCCTCATACGAATATAACTAGCCCGGAAGAAGCTCAACCAGCCGATATACATGATCCACCCGATCTGGCAGAGCTTCAAATCATTGACTACTCACCACCACTTGCGCAGAACTATAGGTGGACTAGAAACCACCCATCAGATCAAGTGATTGGTGATCCTACTGTTGGAGTAAGAACAAGGGCAGCCACCTCCAACTTGTGTCTCTACTCTTGTTTTCTATCACAGATAGAGGCAAAGGTGGCGGATGAAGCCCTTCAAGATTCAAACTAGATAGATGCTATGCAAGAAGAACTTAATCAGTTCAAGAGGAACAAAGTGTGGACGCTTGTACCAAGGCCTAGGTCGCAACAAGTCATTGGAGTTAAATGGGTGTTCTGGAACAAACTTGACACTGATGGAATAGTAATCCAGAACAAAGCACGACTGGTAGCTAAAGGATATCGTCAAGAAGAAGGCATTGATTATGATGAAACCTTTACACCAATAGCTAGATTTGAGGCAATCCGAATGTTCCTGGCGTATGCATCATATGAAAACTTTACCGTTTATCAAATGGACGTCGAGAGTGCTTTTCTTAATGGAGATCTTCAAGAGGAGGTTTATGTTGAACAACCTCTGGGATTCGTTGAACACAAGGCTGAACATATGGTGTATAAACTACGAAAAGCCTTGTACGGATTAAAGTAAGCTCCAAGAGCCTGGTACGACACACTGTCGGAATTCTTACTTGCTCACAATTTCAGAAAAGGGAAGATAGACACCACATTATTCCTACGTAAAGAAAAGGGTCATTCTCTAATCGTACAAATTTATCTGGATGACATCATTTTCGAATAATCTAATCCGAAGCTTTGTGAAGAGTTTGTGAAGTTAATGACTAGCAAATTTGAAATAAGCATGATGGGAGAATTAACTTACTTCCTCGGAATTGAAGTCAAACAATTGAAGGAAGGAATCTTCATTAACCAAGCTAAGTACACACGTGACTTGATCAAGAAGTTTGGTATGGAAGGTTCATCTCCCACAAAGACTCCCATGCCAGTCAGTGCCAAGTTAGATCCTGATGCTGACGGAAAATCAGTGAATGTGACTGAATATAGAGGGATGATAGGATCATTACTGTACCTTACAGCAAGTCACCCAGATATTATGTTTGCAATGTGAATTTGTGCAAGATATCAAGCGAATCCCAAAGAGTCACACATGCTTCATGTAAAACGGATATTGTGGTATCTCAAAGGGACAGTGAATTTGGGACTCTGGTATCCAAAGGAGTCCAACTCTTTCTATCCGGATATTCAAATGTTGATTTTGCTGGGTGTCGCATCGACAGGAAGAGCACTAGTGGTACTTGTCAGTTCCTTGGAAACAGATTGATTTCATGGTTCAGTAAGAAGCAGAACTCCGTATCAACCTCTACTGCTGAGGCAGAATACATAGTTGCTGGGAGTTGCTGTGCACAGCTTCTCTAGATGCAAAGTCAACTTACTGACTACGGTTTTAACATGACATCTGTTCCACTATACTGTGATAACACCAGTGTAATTGTCATCAGCAATAATCCTGTCATGCACCCAAAGACAAAGCACATTGAAGTTAGGTATCACTTCATCCGAGATCATGTTCTCAAAAAGCACATATCTCTTGAACATGTTGCTACGGATGATCAACTCGCAGACATACTCACCAAGCCCCAACCTGATGCAAGATTTTCTGAACTACTCCTCAAATTAGGTATGCTTGACCTATCTACATAGCTTCTAATTTATTCATTCAACAGTATTACCTTCAGAACATGCATCATGTTTCATGATGAGCATTAGACACTTACTGTACTTCATGCTGATCATCTTTACTCGTGTCATGCATTATGTTTATGATAATATTCCCATACTTTCATAATGGGAGGATACTTGCGTTTTCCGACTAAAATCGCTTAAGCTAACATAATTAAAGATATATGAATAAAACCTCCTTAGGATTTCATGATTCAAATTTTCATTTATCACCACATGTTCAATGCTTTTTCATATTGATTGCTCTATTAACATGACTGGTTAAAGAAATGAAATGGGTTAGCTCAGAATGCCTGGTGGATGAAAACATAATTGCAGTCTGATCAGCTTTTAAAGTGGGGTTTCCTAAAGGATAGACAATAATTTCTCATGATCTAAATTATTAAGCAGGAAATGTCCATCGAGAGGATCGCATGATCTAAGAGGAAAAAATTCTTTATTTATTACCCAAGTAATACCCCCTTTATATGTCTCGTGACCTCTTTCCTAGCTGTCTATCTGAGGGGGAGTCTATCACTGAGAGGATCGCACGATCTAAGGGGGAGCAAAAGCTTCATTTATTATTTAAGTAATGACCCCCTGATATGTCTCGGATGCTCTTCCCTCTAAACTCTCACTTTTGGATCTAACTGGGCATGCATTGTTGAATCGGAATTGTGGCATGATTGGATGTTTTTGCTTCTTCAACTGTGCATCTTAATCAAATAATCAATTGATTGCTATTGGCATGTGTTCCTTAATCCATTCTCACTCGTGAATCTTTAGTTTGGCAACTCATATAGATTTAATTCATCTTAGCTATATCGTTCAGCATGACGGTTTTGATATGTTGACTAATATGAACTTATGTGTTTCTTATCTGACATATGCTTTGATTTCAGTAAAAATGATCCTTAACTCGTATGTGTATGTCTCGCTTCATTTTTAATGCATAAGTTCTGTTTGTTTTTCATTAGTTTGGATTATGTTGTTCTTATTTAGAATAACTGTTTTATATCCGTACTAATCTCAACCTGTAAAGTTTTCTGTTCTTTTTAGTTTATCTTTGTGAAGCTACAGGTTTAGATTCTCTTTGCATTTTCATCGATATATATCTTGTCTGATGTCTTGAATTTGAAGTGTTGTGGTACTTCTTTTCTCTTCGACTTGAAGACAACAAAGGAATCTATTTTTCTCTTACAACACCTGTTTCTACGGACTCGGTCTGTTTTTCATCCAGATATTCTTCCTACGGACAATCGTTACCCTAGATGATAGTCAGTTCACTTCCTCCTGACTCATAGAACTCTCAAATCGCGATAATCTAAGTATTATCTTACATCGCGTATTTTTGAGGAGGAATAATGATGGTTCATTTAATGCACGTCTCGAGCCTGGCAATTTGTCTTTTCAAATTTCAAAAGTATGAATACAGCTGTCATTAATGCATGATTATCTCTGGCGCCATGTCATCTTCCTATTCGATGGCGCTAATACATCAAGTCTAATGACATTAGTTGCCCGGCGGATCACTGTTCATCTCACTTAAACCCAAGACCCGCTGGTAACCACGGACCTGGTCCTATATATCTTGAACTCTCACGCAGCGCGAGTTTATATTTTCCAAATCCCTATACTCAAAATCCTCATCGCTCTCTCATTTTCAAAGACCTAGCTTCCCTTCCCCTCTCAGTCTTCAACTACAATGGCAAACCAAGCACTCTACGGCGTTACTCCCGGACACCTCGTGGATTAGGAAGAAGTTTTCGACCCTCCAGAATGGTTCCTGGAGCTTCGCACTCTTCTCGCCGCAAGCAACTTGCTCGTTCTCGTGTCTGAACTAGTGGATCTTCTTATTGAAGACACCCTCACCTTTTACTAGCACTTTACTCGCACCGACATTCCCATCATCTCTGTCGTAAGAGGTTAGTCGATTGTTATCACAACCCAAGTTCTTAGTGATGTGTTTCAGTTTCCTGATGGTTCTCACTATCGAACAAATGCACAACCCATGGCAGCATCAATGGGTTGCCCCAATAAGGTGAAGGAGTACAAGCTGAAGTCCTTCCAGGGCTGTTACCGTTGTATGGCCACCATACTTAGCCGCTGCCTTATGGATCACACATCGGCTCTCGACTCAATCCCGTATGACTTGCTACTCGCAATGTATGCAGTCTTCGAGCATCTGCCGCTCGATTGGGGTTCCTTCCTATTCCGGATGCTGCGTAACAGTCAAAGGAATTTATCTTTTGGGTGGATTCTCTCTGCGGTGTTCCGACATCTACGTCCGGATCATTTCAATGATCGCTTGGTTATCCCCTTCCCTCAGAATCTCTACTTCCGCTATCTCACTTCTGAGGGAACGCTCACCGTCCGCCGGCCTTCCATCCCCTGTGCCAGTGTTATTATTTCAGAACAACAAGGTAGTTTCGTTGGTGACCCCGCTGCAAGTTCGGGTCACGAGGTTAGTTCTGCTCACCGGTCCTCCCGGATTCGGTCGACTGTCGCTCCTGCACTCTCCCGCGGCTCCCAACACAGCATTCGCACTGATTCTTCTACAGCTGCAGGCCCTTCTCAGCCTAGTTGTCTTCAGGCTTATTCATCAGCTCCTTCAGTTGCTGATGCCCCTGCCCCTGCCTCTCCTGTTATTGCTGCTTCTGTTGATGCTGTAGTGGCTGATGTCCCTACCTCTCCTCCAGAAGCACCCTTGCCCCCACTTCCTCAACCTCGAGACTACCTCAACTATCTCCCTGCCGACACCATAACGGACCTCTGGTTCCGTTTCAGCCTCACTTGCACCGCCACCATCCTCGACAATGACCTCCGGGTGTATTACACTCGCCACACCAAAACCCCGGAGGAAATGATCATTTAGAACTTGGATCACGGCTTCCTTACGTCGGCCTTCATTCCTGATGTCCCATTCACTGTTACCTCCGGACCGGCCCATGACGCATGGGTTCCTTCCCCTGCTGAGGCCGGACCCTCTTCTCCAGCTACAACCGTCGCCATTGTTGACCTCTCTGGCCAAAGCGGTTCTGATGCCCCAGATGCCTCCGATGCTCCGAGTGGTCCCTCTGCTGCTGTTGCTGACCAACCCCTCTCTCCTGCTACTGACTCCACTGCCCAACGTACTCCTGCACCTCTTTATGCGGGGGAGTCCTCCAATGCCCCGGAGTTTATGCTTGGATGCGCTTCTTTTGGCACGGTTCACTCTGACGTTGTGATCTCTACACAACTGGACCGCCATGCCCAAGCCCAGAGCGCCCAAATTGCTGCCATCGCCGTCAAGGTTGTTGTTCTCGGCGCTCAACTCCTCTCCGCCCTCACCGACTCTTCCACTTCCATTGAGCAGAAGATGGATCTAGTCACCTCTTCCATGCACTCACTATCTACCTCTTTCGTGGACTTGGTGCACACGATGGCTCATCCTCCTACCGCTCCTCGGCGATCTGCCAAAACGGGAGAGAGAGTCTCATCTGATCCTCCTATAACTTCCTCAGCTCCTGCTGGTAAGCGGCCTACATCTACACTGCTTCCAGAAGTTCCTATCCCCAAACACAGTCGCTTCTCTCAGCCAAGCTCCTCCAATGCAGCTCCTCCTTCAACCTATCCATCCGTGGTAGTCACTTTCCTCCCATCATATACGGAACGTGATCCACATGATACAGATGGAAGTGTTTTTAATGAAATGACAAAGTATGCGACTTCTACTACCGACCGAAGATGTCTGTCAGAAATGTACCCCTTCTCCCCTAAAGATATTCAGACTCTACGTTCTTAGAAGGGTCTGTTTACCACGGATGATATAGACAACTTCTCTCGAGCAGTAAAGATAGAGATGAGCCTGTTTCCGTCTTTGTACAAGGACGGACACTTGTCTGATGCCTTGCCATGTTGGTCTAAGGGCTATCTTCCAGACGTAGCCCACATCCAGACCATTATCGATGAAACTACTGAGGACAGCAAACCATAGAGAAATCTTTCCTCATTCCTCATTCCGTACCGGGTCAAGACGCCGCATTTCATGCTGATTGTCTTTCTGATTCCGTTAAAGTAGATGCTCCTGATTGATTCTCACCAAGTTATGGATAACAAAGTTAGAAAGAATCAACTGGAACCACTGCGTCTTCAACTGACAAAAGCAATAAAGCAATCTGGGCTTTATGAAGATATGGGCCAAACTTCTTTGGCTCCTACTGGAAAGTTGAAGGTGGTGATCTAGAGCAAGAAGCAAGTGTCTCAACAACCCGATGGAGATAGTTGTGGAGCCTTTGTCTATTTCTTCATCAAGTCTTTCATAAGGGTGGATGAAGACTGGAACAACATCCACGACTACACGATGGAGCAGACAATGGAGCTTCGAGAGAAGGCAGTAACCATGATCTTCAAGTATAGTAAGCCTTATGTACCTTAATGTAAAATTTTGTATCAAGCCCAGAATTTGGATAATGCGGATAAAACCCTATATAATTTGATTTGAGACATTGCATGTTTATTCTTAAGTTGTTGTAGAAGATATGATCTTAATCCGGACCTTCACTCGTGAGAGCAAAGCTGATGATAGGATACATAATCCTAATCCAGACAAACGTGAGTGTTGTCAAACACTTGGTAAATAACCAAGTCTACACTTCATATGGAATAAGGATCATTCGTGCGGACTAAACACTTAAAATTACAGACTAAGGATTCCGCGTCTTACAGTTTAAATGGACTAAGTCAAATAGATGCGGAATAAGAATCCTAGTCTACATCTGACATGAAGTAAAAGAAAGTCATCGCGGAAAAAAAAGCTAAGTCTTCCACTCAAACGGACTAACAACAAGAAGACACGGAGTAAGGAATATGAGTCTTTCATACATGTGGAGTAAGGAACGACTTGTGCGGAATAAGGACCCAAGTCCTTTATTCGCACAGAGTAAGGAAAAGAAATGCGGAGTAAGGAATCCGAACCTTTTACTCATGCGGAGTAAGGATGCACTGATATGGAGTAAGCCATCCAGACCTTTTCAACTCATGCGAAGTAAGGAACTCATGCGGAGTAAGGAACTCGTGCAGAGTAAGGAAGCGCTGATACAGAGTAAGCTCTCCAGACTTCTCATTCATACGGAGTAAGGAAGCGCTGACACGGAATAAGGATTCCAGTATCAAATTGACACGAAGTAAGCAACCACTGACACGGAAGAAGGATCCGCGCTTCATTAACACGGAGTAAGGAACTTTACAATGGATTAAGAAGATGCTACTTCAACTTATCATCTTCGCATTCAAAGTCGTCAACTCGTTGTGTCCCAATGTAAGACAAACTTATTGAAAACCTAAAGTGTAATAACCCGTGTGTAAGAAGTTAACCACAAACACCTTGGATGTTGGTGCACAAGTTTGAGGTAAGAGATGAGCCCAAGAGGGGACTTTTGGGAGGTGCATGTGACAAGTGATAACGTGCATTTATGCCCTAGGAAGATGCTATGCATATACAGGCGCTTTTATAGTCGTTTTGTCAGGTTTTGGAGATTTATTTTGACCTAGTAGATGGGCTCAGATGAATTGGCGTGCAGAGCAAAAGATTCTTAGAATGATATCTTCTATCTACCACAGAAGTTTCAGGCCAAAAGGACGTGCACGCGAATTAGACCCATTTGGCGTGCAAGGTTATTTTTGCATGGATGTCTTTTACATGATGCAAGAAGGCTTGGGGTAAAGTTTGAGTGCATTTGGAGATGCACGCCAATTGGGGAATTGGCGTTCAAATTGGCGTGCAGGCATATTTTTGCATGGTTACCTTAGTTTTGTTATTCTAATCATCTTTTCCCAAAGGACCATGTTTGAATTGTGGATATTTTGGTGTGTATGGATGTGGGAAGGTCCTAGCTTGTTCCATCAAAACTACATCGTTTTGATGCTGGGATTCACTTAATCAAAACTACGTCGTTTTGATGTTGTGTTGTCTATATAAGGAGGAGAAGCCCCTCTGTTTTAGGTTTAGGGTTTGTTGCTCCACCAGCCATCGCAGAGAGAGAGAGAGAGAGAGAGAGAGAGAGAGAGAGAGAGAGAGAGAGAGAGAGAGGGGGGGGGGGGGGAGGAGAGCTCCTGGTTCCGCCTGGGCATCTTGCGTGGGTGGTCGGTGTCTCGTGGGCGGACGGCGTTCGGCGTGGGAACGAATATTCTTTGTGTTGTTGCATTTTACTTGAGGTAGGGATTCTGTTTCTGCTAATCCCTCTCTGTCCTAGGGTTCTTAGGTAGAATTCGGTCTATACCTGCTATTATGTATATATAAATCCATATAGGTGTGATCTCCTATATGGATGTTGGCCTTCAATGGCATTTTGGTGTGATTCTGTTGTTGGGTGGTCAGTGCATGTTATATGTTGGATGAAATGCCTGTGTGAATATAGCTGTGTGTATATGCCTATTACATGTTTGATAATATGCATGTGTGGCTGGACTTGTGATTTTGGTGTATGTATGCATCTTTGGGTGTTTGTTCTATTGCCTGAACGGCTGGGTTTGTGCACTTGTGAACGGGTGCACACCAAGTGTTTGGTTTTATGCTTGAGTGACCGTGGTGTATGTTGTGTGCATGACTGTGGTATCTGGCCTGAAGAGGCGGTTAAATTACTTTGCCTGAGAGGCGGTTAAACCAGTGGCCTGAAGAGGCGGTTAAATTACTTTGCCTGAGAGGTGGTTAAATCAGTGGCCTGAAGAGGCGGTTAAATTACTTGCTTGAGATGTGGTTTGTTAGCCAGTGTGGCTGGGGCTGAGGTTACGCCCGCTTGTGTGGAATGCTTTATTTTTCTTAATACTGCCACATCACTACACCTGTGCACATGCATGTAGCCGCTAGGAGCATAGGAAGGGTTGGGAAGACTTGATCCCTACTGAGCTGTGGTTGCTCACCCCTCCTACTGTGTTTGCTTGTTTTCCAGGGACTTACAGGCGTTAGGTGGATACACCAAGGTGGAAGACCATCTTCATTTTATTGTTCACTTCAGTGATGTAATTTCATAATTTATGTAACCCCAAGGGGGAAATGTACTAAGGGAATTGAATTGTAGTAAGGAACATGGTTGGTTTGTGAACCTTAAATGTTTGAAATTAAATAAAGATGTGGCTTGTTTGATTTATTGTAATTGTTAGTCTTGTTTGTGTGGCATCTAGTAATCCTACCTCGTTGCCCTCCGTGTGGGTGAATAGGGAGTCACGTACTGGTTTCCCCGAGTCGAAAATCCGGGGCGTGACATAAAGCATCTTAGAAGTGGATCACACGGATATGTGGACATAACTTTAACTACACTTGCAAACTCGCAAAGACACTTATGTTTTACAGACCCAAGATCTTGAGCTCTACATCCGCAGCAATCAAGGCAGAGAGATTTCCGAGGAATAGTCAATGTTACACATTGCTCGGAAGAACAAGTTCCAAAGATGTTTTTAATGGATGGCAATATCTATTAACACTTGTATATTTTCAAAACAAATGTGTGTATGCGTGCGTAGATGTACAAGAGCTTATAGAGATCATATTGGCTAGTGTGTGAGTAATTGTAAACAGAGTGTAAGAGAATTGTTCAGTAGATTGAAAAGCTTCATTAGCTTTAATATGCTATATTTTGTTGTAATTATCTCTTAATAATAAAACAAAATACTTCCACTATCTGGTTATCTTCCGCATTGATTCTATCTCTTAACCAGATAAGTGTTGTGCCAGAGATGAGTGAAAAGTTTTTGATTAAAGCCTATTCACCCCCCTCTAGGCTCCCAGGGACCAACACATAGATTGAGAGTAAGTACTAATGTTGGGCATTATGGTGGTACAAGACCTATTCTCTATTCTTCGTATGTAAATGAGTCCCAAAACTTTTTCTCTACAATCGTAGACCACTCTAGGTGACCAATCACACTCATATCATGATTGGTGGTGATCTTTTTATCATCATATTTTTTTTTTTAAGCTGTTGCACAAGGATGACTTAGTGACCACACTAGTTTACCGAGTCCAAAAAGCCAGCAACGATCCTAGTCAAAAATAAGTGATGAAACCTATTTTGTCCAAGTTAGGAATATATTTCCAAATTTGATTTTCTTTCCTATATGTCATTGTGGTTTCCACAACATTTTCTAAGTTAATAATAAATTGCGACTGTCAATCCATGGTGCATACAATTTGTGGTGATTCCATAGAACCAATCTCAAATAGAAGAGGTTCAAAATTGGAAACTAATGCAATTAATCACATTCAAATCTCATGAGAAAAGGTGGAGTTATGACTAAATCCACATTGTAATCACCAATAAATGATCAAAAGATGGTTAACATTCAAAATAGCACCTCATATCATGCCAAAGCTATCATTTTCTTAATTTAATCTCTTTTATAAGAATTTTGATATACATTGCATGTGTTTGCTTCTGAGCCTTATTCTTGAAAAAGAAACAAAATCAATTTTTACAATAAAATCAATTTAAGATAGGGCAATGCAATGTTAATACAAAAACGAAATCATTTTCAAGTAAAACGGGCATGAAATCTCTCATTGTGACATCCTGAGTTCAAAAATAATTTTCTTATATTTTATTAAAAATTCAATCACTTTGTCAATCCTAAAACTCACAATAACAATTAAAAACTACCCAATTAAGACATCAAAAAAAAACCTAGTCGTCAACTTTTTCATCTTTCCCACCTCCCTCGTGCATTTGGAGATCTCTTATTGAGTAATAAAAAAACATAAACTAAATCAAAACAAAAACAAATAAAACAAAAGTTAAAACAAAAAAATCCACCATACATCCTAGTTATTGGAATCATACTGGACATTGATCATGCCAAGGCACTAGATAATTGAATTACTGATTCAATCATCGGGTAAATGATTGAATTGATCATATAATTAATAATTAATAATAGATATTAATAGAATAAAAAATATTTTTTAAATATAATACTATTTATTTTTAAATATGTATTTCTAAAATAAAATCGTAATAGATTTAAAAGCTTAGAGCATCTCCAACAATAATATGTATTTTATCTTCACATGTAGAGAATTTTTTATTTGTAAAGAGTGTTTTTTTGCTTCTAACTCCAACAACACTCTTCATTTCAACTTTATTTGTATTAAAATAATAAATTTTATTATATTTTTAATATAATAAACTTTCATTTGGAGAGAGAAGGGAGGAAAGAGAAAATAACAAATATTAAAATAATATGTGAAAAATGAATAGTGACTCTTCAAAAATGAAGAGTCACTATAGCTTTTTCTACATGTGGAGAGTCAAATGAAGAGATTATTGGAGCTTATTTTTTGCATTTGGCTCTCTGTTTGTAGACAATAGAGAGCCTCTTGGAGTTGCTCTTAGTAATATAATAAATTTTGAGCTCCTCCTCCCATACTCGTTTGGGAGAAACCGTTCACGAAAGCTTTCACATTAAAACTGAGGGGAATGAGATCCTATAGTTACCGGAGTGATTGCTTCTCATATGCCTACAATTATGTGAGCACGAACAAGCATAATGGGATTACCTGCAACTACAAAGACTCTAATCACTCCATAATATATACTATTGGAATTGTATACTCAATGAATAACTGTAATAATGTGATAATATAATAAATTATTAAACGGAAAAAAATCAATAATTTATAATTATCTAGCACACGACTATGCCGTAAGCGGATTATATATATATATATATATTTTAAAAATATATCTTATATTAAAAAGGAAAAAAACTCGGACAACCGGAAGTTCATTTCTTTGATGTTGCTGTAACATATGTAATTATTTAATAATCTCGTCTTTGTGATTGATCACCCTGAGAAATATAATTTGGTTACCTTTCGAGGTTACGATAATAAAGAAATCAAACGTGGAATGATATATATGTATATAAAAAAAGACACGAATCCCATGCTCTTTTCTGTACTTGTTCAGTCACAAAATAGGCACTCGATACAGTTGAAATCTGGAAAACAAAACCTCAGAGCTTACACGTGTCGCTACTGCAGTAAATCCCGATGATTGGGAACACACCTGACGAACATCATTCGCTAGCGAGTTACAAACGTCTCAAACGATATATCTCGCCCGAAATGGCAAACGCAAGCGCTCACTTCTGTTTCTGCGACGAGGTGCTCCGTTCTGAGTGAAATGACTTCCTTGCCTGCTCCCCATCCAACAGCGGAGGCAACGGCAGCGGAAGCGGAAGCGGATGCGACTGCTGTTTCTGCTGCTGCATCACCGCCATCCGCTGCAGGTCCGGCGCTAGCTCTGAGACGCCCCAAACCTTCACCGACTTATCTAGGCTGCCGCTGTACACAATCCACCGCTGGTGGTCCTCACCTTCCTCCTCCGTGTCCTCCTCCGCCACCAAACACTTCACTGGTCCGGTGTGGCCCGTCAACACCGAGAGACACGTATGTACCGCCCCCTCCCGCCGCCACACGCAGATGGTCTTATCCGCTGACCCACTGAACACCAGGTACCCTGCGGCCGCCAGGCACAGCACAGCCAGCTTGTGCCCTTTGAGAACGCCGCCGTGGGACATGAGCTTCTCCCTCTCCCAGAAATTCACCATCCCGTCAGAGGACCCGCAGTACACAATCGATCCCTGAGCGTTTACAGCGAGCGCAGTCACGGCGCACTCCTGCTTCAACAGCGGCTGTACGAATCTATGCTTCGTGGACTTCCCATGTGCCTCCCGCTGCCAGACCTTGACAGTGCCGTCGGCGGAACCGGTGAACACCAGGCCCTCCGTACTGGCGACGACGGAGTTAACGGCATCGTCGTGGGCGTTGACGGATTCGAGGCATTTGGAGTCTGCGATCCTCCAAACCTTGAATGTCCTGTCCCATGAGGCGGTGTAGAGGAGGCCTTGTTGCTCGTTGAGGCTCATACAGGAGATGGCGTCGCGGTGCTTTATCCAGAGGCCGCTGCGGTTGCGCCGCCCTTCCACGTAACTGCTTGGTTTGATGGAGCTTTTGAATATGGCTTTTAGGGTGGGGAGGGTGCCGGCGCGCTTCTGGATTCTTGGGTTTTGGGGGGAGACCTTCCATACGCGGACCTTGCCGTCCTGGTGGCCCGTGAAGATGCGGTTCCCGGAGATGACGATGGCCTTGACGAGGCCGCTGTGGGACTTGAACCCCGAGAACTCCTTGAGGTTCTTCCAGACACGGATGTTCTTACTGTCGGACCCAGTGTAGAGGAGGTCTCCAGAGGCGGCGAGGGAGTAGATGTGGCCTTCTTCGCGGACGAGGGAGCCGATGAGGCCGGTCTGGGGTACGCTGTCGTCCATTCGGGACCATGGCCCGAGGGCCGCGGCCTTGTAAGTCTGGTTCCAAGGAGACATGGCCAACGGGGAGTTATCGGCGCTCATTCGCGCACCACCGTTGTCGTTGTCGTTGTCGGAGGAGGAGCAGCTGTTTTGTTTGCCCAACGGGTCGTCCTCGTCGTCGTGAGCGGGGTGGGTGTTCATAGAAGCGGAGAAATTTGAATTTGAATGCATTAGTTCGATAATTTGATCGAGTTTTGGCGTAGGCGCTTCCACGAGCATGGTCCCTCCTCTCTGATAAAGCGTTTACATTGACGCACGATCTGATTGTCAATTCTGATAAACAACAACAGAATACAGGATCGCAAATGGAGATGAATTAACCAAAAAAAAAGATGAGAGAGAGAGAGGAGAGAGGGGGACGGGCTTTTTGTGGTAAAGAGTGTAAATGGAAGCGAAGCGAAGGCGCGAGCAGAGAGGGAAAGTTTTACATTAATAGTAGGGACCGAAACCGCAGAGTTGACACGAACAAGGGAGATGTGGACACGTGTGAGGACCCAATAACGTATTCTTGCCTCGCGTGAGATTTTTGTGTTATCGCTTATGACAGCGTGTATTGGGTTAAACAGTGCGAATTAATTCTGGCTGTTCGGGGGATGTTGCTTTAGGTGTACATTTAATTAAACTAATTTTTTGGTCATCGGTTTTTAATAGTAAAAATGTTAGCTTAGACGGTTTATATTTTTATTTTTAAAAAGTATTAGTATATAATCGTGATGAACAAATGTTCGTAAAAACGGACTGAGACATGGTTTCGACACTAAATCACTTAGAGGCGCGTCCCATAAATTGTATCGGCCGTCATCTTAATTGGATGAGGCAGTCTGAGGCAGCCTGTTTCCCTGCCTCATCCCGCCCACGTCGACATAGATAGACGTGTAGTTTTAAATAGGTTTTAAAAAAATTAAAGCTAAATGGCTAACCTTTTCTTTCCCTATTTCAGCGTCACATGGAATTTGAAATCACCTCGCCTCTTCCTCCGTTGTTATTGTCGATCATTGAATAAGACTCAGCAGCAATCATTGTAGCAGTGTCATCGGTGAACATTGCCGTCATCATCGAAGTAGCATCATCATCCCAACATCGTCCGGTCATCATCGTCCTAGTGTCCTCATCCCAGGATTCCAACATTATTCTAAGGTGATCGAGGTGAGTAACGTAATCACAATTTACATTTACTCAAATTTTAAATAAATCTATAATTAATTTTATTTTAAATTAGTTTTTATCAGGGTCGGCCCTCAACTTTGGACGGCCCTAAGCGAAATTATACAATGAGGCCCTTATACCTATGAATGAATTGCATATCTTAATTAAATGTTCTAAAAAAAGCTTCGAGGAAGAAAAAAACGTAGCCATGAGAGGCACTAGTCTCAGTATTTAATATTGTTCTGCGGCTCATACCAATTGGAGAAAACCTCCAGAGTTCTCATGTTGGCCCAATAGTGCACCATGTAAAGTCTAGATACACCCTTTCGTTCACAGCACCTCGACCAGCCCTTGTGGTGGCAAAACAACCTTTTCTTTGGCTGGACACAAAAAGAATGCCAGAGATTTCCTCGCTATTTGGCTATTCACCACCGCTTTGTGCAAGCAACTTTTTTATATCTCATTTGACAATGCCTGCCAAAACCATAATATATACAGCTCTTATATGACCCTTTAGTTCCTGATGAATGCTAGCCTTTCTTAAAGTGAATCAAAATATACACGACCACACTTCATCGGTGACATCAACCAAACATAAATCACTAGTATTTTTTTTATATATGTATATTCAAATCCTATTACTAATATGTTTTTATAATTAATTAAACATATTCTTATAATTTTTCACTTATTATGTTTCTTATAACTTTAAAAATTAAATGCCAAATAACTCAACAGTCATGCGAATTTACCTTGAATGTATCATCAATATCGGCAACGAATGTACTTGAAACAGGAGGGACAGAATGCCACAATCCATCAACTAGGACTTCTAGGCCACAAAACTGGTCTTGGTGAAGGATGGTAAGTGAGATAACTGATGTGAACCACTTCTCCGCTGGTTTAATCCAAAGGACCTTAGTGGTTGAATTGTGATGGTGTTCTTCTTCTCTTCTCTTTTACTTTTTTTTAAATACCATAGGTGACTGCCTGGAGATGGATATTAACTGGTGCAAATGACGGTGTAAAGGACGTGAAATACAAGTCCATTAAAATTGTTGGAAATCATAGGATTTGGTGAAGTTGCCAATAATAGTCTAAGTCTGGGAACTCGAAGATTCGAAGGTATCACGATTGTAGAGTCGAAGTTCGAAGAAAAAAAATTGTCTCTGAGCATAGTAGCTAACGACCCGAAGACTCGAAGAGTCGAAGTTGTAGACAGAAAGTGACAGAACGTCAACTGACTCGAAGACCTGTAGAATGCGAAACTGAAGAGTCTCCAAACATGCCCCAACGAAAATTGACAGAGCATTGATTAATATATAGAATCGTAGACTCCTAGGGTCGAAGAGTTGTAGTTGCAAGCGGATTCTAGCTATCAACTACTAAACGTATGGAAACTCATAGACTCAAAGGTCGAAGGTCGAAGAGTCTAAGTCTCACTGCTAAGACTGACAAAAGAAATTGTAATTGAGATTTGAAGAGTCATAAACAGGTAGGAATTGTCAGCCCATTAGTAAGACCAAGACCTGTAGACTGTTTAGGTAAAGTCGTAACTGAAGAGTCGGAGCCGTAGAGTCGCAGACTTGAAGAAATGGAGACTCAATTTGCAAGAACCTAGCGACGACAGGATTGGTAGACATTGAGAGTCAAAGACTCGCAGAATCGAAGACCCAACATACGTTCGTAGACCAAAGCAACAGAAAGGTCAAAAAACAACTTAGCCCACCAACGCAAACTGAGCGACTCGAAGAAATAGAGTCGAAGACTCGTAGCTAAGACAACAAGCACGGGCTATATATGCTTTGGATTAGAGTCACTTAAAGAGTTGCAGCGAGGGTCAAAGACGCAAAGAGTCGAAGACTCACTTAACACAGAGTGAACCATTAGACTTAAGCCAACTGATAACTGCGAAATTTGTCATTAAATTTGCATGTAATTTATGGGTTTTAATTGAATATTTTATTAAATTAATGTATTTTTATAATAGTTTTTCTTAATTTCAATTATTTACTGTTTTATTCACTTTTATAGATTTAATATTAATTTTGGTGGTTTTTAATGTTAAAGTAATTATTCTAATTTTAATATTGATTCTCTGGGCTTAATTGATTATTTTAAGTTTAATCTTAGTAGAGTTTTTCTATATATAGTTGGGTTAATTGAATTATGTTTTTGTTGTTATTTTAATGTTTTGTGTTTTACTTTTATTATTATTATTATTATTATTATTTGTTTTTATTTATTTATTAGGTTGGAGTCACTTGGAGAAATTGAAAACATTATGGTGTGGCCATTACGTGTGGAGAGAGGAGAATCAATCAAAGAATTGCTGTGTGCCCATGAAGAAGTCAAAGAATTGAAGAAACAAAACATTACTTTTGCATGGGGCCAACATGAAAAAAAAAAAAGAAACAATGCGAGACCCACCTCTGGCAACACCAATATAATTCAGCGGAATACCCAGCCTTCATCCCTATTCTCCATTGATGGCAGCGAGAGTCCCACGTCCAATACACTGTCTTGCCCACCATATCTCCAACGCAAGCTAGCTTCCATTCACCCAGCACCCATTCATCTTTTCTCGCGTGCCAGCTCTTCTATCACGCACCTTCTCCATCGTTCCATCGTCCCAACACTGTTCATTCACGCACAGCCCTTACCATTCTAGTCCAGAAAAGCAGTGTCACAAGCATCATTGGAGAGAAATTGCGCAGCAAGCGTTGAAGATCCAAATCGAGTTCAAGACTGGATAATTAATTCTCTGCAACCTATTTTTCTTAATTCTGTTCAGTTTCTGTTGTTTTAATTTTTATGAACAGATTTGTGATTTTTCAACCCATGGAGGGGTAAGTATTTTGTAATCGGTTTAGTGTAGCACTTTGGATACTTGTTTTGAATCCATGTTTTAATATTTAATTCAATATTTTATGTGTTATGAATTAGTTCTCTATCTCTTTGATTTGTTAATTTAATATCTTGGTTGAGTGTTGATTTAGCAATTCATCATGCGTTAATATTTTAATTGAGTGGAAAGATTTGTTTCGTATGGAACGGGACAGTTTTTTGAGAATTAATTCATAATTATTCTAGTTAGAATAAGTTCATAATTTAATTGTATTCATGGTGTCTTGATGCATTTAAATTATGGGGCCATAATTTATCTAATTTATCTTTTGGGATAATGATAAACAACATTCGAGTATGAAGTTAGACCGGTTACATGCTTTGATTATTTGAATTTCTTAGTTAAAAATCTTTGCTTTAATTGGTTTTAATTCAATCAAAAAGTCCCCCAATTTTATATTTATTCTTTTGCATTAGATTTTGTTAAACAGGTCATTAAATAGGTTGAATTGAATTTTATAAGTCTTCCGGTAGAGAACGATCTAGGTTAAGCCACTAGCTATACTTAGTTTAAATTTTATTTGGAATGCGTGTATGACAAACACTCTTTTCATTAACCTGTAATCTGCCATCCATGAAGACTCGAAGATATAGAGTCGAACACTCGCAGGTAGTAATAACTCAATACGCTCGTTGAGAAACCACTCTAAGCACTTCAGGGAAGAGTTGTAGACTCGTAGAGTCGAAGACCATCTAATAGAGTGAATCTTAGCCTGAGAACTACTATGCTCGAAGACCTAAAGAAAACTAGAGTCGAAGACTCATAGGACCTAACACTGTCGAAGCCTGAATATCATGTGTTGGTCCCTGGGAGCCTACAGGGGGGGGGGGGTGAATAAGCTCTTGCAAAAGATAACAGATAGTGAAAGTATTCTGTTTTATTATCAAAAGATAATTACAACAAAATAATAGCATATTAAAGCTGATGACAAGCTTTTTGATCTGCTGTAACTCTCTAGCACTCTGTTTTACAATAACACGCACACTAGCCAAATTAATCTCTAAGAGCTCTTGTACATATACGTGCATATGTGAAAATATACAAAGCTTAATATATATAGACATCCCTGGGAAACATTCTTGGAACAGGATTTTCCGAGCACCGTGTAGCATTGAAATTCTTCTCGGAAAATGCCTCTGCTTTAATTGCTGCGGATGTAGTGCTCAAAATCTTGGAACTATGAACATATTAAGGCTTTGTCCACATCTCCATGTGATCCACATGTAAGATGACTTAGATCTTCAACGGTTCTTTCTTACATTGGGACATAGCGAGCTAATGACTTGAATGTGAAGCTGATAAAGTGAAGCAGCGTCTTCTTAATCCGTTGTAAGGTTTCTTATGTCACGCCCCCAAATCCCAGAAGGACCGGAACTAAGAGTGTGACTTCCCCATGCCCGCACTCGAAGGGTCAAGGGGTTGGTGACTAGCACTGATATGGACTACACATCAGGTGCTGCCCGAGATAAACCTGTACATTCATACATCAAGGGTATTCCTGTACATTCCCACATGCTATGAAGTTAAGGAAAATAATTTATTAATAACAGAGTCATGCTATAATTCCAATACAACTTCCACGGACCCTCATCCGGATATTCAAATAATAAAATCAATCATGTTTTACAAAATCCATAAACCAAGTTATTACAAAATTTAAAACAAACAAAAATTAGCTTTGGACTAGTCTCTAGCGAATGAGTCGATACCTGAAACATGTCAATAAAGTAGGAGTGAGCACAAATGCCCAGTAGGTGATCTCCATCTCCTCACCATCCTATAACATGAATTCCTAAGTTTACATGATCGATGTATGCTTGTGCCAGTGTAGTGTCCTACTTTATCACAATAAGCTTACATTTAATCACAAAATATAATATCGCACACATTACATTTCATTCATTAAGGGTACACACCAAACAATCCAACCATCTAGGAGATTCCCACATCCAGCTCCAAGGATTCCCACATATGTGGGACCTGTGGTGTCCCTAACGATAACCTGCCACATATGAGACCTCAGTTAACCAGCCACATAGGGGACCTACGGCCTTTTGCCAGCCCTATGTGGGACCTACGATTAACCCAACCAACTCTACCACCAATTCCACATATAATCAATAAATAGAATATTCCAATAGTCAAAATTCAATACAACAGCCTCACAAAATATTTAATTCATCAATACGGAGCTAGCCACAGATAATATATATAGATATACATACATATATAAATATTCATCAAACATTCAATACCTTAAATATCAATCAAGTAATATTAAGCTACGTACAAGGAACATTTAAATGTCAAATTTCTAACATTGAACTACAAACAATATTTCTAGTGTCAGACTATAAATATGAAGCCACAAACAATGTTTCTAATATCAAACTATTAATGTCAAGCCTCCGATAATATTTTAGATGATAAATTAATAATATCAAGCTTCAAGTAATACTTCATATTATTAAACTATAATATCAAACCCAAGTACTATTTTCATTATTAAACTAACAATATCATAATTCTTGTTTGAATGGTATCAATGAATATGTTATTTTTACTTCTAAATCAAATTAAATTAAATTTATCTATATATCTTGGCAATTATCAAAATACACATATATAATACCATGCACGACTTCATAATAATACACGGATTTAATGCACAAATTTATTACTCACATATATTAACTATTGACACGCACGACTTAATTCCCATAATCAATTAAGCCCTCCTTTTTAAAAAAATTCTGACACTAAAAAAAAGATGCCCCTTTTCTTTCACTGCCACGAAACCACACATGTAAAGATGCCCCCTTTTTTGACTAAGAGAAAATAAAATAAAATAAAACAAAACAAAACCCTTGTGCTGCTGCTGCCGCGCGGAAGAAACCAGGCTAACTAGCCTGGTACGGGTAGAAATTAATAATAACTAATTAGAATATGATAAAAGGGATAATAGGTGCAGTAGCTCGTCCAAGGATTCGGAACCGGTCGAATCACGCCGCACTACAACAATCGCCCAGCCGTATGTATATACACGTAAATGAATATATTTATATAAATACATACATATCCAAACGTTTATGTATATATATATATATATTCTAACAGTTTGTGTTCGTGCAATAAAATAACGAGGAATCAAGAATCACCTACCTCTTGCCTTCCGAAGGGATTAAACTCGCAAGAACGGTCTAGAATCGGCGAAGAATGATGAAGAACGCGAAGAACACTAAGAACTCTCCTCCGACGGCTAGAGTTTCTCAAAACAAAGTTATAATAAATAATAAAACCCCTGATGGTCCCTTGGAGCCTAGAGGGGGGGGGTGAATAGGCTCTTATCGAAACTCTTTTCTTTCTCTTAAGATGCAAGCACTTATCTAGTTAAGTGATAGAATCACTGCGGAAGATAACCAGATAGTGGAAGTATTTTATTTTATTATCACAAGATAAATACAACAAAATAGAAGCAAGACTCTCTTACACTCTGTTTACAAATGAACTCACACTCTAGCCAAATTCTATCTCCAAAGATGAAAACACTCGTGCATACACAGAATTAGTCTTTTCTTAACAAATGCACATGTTATTTTCTGTACAAGTATGAATATTTATACAAAACATTCCTAAGAGACAACCTTGGAACTTATAGTTCCGGAATGCGTTCCAAACTAACTATCCATCGATAATCTCTCTGCCTTGACTGCTGCGGTTTGTGGAGCTCAAGATCTTGGGTTCGAAGAGTATAAGTGCGTTTGTGAGTTCCCAATTACAATTAAGGTTGTGTCCACATATCCGGATGATCCACGTGTAAGATTCTTCAGGTTCTCAATAAATTCGTCTTACATCGGGACGCCACAAGCTGATAACTTTAAATGCGGTTGAGTTGAAGCAGTATCTTCTTGGTCCGGTGTAATTTTCCTTACTCCGTAGCTAATGAAGCTTGGAACCCTACTCCGTGTCAGTGGTTGCTTACTTCGTATCTATTTAGTACTGGAATCCTTAGTCCGTGTCAGCGCTTTCTTACTCCGCATATAAGTTCCTTACTCCGTATGTAAGTTCCTTACTCCGTATGTAAGTTCCTTACTCCGGGCGAGTCTTGAAAAGTATGATGACTTATTCCGTGTCAGCGCTTCCTTACTCCGCATGTAAGTTCCTTACTCCGTATGTAAGTTCCTTACTCCGTATGTAAGTTCCTTACTCCGGGCGAGTAAGATATCCGGATTCCTTACTCCGCATCTGGTTTCCTTACTCCGCACTTATCCTTTAAGTTCTTAGTCCGTACGAATGTTCCTTATTCCGTATGTATTTGTGACTTGGTTATTTACCAAGTGTTTGACGACACTCACTCTTGTCCGGATCAGGATTATGTATCCTGTCCTTAGCCTTGCTCTCACGAGTGCATCTCTGGATTAGTAACATATCTTCTGCAATGATCAAATAAACACAAAAGATCTCAGATCAAATTACATAAGGCTTTATCAGCATTATCCAAATTCTAGGTTTGATCCAACAATCTCCCCCAATTATGGATATGCCCAAACCCTTTGTAATTTGATCTGGTAAGCAATGCAAAAGAATAACATACAGAATACGCAACACAACCAATTTCATTAATCAGCAACTAAATACAATTCAGCCTTAATACAAGTTTTTCACTAGGGTACATAAGGCTTACTATACTTGAAGATCATAGTTGCTGCCTTCTCTCTTAGCTCCATTGTCTGCTCCATCGTAAAGGTGGTGTGTTGGCTCCAATATTTGTCCACAGTTAAGAATGACTTGATGAAGTGACAGACAAAGGCTCCGCAGCTATCTCCATCCGGCTATTGTGGCACTTGCTTCTTGCCCCGGAATGTCGCCTTGAGTTTCTCAGTCGGACGCAGGGGTGTGATGCCCAACTCTTCATATAATCCGGCTTTCTTCACAGCTTCAGTCAGCCTGAGACACAGAGGTTCCCATTGATTCTTCCTAACGAAGTTCTCCACAATCTGATGAGAATCAATGAGAATCATTTGCTTGGACTGAATCATGAAGACGGCCATCATGAAGTGTGGCGACATGATCCGGTACGGAATGAGGATGGTTGAGAGAGTTTTCCATGGCTTGCTATCCTCAGCAGTTCCGTCGATGAAAGACTGAATTAGCTCCACACTGGGAAGATAGCCCTCATTCCAACACGGCAGAACGTCAAACAAGTGCCCATCTTTGTAGAGAGATGGAAACAGCCTCATCTCCATTTTAGCAGCTCTCGAGAAGTTGTCAATATCTTCTGTAGTAAAGAGTCCTTTCTCCAAACAAAGAGTCTTAATGTCGGCCGAGGAGAAAGGGTATATTTCAGAAAGACATCTTCTCGCAGCAGAAGACGCAGCATAAGATTTCATCGCCTTGCGCAAGCTTCCATCCACATCAGAAGGGTCAAACTCCGCATATGATGGGAGGAAGGTATCAGCTGCGGATGAAGAGGATGGAGGAGGAGCTGGAGCTGCAGTAGAGGAGCTTGGTTGAGAGAAGCAGCTTCATTTGAGAATTTGAACTCCCTGAAGCACTGAAGTGGCAGGCCGCTTCTCAGTCCGAGTAGATGGTTGTGGGGCAGAAGGAGTAGACGAATCAAAGGACACTCACTCCCCCGGTTTGGCAGATCACCGGGAAGCAACAGGAGGACGAGCCATCGTATGCGCCAGATCCGCGAAGGAAGTAGACAATGAATGGACGGAGGTGGCGACAAGATCCATTTTCTGCTCCATGGAAGTGGAGGAGTCAGTGAGAGCGGAGAGGAGTTGGGCGCCGAGGGCATCAACTTTGGCAGTGATGGCAGAAATTTGGGCGCTTTGAGCTTGGGCGTGTCGGTCCAGCTGGGCGGAAAGCACAGCGTCGGAGTGGACCGTGCCAAAAGAGGCACGCCCAAGGACCAACTCCGGAGCTTTGGAGGACTCCCCCGCATGAACAGGAGCAGGAGTGCGTTGGGCAGAGGAGTCCGCAGGAGTATCAGCAGCAGCAGGAGCATTCGGAGCATCAGAGGCATCCGGAGCAAGGGACCCGCTTTGACCAGATAAGTCAACCACGGGAATCGCGGCGGCAGGAGAAGAGGGTCCAGCCTTAGCAGGGGAAGGACTCCGTGCAGCAGGGACTGGGCCGGAGGGTGTAGGGAACGGCACATCGGGAATGGCAGCCGGCGTAAGAAAGCCTTGGTCCAAGTTCCAGGATGATCATGGTCTCCGGGGATTGGGTATTGCATGTGTAAAACACCCGGAGATCGGTGTCAGGAATGGAGGAGGTGTGGGCTAGGCCGAAACGGAGCGCAGGTCCGTTAAGGTGCCGGCGGAGAGATGGTCAAGGTAATCTCGGGGTTGAGGTAGGGGAGGCAAAGGGGCTTCCGGAGAAGCGGCCGGGACATCAGCGGTGGCGACAGCAACAACGGTATCAATCGCGGCAGCAATAGCGGATGTGGAGGGAGTGGGGACATCAGCAGCAGAGGGGGCTGAGGAAACAGCTTTAGACGCACTGCGCTGAGAGGGCCCCGCAACCTCGGACGGTTCAGCACGGACGCTTGGCTGGGAGGCCCGTGAGTGGGAGGGCGCAGCAACGGACCGAATCCGGGAGGATCGGTGTGCAGAACTGACCTCGTGGGCTTGGCTATCGGAGGGGTCACCAACAGAGCTGCCTTGTTGTTCCGAGGCAGGGAGAATGCGGAGAGCTACAGTGGGTCGGTGAGCGGTCATGTTCCCGTCCGGCGTAAGGTAACGGAGGTAATAAGCCGAAGGAAATGAGACAGTATCAAATCGGGCGAAATGGTCCGGACGTAGATGCCGGAAGACAATGCTGAGGATGCGCCCGAAGGAATGGTTTTTGGGACCATTCTGCAGGAAACAAAATAAGAACATCCCCCAATCCATCGGAAGACCTTCAAAAACGCCGTACATGGCCAGGAGAAGGTCGTACGGAACTGAGTCCAGGGCGGATGTGCGAGCCAGTAGGCATCGACTTAGAATAGTCGCCATACATCGATAGCGACCCTGGAAGGATTTCACCTTGTATTCCTTCCCCTTGTTCGTGCAACCCATAGAAGCCGCCATTGGATCGGCATCCGGGCGCTGTGGTTCACCAAGAGGTAGGTGGAGAGCAGCGCAGAGAACAGCCGGAGTGATAATGATGGATTCACCGCGGACATAAGAGGTTATGGAATCGGTGGTGCAGCGAATCCGTTGGTAATACTCAAGAATGTCATCGATAAGAAGATCGACGGGATTGGAGATCAGGCTGAGTATATGCGAGGCTTCAAGTAGAGGGCGAAGCTGGAAAAACCAATCCGGAGGATTAGAAATAGCATTCCAATCAACTAGATGGCCAGGATTAACGCCGGAAAGAGAGATTCTGGGTGCCATTGTAGATTGGATGGGAAGGATAAGAGGAAAGGTGAGGTCTTAACAGTGGAAGGAGCAACGAGAGGTTTAGGGATTTGAAATGAGCAATACTCGTGCTTCGCAGGAATGATTAGAACATATAAGATCGAGTCCGCAAATGTCAGCGGGCCTAGGAATGTGCGAGTGAGATAAGGACCCGCGCGACATGCTGATGTCATTAGTCTGGATATCGAGGCGCCTCCGAATGAAACGATGTCGTGGAGACCGCATGACCAAGTAAAGATAACAACTGGTTGCCATCCATAGAAGTGTGTGTGCAACTCGAGATATGCATTTAATGAATCATCATTATTCCTCTTCAAAAGCATGCGACATATGAGTATACGTGGATTGTCACAATTGAACAGTGTCAGGAGTCCGGAGGAAAGAGCCGACAATCATCCGGAGTAAATAATAGTCGTGGAAGAGTATCCGGATGAATAATAGACCTTGTCCATCGTAAACAGAGTTTGGTGAGAGAGTAGAGTAGATTCCTTTGCAGTCAAAAAGTCGAAGAGAAGAGAAGTACCACAACACTTCAAATCCGAGACTATGGACTGGATTTATCGATATGGTTGCAAAGAAAATCTGAACCTGTAGCTAAATAAGGATAAACGAAAATACGAAGCTTAACAGGCAAGGATTAGTACGGATTAGAGAAGATAATCGGTGAAAAACAACATAATCCGAACTAATGAGAAACAGAACTCATGCATGGCTAAGAATGTAGTAGACGTATGCATACATGAAAGTGATCAATATTACTGAATCGGGGCATATGTCGGATAACAATACACAGGTTCATATAGGTCAACATAGCGAAACCGTCTTGCTTGAACAACGTAGCTAAAATTGATTAAAGAGCATATGATTTGGCCACATTAGGATTCATGAGTGAACAATGATAGAGCGAACACATGTCAAAAGAAGGCGGATGATTAGTCGATTAAAATGCATGGTTGAAGAAAGAAAATACATCCAAACATGCCACTTTTCTGGATTCAAAAACAGTATGTCCAGTGGATCCGGAAGTAACAGTTTAGAGGAAGGAGAATCCGAGACATATTAGGGGTTCATTGCTGCTCCCCGTAGATCATTTAATCCTCTCAATGAAAAGCTCCCCCTCGGATAGACGATCAGAAAGAGGTCATGAGACATATACGGGGGGTATTATTGAATAATATATAAAGTATTTTCTCCCCCGTAGATTGTGCAATCCTCTCGGTTGACCGTTCCGATTTGTAGAAGTTCAGCACTGTCTATCTTATTAGAAAACTATACTTCAGAAGCTGATCAGACTGCGATTGAGTATTCATCCAATGAGCATTCCAAGCTAACCCATTTCACATCTTCAACTATGCATGTTAATAGAGTAATCTAAATGAACATACTTTTGTCATGTGGTGATTAATGGAAGTTAAGATCATGAACCCGAAAGAGGTAAATCATATAAACTGTAATTATGTTAGCTTTAAACGACTTCAGTCGGGAAACGCAAGCATCCTCCCACCATGAGGTTGCGATTAATATCAGAAACATGAACCCGTTAAACAGTAAGTATGATCAGCAATACAGTCAGTAAGTCTCTACTACTTTTAGTAAACGTACAATGCATGTTCTGAGAGTAAATATACTATTGGGTAATTCAAATGTGAAGCTATGCAGAGAAGTCAAGCATACCTAATCGGAAGAGTAGTTTAGAAAACCTCGCATCAGGTAGGGGCTTTGTAAGTATGTCTGCTAATTGATCTTCAGTAGCAACATGTTCCAGTGAAATATGCTTTTTGAGAACATGATCGCGTATGAAGTGATATCTGACCTCAATGTGCTTCGTCTTAGGATGCATGATAGGATTGTTGCTGATGGCAATTGCACTAGTGTTGTCACAGTAGAGTGGAATAGATGACATGTTGAAACCATAGTCAGTAAGTTGACTTTGCATCCAAAGTAGCTGTGCGCAGCAACTTCCGGCAGCTATATATTCCGCCTCAGCGGTAGAGGTTGATACGGAATTCTGCTTCTTACTGAACCAAGAGATCAATCTATTTCCTAGAAACTGACACGCACCGCTTGTGCTCTCCCCGTCGATGCGACATCCAGGAAGTCGGCATCAGAGTATCCGGATAAGGTGAAGTTGGACTCCTTTGGGTACCAGAGTCCCAAATTCATCGTTCCCTTGAGATACCTTAATATCCGTTTTACATGAAGCATATGTGACTCCTTGGGATTCGCCTGGTATCGTGTACAGATGCAAGTTGCAAACATAATGTCTGGGCGACTTGCTGTAAGATACAGCAAGGATCTGATCATCCCTCGTAGTCGGTCACATTTCTTGATATGCCATCCACATCCGGATCTAACTTGGCACCGACAGGCATGGGAGTTTTGACGGGAGATGAACCTTCCATACCAAACTTCTTAATAAGATCGCGAGTGTACTTAGCCTGATTAATGAAGATTCCTTCCTTTAATTGTTTGACTTCTATTCCAAGGAAGTAGGACGGTTCTCCCATCATGCTCATTTCAAACTTGCCTGTCATCAACTTAGCAAACTCTTCACAAAGCTTCGGATTCGTTGATCCGAAAATGATATCATCCACGTATATTTGTACGATCGAGTGTGTCCTTTCTCTTTTCGTAGAAATAGGGTGGTGTCTATCTTCCCTTTTTGGAAGTTGTGTGCAAGTAGGAATTCGACGAGTGTGTCGTACCAGGCTCTTGGAGCTTGCTTCAAACCATATAGAGCTTTCTGAAGTTTGTAGACAAGATGTCCTGCCTTAGGTTCAATGAAGCCGAGAGGTTGTTCAACATACACCTCCTCTTGAAGGTCTCCATTCAGGAATGCGCTTTTGATGTCCATTTGATAAACTATGAAGTTTTCATATGAAGCATACCGCGAAACATTCGGATTGCCTCAAGTCTTGCCACCGGAGCAAAGGTTTCATCATAATCTATTCCTTCTTCTTGACGATATCCTTTGGCTACCAGCCTGGCTTTGTTCCGTATTACTATTCCATCCGTATCAAGCTTGTTCCGGAACACCATTTAACGCCAATGACTTCCGAGACTTAGGCCTTGGTACTAAGGTCCACACATTATTTCTCTTAAATTGATTCAGCTCTTCTTGCATGGCTTCTATCCAATTCGAATCTTGAAGAGCTTCATCTACCACCTTTGGTTCTATTTGAGATAGAAAACACGAGTAAAGACTCATGTTGGAGGTGGCTGCTCTTGTTCTTACACCAACGGTAGGATCACCAATCACTTGATCTGAGGGATGGTTTCGAGTCCATCTATAATTCTGTGCATGTGTTGGATGATCTTGAACAATTTGAAGCTCTTCCAGATTGGGTGGTTCAGTTGTATCGGCTGGTTGAGCTTCGTCCGGACTAGATGTTTCCGTATTGAGAGGTACGGATGAACTAGTTGGTTCTTCAACAATGTTTCTTCCAGTGTTAACTAGTCCGGACGGACTTGAAGGTGCTCCGGAATTTTGGGTATCCGTAGGAGTATATCCGGAGCTAAATGGTAGTCCGGAGTCAGAGTCATCCGTAGCATCATCCATAAAATTTCGTTGTGTTTCGCTGATGCTACGTGGTTGGTCAGGATGTGTAACAGGAACATTCATAAACTTCGAATAATCGACGTTGCTGTCCATGACCTGCATATTAGAATTTGAAGAACCGGCTTTTGACCAATCGAGATTAGCTTCATCAAAAGTCACATGGATAGATTCTTCAACTTTAAAAAGTTTTCTATTGAAGACCCGATAAGCCTTGCTATGTAGTGAGTACCCGACAAAAATCCCATCATCAGATATTGGTTCAAATTTATTCCGGGTCTCTTTGCCATTTAACAGTATATAGCAAGTACACCCAAAAGCTCTAAAATGTGAAATTGAAGGTTTTCGTCCTCTCCACATCTCATAGGGTGTTTTCATGGTAGATTTATTTATTAGAGTTCTGTTCTGAACATAGCAGGCAGTGGACACAGCTTCAGCCCATAGACTAAGAGGAAGCGTTACCCCTGCTAACATGGATCTACCAACTTCAACTAAAGTTCGATTCTTGCGCTCAGCTACCCCATTTTGTTGTGGGGTTCTGGGAGCAGAGAAGTCATCTTTGTATGCCCTGTTCGGGAACAATATGATCTCATTTCCGAAAAATCAAATTCTGTACCATGATCACTCCTGATGCATTTAATGCTCAGTCCTTGTGAGTTGCTTATCCAGTTGAAGAGATCTACAAGATGCTCAAAAGTTTGATCCTTTGATTTCAGGAACATCACCCATGTGTATCTGGTGAAATCATCGATAACCACAAGGGTATATCTCGCCCTGACTAGTGATGGAACAGATATAGGACCACGAGAGGTCCATATAAAGAAGTTGTAGAGGAGCAGTTATTGAGTTAACTGATTTGCTCTTAAAGCTGTGTTTGGTCTGTTTGCCAAGTTGGCATTCTCGACAGAGAGAGTCTCTGGAGAACTTGAGTTTGGGTAGACCAGTAACAAGATCAAGTGACGCTAATTTAGACAAAGTCTTAAAGTTTAAATGTGCGCATCGCTTGTGCCATAGCCAACTATCTTCATCTGATGCTTTCGTGAGGAAGCATACAGGGTCAGAAGAATTATTTCTTAAGACCACTGAGTATATGTCCCCATCTCTTGATCCGGATAACTTAACATCTCCTGGATAAGTTTTCTCTTCCGTACAGGTGTTGGACAAAAAGGAAACAATAAATCCTTTGTCACATAAATTACTCGACACTTAGCAAATTATGCTTTAAACCTTCGACTAGTGCAACTTTAGTGATTGATACACGGCCGTTAGTTAGAGTGCCATACCCGACGGTCTTACCTTCCTTGTTGTCGCCATATGAAACGGATGGACCTTGTTTATCATTAACTTCTACAAGCGAGTCCGATCACCCGTCATATGTCCGGAGCATCCACTATCAAGGATCCACTTGCTTTTATTGATCTTTAACTTCAAGTGATCCGGCAATGCATTCCAGGAGATGCTCCTGAAAGACAACAGTTTACACTTTTGGTGCCCAAACTTGTTTCAGGCGGTTAGAGAGAGCAAGCAGTATTGTCAACATTTACGGATTTGATTTTGCTAGGACTCTTAGCTTTCCAAGTTGACATTAACTTGTTAGTTTCAGCTACTTCTTTTATTTGGGTTTTCTTGGGAGAGACACTCCTTTTAGATTTAGATTTTGTTTTGCTCGAAGAACCCCTTTTATAAAACTGATCTTTATTGGATTGAAATTGATTACAAAGCCAGCTATCAGATAGACTCCGACATTCATAGTGATAATGACCCATTTCCCTACAGATAGAACAGACACTATAATGTGAAGTACAAACAGGGGATACAGGTCTCTTAGTTTTTATAGACTTTTTACTCTGTTCCCTGTGGCCTAATCCATTGCGTTTGGGTGACGCGCTCTTGGCCCTAAATGCGTCAGCCTTAGCCTTGTCTTTCTTTTTGGGTGCTACAGTTTTGGCTTTAACTGCAGCAGCCTTCCCTTCATCTTTACTTACGGGTGCTACTGGTTCGGGAAGAGCGATATGACCTCGACTCCATGATCATAAACTATGGTGCCACCTGAAATGAAACCATCCAATGGTTTAGATGTACTAACAGGATATAAGTTGGTTAGTTTAGGAGTGAAATCCGGAGGACACTCAGTAGCTTGAGCTATGGAAGTTGATGGTTCGGAACCTAGGCCAGGTTTGACTCGGATGTCGTCAGGATCAGTCCTAAAGGTAGAGGCTATTTCCCCGGATTTTAGCCATTTACGATTTATTTCCTTTTCCTATTCCAATTCATTTTCGAGTCTTTTTACTATAACTTTTAGGCCTGAGAGATTGGTATTTAACAAATGATTTTCAGCTCTTAGATCATGATACCAAGCTTCTTTTCCTCTGAAGTCGGTGATGTCCTTTTCGAGTCTATTAATAGTAAATTCAAGATGTTTATTCTGACTTTCCATATCTTTGTACATTTGAGTAATTATTAGTCTCTCATTCTTTTCATGATCACATGCAGTAGTAAGAGATTCTAATTTACTCAGGAGCTCAGAGATAGAAGGTACCTCAGTATTTGCCATGCGGCAGACGTTCGGCTTAGTGGTCGGCTCATCATCCGAGGATTCCTCCTCTTCTTCCGAGCCACTCATGTATTTTGTCACGAGCGCCTTCCTCTTGCTCTTGCTGTTGTCTGAGGTGGAGCGGCGAGGAGTTACCTTGTCACTTTTCTCGGCCACTTTTGATTTGGACCCGCATTCCTTGGCCCCGGTGACCGGTTTTCCCACGGTTGAAGCATTCCTGGGAACCGGACTCCGGTCGCTCCTTCCTTTGGAACGATGATGATGAGCGTCTTCTGAACCCTTTTCTGCTTTTCTGTAGGAATCGCTCAAAGGATTTGACAAGAAGGGCTATCTCCTCCTTCTCATCAGAATCAAAAGTCTCGGACACGTCCGTATCATCATTCCTCAGTATGTTTAGACATTCTGTAGCTTTGAGAGCTACCCCCTTTTCTTTCCGAGCTATTTTCTCATCCCTGTCAGAGTACTTAAACCTGACTTCGTGAGTCCGCAGCTCTCCATACGGTTCTTCAAGGGGAACATACTCGCCGTTTTTGTCCGATCGCATCTGGAGTTGTTTGGAGTAGTAGCGATCCGACAAGGAGCGAAAGAACTTGTCATTGATCCGGGATTGAGAATAGTGCTCATTGACGTCTTCAGCTCAAGAATGAGCTTGCCGAATCTCCGATAGATGCTTTCGAGTGATTCGCCCGGTTTATGATTAAAACTCTCAAAGTTACGTCGAGAGTGCGATCACATTCGCATCCTGGGACCGACTCCCCTCATAGAGGATTGTCGGTTTGTCCCAAACGCTTTTCTTGTTGTGCAGCCCTGAACGTGGGGAAAGCCTCGGAATCCAAAGACGATGTAACATAAGCCAGAGCCTTTTCACTAGCGCACTGCCAGGCTCTTTCATCGTTGGTAAGTTTAGCATCTGTCTTTGGCCTCCTAACTCCATGTTCTCCAATAGTCATCGGAATTGGAATCTCCTGATGAAGACATGGCCACATAAGATGATCATGGCAAACCATAAACATCTTCATGCGAGCTTTCCACTGGGAGAAAAGTTCAGGTGTGAATTTGGGCGGTTTCGTTAAAGTAAAGCCAGAACTCCGTGGTTGAGAAGCGCGCGGCAGCAGGTTGAGGTGGGTCGACATTTTCACCGCCGCTTCGATTCGGGTTGGGCTCCTGTGCACCTCCTGGAGTTAAGGCGAGTGTTGAATAGCATAACGCTTTCTTCGGCTATTTCGAGATTGAAAGAGTGGGATCTCTACTTAGAACAAATAGAACTTGCTCGATACCACTTGATGGTCCCTTGGAGCCTAGGGGGGGGGGGGGGGGGGGGGGGGGGTGAATAGGCTCTTATCGAAACTCTTTTCTTTCTCTTAAGACGCAAACACTTATCTAGTTAAGTGATAGAATCACTGCGGAAGATAACCAGATAGTGGAAGTATTTTGTTTTATTATCACAAGATAAATACAACAAAATAGAAGCAAGACTCTCTTACACTCGTTTACAAATGAACTCACACTCTAGCCAAATTCTATCTCCAAAGATGAAAACACTTGTGCATACACGAATTAGTCTTTTCTTAACAAATGCACATGTTATTTTCTTGTACAAGTATGAATATTTATACAAAACATTCCTAAGAGACAACCTTGGAACTTGTAGTTCCGGAATGCGTTCCGCACTAACTATCCCTCGGTAATCTCTCCGCCTTGGATCGCTGCGGTTTGTGGAGCTCAAGATCTTGGGTTCGAAGAGTATAAGTGCGTTTGTGAGTTCCCAATTACAATTAAGGTTGTGTCCACATATCCGGATGATCCACATGTAAGATTCTTCAGGTTCTCAATAAATTCGTCTTACATCGGGACGCCACAAGCTGATAACTTTAAATGCGGTTGAGTTGAAGTAGTATCTTCTTGGTCCGGTGTAATTTTCCTTACTTCGTAGCTAATGAAGCTCGGAACCCTACTCCATGTCAGTGGTTGCTTACTCCGTATCTATTTAGTACTGGAATCCTTAGTCCGTGTCAGCGCTTTCTTACTCCGCATATAAGTTCCTTACTCCGTATGTAAGTTCCTTACTCCGTATGTAAGTTCCTTACTCCGTATGTAAGTTCCTTACTCCTGGGCGAGTCTTGAAAAGTCCGATGACTTATTCGGTGTCAGCGCTTCCTTACTCCGCATGTAAGTTCCTTACTCGTATGTAAGTTCCTTACTCTGTATGTAAGTTCCTTACTCCGTATGTAAGTTCCTTACTCCGGGCGAGTAAGATATCCGGATTCCTTACTCCGCATCTGGTTTCCTTACTCCGCACTTATCCTTTAAGTTCTTAGTCCGTACGAATGTTCCTTATTGTCACGCCCCAAATTTCCTTCTCCCTGGAAATGGTTAATGACTGCCCATGCCCGCACCCGAAGGGTCAAGGGTTCGGTGTAAACACCAAAGTGAGGACACCTACCGCGGGTGCTGTCCTATTCCTGTAACACAAGTCAACATGCCAAGGGGCACGTACCTGTTTCCATGCCAACCACACCACCACAATATACATACATATGGTATTCACAACCCAAAACATCAATTACATCGCTCAGAGGTTTCAAACTCTTTTACAACCCACCAGGGAACAAGCTCCCAATAATAAAACCAGGGTACACAGTTTAAGCAAATAGAATCTCAAATACAACGAAATAACCAAATGCATGTATAAGGCCATACAGCCTCAGCGACCTACCAACTTAGCTCTTCCGCCTATCGCCTGCTAGGTCCTGCAAAGAACAGTTCATAGGAGGGGTGAGCACACCACAGCTCAATAAGGATCAAGTCTCCCCAATCCCGTCCGACTCTAAAAACTATGCATGTCAAGTGGATGCATGTGCTCGTGTAGTGACTTAAGCTAAAACAAAAAAAAATCATCACCCAGTAAACACGCCTCATACCTCTGCCTGCACAGGAGGGCAGAGGACACCCCGCCACCATGGCGACATGACATGCCACACCAGGCAAATGTGAATCTCATCTCAAGGGGTACAGTATAATGACTGTCCCAAACTCAGCTCAATTCCCCGCGTTTCTGGGGTTCTTATCTCAACTCCCCGCGTTTCTGGGGTGCTCAACATACACATTTCAACATATGCAACTCAACAATCTCAACTCAATAAACATAATTCAACAAACACAGTACAAATATGCAACTCATTTAGCATACAAAAACTCAACTCAGAATGTAAAACAACAGATAGTCTCAGAACAATCAAGTCATCACATATAACATCACCTGACTCCTCATGGTCCCTAAAGTCCACTCATATCTCACTCTCATTGTCTGGATCATCAACCACCTTTCAAAGGAGGCTTATCCACCTCAAGGGAAGCTCAAAACAAGCTGCACGTGACAACCTATTCTCACGTGCAGAGGCAAATTAACTCCAAACATCATTCTAACCGTCCCAGAAGGTTCAGGGACGATTTTTAGCCAAAAACAAGGTTGCACGTGAAAAGGTCATTTTCACGTGCAGAGGTATTTCAACTCATATGCCTCTAAGGAAGCTCCACCTAAAATTTGGGGCTATTTGGAGCAAGAATGAATCTGCAAGTGAAAAAGGCTTTTTCACGTGCAGGCTCCAAAACCTTCCTTTTGTCATTCTAATCATTTTTCCCTAAAGAACCAACCTCAAATTCGTCTTAGTTTAGAAGTTATTGAGGTTCTAAGCCCATAAACCGGGTCTAAAACCAACTCCTGGCCTCACTCTCATGATTTCCCAGCACCGAGGCCTTAGCCAAGCCAAATACAGGGTTTTCCCAAAACTTTTCATCTAAATAATCCCAAGACAATGGGTAGACAAATGACCCCTAACCCAAAAGTATAAATAATCTCACACGAAACGGAAATTTAGAAAACCCGGACAAAACCCCAGGATCAATCCATAGGCTCAAGGTAGAATTTAGGAACTCAATATATATATAAAAGGTCCCTTCTCAACATCCCAGATCATCTCATAAATATTATTCTAGAAATCTAAGAGAGAGACGGCAAATAGAAAAACTTGAAATCCCTACCTCAAGTTTTGCAGAAAAGATTAGGTGAAAAGAATGGAGCGATCTGTATCCCCGCTGCCTCAACGCCTCTGGCCTCCCGTCGTCTGTAGGAGATCCTTGATCGTTAGAAACCCCTCCACTCTGGGTCGTCTCCCTCAGGATCGTCTCCCTCTCTCTCTCTCTCTCTCTCTCTCTCTCTCTCTCTCGGGCGTGTATGTGTGTGACGGCTGCAGGGAAGGTAGGGTTTGGTCCCCTTTTCTTTTCTCCTATTTTATTTTATTTTTTTTTTAGAAGCCCAAGACCAAATGCAGCCCAATGGTTAGGTAAACCCAAGAAAAAGGCAAAACAGCCCACTATCTCTCATATTGGGTTTTTCCCTTGAAGGGAGGCCCAAAGCTCAAAATACAAACCCAGGTAATTTAAAAGTAAATATAAAATTATTTGTGAAATCCCGAAAATACCCCTCAGGGCCTAAAATCCCAAATTTAGTCCAAGTACAGTCAAAATTCACCATTTGATGAGCACATCATTGTGCTGATATTCATTTGTTAAAATAAGGTCTCTAACTCAAGGCTATCTCTAAGGCCCCTCAAATACGGGTCCTTACATCCTCTCCCCCTTAAAGACTTTTCGTCCTCGAAAAGAAAATTCGGAATCAATAGAAACAACGACCACAACCAAAGAGTAGACCACTAACACAAATGAATACACGCATCAAACAACCAGTTGGACAAGTACCTGACTATGTTGATGTTTGCCTTCCTCCCCCCCTTCAGGGTTGTTCGTCCTCGAACAGGTCAGGGTAGTGAGCACGCATCTCAGCCTCACGTTCCCAAGTCTCTTCCTCCATACCGCGGTGTTTCCACAACACCCGAACCAACGGAATAGTCTTACCGCGTAGCTGCTTCACGCACCTATCCAAAATACGGATTGGTGCTTCAACAATCGTCACGTCCTCCCCAATATCCAGGGTACTCCAATCTAGCACATGTGTGGGATCTGGATGGTATTTCCGCAACTGGGATACATGGAAGACATCATGAACTCTGCTCAAACTGGGAGGTAATGCCAACCTATAAGCGACGGGTCCAACTTTACTCAAAATCTCAAACGGTCCAATGTATCGTGGAGATAACTTGGATCCCTTTCCAAATCTCTTATGCCCTCTCCGTGGAGAAACACGAAGAAACACATGGTCTCCAACCAAAAACTCCAGGTGGTCTGCGTCGGCGATCCGCATAAGACTTTTGTCTACTCGGATCGTAAGAAGGCGCTGCCTAATCAGTTGGACTTTTGCCGTGGCCTCTTGGACCAATTGAGGTCCCAACATAGCTACCTCTCCAGCTTCTGCCCAACATAATGGAGATCGGCAAGGTCTGCCATACAATGCCTCAAACGGGGCCATCCCAATAGAAGCCTGGTAACTATTATTATAGGCAAACTCTACCAAAGGAAGGTGAGAAGCCCATGATCCCCCAAAATCAAGCACACAAGCTCTCAACAGGTCTTCCAACGTTTGAATGGTCCTCTCTGGATCGTCCATCGGTCTCGGGATGGAAAGCAGGACTCAAATTAAGCCGCGTCCCCAATGCCTCTTGCAAACCATTCCAAAACCGAGAAGTGAATCGTGCATATCTGTCCGAAACGATAGACAAAGGCACTCCATGCAATCGCACAATCTCATCAACATACAGCTGGCTCAAAGTCCCAATGGAGTCGCGCTCCCGAATAGCCAAGAAATGGGCCGATTTGGTCAGTCGGTCTACAATGACCCAAATCATATCCTTCCTCCCAGAAGTGGTAGGAAGTCCTATCACAAAATCCATGGTAATATGCTCCCACTTCCACTCAGCCACAGGCAATGGTCAGAATCGACTAGCAGGTCGTTGGTGCTCTGCCTTTACTTGTTGACAAGTAAGGCACCTGGAAACAAACTCGCCTATACACCTCTTCGACCCTGGCCACCGGAATCGTGCTCGCACGGCATGATACATCTTAGTCCCTCCCTGGATGCACAGCCAAACGGGAATGATGAAACTCCCTCATCACATCCTCGCGTAAGGAGGGCGGTACTATCAAACGTCCCTGAAATCTCAGCTCATGCTTAGTTCCTTCTGTCCATTCCTCAGACAGTTCACCGGCCTCTATCTGGGCTCGGATCACTTCACAGTCCACGTCCCCCAACTGTCCCTCACGGACACGATGGTATAACTCTGGCATTACAGCAATAGAACATAGGACTGCTTCCCCACTGCTAAAATCAGGCTGTACTTGCAGCACTGCTAACTGTTCCATCATTTTCCATTCTCTCATGGAAATCTCAGCTTTTCCCTTCCTACTCAGTGCATCTGCAACCACATTCCCCTTTCCAGGTGTGTAGGAGAGCGTAAAGTCAAACATCTGCAAGTACTCCACCCATCTCCTCTGTCTCAAATTCAGATCCCTCTGGGTGAAAATATACTGTAGGCTTTTGTGGTCGGTGTATACCACAAATTTCTCCCCCCAGCAGGTAATGTTGCCACGACTTCAAGGCAAAGATAATCGCCGCTAATTCCAGATCATGCGTTGGGTAATTTTGCTCATGGGGCTTAAGCTGTCGTGAGCCATAAGCTATGACTTTGTGTTCCTGCATCAGAACACACCCCAATCCAACGCGGGATGCATCACAATACACCTCGTAAGGCACTCCATCCCGTGGTAGACTCAAAACTGGTGCAGTAGTCAAACGAGTCTTCAATTCCTCAAAAGCTTGCTGACACTTGTCTGTCCATTCGAATTTAACTCCTTTTCGTGTTAGGGCTGTCATCGGTGCTGCTAACCGAGAAAACCCTTCCACGAAACGCCTGTAATATCCAGCCAGACCCAAGAAACTACGGATCTCAAAAACATTCGTGGGCCTTTTCCAAGATGATACAGATTCAATCTTGGTTGGGTCCACTCTAACTCCCTCGGCAGATACCACATGCCCAAGGAAATGTACCTCTTGCATCCAGAAGTTGCACTTGCTAAATTTAGCATACAACTGGTGGTCCCGGAGCGTCTGCAACACCACAGTCAAATGCTCCCCATGCTCCTCCCGAGTCCTTGAGTATACAAGGATGTCATCAATAAATACCACCACAAAGGAATCTAGGTATGGGGCAAATACCTGATTCATCAGGTGCATGAACACTGCCGGTGCGTTCGTGAGCCCGAAAGGCATCACTAACCATTCATAGTGCCCATATCTACACCTGAAAGCAGTCTTAGGAATATCCTCGCCCCGACCCTCACCCGATGATACCCAGAACGCAAATCAATCTTTGAAAACCATCGTGCCCCACTCAGCTGATCAAACAGATCATCAATTCTCGGCAAAGGGTATTTGTTCTTTACCGTCACTTGGTTCAGCTTTCGATAATCAATGCAGAGTCGTAGTGAACCGTCCGCCTTTTTAGCAAACAAGAACTGGTGCACCCCAAGGTGATGTACTTGGGCGAATGAAACTTTTATCTCCCAGCTCCTTTATTTGCTTTTGAAGCTCCCTCAACTCGGCAGGTCCCATCCGGTATGCCACTTGTGAGATAGGTCCCACTCCTGGCAATAACTCGATTGTGAACTCGACACTCCTGTGTGGAGGCAACTCAAGTAACTCCCCAGGAAACACATCTTGGAAATTTTCAACAATAACTGGCCACGCTCGTTTTTCAATATTACCTTCCTCCTCAAAAGTAAGTGTAGCAAGTCTATGGGTAACATTACCCCATAGCTCTCTCGTCAGTCCAGCCCTCCCGGCATTCTCATCCCATTCCCCCACTAGGGTACAGGGTAATCCTGTGGGTGAAGTAAATGACACCCGCCGCCTATAACAATCAATCTTAGCCTGGAAGGTCATTAACCAGTCCATCCCTAAAATCAAATCAAAGGTCCTCATGGGCATCACATACAAATCAAATGTGACCTCAACATCTCCTATCGTAAGCATACACTCACGACACACTTGGTTTATTGTCGATGCACCTCCCACAGGTGACTCAACACTCAAGGGCCTATCTGCCCTCACACAATCAAGTCCAAGGCTCTCAACCAAGGACTTAGCAATCAAGGAGCACGAAGCTCCGGTATCAAACAAGACAGCAACTATAGTGCGAGATATCAAAATAGTACCTCGAACCACCGAAGGTCCGGCTTCGCCTTCCTCGGAGGATAATGGCAACTCCTCCCGCTCGGATGGTGCTGAAGTAAGTGCAAATACTCTGCCATGGTTTGCCTTGCTACTAGCCTCTCCTGTTTGTCCTTTGATCCCTGTTTGATGTCCACTTGGACGATTCTCTGAACTGCCTTGTGGTTGCTTTTCTCCCTGTGGCCTTGCATGTGTGGAACCAACCTGACTCGCCTGCCATGAACGTGCTGGTCTCGGAGTTGGGGCCCGAAAGTGGGTCTCACTCCTCCCTCCTGATGCGAATCCACCAGCTCCCCGGTTGTTCCGCTCATCGAAACACACCGTACTAAGGTGTCCTGTCTTCCCACGCCTATGGCACCGCAGGTCTGTTTGGGACACTCACGTTTCATGTGTCCAGTTTGGCCACAACAAGTATACTCACGTGGGAAACCTCCAACTGAGTTCCCCGGTCCTCCAGAGTAACGGGACTTTGGTGGAGCCATTGGCGATTGGCCCTTGTCCCTGGGAAAACTACTACCTCCAAGCTCAACTCTCGGTTTCTTGGAGTCTCCCTGCTTATCGCGCGCACCCTGTGCTAGCCGCTCCTGATGAGCCTGTTTACCCTCCTCCAGTCCTCTTTCCACAATCTTAGCTGTCTCCACGACCTTAGCATATGTCCTCAGCCGCAGCATCTCCACCCTCTGCTTCAGGGCAGGCCTGAGTCCCATGGTAAACTTATGGGCCTTCAGGTCCTCTCTAGAGATTGCCTCAGGGGGAAAACCGGCTCAGTCCTCGGAACTCACGCTCATACTCGGACACGGTGCGTGATCCTTGTTTCAACCCACCGAACTCTTCCCGTTTCGCCACCGCAAGGACTCCAGGAAGTACTCCTCATGGAACAATTGAAGGAATTCCTCCCATGACAAGGTCTGCATGTCCCGGCTACCTGAAATGCTAAGCCACCACTCTAAGGCTTCCTCTTCCAACTGTCTGACTGCTAACCTCACTTTATCCTCCTCTTGGGGTCGGAGAAAGGAGAACACGTGCTCAACTGTCGCAGCCCAATGCTCGCCGCCAAGAGGATCGGCTCCTCCCTTGAACCTCGGTGGTTGTTCCTTTCGGAACCGGGTCACCACATCTTCCTCCTCTCGTCTCATCGGTATCTCTTGTCTACGTGGAGGCTCTGTCTCACGGGGTGGAGAAGGTAAGACCGCTGCTGTGCCATCATCTCCCGCCTAATCTCATCTCGGATCTCTTCCCTGAGATCCTCTCGCATGCCTTGTACATTTTCACTCAAGGCCCTAACTTGGGCCATGATCCGCTCCATGGGATCATCGCCCTCGTTTGCTGCCTTCCCTCTTGTCCAAGACGTGCGGAAGACTCTTCCTCTACGGCTGGGGTAGCCCGGGTAACTCTCCTAGGAGGCATTGTCTACACATTTCAAAAACAAGTGGAGCGGGAATCAATATCTCTCAAGCTCAGTATACCCTCACCTCTAGGACCATGAGGTACTCAAATAACATCTCATAAGTATACATATCATGTTCACAGGATCTCAACATACATATTACAACCTCATAATCTAAAATTTTCAACACATCATAGTTTCCCAAATCAGCATGTCTCAACACATTCCACAGTATTCACATTTCAGTTCATTGTATGCTCATTTCAAATTAATTACTCATTTCAAATCATGACACTCATATTATGATTAAGCTAGTGCCCTAATGCCAATGCATGTATGCACCCCATCCCAAATGCAAATGTCCTACTCCTTGGTCTAACTACCCCCCGAGTGCACCCTAGAAAACCAGATAGAACCACGGTGATCAGGCGTGTCCTATACCGCCTCCTAAGGGTCTCGAAGCGGTTATCCCTCCCTACTATCCTAAGTCCACTAGACCATGAACTTGGGCTCGATACCATAATGTCACGCCCCAAATTTCCTTCTCCCTGGAAATGGTTAATGATTGCCCATGCCCGCACCCGAAGGGTCAAGGGTTCGGTGTAAACACCAAAGTGAGGACACCTACCGCGGGTGCCGTCCTATCCCTGTAACACAAGTCAACATGCCAAGGGGCACGTACTGTTTCCATGCCAACCACACCACCACAATATACATACATATGGTATTCACAACCCAAAACATCAATTACATCGCTCGGAGGTTTCAAACTCTTTTACAACCCACCAGGGAACAAGCTCCCAATAATAAAACCAGGGTACACAGTTTAAGCAAACAGAATCTCAAATACAACGAAATAACCAAATGCATGTATAAGGCCATACGGCCTCAAGAACCTACCAACTCGGCTCTTCCGCCTATCGCCTGCTAGGTCTTGCAAAGAACAGTTCATAGGAGGGGTGAGCACACCACACTCAAGTAGGGATCAAGTCTCCCCAATCCCGTCCCACTCTAAAAACTATGCATGTCAAGTAGATGCATGTGCTCGTGTAGTGACTTAAGCTAAAACAAAAAAAAAAATCATCACCCAAGAACACGCCTCATACCCTGCCTACACAGGAGGGCAGAGGACACCCCGCCACCATGGCGACGTGACATGCCACACCAGGCAAATGTGAATCTCATCTCAAGGGGTACAAGATAATGACTGTCCCAAACTCATTTCAATTCCCCGCGTTTTCGGGGTTCTTATCTCAACTCCCCGCGTTTCGGGGTGCTCAACATACACATTTCAACATATGCAACTCAACAATCTCAACTCAATAAACATAATTCAACAAACACAAGACAAATATGCAACTCATTTAGCATACAAAAACTCAACTCGGAATGTAAAACAACGGATAGTCTCGGAACAATCAAGTCATCACATATAACATCACCCGACTCCTCATGGTCCCTAAAGTCCACTCATATCTCACTCTCATTGTCCGGATCATCAACCACCTTTCAAAGGAGGCTTATCCACCTCAAAGGAAGCTCAAAACAAGCCGCACGTGACAACCTATTCTCACGTGCAGAGGCAAATTAACTCCAAACATCATTCTAACCGTCCCGAAGGTTCGGGGACGATTTTTAGCCAAAAACAAGGTTGCACGTGAAAAGGTCATTTTCACGTGCGAGGTATTTCAACTCATATGCCTCTAAGGAAGCTCCACCTAAAATTTGGGGCTATTTGGAGCAAGAATGAATCTGCAAGTGAAAAAGGCTTTTTCACGTGCAGGCTCCAAAACCTTCCTTTTGTCATTCTAATCATTTTTCCCTAAAGAACCAACCTCAAATTCGTCTTAGTTTAGAAGTTATTGAGGTTCTAAGCCCATAAACCGGGTCTAAAACCAACTCCTGGCCTCACTCTCATGATTTCCCAAGTACCAGAGGCCTTAGCCAAGCCAAATACAGGGTTTTCCCAAAACTTTTCATCTAAATAATCCCAAGACAATGGGTATACAAATGACCCCTAACCCAAAAGTATAAATAATCTCACACAGAAACGGAAATTTAGAAAACCCAGACAAAACCCCAGATCAATCCATAGGCTCAAGGTAGAATTTAGAAACTCAATATATATATAAAAGGTCCCTTCTCAACATCCCAGATCATCACATAAATATTATTCTAGAAATCTAAGAGAGAGACGGCAAATAGAAAAACTTGAAATCCCTACCTCAAGTTTTGCAAAAAAGATTAGGTGAAAAGAATGGAGCAATCTGTATCCCCGCTGCCTCAACACCTCTGGCCTCCCGTCTTCTGTAGGAGATCCTTGATCGTCAGAAACCCCTCCACTCTGGGTCGTCTCCCTCAGGATCGTCTCCCTCCCTCTCTCTCTCTCTCTCTCTCTCTCTCTCTCTCTCTCTCTCTCTCTCTCTCTCTCTCTCTCTCTCTGGGCGTGTATGTGTGTGACGGCTGCAGGGAAGGTAGGGTTTGGTCCCCTTTTCTTTTCTCCTATTTTATTTTATTTTTTTTTAGAAGCCCAAGACCAAATGCAGCCCAATGGTTAGGTAAACCCAAGAAGAAAGGCAAAACAGCCCACTATCTCTCATATTGGGTTTTTCCCTTGAAGGGAGGCCCAAAGCTCAAAATACAAACCCATGTAATTTAAAAGTAAATATAAAATTATTTGTGAAATCCCGAAAATACCCCTCAGGGCCTAAAATCCCAAATTTAGTCCAAGTACAGTCAAAATTCACCATTTGATGAGCACATCATTGTGCTGATATTCATTTGTTAAAATAAGGTCTCTAACTCAAGGCTATCTCTAAGGCCCCTCAAATACGGGTCCTTACACTTATTCCGTATGTATTTGTGACTTGGTTATTTACCAAGTGTTTGACGACACTCACTCTTGTCCGGATCAGGATTATGTATCCTGTCCTTAGCCTTGCTCTCACGAGTGCATCTCTGGATTAGTAACATATCTTCTGCAATGATCAAATAAACACAAAAGATCTCAGATCAAATTACATAAGGCTTTATCAGCATTATCCAAATTCTGGGTTTGATCCAACAACCCCCAAACCCTATTTTTAATTAAAATTCGTCTTATTCCTTAATAATTTCCAAAAAGCCCTTCAAAATTCTAATTTTCACTTATTAACTCTCAATTTAACTCCTAAAATTTATTAAATAACCCCTGGAGGCTTCTGGACTTCAAATTAGGCCCAAATATTGTCAAAACGATCGTATTAGTGGCTACATTCTCAAAATAACATTCTTAACATCAAATATAAATTATAAGTTATGCTCACACATATACGGATCCTTACACCTTACTTTGTATCAATGAAGCTCGGATCCTTACTCCATGTCAGTGATTGCTTTCTCCGTGTCAAATTGATACTGGAATCATTATTCCGTGTTAGCACTTCCTTACTCCGTATGAACGAAAGGTTCGGAGGACTTACTCTATATCAGCGCTTCCTTACTCCGCTTGAGTTCCTTATTCCGCTTGAGTAAAGGTCAGACTCCTTACTCTGCTTCAATTTTCCTTACTCCATACGAACAAAGGACTTGGGTCCTTATTCCACACAAGTCCTTCCTTACTCCGCTTGAATGAAAGACTCAGATTCTTTAGTCTGTGCCTTCTTGTCCTTTGTCCGCATGAGTGGAAGAATTAGATCCTTTTTTTGCGTGGTTCTCTCTAACTCTGAATAAGTTGTAAACTAGGATTCTTATTCCGCACGAATAAGATGCAGATTCCTTAGTCCATATCTTTAAGTAATTAGTCCACACGAATGATCCTTACTCCGTATCGTGTAAAGACTTGGTTATTTACCAAGTGTTTGGCGACACTCACTTTGGTCCGGATTAGGATTACGTATCCTGTCCTTGGCTTTGCTCTCACGAGTGTATATCCAAATTAGAGTTATATCTTCTGCAATAACTTAGAACAAACATACAAGGTCTCAAACCAAATGACATAGGGTTTTATCCGCATCATCCAAACTCTGGGTTTGATCCAACAATCTCCCTCAATATGGATATGCCAAACCCTTTTGTAAGTTAATCTGATTAATGAAGTAGCAAGACATACATAGAGATAAGGATAGCTGCATTTCCACTGAAACAACAACAAGAGTACATTTGCCTTAGTACAAATATATTACATTATGGAATATAAGGCTTACTATACTTGAAGATCATTGTTGTTGCTAGCTCCCGAAGCTCCATTGCCTGCTCCTTGGTGCAGTTAATGTAGTTGCTCCAGTTCGAACCAATCTTTGAATAATATTGTATAAAGTAGCAGAGAAAGGCTCCATAGCTCTCTCCATCAGGTTATTAAGGCATAGGGCCCTTGTCCAAGATCACAGAATTCAAAATTGCAGAGGGAGCCAAAGGAGGTTGACCTATTGCTTCAAAAAGTTTACTCCTTTTTACTGCAATCGAAAGTGTTCGCAGCAATGGTTCCAACAGACTTCTTTTGGTATTGTACGATTTGGTGGGAGTCAACAAGAACAACCTTCCTTAAGTGGATTATAAAAACTGCAAGCATCAGATAAAGAATGTTAATCCTGTATGGAATGAGAACAGTTATAAGATCATTCCATGGTTTGCTATTCTCAGTAGTTCTGTTGATGAAGGTCTCGACATGATCAAGTACAGGAAGATAAGTGTCGGACCAACTCGGTAGGATATCAATCTGATGTCCATCAATATACAAGGAAGGGAACAACCTCATTTCCTCCTTAACTGCCAGAGTGAAGTTGTCCACATCTTTAGTAATGAACAGCTTTTTCTCAGAGATTAACGTATTTAACTCTTTAGGAGAGAAGGGAAACAAAGGGGATAAACACCTTCGCTCGGTAGAACTGGAGCTTGCAAAAGCTTTCATGGCTTTAACAACAGCCCTATCTTCATAAGTAACATCAAAAGCCTAACTAGAAGAGGACGGAGTTGTACTAGAGGAGCTGGGAATGATAGCAGAAGCAACACTGGAAGATCTGGAGAAGCGACTGTGTTTGGGTATTGAGATGCTCGGAGGAAGAATAGGTGCAGGCTGCTTACCGAGAGCCTAGGTCTGAGTAGAAGGACCAGCAACTTTGGCTTCGGCAGTGGCAGGAGCAGTGTCAGTGGCAAGAGCAGGATCAGATGGCAAAATCTCCCACGGTTTGGCAGATCGGCGAGAGGCATTGGGGGCACGGGCCACAATGTGGGCCAAATTCGCAAAAGAAGAGGAGAGGGCCTGAATAGAAATGGCAACTAAGTCCATCTTTTGCTCTATAGACAAGGAGGAGTTGGAGAGGAAAAAAAGAAGCTGAGTGCCGAGAGTATCAACTTTGACGGCGATGGCGCTGATCTGGGCTGTTTGGACCTGAGCGTGATGATCCAGTTGGGCAAAGATCACAGCTTCAGAGAGAATAGTGCAAAAAGAGGCATGCCCAAGGGCATAATCAGGCACCTTGGAGGACTCCCCCACATGTAGAGGTGTAGGTGTGTGCAGGGCAAAGGAGCCCGCATGGGGAGAGAATGGTGGGGCATCAGCAGCAGTAGCAGGAGAAGGTGCAACCGACCCACTGTGACCGGAAAGGTCAACAACGGGAATGTCCGCATGAGAGGAGGGGCCAACCTCGGTAGGGAGAGAAATCCGAGCTTCATGGGTCAGTCCGGACACAGCGGCAGTAGGTAAAGCAGCCGTAAGGAGACATAGCATTAAGAAGCCGTGAGCAACATTCCAATTAATCATGTCGTCCGGGGTTTGACGATGGCGTGTATAAAACACCTAGAGATCATGGTCAAGGACGGTAGGAGTGTGGGCTAGACTGAATCGAAGCCAACAATCTGAGAGTATGTCAACAGAGAGATAGTTGAGGTAATCTTGAGGCTGGGGAGGCGGGTCCGAAGGAGAGGTAGGTATAGCAGCAACAGGTTTAGCAGGTTCAATAGGTTCAGTGAGGGCAGGGAGCTCAGCAGCGAATGACACCGAGTGAGCAGCCAAAGGAGAGGCTGGCTAAGATGGCCCCGCAGAGACAGATGGTACAACATGAATGCTGTGTTGCGAGCCTCGAGAGACAAACGGAGCAGCAACGAACCAAATTCGGGAGGGCCGGTGGGCAAAACTAACTTCATGACCCGAACTAGCAGTGAGGTCACCAACGGAACTACCCTACTATTATGAAATAACAACTCATGCACGGGGGTGACGAACGGGTATTTCGTGAGCGAAACCCAAGTGAGGGTTAAGCTACTGTCGTTTAAATCCCTTCTCAAAATATTAATTCCCTTAACTAATGCTAAATAGAATAGCGACAAGAAAGGGGTCGATCCCACAGAGATTACCAAGTTATCTAGCTTTAACTCAAATCACCAAATTAATCTTGCTTAAAACAATGTCTCGGCAAACAAAATTGTGTTTTTAAAATTACTTTACTGAAAACAGAATTGCAATTGAAATAACTAAAAACGTTGAATTTGGAATCAAGGATTAAGGCATCTAGGGTCACAATTTCACCTCCCTATGTTATCTCTACTGGTTCATGGTATTAGGGTTGTTTGATTGAAAACATGCTAAACATAAGCCAAGGACAACAAATGGTCATTGAGGTCCTTTTAAGAGTTGTATGCCAGAATGGTAATCTAAACACACAAACATGCAAAGCCAATAAATCATACTTGCAAAAGGATAATGATCACACCAATTACAAATAAGTTATGAATCTCAATCCCCTGGACTAGGGCTAAGAATACCAAGGTGCACATCCAAAGATAAAAATTAAGAACAGATTCATAAAACATGCAAAACTCAATCATCCAAACCCAATATTCATAAACACAGCAAAGCAACAAGGGGGCTACATTGCTCCCCTAGATTATAAGAACTACTCACGCATGATTACAAGCAAAACCATAGCAGTAAAGCTAAACATCTTCTTCCAATCCACACGCGCAACAAGGCTTCAAATCTAGGCAACAAAATCCGCGACGAGTGACTGCAACGGCTGCGACGGCTGCTCTCCTAGGTCAAGGAGCAGCCTCCAAGTCGTGAAGCCTCTCTCTCCCTCTAAAAACGTGTAGGGGGGTCTAGGTTACCTAGCATGGGGCGTGGAGCCTTTATTTATAGAGGTTGGATGGGCCTTGAGGTGTGTACCCTAGCCCATCTATCAAAACGACATAGTTTTGATAAGTGACACTCCATACTTTAAAATCTCTATCTTCCATCCACAATTTGGACATGGGCCTTCAGGAACAAATGATCAGCATGAAAAATCGATAGGATCGGTCCAAAAATATCACTGCACGTCAATTTGCACGTGATGCGGTGGATTCACGTGCAGCTCCAAATCAGCTCAAACTTCTCCCCAAGCTTCCTTGCATCCTGTAGAGGCCTGAGAAGCAAAAATATACTTGCACGTGAAATGGGTGAATTCATGTGCAGCTCCAAATGCTCTGAAATTTCTGTGGTAGGTAGAGGACATCATTCTAAGAAACTTTTGTTCTTGCACGCCAATTGTTTGAGGCCATCTACTATATCAAAAGTGAGCTCCAAAATCTGCCAAAACAGCTTAAAAACACATGTATTTGCAAATAGCATCTTCCTAGGGGTTAGAGCAAATATATATGATATATGAAGCAATAAGGCTCTAATCATGCTCTTAAACATCCTAAATAAACACTAGAATAACGGCATAAAATGCACGTTATCAAATACACCACACTTGAACCACTGCTTGTCCTCAAGCAAAAACGTACAAGCATGCAAAAATAAAATAAACACGCACTCAAACGGAAGAAAAATAAAATAACAATCAAGGAGAATCATGGTTTCCTAAGCATGCAACTCTATCATGATGAAATGGGAATTTAAGCATCAAAATGAGTCATAGCTTAGTTCATTCATGTCCATATCCCTAGTCCAACAACCATGCAATATCACCACTTAAATTTCAGATATGAGCAAGCAATCCATGATAAAATAGCACCTAGTTTCCCTTTAAGTTCTTACCAAGGATAAGCAGCCTCACTCAAATATAATAATTTTCAAGCCCAATACCTATCAATGAACAATGGATGGAAAACTCTATCTCTACACTCGCCATCAGCTATTGATTAAGTACTTGCCAAGCAATCATGAGAGTTCCCTATTGTGCTCATCAAAGAAAACACACCCTCTATTCTACTTTATTTGAACTCACACGCTAGTCTAAACTCAATAAACTCACACTCTATTCTAATAACTGATAAAACAAAATCATGAGCTAAGGGTTGAGCTCAACACTCTCAAATAAACAAATCTGAGCCAATGTGGCTACAAATCTAAACAATCACACATAAACATCAAGCCATTGCGGCTTTTATTCTGAATCTATCTCTTTTTTTTTTTTTACAAATTAACCTTACAAGGTTGCATTTTATGCTCTCCCTTGATGGATTATTCACTCTCTTTTTTTTACTCACATAACACATAAATAAGACTGATTTTTCTAATGCATACCCCTTGCCATTTTGCTACATAAGGAGAGACAAAAATTCATTGATGTCTCACATCCCATTTTACAATTAAGTGATGGCTTTTTCACATTCTATATCATAGCCTTTTATATTTACAACACAACAAACAAAAATTAGGATACATAGGAAGTCAAAGTGACTTAAAGGTCTTGCACCCTAACTAAACACCAAACATTGAGCACTAATAAGTAATCACATGCTTACTTGAATCCTACCATTAAATAACCAATGTTGAATGCAAGAAGAGTAACAATTATTACCCATACCCTAAAATGGCACTCAAAGGCTAAAAGAAGTTGTTCTCATTTTTTATTTCTTTTTCACTCAACTTTGAGGGTTACTTAGGTCTATCATAGCATTTCATGTTTAACTAATATTCAAAACTCAGCTCCAAAAACATGGTGATATCATTCAAAAGATAAAGACATGATCAAACTAAATTAGAGCACATTTTAACTACTTAAAAACCCTTATCACAACATGATACTAATGTGGCATAAAAAAAAAATTTTTAAGCCAAAATTGCATACTTAATATCCATGCCTCCAAAAGCAAATCATTCAAGCAAACAACTCAAACAATCATGCAACTAAAAACAGTTTTTTTAAAATAAATGACTAACATGCAATCACAACATAAAAGACAAGCAAGTGGCTCAAGTCACTCCCCATACACCACACTTAAAATATGCTATGTCCTCATGGCATAAAATAGGGAGTAGGAAAAACACTTACCCCTGATTTGGCACACTGTAATAGTAGATGACATTGGCCACCATTCGTCGCACCTGAGCCACAAAGTCAACTGACGTCTCGCCGCGCACTTCCCAAGTTTCCTTCCCTTGCAGAATAGCCATCATGTAGTAGCAAGCAAAGATCCCACAGCTGAATTGGTCAGGCTGTTGGGGAATTTGCATTTCGTTGTAGTGAATAAGAGGGAGCTTGTCCGCCAACAGGCCTTCTTTGATCATCGCCACTTTGATTCGTTTGATGAACCCATGCACTAACTGTCTTCTCCGTTTGGCAAACCCTTCACCTTGGCTTGGATCATATAGCATGGCATGTCCTACATCCAGATTCAAACGGACCAATACATAGTGGCGGTCAATGTGCACCGGAATCAGCACCTCATGCATACCATGCCAAGGGCCGTGCCCTTCATTCTCACCATTGATGCGTTGGCGCCACACCTCTTCGGACAAGGGTAGATTGTATATCTCGCACAGCATGATGGAAGTGAACTGATCTAAGGGGTAGTTATGAGGCTCAGCCTCCACTACATAGCGCATGGTCCTGCAGAAGAGGTCTATCTCTTCGGAGTAGAGATATTCATTCTCTGAGATCCTTTTTAGGCCAAAAGGGGTGAAGATATCATTATCCCGTATAAAGCGAGCCCTCTGAACCGTGGAATTGATGAACTCTTCAAATGCTGCTTGGCTCTCGTCGGATGATAAAGCTGGATTAATGATTAAATGGATAGGAGGGCCAAGAAGGTCTTCAGGTTCAGCAGGCATGATGTACCCCAAGAGACAGGATGTATAACAGGCACAAGAGCCTGAGAAAATGCAGGATCAGTAAAAGGCTGGAAGGGTGAATACCCTTCTGCTGGCTCTGTCTCCTCTGAAGGCTGGAAGGGTGAATACCCTGTTGCTGGCTCTGCCTCCTCTGGGTGATAGTAGGATGGCCCAGCTGAAGATTCTGGTTGAGGTGGATCCGCCTGGGCTGGATAAGAAACTTCAGGGGATGGAGAGGGTTCTTAATCAGATATCTCCACTATAGGAGAACGTTTTGATGCTTTCCTCTTGCTCAAGGCCTTCCAAATTTTTCCTAGGAGGCCTTTGACTTCTTTGTTGTCCTTCCTCAGAGCTTCCACCTCGCGCTGGGTTCTGGCATTTGCCTCCCTCAGCTGCTGTGTTTCTTGCCTCCAAGCTTCGGTAGATGCAGCAGGAGGAGCTTCTGGGGCTTCCCATGCTCTAGGAGATGCATGAGCAGCTACGTCTGGGGCCTCCCATGCTCTGGTTCTAGGTCGTGAAGTAGCTTGTTGGTCTCCAGAGATGAGGGCCATTAATTCTTCAAATCGGGCACTAGTGATGTGCCCATTAGTGACTGCCCAATTGATGACCTCCACTTCGCTCACCACCTGCCCACGAATGCCTTGAAAGAAATTGAAAATATCTTCTTTGTGTACATTGAACTGCATGTACATGGCAGTTAGTCTGTATAGAGTCTGCTTCCTTTGATCCAAATGAGGAGAGGTCTCCCTTGCAAAGTCAGTGGATCGCTCCACATGAACACTGTGCCTAGCGGGCTGTGATGGAGGAGGAACATTGGTTGCCCAATGACCTCTAGTACTGAACCCAAAACGCCCTTCAGCATGCAATACTCTTAACACCCAGTGAGAAGGAAAAGTGATGCTATCCATGGAGGAAAAATGCAAAGTAGGCATGCTTTGAAATATCAAACACAAAAATCTGCCATTTATCTGCTTTGATGAGTTTTTCTTCCACCATTTAAAAATGGTAGTGGCCCAATCCACATTTAGCATATGATCAATGCTATACATGAACTCCAGGTGTGGCTTAGGCACACTATCTATCCCACTGGTCTGAATCAATAAGCATTTCCCTACCAGGTAGGCTAGGCATCTAAATCTTCCAACAAAACCATTCTTGGTATACTGCCTTCGACTTTGAAATTTTCTAGCATAGTTGCATGCAGTACCAAATTCTCCTAGGCTTAGCTGAGGGAAGCTATCACTGGGTGCAGGGAGGTTAAAGCAATGTCTAATAATTTCAGGGGTAATTCTGACATAAACCCTTTGCACAACCCCTATCAGTTCATCCTCACTCACATAGACAGATGCATAAAATTCTTGTAGGCCAGAGTAGGAAATAGCTAGCTGGGTAGATACTAACCTTTGTAATCCCAGATTTTGAATTTTAAGAGCCAACTCTCTAACCCAGCTCAGCTCTGAAGCCTCCAAAGTCTGCATATCAAGAGCATGCCCCAAGAGTATCTCCTCCTCAGGTTGGCTATCAGCACTAGATGAGTGCACCTCCTCCTGGCCAGTCCTCCTTGTGCGCACCATCTTTGGAATGAGAATAAAGAGCAAAGAGCAGAAAACTGAAGAGCAAGAGAGCAAAAGAGCAGAGTTTCTCTAATACTCAGATCTGGAGTGATTTTGGTGTGGAAGCCTTTGAAGATGGCCTCTCTTTATATAGCATGCAGAAGGAAAGATGCTCCAATTGGCGTGATACACGTGCCCCTAAATTTTCAGAGTGTTCTGACCAAAATAGCCCTTGCACGTGAATTGGTTGAATTGGCGTGCAGGTAAGAATCGTCCCAAACTTTGGTGGTGGGTCCCCCTTGAGCTGGCAAGCAATAGTCCCTTTTGCACGTGAATTGTTTGAAGCTTCTAGGAGGGCTAAAATCGGTAGTTTGCATTTTTGAGCCTCCATATGACAGCTAGAAATTCGCGTGCAAGAGTAAACGTGATTCACATGGTCTTCATCTACCATTCCAGAAAGTTACAGCTTAAAAGGAGGTATACGTGAATTGGGCAATTCACGTGCAAATTCATGTTCAGGCCCAAACTGGCCCAAATTTCTCCACTTAGTTGCTTGTGCATTATGGACCATCTTTAAGTATTGCACGTGAATTGTTTGAGCTCATATTCAAGCACTTTTGGGCTTCACTTGCTCCTTGCTCCTTGACTTTGACTTTAAAAAATAATTCCACAAGTTCAGGACCCAATAATTTGCTCATCCTGCAAATGGTTAGTTAAGAAAGGAACAAAGTCTCCTGCACAATGGTTAGCTTGCAAACAAATTTATTGAATAAAATAAATAAAAGAAAATAACAGAAAATAAAACATAGCAATAAACATTGGGTTGCCTCCCAACCAGCGCTTTATTTAAAGTCTGTAGCTAGACTTTCAGTTATGATCATGCAATGGTGAAAGAGAGGGAATCAACTATCTCCCTCTGAGTTGAATCAAAGTATGGTTTCAATCTGTTGCCATTCACCCAAAATTTCTTGCTATCTACAGCTTGGAGCTCAAAGCTCCTATATGGCTTCTTATCAACTATCACAAAAGGTCCCATCCACTTGGACTTTAATTTTCCAGGAAATAACCTCAACCTTGTGTTAAATAGAAGAACTTTCTGCCTTAAGGTTAAAGGTGCATTGTTGAGTTGCCTATCATGCCATTTCTTAGTTCTTTCTTTGTAAAATTTAGCACTATCATAGGCATCCAGCCTAAGCTCATCTAACTTAGTTAATTGAGTCATCCTAAGCTCCTTGGTCTCTTGTGGGTTAAAATTTAACTTCTTCAAGGCCCAATGAGCCTTGTGTTCTAGTTCCACAGGCAAGTGACATGCCTTACCATATAGAATACGGTAAGGTGACATCCCAATGGGAGTTTTGTAAGCTGTCCTATATGCCCATAAGGCTTCATCAAGCCTTTGAGACCAATCTTTCCTATTGGCTCCAACAGTTTTCTCTAAAATGGCCTTAATCTCTCTGTTGGACACTTTTGCTTGTCCATTAGCTTGTGGGTGGTAGGCTAAAGACTTCCTATGAGTGACACCATACTTGTTCAATAATTTGTCAAACAATTTGTTGCAGAAATGACTACCCTCATCACTGATTATAGCCCTTGGTGTCCCAAAACGGCTAAAGATGTTCCTAGTAAGGAAGTGAGTCACAACCCTAGCATCATTCACTCTAGTAGGAATAGCTTCTACCCACTTAGACACATAATCCCCAGCAAGCAAAATGTATGAATACCCATCAGAATTAGGGAATGGCCCCATGAAGTCAATGCCCCAAATGTCAAAAATTTCAACTGGAAGGATTCCAGTTAAGGGCATCTCATTTTTCCTAGACAGACCACCTACCCTTTGACATCTATCACACTTTTTGATGTGGACATAGGTGTCTTTCACCATGTGAGGCCAATAAAAGCCACACTGCATGATTTTAGCCACAGTTCTTTGCACCCCAACGTGGCCCCCATAATGTGATGCATGACAATGATGTATTATGTCATCTACCTCCTCCTCAAGGACACATTTTCTAATGATTTGGTCAGAACACCTCCTATAAAGAATTGGGTCTTCCCAAATGAATTTCTTAGCATCCACTAACAATTTCTTTCTCTGGTGGTAGTCTAATTGCTTGGGTATGAACCCAGTGGCTAAATAATTTGCTATGTCAGCAAACCAAGGAAGATGATGCACCTCAAACAACTTCTCATCAGGAAGGTCATCTACAATGGGTAGAGACTTAGGTGCATTCTCCACACGGGAGAGGTGATCAGCCACAGAATTTAGGGCTCCCTTTGTGTCTCTAATTTCAAGGTCAAATTCCTATAAGAGGAGAACCCACCTAATCAAGCGTGGCTTAGCTTCTTTTTTAGAAAACAAATATTTCAATGCAGCATGATCAGTATAAACAATGACTTTAGACCCAAAAAGGTAGGGCCTAAACTTGTTGCAGCCATAAACCACAGCTAGCAACTTTTTCTCAGTGGTGGTATAGTTCTGTTGAGCATCATCTAAGGTCTTACTAGCATAGTAAATGACCCTAAACACCTTTTCTCGCCTTTGCCCTAAGACTACCCCCACAGCATAATCACTCGCATCACACATTAGCTCAAAAGGCCGAGCCCAGTCAGGTGTGACTATAAAAAGTGCGATGACTAACTTACCCTTGAGGATGTTGAAAGCTTCTAAGCAATCTGCATTAAACTCAAAGCTTGTGTCTTTTTCTAACAACCTACTCATGGGTTTTGCAATTTTTGAGAAGTCCTTAATGAATCTCCTATAAAAGCCAGCATGGCCAAGGAAACTTCTCACCCCTTTTTCATTGGTTGGAGGTGGCAAAGTCTCAATAGTGGAGATTTTTGCCTTATCTACCTCCAAACCATGTGCAGACACCTTGTGCCCTAGAACTATCCCCTCAGTTACCATGAAATGGCATTTCTCCCAATTTAGGACTAGTTCCTTCTCCTCACATCTCTCTAAGACCACATCTAGATTTTTCAAGCACTGTTGGTAGGAGGAACCAAACACCAAAAAATCATCCATGAAGACCTCCATGATCTCCTTAACCAAACCCCGAAAAATGGCCTTCATACACCTTTGAAAGGTGGCAGGGGCATTACAAAGCCCAAATGGCATTCTCCTAAATGCAAAAGTGCCAAAAGGGCACGTGAAGGTGGTCTTTTCTTGGTCCTCGGGCTTAACCATGATCTGATTATACCCGGAATAGCCATCTAAAAAGCAGTAGTGACTATAGCCAGCTAACCTATCCAACATTTGGTCAATGAAAGGAAGAGGAAAATGATCCTTCCTAGTAGCCTTGTTCAGCTTTCTATAATCAACACACACTCTCCACCCCGTCACAGTGCGAGATGGGATCAATTCATTTTTTTCATTTTTAATCACGGTCATGCCCCCTTTCTTGGGCACAACATGCAATGGACTCAACCACTCACTATCTGAAATAGCATAAATTATACCCGCATTTTTCCATTTTAAAATTTCTTTTCTAACAACTTCTTTCATGGCAGGGTTTAATCTTCTTTGTCTTTCAGCAGTGGGTTTAAAATCATCATTCATCAAAATTTTATGCATGCAAATCCCTGGACTAATACCCCTAATGTCTTCAATGTTCCATCATAGGGCCTTTTTGTGTTTCCTAAGGACTTCTAGCAATTCAGTACACTCCACATCATTCAAATTAGAAGCAACAATGACAAGGAATTGATTTGTAGAGTCTTGAAATTCGTACCTTAAGTGTCCAGGCAGCTCTTTCAGTTCTGGAGCTGGAGGCACCTCATCTTCTTTCTCCTCCTCAGCTTGCTCCAGAGAGTTTGTAGTTTGCTCATCTACCTCAGCTGTCAAGTACATCTCTTCATCTTGTTGAGCTTCTATAAGCTGAAGGGCTCCATTATTGGTGGTGGTAATTTCTTCTGCTAAGTAGTCTTCCACCAATTCCTCAAGGTCTTCAACCCAAAGGCAGTCCTCCTCCTCTTGACCTTGCAAAGCCTTCCCCATGTGGAAGACTAAGGTCTCCTCATTAATTCTCAGAGTTAGCTGCCCTTGAGCAACATCAATCAATGCACAACCCGTTCTGAGAAACGGTCTTCCAAGGAGTAGCTGAACTCGTCTATCTTCTTCCATCTCCAAAGCTACAAAGTCCGCTGGAAATATGAAGGAGCCCACTTTGACTAACACGTCTTCAATTATCCCTTCAGGCCTTCCAGTAGACCGGTCAGCAAACTGCAATGATATGGAAGTGGGCTTCATGCCCTTAAGCCCAAGCCGCTTGTACAAAGCAAAGGAGATCAAATTGATGCTGGCCCCTAAATCACATAGGGCCTCTTGTTGCGGTGCATTGCCAATCACACAAGGGAGATTAAAAGCGCCCGGATCTTTATGCTTGATAGGCAAACTCGTTGAACAACACTTGCTCACCTCGTTAGTGATCGCCACCGTCTCATGATCCCCATATTTCCTCTTCTTCTTTCACAAAATCTTTGATGTACTTTCTGTACCTAGGCATCTGCTCCAAGATTTCCACAAATGGAATGTTAATTTCAAGCCTCTTGAACAAACTCAGAAAGGGCTCATGCTCTTCTTCAACCCTCTGGTTCCTCAGCCTCTGAGGAAATGGCATAGTAGGCCTGAGCTCTTGCCTCGTTGTTCTGCCTATTCTGTCTTGACTCGATTCTTGGTCCTTCTATTCTTACACTCTTTCTTGACTTTATCTGATTTTCCTTGGTCATCGGCTTCCAAGGGTCCGCTCTGTTCTTCCTGGAATTGCCTTCTTCTTAGGCTCTTCAGCTTCTTTCAGTGCCTTCCCGCTTCTTAGAGTAATAGCCTTGCAACTCTCCTTGGGGTTCACCTCAGTATCACTTAGAAAAGATTTAGCTGAGACTCCTTGATTTACATTCTGGGCCAAACTCACAAGCAGCTTTTCTATATTCTTCATTGAAGATTCCATGGTGACTACCCTTTCCTCCAAATTATCCTCTCTTTTGGTTGGCTCATCCAAATTCCGATATACCGTTCCTCTTTCTTTGTCGTGAGGCCGAGGTCGTTTCCGCTCGAATCCTGGAGGTGGGTGTAAATAATTATCCGTAGCATACGGATTCTGCTTCATCCCTGGGGGCACATATTTGTACTGAAATGAGGTATCTCCCCCTCGGTTCTGGTTTTTCTGAAATAGCTGAGATTGCTGCTGGTTCTAGTTGTACCCTTGTTGTTGTTGTTGTTGAGGATAAAATTGCTGTTTCTGATACAAGCCCTTTCCTCCAACATAATTTGCTTCTTCAGCTCCACTCCAGCCTGCTCAGCTACTGGTAAAGCTTGTTGTGATCCTTCAACTTTAAGAGCCAATACTTCCATGCCTTTCACTAAAGCTTGAATCAGCGCTTGCATATCATTGGAAGAATTATCAACTGAAGCTATCTTCTCCCTTGGCTTTGAAGTACGCACATTAGACCACTGCCAATCAGCTAATGACAGCCTCTCCAAGAGCTCTGCTGCTGCGTTAGGCTCTAGATTTATCAAGCATCCTCCAGCAGCTGCATTCACCTTGTCTTGTGAGTGGGACTGAAGACCTGTGTAGAAAGATTCAATTTGAATCCACTGGGGTCTTCCATGATCAGGGCATCTTCTCACTAAGTCTTTGAAACGCTCCCAAGCTTCATGAAGAGTCTCCATCTCATCTTGCCTGAATCTGCTAATCTCCCCTCTGAGCTGGATCACCTTGGAAGGAGGGAAGTACTTTGACATGAACTTGATCTGCATCTCCTCCCAAGTGTTGATTGAACCAGCTGGCAGACTGTTGAACCAGCCAAGAGCTCTATCCCTTAAAGAGAAAGGGGAAAGCCTTAGCTTTATTACCTCCTCTGATACATTGTTGATCTTTATGGTGTCGCACATCTGGTAGAACCTCATCAAATGCTGGTGTGGATCATCCACGGCTGTTCCTCCAAACGCGTTGTTGCTCACCATGTTGATCAACGCCGGCTTCAGCTCAAAGCTATTTGCTTGGACTCTTGTCTGCCGAATCCCAGAATAATGGTCTGACATCATTGGCCTTGCATAATCTAAGAAGGTTCTGGGCATAAACCGATTACCCTCTTCTTCTGGATATTGGCCATTGTAATTGGCCCCTCCTTGCGGTGCACCACCATTAGGCCTTAAATCTGCCATCAATTCACCTACTGAATGCTCTAAGCTTTGCAATGCTTCTTCAGCCTCACGTGCTGCTTCCCTAGCTGCTCTACGACGAGCTCTAAACAATCTTTCAGGTTCCCGATTAAATGGTATAAACTCCTATCTTGGCATGCACAACTAGGAATTCCTCAAACACTTGGTGTATGTTCCTGTAAAACAACAAGAACACACCCAGCAGCTCCGAACAATGCAAAATAAACAAATAAAGAACACAAATAAAGAATACAACTAGGATAACGTGCATTTATGCCGTTATCCTATGCCTTATATAGGGTGTTTTAGCGTATGTTTTGTACCTATTTGCATGTTATTTTCGACATATTTGCTCTAACCCCTAGGAAGACCCTGTTTGGTGTATAGTGGTACTTTTTTGAGTGTTTTTGGCAGGTTTTGGAGCAACCTTTTCCCACACACTTTGGCTAGATCACTACATCAACTCACAAGGAAGCTATAGGAAGAAGATGGAAGCAAAATGAAGGCAAAATCAAGGTGCACGTGAAAAGTCTTCTCACGTGCATTCTCACGTGCAAGGATTTTATTGCATGGATGCTTTCTACAACTCAAGAGGAAGCTTTGGAGCAAATTTGAGTCAAATTGGAGCTGCAGGTGAAAAGGGTCTTCTCACGTGCATTCTCACGTGCAAGCATTTTTGCGCTCCAAATGATGTATTTTGTTGGTTTAATCATTTTCCTCTAAAGAACTGGGGTCAAATTGGGTGTAGTTTGAGTTTTATTTCGCCTAGAACATTGATTAGTGTCACCAACCAAAACGACGTCGTTTTGGCTGCGCGACTAGATTTATAATTAGGGCACACCTTTTGTAACCCTAATTTGGCCCACTAAAACCTATAAATAGGGGTCTTTGGAGGCATTGTAAATCATCTTGAGTGGGAGAATCTGATCTGAGTTCTGAAAAGAGCTATAGCCATTGCTAAAAGATCGGATTGTCCTTAGCAAGGAGTGAGTTTGGGCACAGACGCCGGAGTCTTTGGAGGCCGGAGTCCTGGTTCATCTTGGGGTCTTCCTTTATTGTCCTGGTACTTGTAATCATGTTCTTTCTTGTAATTGTTATTGCTTTTGTCATGATTATGGAGTAGTTTTATTAGTCTAGGGGAGCAATGTAGCCCCCAATAAATTGTATTCAGTTTGGTTATGGTTGTTCAATAAAATAGAATTCAGTTCTTGTTTAATTCACTTTCTTGAATGGAAATGCCTAGTTTATGCATACTTAGGTAATCTTAGCCCTTGTCTAGGGTGGAACACTAGTGAATTAGATTTAATATTGTATGATGGACCAAGTCTACAACTATTAGATTGTTTATCTACCTTGATCACTTTTATTCACATGGACCAAATGGGATAAAAGCCTTAAATCTATCTTAGCATGGACCAAATGTAAGATAGGTAGGAGATAATCAACATGAACTTGAACTAGAACATAAATCAAGAACAAGAGCCATAACCAGATTAGTACAATCGATTGGGTGGTAAACATTGTGACCCTAGATGTCTATACCAACCGCTTGCCAACATTCTGATTTAATATCTTTTTGTTCAAAATATTTGCACAACAAACATCAATTGTCCAGACATAAAATCAACTTGTTAGCTTAGTGCTTGCTGCTTAACAGCATTAGCTACCTCCCTGTGGGTTCGACAACCGGAGTCTTAATACTCCATTTTATTACTTGACCAAGACACTTGCCGCAAAACCTTCGGACATAATTTATGCGGGTCAAGTTTTTGGCGCCGTTCTGGGGAGGCAAGCCAAACGTTGTTAGGACTAAGTGACATTAGGTGCTTAAGTTTATTTGTGATCTGGAATTTTATTTTCTTGTAATTTTGCTAGTACGGTGTTACCTGGTATCTTTTTGTTTTTGCTACGTGTTAGGAGTGCACCCTAGGTGTTTGAGAAAATTCCTCTGTGTATGCGTCACACCAGGGGTGAGTTATTACCTTACGATCCCGAAATCGAACGAACGTTGCGAGAGCAGTGAAGGGCTCAGAGGGTATTAGTTGCAGCTGAACAGCAGTTGGAAGGTTTACATACCTTGTGTGAAGAAATCATGGTTGAAAACAGAGCAAGGGAAGATCAGGGACACAACGGCCAAGGCGGTTATCAGCCGAGGACCTTCATGGATTATGCTAGACCTGTACTATCGGATGAGTATTCAGGCATTAGAAGGGTGCCGGTCCAAGTAAACAACTTCGAGCTGAAGCCTGTGCTACTGCAAATGGTTGGGCAAGATGCATTTCGAGGCTCGGCACTAGATGATCCACACAACCATCTAGCGCGATTCTTGCAAATTTGCGACACTATCAAAATTAATGGAGTCTCGGATGATGCCATTAAGCTGCGACTCTTCCCATTTTCCCTGAAGGACCAAGCTCTCGGTTGGTTCCAATCCCTACCTGCTGGCAGCATACACACATGGGACCAAATGGTGGAGAAGTTTCTCTCCAAGTACTTTCCACCAACAAGAGTTATTCATTTAAGGAGCCAAATAAATCAATTCACCTAGCATGGTGATGAGTCGCTATACGAGGCCTGGGAGCGATTCAAAGACTTGGTGAGGAGGTGTCCTAATCATGGCAGGCCAAAATGGTTACAAGTCGAATCTTTTTATGCAGGTCTGCACGCAAATACAAGGAGCATGATAGATGCAGCTGCTGGAGGAGCGTTCATGATGATGGAGCCTTCTGCAGCAGTGGAGCTTATAGAGCGAATGGCGTTGTCAAACTGCCAATGGTCCAATGACAGACGCCCTAGAGCCGAGCCGGTGGGCTGCGGTATCAAATTCATCAAATTCAACTCGGTTCGATGAGTTGACAAGAAAGATGGAGTTACCGCGAGCAAATGTCGATGATGGCTGTTCGCATGGAGGGCGAACCGAACAACCCAAGGCGATTACTAAAAGACGCCGCTGCAGCCACTGCTATATGAAGAAGCCCAATATGTTGGGAATCGAGGTGGAGGATTTCAGCGACAATATCGGAATCCAAACCAAGACCAGGAATCCTCCTCGGCCCAACAACTTCTAGAATCAAGGAGGACCTCACCAATTTCAACAACAGCCTTACTTATGGCCAAGGTAGAATAAGGTCTCTGCTACTGGAGCAACACAGTATGGAGAACATTCTCAGCCACAACAGAAGGAGGAAGACAAAGAGAAGGCAAAGGATGAAGAGATGCAGAACTTCTTTTATCAATTTGCTAAGCAAGCAACTGACAGAATGAGTAAGGGGGAGACAAGGATTGAGTCCCTTACCACGTCTGTCCAGGATCTTGGGGCTGCCATGAAGAATATAGAGCAGCAGATTGGCCAGTTAGCAAATGCAGTTAGGCCATCTTCATCAAACACTTTTCCCAGCAATACAGAGGTCAACCCAAGGGAGCAATGCAAAGCTATAATGCTTAGAAGTGGGAAAGAACTACCAGCTGGAGAGAAGAAAATCGAGCCAACCAAGGAGGAGTCGGAACAGCTTGCCCAGGAGGAAGCTAAAGAAGGAGATGCTGAGCAACGTAAGGACCAGACAGAAAAGGTTGGGAGTAGTCAACCGACAATCCGTCAGCCTGAAGTTAGCTCTCCCGTTCCGTATAAACCTCCTATGCCGTATCCTCAAAGACCGAGGAAACAGAAATTAGATGCTCAGTTCCAGAAATTCTTAGATGTATTCAAAAAGCTGGAGGTGAACATCCCATTCATAGAAGCCTTGGAACAGATGCCTGGATATGTCAAATTTTTAAAGGATCTACTGTCCAAGAGGAGAAGCTACACTGATTGTGAGATAGTGGCTCTCACAAATGACATTAGTGCGGTGGTGCAAGACAAGCTACCGCCCAAGCTTAAAGATCCGGGTAGTTTCACGCTGACCTGTACCATTGGCACCTCGCAATTGGAGCAAGCCCTATGTGACTTAGGGGCGAGTATAAATCTGATGCCAATGTCCATCTATCGGCGACTGGGCTTGACTGGAATAAAGCCCACTTCCATATCTTTACAATTTGCTGACCGATCGATAGGAAAGCCGGCGGGCATTATTGAAGATGTTTTAATCAAGGTGGATCGCTTTATCTTTCCAGTGGATTTTGTTGTATTGGAAATGGAAGAAGATAAAGGAGTCCAATTTATTCTTGGAAGGCCATTCCTGAGTACCGGAAGGGCCTTGATCGATGTAAACTTAGGGGAGTTGACGCTGCGTATGGATGAAGACGCAGTGGTGTTCAACATGGAGCGTTCGATGCGCAAGGCAAATGATCATTCCAGCTGTTATTGGATTGATCAGATTGCTGAATTCGTGGACAGCTACTTTGAAGAGAGCTTGATCACTGAAAGCGTGGATCACGAATTGCAGCAGGTGGATTTTGCGGAGGTGGAACCGGAAGAGACTTATGAAGTCTTCGAAAGAACAAACCGAGAAGCAGACCTTCCTCAACTGAATCCTCAGCAATCACGGAACCCTTGCCAGTTCTGAAGCAACTCCCAGAACATCTGAGGTATGAGTTTTTGGATACACAAGGACGTTGCCCTGTGATAGTAGCTGCGTCCTTAACAGTAGAAGAAACCAGACAGCTGCTAGAAGTCTTACGAAAGCATAAGCAGGCCCTGGGGTGGTCTCTGGATGATATAAAAGGTATAAGTCCAAGTGGTCGCATGCACAAGATACCTGATGGAGGAGTCTTATACTCCTACTGTAGAGCGCCAACGCAGGCTCAATCCTGCAATGAAGGAAGTCGTTGGCAAGGAGATTCTGAAGTGGAGGAAAGCGGGCATCATATATGCCATTTCAGATAGCTCCTGGGTTAGTCTAGTACAAGTGGTTCCCAAGAAGGGTGGCATGACAGTGATACGCAATGAGAAGAACGAGCTTATTCCCTCCCGCGCAGTGACCGGGTGGCACGTGTGCATTGATTATCGCAAGCTCAATAAAGCCACGCGTAAGGACCACTTTCCGTTACCTTTCATTGATCAAATGCTAGATCGGTTAGCTGGCTACCCATATTATTGTTTTCTGGATGGTTATTCTAGATACAACCAGATAGCAGTTGCCCCGGAGGATCAAGAGAAGACTACATTCACGTGCCCTTTTGGCACGTATGCTTTCCGGCGTATGCCATTTGGTCTTTGCAACGCACCTGCTACTTTCCGGAGGTGTATGATGGCCATTTTTCAAGGGTTAGTGGAGGACATTATGGAAGTCTTTATGGATGACTTCTCGGTATTCGGTTCAACTTTTTCCATCTGCCTCAAAAATCTGGAAACCGTGTTAGTCCGATGCAAGGAAAAGGATCTGGTCTTGAACTGGGAGAAGTGTCACTTCATGGTCAAGGAAGGAGTCGTTCTTGGGCATAGAGTGTCCGCAGCTGGGTTGGAAGTAGATAGAGCAAAGATCTCCACCATTGAGAGTCTACCTCCTCCCACTAATGTGAAGGGCATCCGGAGCTTTCTGGGTCATGCAGGGTTTTATCGGCGGTTCATCAAAGATTTCTCAAAAATTGCCAAGCCCCTAAGCATGCTTTTAGAGAAGGATGTTCCTTTCATTTTTTCGGAAGACTGTCTTCAGGCCTTTATAGTGCTGAAAGAGAAGCTCAGTTCAGCACCGGTGATAGTAGCTCCAGACTGGTCGCAACCCTTTGAGCTGATGTGTGATGCGAGTGACTTTGCAGTTGGAGCGGTGCTTGGGCAGAAACGGGACAAAATTTTCAGGGCAATATATTATGCCAGTCGCACGCTCAATGAGGCCCAGCTCAATTACACTACTACAGAGAAGGAGTTACTTGCTGTGGTGTTTGCTTGTGATAAGTTTCGATCATATCTTTTGGGCACTAAGGTCATTGTTTACACCGACCACGCTGCCCTGAGATATTTGTTCAGCAAGAAGGATGCGAAACCCAGGTTGATCGGATGGGTTTTGTTACTCCAAGAGTTTGATCTGGAGATTAAAGACTTGAAGGGGACTTCCAACACTGTGGCAGACCATTTGTCAAGGCTCGAGCTAGGGGAAGGTAGTACTCCAGGTGCTACTATTTCTGACACCTTCCCTGATGAGCAGCTCTTTGTAGCTGAAGCAAAGACGCCATGGTTTGCTGATATAGTGAACTACCATGCATGTGACTATGTACCTATAGAGTTTACTTATCAGGAAAAGAAAAGGTTCCTCTTTAATGCAAGAAGATACATTTGGGATGAGCCTATTCTATACAGGCAATGTGCTGATCAGATCATCAGAAAATGTGTGCCAGAAGAGGAAGTGGACAGCATACTGATGTATTGTCATTCATCTGACTATGCTGGCCATTTAGGAGTACAAACGACGGTGGCAAAGATCCTACAAAGTGGGTTTTACTGGCCAACCATGTTCACAGACACATACACCTTTGTTAAGTCATGTGATCAGTGTCAACGAACAGGAGGGATTACAAGGAAGCAAGAGATGCCCCAAACTGGCATTATGCCAGTCGAACTTTTTGACATATGGGGAATCGATTTCATGGGACCTTTCCCACCATCAGATGGATTTTCTTACATCCTTCTGGCTGTTGATTACCTCTCGAAGTGGGTTGAAGCTATACCCACTAGGAAGAATGATGCTCAAGTGGTTACCAAGTTCCTTCGCCGCAACATATTCAGCAGGTTTGGAACACCTAGAGCAATTATCAGTGATGAAGGGAGTCACTTCTGCAATAAGCTTTTCGACAAGCTCTTAAACAAATATGGAGTTCAACATAGGCGCACCTTAGCCTATCATCCACAAGCAAACGGTCAAGCTGAAGTTTCCAACCGTGAGATCAAGCACATTTTGGGAAAGACAAGTGGGAGGCAAATCGAAAAGATTGGGCTCTAAAACTCGATGAGGCGTTGTGGGCTTATCGCACAGCATTCAAAACGCCCATTGGAATGTCTCCTTATCGTCAACTGTACGGAAAGGCCTGCCACTTGCTTGTTGAATTGGAACACAAAGCATTTTGGGCAGTTAAAAAGCTGAACATGGATCCCAATGTTGCTGCTGAACTACAATTGCACCAATTAAATGAGTTGGAGGAATTTCGCTTCAATGCCTATGAGAGTGCGAAAGTGTATAAGGAGAGGTCTAAGCTCGGACATGATAAGAAGATCAGCCGCTCTCTTGTTGAACCAGGGCAGAAGGTGCTTCTCTTTAATTCCCGGACTTAAACTCTTTCCTGGGAAGCTGCGATCTAAATGGATGGGGCCTTTCACTGTTACAAAGGTTTTCCCATATGGTAGTGTTGAACTCCAATCAACCTCTAGACAAATTTTCAAAGTAAATGGTCAGCGTGTGAAGCCATACTACATGCAGGACCATGTTAAGGAGGTTGATCATTTCACTCTGAGCACAACTTGACAGCGGGGACGGTCAAGCTAAAGACCTAAACTCAGCGCTTTATGGGAGGCAACCCATGGTGATTTCTCTTCCTTTTTATTTTATTTTATTTATTTTATTGGGATATTGTTATTGTGTGCTTTAACCCATAGTCTGTAGGGAGTGCATATCTGTTTTGTTTTAACTTTTATTGGCAGCATTTGAACCAGGGCCTAGGCCCAAATTCCTTGATGGAGCTTCTTTAAGTTTGGGCTTACTTGGGCCTGTGTATCAGAACTTCAACTAAATTTTCTCAGGCCCACATCCAAGTTCAGTTGAATTAAATCAGAGGGGCCCACTCCAATCTCTTGCCAAACCATGGAGATGAAGTTCTGGATTATATGATGGTATTTTGGGCCCACTAACTGACACGTTTTTGTCCTTGGGAGATGGGATACTAGCCTGTCAAATTTCAACATCATTGGGCTTCATTCAGGGTGTCAACCAGCTTGCCCGTGAGAACCAGCATGTCACGTTCACATCTATAATGAATGTACCGTTCATCTGTGACCTACAGGCGAAATTTGGACAAAAAAGGCCCTGCCCGTGAAAAGGCTTTTCGCGTGCACAAGGGTATAATGGTCCAATCGAGCTGAAATTTTGCACAGCGGCAACTGGCATCTTCTAGACCCTTCTGAGACCTGCCCATGAAAACACTTTTCGCGTGCACAGGGATAAACGCGTCTTTTCGATCTAAAATTTTGGTGGACAGCAGCTGGCAGTGTCTAGAGTCATCCAAGCTTTGACCGTGAAAACACGCTTTTCACGTGCACACCTACCTTTGGCCAATCAGTCTGAAATTTCGGTGGGCACTAGCTGGCATCTTCTAGAGTCTTCTTTGGTCTGCACGTGAAAATGATGGAGCACTTTAAGAGGGCTATTTTTGTCTTTTTCCCTTGTGGCGAATCACTATAAATAGGGATGAGTTCCAAGCTTCAAACTCACATCTCATACTTTCTTCTCCTTTCTTGCTGAGAGCAAAATTCTTCTCTGATTAGTCATGGTGCACACAAGGAGAGCCCGCTAAGGAGAAGGCAGTCCTGAAGCCTCTGCCACCTCTATGCCTTCGGCATTGAGAGATGCCGACACTATCTTCGTGGGGAATGTGCTTGATTGGGAGATCCTGGAGTCCTCCACCCTTGACTGGATTGAAGAAATTATGACCAAGCTGCAGGCGTTGGGACTGCGAAGGTTAGTATGCGCTCGCAGTGATTTGTATTACCCTGCCATGTTAGAATTTTATAATTCAGTCTATGTCAATGAGGAAGATGATGAGATAATTGGGGAGGTTCAAGGTGTCTTAATTTCTATTTCCCCTGCTTTGTTGAGAGATTGTTTTGATCTGCCAAATACCATGCATGCAAAGCCTGCATTGACCTTATGAGAATATGGTAGAGCTTTACAGTATAATAAGGAATTTGGGAAACGTCGGCAATTTACGAAAAACGGATTTCACGGGAAATACCGTTGCCTTGCCAATTTGGTAGGGAGGTGCTTACTGTTACAAACTAGTGGCGTAGACTCAGTCCCTAAATCCCATTTGGAGTTTATGTTTTGCATCGATCGCCAGTTACACATTGATTGGGCTGCGGAAATTTTTAAATTGTGGAAACGGGACATTCATAAATGCTTATATGGTCGACTACTTAGCATGCTTCTGCAATATCAATATGGTCATCTTAGTGCTCAAGTAGTCCCCACTGTTTTCCCGGATAACTTGCGGTTACGAGTTCTTCATCCAGAGGGTGCTTTAGGAGTTAGCTACAAGGGCAAATGGGGAGATAGTATCCACATCGCACCACAGCCTTCACATCATAGCGTGCATATGGAGCGACCCACGGAGCAGTTTAGGGACACCTCCACTCCCATGAATGCCTGCCGACAGCACATCTTCCAGTTGACTGCAATGTACATGCAGTTCAATGTTCACAAGGAGGAAATCTACAATTTCTTCCAAGGCATCAGTGGCCAAGTTATCAGTGAAGTTGACGTTCTTAACTGGGCTTTCACTAATGGCCACATCACAAGACTTCAGCTGGATGAGCTGCTCGAGTACATTACTCAAGATCAACAAGCAACGTCTCGTCCATCTGCCCGACCATGGGAAGCCCCGGAGCCAACTCCTGCTGCTTCTTATGAAGACTTACGGAAGCAAATTGCTCAACTACAAGAGGCACAGGCGGAAACCATTCAGGAGATCGAGCTACTGAAGAAAAATCAAACTCTCATCCTCAAGGAGCAGAAGGAAGTCAAAGGGCTGCTCGGTAAGATCTGGAAAGCCCTGGGGAAGAAGAAGAAAACTCCTACACCTCCTGTGGAGGATCCATTTGACGCACCATCACCTCCGGTACAGCAGCACGCTGCGCATAGCGAAGAGACACCTGAGTATCCACAGTATCCGCAAGAGGCGGAGCCCTACACCGCGTCACCCTTCCCTCCAGCAGTTCCGGTTTATTTCCCACCACCAGTAGGGCCCAGCTCTTCACAGGCCCTAGTTCCCTTAATCCAGCCGTTGCAATGGTGGTCTGGCGCATCATCCGAAGCTCCCCAGGAAGATGACCTAGGGGAGCCCATCTATATTCATCTTCATCCGGCCCTCTCCACTGCTGATGCCACACGCTTTTCAGCAGTTTACTTATGGAGACACCTTGCAAGCACGTTTTACACGTGATTCAGAAGTCTTCACGTCATCTTATTTGCAGCGTATCCTAGCTGATGAGTACTTATCTTCCGATGACGTTGACTTATTCTGCCGTACGATGCGACACGTGGTGGAAGCCGAGCCCAACGACTACCCTATGGCTCAATACACTTCTATCATGCTGTGTGAGATTTATGAGTAGCCGTTAGAGGAACATATCTTCCGCCGGCGGATGAATGGAGCTGTAGAAGGACATCGCTCTTGGCACCAGGTCCACGAGGTTCTTATACCGGTCCTCCTTGATCGACACTTTGTACTCTTGCAGTTGGACCTGACTGTGGGCCGTGCCGTCCTTTATGACCCGAGCCAAGCCCATGGGTTTTCCACACGAAAGAAGAAGCTTGTCCATGGTTTCTTGAAAAAAATCAAAACCGCACTCCGAAAAGAAGGGCTGTTGACATCCAACTTACCTCTGGTGCACTTCAATGAAATGGAGCTTCCCCAACAACCTGATCAATTCGGTTGTGGGATTTTTGTCTGCTATTATTTGATAGCTCCGTCGAAAGCATAAGGATACTTGGGTGCTCACAGGAGAAACCTCGGCTGACTTTGTCGCACGTCTTAGACGAATGGTGGCCCATGTTATCTTCTACTATAGCATACCCACCAACCGGTAACGCTCCTTTTCCTTTTACTTTTTCCATGCTCTGAGGACATCGCTTCATTTAAGTATGGGGGGGATTTCCCTTGAACCGGTTACTTGTTTGTTTGCCTGCATGCGTTAATTTTATTTTATGTTTTTGCTGTGAATGTTTGTTTTGCCTGTGAGGTGCAATGGCTACCAAGGTATGACAATTCTGGTTGCCTATACTGACCACCTTAGTATCTTGTTGTGATAAAGATGTTTCACTTGTTAAGGTGTGTTATAAGTTAGTTGAGCATGTCTTTACTTGTTAAATGATATCACCATGATTTTGGAGCTGACGTTTGAATAGTAAGCTGAGCATGTTATGTTAGGATGAGCTTTGTAAACCCTGAAGTTGAGTGCAGAATAGGCATATACTTTTTGAGAGCACCATTATCTTGCCTTTGAGTGTATTTTATGGGTTATTGGGTTATCAATTTGCTCTTAATATTCATTACTAGCTATTTAATAGTTGGAGTTACTTAGGCATAAGAAGTACCTGTTTGTGCTCAGTGTTTGGTGTATGATGTTCGTGATTCCAGTATTTCCGCTCAGTTCTTGTTTAAAAAACAAAAAAAATAAAAACAAAAAAAAAACAACAAAAAAGGGGCTTGTATGAGGACAATAGCAGAGTGAATAATCCATCAAGGGAGAGCATAAAATGCAACCTTGTAAGGTTATTACTAAAAATAAGTGTAAAAAAAAAGAAACAGAAAAAAAAGTGTTTGCCAGAATAAAAGCCACAATGGCTTACTGTTTATATGTGTTTTTGTTTTCGTGTTGCAGCCATAATGGCTAAGTTGTTTTGTCTTGCAATTTGTTTCACAAGTGTGAGCTTCCATCTTTAGCTCCAAGTGTTGGTCCAAAAGTAGACTAGAGGGTGTGTTTTCCTTGACGAGCACAATGGGGATCTCTTATGTTTACGTGGCAAAACTTAATCAATAGTTAGTAGTGGGTGTAAGAGTAAATCCTTAGCTGTTAGGCATTGATAGTAGGGCCTGAGAGGAGAGAAAAGAAAGTGACATTTAAGTGAGGCTGCTCTAACCTTGGTGAGGACTTTCAGGGGGAGCTAAGTTCATTTTATCCTGGCATGTTTGCTTCTATCTGAACTGTTAGTAACGATATTACATGGTTGTTGGACTTAATAGTAAGGGCATGTTTTGATTAACTTACGATTCATTTTTAGCTATTGGAATGTCTACTTCATCATGATAGAATTGTATGCCTTGGGAAACCATGCCTCTCTTGTTTGTTAGTTTATTCGTTCTTTTCCGTTTGACTGTGTGTTTATTTCTTTTTGCTTGAGGACAAGCAAAGGTTCAAGTATGGGGAATTTGATAACGTGCATTTATGCCGTTATCCTATGCCTTATATAGGGTGTTTTAGCGTATGTTTTGTACCTATTTGCATGTTATTTTCGACATATTTGCTCTAACCCCTAGGAAGACCCTGTTTGGTGTATAGTGATACTTTTTTGAGTGTTTTTGGCAGGTTTTGGAGCAACCTTTTCCCACACACTTTGGCTAGATCACTACATCAACTCACAAGGAAGCTATAGGAAGAAGATGGAAGCAAAATGAAGGCAAAATCAAGGTGCACGTGAAAAGCCTTCTCACGTGCATTCTCACGTGCAAGGATTTTATTGCATGGATGCTTTCTACAACTCAAAAGGAAGCTTTGGAGCAAATTTGAGTCAAATTGGAGCTGCACGTGAAAAGGGTCTTCTCACGTGTATTCTCACGTGCAAGCATTTTTGCGCTCCAAATGATGTATTTTGTTGGTTTAATCATTTTCCTCTAAAGAACTGGGGTCAAATTGGGTGTAGTTTGAGTTTTATTTCGCCTAGAACATTGATTAGTGTCACCAACCAAAACGACGTCGTTTTGGCTGCGACCAGATTTATAATTAGGGCACACCTTTTGTAACCCTAATTTGGCCCACTAAAACCTATAAATAGGGGTCTTTGGAGGCATTGTAAATCATCTTGAGTGGGAGAATCTGATCTGAGTTCTGAAAAGAGCTATAGCCATTGCTAAAAGATCGGATTGTCCTTAGCAAGGAGTGAGTTTGGGCAGCAGACGCCGGAGTCTTTGGAGGCTGGAGTCCTGGTTCATCTTGGGGTCTTCCTTTATTGTCTGAAACTGTAATCATGTTCTTTCTTGTAATTGTTATTGCTTTTGTCATGATTATGGAGTAGTTTTATTAGTCTAGGGGAGCAATGTAGCCCCCAATAAATTGTATTCAGTTTGGTTATGGTTGTTCAATAAAATAGAATTCAGTTCTTGTTTAATTCACTTGCTTGAATGGAAATGCCTAGTTTATGCATACTTAGGTAATCTTAGCCCTTGTCTAGGGTGGAACACTAGTGAATTAGATTTAATATTGTATGATGGACCAAGTTTACAACTATTAGATTGTTTATCTACCTTGATCACTTTTATTCACATGGACCAAATGGGATAAAAGCCTTAAATCTATCTTAGCATGGACCAAATGTAAGATAGGTAGGAGATAATCAACATGAACTTGAACTAGAACATAAATCAAGAACAAGAGCCATAACCAGATTAGTACAATCGATTGGGTGGTAAACATTGTGACCCTAGATGTCTATACCAACCGCTTGCCAACATTCTGATTTAATATCTTTTTGTTCAAAATATTTGCACAACAAACATCAATTGTCCAGACATAAAATCAACTTGTTAGCTTAGTGCTTGCTGCTTAACAGCATTAGCTACCTCCTTGTGGGTTCGACAATCGGAGTCTTAATACTCCATTTTATTACTTGACCAGTGCACTTGCTGCAAAACCTTCAGACATAATTTATGCGGGTCAGCGGTGCACCACCATCAGGCCTTAAATCTGCCATCAATTCACCTACTGAATGCTCTAAGCCTTGCAATGCTTCTTCAGCCTCACGTGCTGCTTCCCTAGTTGCTCTACGAAGAGCTCTAAACAATCTTTCAGGTTCCCGATTAAATGGTATAAACTCTTATCTTGGCATGCACAACTAGGAATTCCTCAAACACTTGGTGTATGTTCCTGTAAAACAACGAGAACACACCCAGCAGCTCCGAACAATGCAAAATAAACAAATAAAGAACACAAAATAATAGAAAATAAAAGACAAAATAAAACACCAAGATCAGAATTCAAACAATTTCACTCAATGTTGATTTTAAAAACTAGTTAACCGTTGAATCCCCGGCAACGGCGCTAATTTGACGAACGGGTATTTCGTGAGTGAAACCCAAGTGAGGGTTAAGCTACTGTCGTTTAAATCCCTTCTCAAAATATTAATTCGCTTAACTAATGCTAAATAGAATAGCGACAAGAAAGGGGTCGATCCCACATAGATTACCAAGTTATCTAGCTTTAACTCAAATTACCAAATTAATCTTGCTTAAAACAATGTCTCGGCAAACAAAATTGTGTTTTTAAAATTACTTTACTGAAAACAGAATTGCAATTGAAATAACTAAAAACGTTGAATTTGGAATCAAGGATTAAGGCATCTAGGGTCACAATTTCACCTCCCTATGTTATCTCTACTGGTTCATGGTATTAGGGTTGTCTGATTGAAAACATGCTAAACATAAGCCAAGGACAACAAATGGTCATTGAGGTCCTTTTAAGAGTTGTATGCCAGAATGGTCATCTAAACACACAAACATGCAAAGCCAATAAATCATACTTGCAAAAGGATAATGATCACACCAATTACAAATAAGTTATGAATCTCAATCCGCCCTAGACTAGGGCTAAGAATACCAAGGTGTACATCCAAAGATAGAAATTAAGAACAGATTCATAAAACATGCAAAACTCAATCATCCAAACCCAATATTCATAAACACAGCAAAGCAACAAGGGGGCTACATTGCTCCCCTAGATTATAAGAACTACTCACGCATGATTATAAGCAAAACCATAGCAGTAAAGCTAAACATTTTCTTCTAATCCACGCGTGCAACAAGGCTTCAAATCCAGGCTCCAAAATCCGTGACGGGTGACTGCGACGGCTGCGACGGTTGCGACGGCTGCTCTCCTAGGTCAAGGAGCATCCTCCAAGTCGTGAAACCTCTCTCTCCCTCTAAAAACGTGTAGGGGGGTCTAGGTTACCTAGGATGGGGCGTGGAGCCTTTATTTATAGAGGTTGGATGGGCCTTGAGGTGTGTACCCTAGCCCATCTATCAAAACGATGTAGTTTTTATAAGTGACACTCCATACTTTAAAATCTCTATCTTCCATCCACAATTTGGACATGGGCCTTCAGGAACAAATGATCAACATGAAAAATCGATAGGATCGGTCCAAAAATATCTCTGCACGTCAATTTGCACGTGATATGGTGAATTCACGTGCAGCTCCAAATCAGCTCAAACTTCTCCCCAAGCTTCCTTGCATCCTGTAGAGGCCTGAGAAGCAAAAATATGCTTGCACGTGAAATGGGTGAATTCACGTGCAGCTCAAAATGCTCTAAAATTTCTGTGGTAGGTAGAGGACATCATTCTAAGCAACTTTTGTTCTTGCACAACAATTGTTTGAGGCTATCTACTATATCAAAAGTGAGCTCCAAAATCTTCCAAAACAGCTTAAAAACGCATGTATTTGCAAATAGCATCTTCCTAGGGGTTAGAGCAAATATATATGATATATGAAGCAATAAGGCTCTAATCATTCTCTTAAACATCCTAAATAAACACTAGAATAATGGCATAAAATGCACGTTATCAGGGGGACTGCAGGCCGGTGAACTGTGAGCGTCCTATCAAGTGTAAGATGGCGAAAGTACAGGTTTTGAGGGAATGGGATGACTAACCGACAATTGAAGTGATCCAGACGAAGATGCCAGAACACAACAAAAAGAATTTGACCAAAGGACGAATTTCGTTGGTTATTACTCATCATCCGAAACAAGAACGAGCCCCAGTCAAGCGGCAAATGCTTGAAGACCGCGTACATTGCAAGAAGCAAATCATACGGGACTGAGTCAAGAGCCAAGGTACGAGCCAATGGGCAGCGGCTAAGTATGGTGGCCATACAGCGATAACGGCCTTGAAAAGACTTTAACTTGTACTCCTTCACCTTAATGTGGTAACCCATCGATGCAACCATAGTTTGTGCATTAGGTCGATAGTGGGTGTCGGTGGGAAAATGAAAGACATCACAAAGAACGTTGGGTGTGATGACAATGGACTTACCCCTAATAGCGGAGATGATAGCATTGTCATTGGAGGTAAAATTCCTGTAGAAGGTGGTGATGTCCTCGATCAGAAGGTCCACTGGGTCGGAGACCAGTTCAAGCAGATTGCTAGCAGCAAGAAGAAGACGAAGTTCCAGGAACCATGCTGGAGGGGCGGAGATACCTTCCCAATCAACAAGGTGGCCGGGAGTGATACCGTATATTGTTATGGCTGGCATTGAGATCGAAGAGTGAGAGGTGAAGAGAGCTAGGTTTTTTGAGATTTGGAGAGTGACGAGGATTTAGGGATTTTGAAAGTGTTAATCTTCACTGTGCGTGAATACTCAAGATATATATGACCAGGTCCGTGGTTGCCAGCGGGTCTAGGGATTAAGCGAGATGAACAGTGATCCGCCTGACAACCTATGTCATTAGACTTGATGGATTAGCATCGTCGAATAGGAGGATGACATGGCAACAGTAATAATCATGCATTTATAACAGTTGTATGCCTACTTCAAATTTTAAAAAAGACGAATTTCCTGGCTTGAGACGTGCATCTAATGAACTATCATGATTCCTCCTCAAAAATATGCGATGTAAGATAATACTTGGATTATCACGATTTGAGAAGTCCAAGAGTCAGGAGGAAATAAACCGACTGCCATCTGGAGTATAGATAGTCCGTAAAAAGAATGATCCGGATGAGTGACAAGCTTCTTCCGTCGTAACAGGTGCTAAAGAAGAGAGAAGTAGATTCCTTTGCTGTCTTGAAGTCGAGAAGATAGTGTTGGTCCCTTGGAGCCTAGAGGGGGGTGAATAGGCTCTTATCAAAACTTTTCTCTAACTCTTTGGCACAACACTTATCTAGTTAAAAGATAGAATCAATGCGGAAGATAACCAGATAGTGGAAGTATTTTGTTTTATTATTAGTATGATAAGTACAACAAAATAGAAGTAGACTAAAGCTTAAAAGCTTTTAGACCTACTTAACAACTGTTTTAGCACTCTGTTTAGCACTCTGTTTACAAGTACGCACACCTATCTCCATGAGCTTTTGGTACATACAAAAAACTATTTCACGTTCACTTATGCACACCTATAAAATGTACAAGTGTTGCTATTTATAGCGACATCCACAAGAGACAACCTTGAAACTTGTTGTTTCGGATATTGTGCACATTTACTATCTCTTGGAAATCTCTCTGCCTCAATTGCTGCGGATGTGGTCTTCAAGATCTTGGGTTTGCAATACATAAGAGTCTTTGTAAGTTCCCAAGTGTAGTTAAAGTTGTGTCCACATATCCGGATGATCCACGTGTAAGGTGCTTTAAGTTTTTAACAAGTTTGTCTTACATCGAGAAGCAACGAGCTAGTGACTTTGAATACAAAGAGATAAGTTGAAGTAGCGTCTTCTTAAATCCGGTGTAAGGTTCCTTACTCCGTGCTAAACTAAGCTCGGATCCTTACTCCGTAATATTGATTGCTTACTCCGTATCAATTTGGTACTGGAATCCTTATTCCGTGTAAACGCTTCGTTACTCCGTATGAAAGAGAAGGTTGGAGTGCTTACTCCGCATCAATGCTTCCATACTCTACATCTAGTTTCCTTACTCCACATGAGTTAAAGGAATGGATGGCTTACTCCGTATCAGCACATCCTTACTCCGCATGAATGAGTGGTTCGGATTCCTTACTCCGCATCTAGTTTCCTTACTCCGTGCGAATAAAGACTCAAGTCCTTATTCTATAGAAGTGCTTCCTTACTCCGCATGTATAGAAGACTCGGATTCCTTACTCCGTGCGAATAAAGACTCAAGTCCTTATTTCGTAGAAGTGCTTCCTTACTCCGCATGTATAGAAGACTCGGATTCCTTACTCCGTTTCTTCTTTACTTTGGTCCGGTCGAGTAAAAGACTTAACTTTTCAACTCCGTGACGACTCTCTTATTCCATGCGACTTTGTAGACTAAGTTCTTACTCCGCATCTATTTGACTTAGTCCATTTGAAGTATTAGGTGCGGATTTCTTAGTCCGTAGCTTTTAGGTTCTTAGTCCGCACGAGTGATCCTTATTTCATATGAAGTAAAGACTTGGTTATATACCAAGTGTTTGACGACACTCATTCTCACATGGATTAGGATTATGTATCCTATCCTTAGCTTTGCTCTCACGAGTGTAAATCCGGATGAAGGTCATATCTTCTACAATGACTTAAGATAAAACAACAAAGGTCTCAAATCAAATTACATAGGGCTTTATCAGCATTATCCAAATTCTGGGCTTGATCCGACAATCTCCCCCAATTATGGATATGCCCAAACCCTTTGTAATCTGATCTGGTAAGCAACGTAAAGAGATAATATATAGAAAAGAAATCACTCCATTTTCATTAACCAGTAAAAAGTACAATTTAGCCTTTATACAAAATTTTCATTAAGGTACATAAGGCTTACTATACTTGAAGATCATCATTGCAGCCTTCTCTCTAAGCTCCATTGTCTGCTCCATTGTGTAGGCTTGGATGCTGTTCCAGTTTTTATCCACCTTGACAATGGATTTGATGAAGAAATAGACAAAGGCTCTGCAGCTATCTCCATCGGGCTGTTGTGGCACTAGCTTCTTGCCCCGGACCGTCGCCTTCAACTTTTTAATTGGACCCAACGGAGTCAAGCCCCTTTCTTCATAAAGCCCCGATTGCTTTACGGCTTCTGTCAGATGAATACGCAGTGGCTCAAATTGATTCCTTCTAACATTTTGCTCCATAATTTGATGGGAATCAATTAGGATCAGCTGCTTGGACGGAATCATAAAGACAACCAGCATGAAGTGTGGCGTCATGACCTGGTATGGAATAAGGACAGATTGAAGAGTCTTCAGGGAGTGCTATCCTCAGCAGTTCCATTAATGAAGGTTTGAATATCGCCTATGTCAGGAAGATACCCTTCATTCCAACAAGGCAAGATATTAAACATGTGCATGTCCTTATATAGGGATGAAAACAGCCTCATCTCTATCTTGACTACCCGAGAGAAGTTGTCTATGTGTTCTGCGGTGAGCAGACCCGTCTCAGAACGAATAGTCCTTATGTCTTGAGAAGAGAAGGGGTACAACTCGGATACACATCTTCGCTTAGCATTTGACACGGCATACCTGGCCATAGCATTAAAAACACTTCCATCCTCATCAAGAGGATCAAGATCCGCATATGATGGGAGGAAGGTGTCAGCCGCTGCAAATGGAGAGGTCGAATGAGGAGCTACACTAGAGGAGCTGGGCTGAGAGAAGCGGCTGCGTTTGGGGATGGTAACTCCCGAAAGTAGTGAGGATGCAGACCGCTTTTCAGCACGGGATGGGGAAGGTGTAGGAGGATCAGATGACACTTTCTCCCCCGGTTGGGCAGATCGGCGAGGGACAGGAGGAGGACAAGCCATCGTGTGGGCCAAGTCCGCAAAAAAGGTGGACAGGGAATGGACGGACGAGGCGACAAGGTCCATCTTTTGCTCGATGGAGGTGGAAGAGTCGGTTAAGGCAGAGAGGAGTTGGGCACCGAGGGCATCAACCTTAGCGGCGATGGCAGAAATTTGGGCGGTTTGGGCTTGGGCGTGACGGTCCAGCTAAGCAGACATCACAACATCGGAGTGAACCGTGCCAAATGAGGCACGTCCAAGCGCAAACTCTGGAGCTTTGGAGGACTCCCCGGCAGGAATAGGGGCAGGTGTGCGCTGGGTAGAGGAGTCAGCAGGAGTGGAGGGGACGTCAGCAGCAGCAGCAGAGGGGGCATCCGGAGCATCAGAGGCTTCCAGAGCAGCAGAGCCACTTTGACCAGAGAGGCCAACAATAGGGATGGCACCTGTAGGAGAGGTGGACCGAGCCTCAGCAGGGGAGGGAACCCGTGCGTCAGGGGCCTTTCCGGAGGAGACAGTGAAGGGAACATCCGGAATATGAGCAGGTGTAAGAAAGCCATGGTCCAGATTCCAGACGATCATATCCTTCGGGGTGCGGGTGTGTTTGGCATAAAACACCTTGATTTCGTTGTCGGGGATGGAGGCGGTGCAGGCGAGGCTAAAACAGAACCATAGGTCCGTTAAGGTGTCGGCGGAGAGATGGTCAAGGTAGTCTTGGGGTTGAGATAGGGGAGGCATAGGAGCTTCCGGAAGAGATTCCGGGACATCAGCGACGGCAGTGGCAACGGCAGTATCAACCGCAGCAGCAATAGCGGAAGTGGAGGGAGTGGGGACATCCACAGCAGAAGGAGCTGAGGAAACAGTCTTAGGTAAACTGGGCTGAGAAGGTCCCGCAACCTCAGAGGGGTCGGCACGAACGCTGTGCTAGGAGGCTCGAGAGATGGAAGAGGCAGCAACAGACCAAATCCGGGAGGATCAGTGAGCAGAGCTGACTTCGGGGGCACGGCTGTCGGAGGGGTCGCCAACCGAACTGCCTTGTTGTTCCGAGGCAGGAAGAAGGCAGGGAGCAACAGAGGGACGGCGGGCCGTCATATTCCCATTAGGCGTAAGGTGGCAAAGATAATAAGCCTGAGGGAAAGGGATAGTATCATATCGGGCAAAATGGTCCGGATGTAGATGCCGGAAGACAGCGCTGAGTATCCATCCGAAAGAATGGTTCTTTGGGCCGTTCTTCATCATTCGAAACAACAATGTCCCCCAGTCCATTGGGAGACCCTCAAAGACTCCGTACATAGCCAGTAGAAGGTCATATGGGACGGAGTCTAGAGCAGTTGTACGAGCCAAGAGGCATCGGCTCATTATGATCGCCATACATCGGTAGCGACCTTGGAAAGACTTCATTTTGTACTCCTTCCCTTTATAGGAGCAACCCATGGAAGCAGCCATTGTCTCAGCATCCGGGCGCTGAGGATCACCGGGAGGTAGATTGAGAGCAGCGCGGAGGACGTCAGGGGTGATCAAGATGGATTCACTGCGGACATAGGAGATAATGGAGTTGGTGGTGCAGCGGATCCGTTGGTAGAACTCAACAATGTCTTCAATAACAAGATCAACAGGAATGGAGATCAGGTTTAGGATGTGAGAGGCTTCTAGGAGTGGGCAAAGTTCCAGAAACCATGCCGGAGGATCGGAGACAGCGCGCCAATCAACCAGATGGCCGGGGTTAATGTCGGAAAGAGAAGTTTTGGGTGCCATTGGAGGGAAAGATTGAGAGGAGAAGGAGGCGAGGTCTTGGGGATTGAAGGAGCGACGAGGGTTTTAGGGATTTGGAAAATGTAAAACTCACGCTACGCAGGAATGTCCAGGATATATAAGACCAAGTCCATGAATGTCAGCGGGTCTAGGGATTAAGCGAGTGGAACAGTGAACCGCTTTACAGGCTGATGTCATTAGTCTTGAGAGCGGCGCGCCTCCAGATATAGAGATGACATGGAGACAACATGACCAGTGAATGATAATAGTTGTTTGCCTTCTTTGGGAAGTGTGTGCATCCCGAGACATGCATTTAATGGACCATCATTATTCCTCCTCAAAAGCACGCGATATATAATAAGACATGGATTATCGCTATTTGAGAGTTCTAAGAGTCCGGAGGAATGAACCGACGACCAACCGGAGTATACAATATTTGAGAGAAGATCATCCGAATGGAAGGTAAACCGTGTCCGGAGAAACAGAGTGCGGTAAGAGAGAAGTAGATTCCTTTGCTGTCGTGAAGTCGAAGAGAGGAGAAGTACCACAACACTTCAAATCCGAGACTATAGACAAGATATATCGAGAAAGGTGCAAAGAGAATCTGAACCTGTAGCTTCACGAAAATAAACTAAAAGAACAGGAAGCTGTACAGGAAAGAATTAGTACGGATATGAACAAATAGTCAATTGAAGAGCAACATAATCCGAACTAATGAGTAACAGAACTTAATGCATTGAAAATGAATGTAATAGACACATACAGACAGAAGAATGATCATTGTTACTGAATCAAGGCATATGTTAGATAATAAACACACAGTTCATATTGGTCAACATAGCGAAACCTTCCTGCTGAACGACGTAGCTAAGATTAATTAAAAATCATATGATTTGTCAATTTAGGATTCATGAGTGAAACTGGAGAAATGAACACATGTCAAAAGCAGGCAGATGATTATCCGATTAAAATGCATGGTTGAAGAAAGAAAAACATCCTTGCATGCCACAATTTTGATTCAACAATACATGTCCAGTTAGATCCGGAAGTGAAAGTTTGGAGGAAAGAGCATCCGAGACATATTAGGGGATTATTACAAAGGTTGCTCCCCCTTAGATCATGCGATCCTCTAAATGATAGACTCCCCCTCAGATAGATAGCCAAGAAAGAGGTCACGAGACATATATAGGGGGTATTACTTGGATAATAAATAAGCATTTTCTCTCCCGTAGATCATACGATCCTCTCGATGGTCATTACCTGTTAAAGTATTTAGATCACGAAACAACACTATCTACCCATTAGGAAACTACACTTCAGGAGCTAATCAGACTGCGACAGTGAGTACAACCACCAAGCATTCCGAGCTAACCCATTTCATTTCTTCAACCATACAAGTTAATAGAGAAATCAATATGAAACAACATTCGTCATGTGGTGTTGAGTAGAGATTAAAATCATGAAATCCTAAAGAGGTTATTCATATATGTTTTAATTATATTGGCTTTAATGGCTACAATCGGGAAATGCAAGCATCCTCCCAGTATGAACATATGAGAAAATTATCAGAAACAAAATGCATGACACAAGTACAAATGATCAGCATAAGAAACAGTTGGTGTCAAATGTGCATTATAAGTGCAGTGCAAGTTTTGAAAGAAGTACTGTTGGAATTATAAAGTATAAACTATGTAGATAGATCAAGCATACCTAATTTAAGGAGAAGTTCAGAAAATCTTGCATCAAGTAGGGACTTGGTGAGTATGTCTGCGAGTTGATCATGTGTAGCAACATGTTCGAGAGATATGTGCTTTTTGAGAACATGATCTCGGATGAAGTGATACCTGACTTTAATGTGCTTAGTCTTTGGGTGCATAATAGGATTGTTGCTAATGGTAATCGCACTGGTGTTGTCGCAGTAGAGTGGAACAGATGTCATTTGGAACCCATAATCAGTAAGTTGACTTTGCATCTAGAGAAGCTGTGCACAGCAGCTCCCAGCAACTATATATTCCACCTCAGCAGTAGAGGTTGATACGGAATTCTGCTTCTTACTAAACCATGAAATCAATCTGTTTCCAAGGAACTGACAAGTATCGTTAGTGCTCTTCCTATCAATGCGACACCCGGAAAAATCAGTATCAAAATATCCGGATAAAGAGAAGTTAGACTCCTTTGGATACCAGAGTCCCAAATTCACGGTCTCTTTGAGACACCGCAATATCCGTTTTACATGAAGCATGTGTAACTCTTTGGGATTCGCCTGATATCTTGCGCAAATGCAAGTTGCAAACATTATATCCGGGCGACTTGCGGTAAGGTATAGCAATGATCCAATCATCCCTCTGTATTCAGTCACATTTACAGATTCACCGTCAAGATCAGGATCTAACTTGGCACTAATGGGCATGGGAGTTTTTACTGGAGATGAGTTCTGTATCCCGAACTTCTCGATTAAGTCTCGAGTGTACTTTGCTTGGTTGATGAAGATTCCATCCTTCATTTGTTTAACTTCTATCCCAAGGAAATACGTTAGTTCTCCCATCATGCTCATTTCAAATTTGCCAGTCATAAAATCTGCAAATTCTTCACAAAGCTTCGGATTGGACGATCCAAAAATGATGTCATCCACATAGATTTGTACGATGAGGGAATTATCTTTCTCCTTTCGTAGAAATAGAGTGGTGTCTATCTTCCCTTTTCTGAAATTATGTTTGAGCGAGAATTCGGACAGTGTGTCGTACCAGGCCCTAGGAGCTTGCTTCAATCCGTACAAAGCTTTCCGTAGTTTATATACCATATGCTCAGCCTTGTGTTCAATGAACCCCGGAGGCTGTTCAACATAAACCTCCTCTTGAAGGTCTCTATTTAGAAATGCACTTTTGACGTCCATTTGATAAACCTTGAAGTTTTCATATGATGCATACGCCAAGAACATTCGGATTGCCTCAAGTTTAGCCACTGGAGCAAAGCTTTCGTCATAATGAATGTCTTCTTCTTGACGATAACCTTTGGCTACCAGTCTAGCTTTGTTCCGGATTACTATTCCCTCGGTATCCAATTTATTCCAGAACACCCATTTAACTCCTATGACTTGTTGACATCTTGGCCTTGGTACTAACGTCCATACTTCATTCCTCTTGAACTAATTAAGCTCTTCTTGCATAGCTTCAATCCAATTTGAATCTTGAAGGGCTTCTTCCACGACCTTCAGCTCTATTTGTGATAGAAAACACGAGTAGAGGCATAGATTGGAATTGGCGGCCCTGGTTCGTACTCTAATAGTAGGATCACCAATCACTTGATCTGATGGGTGGTTCTGAGTCCACTTATAGTTTTGCGCAAATGGTGGTGAGTAGTTGATGATTTGAAACTCTTCCAGATCGGGTGGATCTTGTATATCAGTTGGTTGAGCTTCTTCCGGACCATTCGTATCCGTAAGATGAACAGTTTCTGAAGTACTTGGATGTTCTTCAGCACTGTTGCTTTCAGTATTAACTGGTCCGGATGGACTTGATGGTTCTCCGGAGTTATGTATGTCCGTAATAGTTTGTCCGGAGATTGGTGGCAGTCCTGAGTCCGAGTCTTCTGAAGCATCATCAGTAGCATTTCTTCTTGCTTCACTGGTACTTGTTGATTGGTCAATAATAGTAGCAGGAACATGTCTGAATTGAGAGTAGTCGATTATATTTGTATGATCCTGCAAGATTGAATTTGAAGATCCTATACTTGACCAGTCAAGGTTAGATTCATCAAAATTGACATGGATAGATTTTTCAACAGTTAGACGCTTTCTATTGAAAATACGATAAGCCTTGCTGTGTAAAAAATATCCGACAAAGGTCCCATCATCGGATTTTGGCTCAAATTTACTCAGGGCCTCTTTGCTGTTATTTAACACGTAGCAACCACACCCAAAAGCTTTGAAATGGGAGATTGATGGCTTCCTTCCTCTCCACATCTCATAAGGTGTTTTCATGGTAACCTTATTGATATGAGTTCTGTTCTGAACATAGCATGCAGTTGACATAGCTTTAGTGATGGTCCCTTGGAGCCTAAAGGGGGGGGGTGAATAGGCTCTTATTTGAACTCTTTCTTTTCTCTCAAGACACAAAGACTTATCTAGTTTAAGTGATAGAATCACTGCGGAAGATGACCAGATAGTGGAAGTATTTTGTTTTATTATCACAAGGTGATTACAACAAAATAGAAGCAAACACTCTCTTACACTCTGTTTACAAAAATGAACTCACACACTAGCCAAGTTCTTTTTTCTTTTGAGATGATAGCGCTCCTAATTTCCTTTTCTATTTTTTACCCGCCTGAGCACTTCACTCTCTATTTTTTACATGAAGTATAAGTATGAATATTTATACAAAACATTCCTAAGAGACACCCTTGGAACTTGAAGTTCCGGAATGCGTTCCGCACTAACTATCCCTCGGTAATCTGTCTGCCTTGAATGCTGCGGATTGTGGAGCTCAAGATCTTGGATTTGAAGAGTATAAGTGTCTTTGTGAGTTCCGAGATACAATTAAGGTTGTGTCCACATATCCGGATGATCCACGTGTAAGATTCTTCTGGTTCTAAATACATTCGTCTTACATCGGGACAGCACGAGCTGATAACTTTAAATGCGGTTTTGTTGGAGCAGTGTCTTCTTGGTCCGGTGTAATTTTCCTTACTCCGTAGTTAATGAAGCTCGGAACCTTACTCCGTGTCAGTGGTTGCTTACTCCGTATCTATTAAGTACTGGAATCCTTAGTCCGTGTCAGCGCTTCCTTACTCCGCATGTAAGTTCCTTACTCCGCATGTAAGTTCCTTACTCCGGGCGAGTCTTGAAAAGTCTGATGACTTATTCCGTGTCAACGCTTTCTTACTCCGCATGTAAGTTCCTTACTCCGCATATAAGTTCCTTACTCCGTATGTAAGTTCCTTACTCCGTATGTAAGTTCCTTACTCCAGGGCGAGTAATAAGTCCGGATTCCTTACTCCGCATCTGGTTTCCTTACTCCGCATCTATTTTCCTTACTCCGCACTTATTTTCCTTACTCCGCACTTATCCTTTAAGTTCTTAGTCCGTAGGATTGTTCCTTATTCCGTATGTATCTGTTACTTGGTTATTTACCAAGTGTTTGACGACACTCAGTCTTGTCCGGATCAGGATTATATATCCTGTCCTTAGCTTTGCTCTCACGAGTGCATCTTTGGATTAGTGACATACCTTCTGCAATGATCAAATAAACACAAAAGATCACAGATCAAATTACATAAGGCTTTATCAGCATTATCCAAATTCTGGGTTTGATCCAACAATCTCCCCCAATTATGGATATGCCCAAACCCTTTGTAATCTGATCTGGTAAGCGATGCAAAAGAATATCATACAGAATACGCAACACAACCAATTTCATTAATCAGCAACTAAATACAAATCAGCCTTAATACAGGTTTTTCACTAAGGTACATAAGGCTTACTATACTTGAAGATCATAGTTGCTGCCTTCTCTCTTAGCTCCATTGTCTGCTGCATCGTAAAGGTGGAGTGTTGGCTCCAATGTTTGTCCACGGTTAAGAACGATTTGATGAAATGACAAACAAAGGCTCCGCAGCCTATCTCCATCCCATTGTTGTGGCACTTGCTTCTTGCCCCGGAATGTCGCCTTGAGTTTCTCAGTCGAACGCAGGGGTGTGATACCCAACTCTTCATATAATCCGGCTTTCTTCACGGCTTCAGTTAGTCTGAGACACAGAGGTTCCCATTGATTCTTCCTAACGAAGTGCTCCACAATCTGATGAGAATCAATGAGAATCATCTGGCTTGGACCGAATCATGAAGACGACCATCATGAAGTGTGGCGACATGATCCGGTACGGAATGAGGATGGTTGAGAGAGTTTTCCATGGCTTACTATCCTCAGCGGTTCCGTCAATGTAAGTCTGAATTAACTCCACACCTGGGAAGATAGCCCTCATTCCAACATGGCAGAACTTCAAACAAGTGCCCATCTTCGTAAAGAGATGGAAATGACCTCATCTCCATCTTAGCGACCCTCGAGAAGTTGTCAATGTCTTCTGTAGTAAAGAGTCCTTTCTCCGAACAAAGAGTCCGAATGTCGGCCAGGAGAGAAAGGATACATTTGGAAAGACATCTTCTCTCGGCAGAAGACGCAGATAGGCTTTCATTGCCTTGCGCAAGCTTCCATCCGCATCGGACGGGTCAAACTCCGCATAGGATGGGAGGAAGGTATCACCGGGATGAGGAGGATGGAGGAGGAGCTGGAGGTGCAAAGTAGAGGAGCTTGGTTGAGAGAAGCGGCTTCGTTTGGGAATTTGAACTCCCTGAAGCACCGAAGTGGCAGGCCGCTTCTCGGTCCGGGAAGATGGTTGTGGGGCAGAAGGAGTAGACGGATCAGATGACACTTTCTCCCCCGGTTTGGCAGATCGCCGGGAAGCAACGGGAGGACGAGCCATCGTATGCGCCAGATCCGCGAAGGAAGTAGACAGTGAATGAACGGAGGTGGCGACAAGATCCATTTTCTGCTCAATGGAAGTAGAGGAGTCAGTGAGGGCGGAGAGGAGTTGGGCGCCGAGGGCATCAACTTTGGCGGCAGATGGCGGAAATTTGGGCACTATGAGCGTGGGCATGGCGGTCCAGTGAGCGGAAAGCACAAGATCGGGTGGACCGTGCCAAACGAGGCACGCCCAAGTGCTAACTCTGGAGCTTTGGAGGACTCCCCCGCATGAACAGGAGCAGGAGTGCGGTGGGCAGAGGAGTCCGCAGGAGTAGCAGCAGCAGCAGGAGCATCCGGAGCATCAGAGGCATCCGGAGCGTCGGAGGCATCCGGAGCAAGAGACCCGCTTTGACCAGACAAGTCAACCACGGGAATCGCGGCGGCAGGAGAAGAGGGTCCAGCCTTAGCAGTAGAAGGACTTCGGGTAGCAGGGACTGGGCCGGAGGGTGTAGGGAACGACACATCGGGAATGGCAGCCGGCGTAAGAAAGCCGTGGTCCAGATTCCAGATGATCATAGTCTCCGGGGATTGGGTATTGCGGGTGTAAAACACCCGGAGATCGGTGTCAGGAATGGAGGAGGTGTGGGCTAGGCTGAAACGGAGCCAGAGGTCCGTTAAGGTGACGGCGGAGAGATGGTCAAGGTAATCTCGGGGTTGAGGTAGAGGAGGCAAGGGGGCTTCCGGAGAAGCAGCCGGGACATCAGCGGTGGCGACGGCAACAGCGGTATCAACCGCAGCAGCTATAGCGGATGTGGAGGGAGTGGGGACATCAGCAGCAGAGGGGGCTGAGGAAACAGCTTTAGACGCATGCGCCGAGAGGGCCCCGCAACCTCGGACGGTTCAGCACGGATGCTTGGGCGGGAGGCCCGTGAGTGGGAGGGCGCGAAGAACGGACCGAATCCGGGAGGATCGGTGTGCGAACCGACCTCGTGGGCTTGGGCGTCGGAGGGGTCACCAACAGAGCTGCCTTGTTGTTCCGGGACAGGGAGAACGTGGAGAGCTACATTGGGTCGGCGAGCGGTCATGTTCCCGTCCGGCGTAAGGTAACGAAGGTAAAGAGCCGAGGGAAACGAGACACCATCAACTTGGGCGAAATGGTCCGGACGAAGATGCCGGAAGACAATGCTGAGGATGCGCCCGAAGGAATGGTTTTTGGGACCATTTTGTAGCAAACGAAATAAGAACATCCCCCAATCCATTGGAAGACCTTCAAAGACGCCGTACATGGCCAGGTAGAAGATCGTACGGAATTGAGTCCAGGGCGGATGTGCGAGCCAGGTAGGCATCGACTTAGAATAGTCGCCATACATCGATAGCGACCCTGGAAGGATTTCACCTTGTATTCCTTCCCTTTGGTCGTGCACCCCATAGAAGCCACCATCGGTTCGGCATCCGGACGCTGTGGTTCACCAAGAGGAAGGTGAAGAGCGGCGCGGAGAACAGCCGGAGTGATGATGATGGATTCACCGCGGACATGAGAGGTTATGGAATCGGTGGTGCAGCGAATCCGTTGGTAATACTCAAGAATGTCATCGATAAAAAGATCGATGGGATTGGAGACCAGGTTGAGTATGTGCGAGGCTTCAAGAAGAGGGTGAAGCTGGTGAAACCAATCCGGAGGATCGAAACAACATTCCAATCAACTAGATGGCCAGGAGTAACGCCTGGAAAGAAAGATTTTGGGTGCCATTGCAGATTTGATGGGAAGGAAAAGAGGAAAGGTGAGGTCTTGACAGGTAGAAGGAACAACGAGAGGGTTAGGGATTTGAAATGAGCAATACTCGTGCTTGCAGAATGATCGGAACATATAAGATCGAGTCCGCAAATGTCGGCGGGTCTAGGAATGTGGGAGTGAGGTGGGGACCCGCGCGATAGTCTGATGTCATTTGTCCGGATATCGAGGCGTCTCCGAATAAAACGATGTCGTGGAGACCGCATGACCAAGTAGAGATTACAACTGGTTGCCATCCAAGAGAAGTGTGTGTGCAACCCGAGATAGGCATTTAATGAATCATCATTATTCCTCCTCAAAAGCATGCGACATATGAGTATACGTGGATTGTCACAATTGAACAAAGTCGGAGTCCGGAGGAAAGAGCCGACACTCATCCGGAGTTAATAATATTCGTGAAAGAGTATCCGGATGAATAATAGACCTTGTCCGTCATAAACAGAGTTTGGTGAGAATGTAGAGTAGATTCCTTTGCGATCAATAAGTCAAAGAGAAGAGAAGTACCACAACACTTCAAATCCGAGACTATGGACTGGATTTATCAATATGGTTGCAAAGAAAATCTGAACCTGTAGCTAAATAAAGATATACCGAAAATACAAAAGCTTAACAGGCAAGGATTAGTACGGATTAGAGAAGATAATCGGTGAAAAACAACATAATCCGAACTAATAAGAAACAGAACTCATGCATGGCTAAGAATGTAGTAGACGTACGCAATGTGAAAGTGATCAATATTCCTGAATTAGGGCATATGTCGGATAGCAATACACAGGTTCATATAGGTCAACATAGCGAAACCGTCTTTTTGAACAGCGTAGCTAAGATTAATTAAAGATCATATGATTTGGCTTCATTAGGATTCATGAGTGTGTAATGATAAGGTGAACACATGTCAAAAGAATGCAGATGATTAGTCGATTAAAATGCATGGTTGAAGAAAGAAAATACATCCAAACATGCCACTTTTCGATTTAAAACAAGCATGTCCAGTCGGATCCAGAAGTAACAGCGTAGAGGAGGGAGAATCCGAGACATATTAGGGGTTCATTGCTGCTCCCCCGTAGATCATTTAATCCTCTCAATGAAAAGCTCCCCCTCGGATAGACAGTCAAGGAAAAAGGTCATGAGACATATACGGGGGGTATTCCTGAATAAAATATAAAGCATTTTCTCCCCGTAGATTGTGCAATCCTCTCGGTTGACCGTTCCAATTTGTAGTTCAGCAATGTCTATCTTATTAGAAAACTATACTTCGTAAGCTGATCGAATGCGTTTGTGTATTCATCCACCAGGCATTCCAAGCTAGCCCATTTCACTTCTTCAACTATGCACGTTAATAGAGTAATCTAAATGAACATGCTTTGGTCATGTGGTGATTAATGGATGTGAAGATCATGAATCCGATCGAGGTAAATCATATAAACTGTAATTATGTTAGCTTTAAACGACTTCATCGGGAAACGCAAGCATCCTCCCACAATGAGGTTGAGATTAATATCGAAGCATGAAACCGTTGAACAGTAAGTATGATCAGCAATACAGCGAGAGAGTTTCTACTACTTTCGGTAAACATACAATGCATGGTCTGTGAGTAAATATCTTGTTGGGTAACTCAAATGAGAAACTATGCAGAGAAGTCGAGCATACCTAATCGGAAGAGTAGTTCGGAAAACCTCGCATCAGGTAGAGGCTTTGTAAATATGTCTGCTAATTGATCTTCGGTGGCAACATGTTCCAGTGAAATATGGTTTTTGAGAACATGATCGCGTATGAAGTGATACCTGACCTCAATGTGCTTCGTCTTAGGATGCATGACAGGATTGTTGCTGATGGCAATTGCACTAGTGTTGTCACAAGTAAAGTGGAATAGAGGACATGTCGAATCCGTAGTCGGTAAGTTGACTTTGCATCCAAAGTAGCTGTGCGCAGCAACTTCCAGACTATATATTCCGCCTCAGCGAGTAGAGGTTGATACGGAATTCTCGCTTCTTCGAACCATGAGATCAATCTATTTCCAAGAAACCGACACGTACCGCTTGTGCTTTTCCGTCGATGCGACATCCAGAGAAGTCGGCATCGGAGTACCCGGATAAGGTGAAGTTGGACTCCTTTGGGTACCAGAGGCCCAAATTCATCGTCCCTTTGAGATACCTTAATATCCGTTTTACATGAAGCATATGTGACTCCTTGGGATTTGCCTGATATCGTGCACAAATGCAAGTTGCAAACATAATGTCTGGGCGACTTGTTGTAAGATAGAGCAAGGATCCGATCATCCCTCCGTAGTCGAGTCACATTTCTTGATATGCCGTCCACATCCGGATCTAACTTGGCACCGACAGGCATTGGAGTTTTGACGGGAGATGAACCTTCCATACCAAACTTCTTAATAAGATCGCGAGTGTACTTAGCCTGATTGATAAAGATTCCTTCCTTTAATTGTTTGACTTCAATTCCAAGGAAGTAGGACAGTTCTCCCATCATGCTCATTTCAAACTTGCCTGTCATCAACTTAGCAAACTCTTCACAAAGCTTCGGATTCGTTGATCCGAAAATGATATCGTCCACGTATATTTGTACGATCGAGTGTGTCCTTTCTCTTGTCGTAGAAATAGGGTGGTGTCTATCTTCCCTTTTTGGAAGTTATGAGCAAGTAGGAATTCCGACGGTGTGTCGTACCAGGCTCTTGGAGCTTGCTTCAAACCATATCGAGCTTTCGAAGTTTGTAGACAAGATGTCCTGCCTTAGGTTCAATGAAGCCGGGAGGTTGTTCAACATACACCTCCTCTTGAAGGTCTCCATTCGAAATGCGCTCTTGACGTCCATTTGATAAACTATGAAGTTTTCATATGAAGCATACGCCAAAAACATTCGGATTGCCTCAAGTCTTGCGACCGGAGCAAAGGTTTCATCATAATCTATTCCTTCTTCTTGACGATATCCTTTGGCTACCAGTCTGGCTTTGTTCCGGATTACTATTCCATCCGTATTAAGCTTGTTCCGGAACACCCATTTAACGCCAATGACTTGCTGAGACTTAGGCCTTGGTACTAAGGTCCACACATTATTTCTCTTAAATTGATTCACTCTTCTTGCATGGCCTCTATCCAGTTTGAATCTTGAAGAGCTTCATCTACCACCTTTGGTTCTATTTGAGATAGAAAGCATGAGTAAAGACTCATGTTTGAGGTGGCTGCTCTTGTTCTTACACCAATAGTAGGATCACCAATCACTTGATCTGAGGGATGGTTTCGGGTCCATCTATAATTCTGTGCATGTGTTGGTTGATCTTGAACAATTTGAAGCTCTTCCAGATTGGGTGGTTCAGTTGTATCGACTGATTGAGCTTCGCCCGTAATTAGAGGTACGGATGAACTAGTTGGTTCTGCAACACTGTTTCTTCCAGTGTTAACTAGTCCGGACGAACTTGAAGGGGCCCCGGAATTTTGTGTATCCGTAGGAGTTTGTCCGGAGCTAAGTGGTAGTCCGGAGTCAGAGTCATCCGTAGCATCATCCATAAAATTTCGTTGTGTTTCGCTGATGCCACGTGGTTGGTCAGGATACCAGTCAGGATGTGTAACAGGAATATTCATAAACTTCGAGTAATCGACGTTGCTGTCCATGACCTGCATATTGGAATTTGAAGGACCGACTTTTGACCAAACGAGATTAGCTTCATCAAAGGTTACATGGATAGATTCTTCAACTTTAAAAAGTTTTCTATTGAAGACCCGATAAGCCTTGCTATGAAGTGAGTATCCGACAAAAATCCCATCATCGATTTTGGTTCAAATTTATTCCGGGTCTCTTTGCCATTTATCGGTATATAGCAAGTACACCCAAAGGCTCGAAATATGAAATTGAAGGTTTTCGTCCTCTCCACATCTCATAGGGTGTTTTCATGGTAGATTTATTTATTAGAGTTCTGTTCTGAACATAGCATGCGGTGGACACAGCTTCAGCCCATAGGCGAGAGGAAGCGTTGCCCCTTGCTAACATGGATCTACCAGCTTCAACTAAAGTTCGATTCTTGCGCTCGGCTACCCCATTTTGTTGTGGGGTTTGGGGAGCAGAGAAGTCATGTTGTATGCCCCTGTTCGAACAATATGATCTCATTTCGAAAAGTCAAATTCTCGTACCATGATCACTCCTGATGCATTTAATGCTCGGTCCTTGTGAGTTGCTTATCCAGTTGAAGAGATCTACAAGATGTTCAAAAGTTTGATCCTTTGATTTCAGGAACATCACCCATGTGTATCTGGTGAAATCATCGATAACCACAAGGGTATATCTCGCCCTGACTAGTGATGAAACGGATATAGGACCACATAGGTCCATATGAAGAAGTTCGAGAGGAGCGATTATTGAGTTAACCGATTTGCTTTTAAAGCCGTGTTTGGTCTGTTTACCAAGTTGGCATTCTCGACAGAGAGTGTCTCTAGAGAACTTGAGTTTGGGTAGACCAGGTGACAAGATCAAGTGACGCCAATTTAGACAAAGTCTTAAAATTTAAATGTGCGCATCGCTTGTGCCATAACCAACTATCTTCATCTGTTGCTTTCGTGAGGAAGCATACAGGGTCGAAGAATTATTTCTTAAGACCACCGAATATATGTCCCCATCTCTTGATCCGGATAACTTAACATCTCCTGGATAAGTTTTCTCTTGTACACTGGTGTTGGACAAAAAGGAAACATAAATCCTTTGTCACATAGTTTACCGACACTTAGCAAATTATGCTTTAAACCTTCGACTAGTGCAACTTTAGTGATTGATACACAGCCGTTAGTTAAAGTGCCATACCCGACGTCTTACCTTTGTTGTTGTCGCCATATGAAACGGATGGACCTTGTTTATCATTAACTTCTACAAGCGAGTCTGGTCACCCGTCATATGTCCGGAGCATCCACTATCAAGGATCCACTTGCTTTGATTGATCTTTAACTTCAAGTGATCCGGCAATTCATTCCAGAGATGCTCCTGAAAGACAACAGTTTACACTTTTGGTGCCCAAACTTGTTTCGGGCGGTTAGAGTGAGCAGCAAGATTGTCAACATTTACGGATTTGATTTTGTTAGGACTCTTAGCTTTCCACGTTGACATTAACTTGTTAGTTTCAAATGCTTCTTTTATTTGGGTTTTCTTGGGAGAGACACTCCTTTTAGATTTAGATTTTGTTTTGCTCGAAGAACCCCTTTTATTAAACTGATCTTTATTTGATTGAAATTGATTACAAAGCCAGCTATCGGATAGACTCCAACATTCATAGTGATAATGACCCATTTCCCTACGGATGGAACAGACACTATAATGTGAAGTACAAACAGGGGATACAGGTCTCTTAGATTTTACTGATTTTCTACTGTTTCCTTGTGGCCTAATCTATTACGTTTGGGTGACGCGCTCTTGGCCCTAAATGCGTCGGCCTTAGCCTTGTCTTTCTTTTTGGGTGCTACGGTTTTGGCTTTAACTGCAGCAGCCTTCCCTTCATCTTTAGTTACGGGTGCTTCTTGCTTCGGGAAGTGCAGAATGACCTCGTTCCACGATCATATACTATGGTGCCACCTGAAATGAAACCATCCAACAGTTTAGATGTACTAACAGGATATAAGTTGGTTAGTTTAGGAGTGAAATCCGGAGGACACTCGGTAGCTTGAGCTATGGAGGTTGATGGTTGGAACCTAGGCCAGGTTTGCTTGAATGTCGTCAGGGTCGTCCTAAAGGTAGAGGCTATTTCCCGGATTTTAGCCACTTACGATTTATTTCCTTTTCCTGTTCCAGTTCATTTTCGAGTCTTTTCACTATAACTTTTAGGCCTGAGAGATTGGTATTTAGCAAATGATTTTCAGCTCTTAGATCATGATACCAAGCTTCCTTTCCTCTAAAGTCGGTGACGTCCTTTTCGAGTCTATTAATAGTAAATTCGAGACATTTATTTCGACTTTCCATATCTTTGTACATTTGAGTAATTATTAGTCTCTCATTCTTTTCATGATCACATGCAATAGTAAGAGATTCTAATTTACTCAGGAGCTCGAGATAGAAGGTACCTCAGCATTTGCCATGAGGCGGACGTTCGGCTTAGTGGTCGGCTCATCATCCGAGGATTCCTCCTCTTCTTCCGAGCCACTCATGTATTTTGTCACGAGCGCCTTTCTCTTGCTCTTCTTGTTATCCGAGGTGGAGCGGCGAGGAGTTACCTTGTCACTTTTCTCGGCCACCTTTGCTTTGGACCTGCATTCCTTGGCCCGGTGACCGGTTTTCCCACGGTTGAAACATTCCTGGGAACTGGACTCCGGTCGCTCCTTCCGTTGGAACGATGATGATAAGCGTCTTCGATCCCTTTCTGCTTTCCGTAGGAATCGCTCAAAGGATTTGACAAGAAGGGCTATCTCCTCCTCCTCGTCGAATCGGAATTGTCGGATACGTCCGTATCATCATTCCTCAAGCATGTTTATACATTCCGTAGCTTTGAGAGCTACCCCCTTTTCTTTCCGAGCTATTTTCTCATCTCTCGTCGAGTACTTAAACCTGACTTCGTGAGTCCGCAGCTCTCCATATAGTTCTTCAAGGGGAACATACCGCCAATTTTTGTCCGATTGCATCTGGAGTTGTTTGGAGTAGTAGCGATCCGGCAAGGAGCGAAAGAACTTGTCATTGATCTGGGATTGAGAGTAATGCTCATTGACAGTCTTCGGTTCAAGAATGAGCTTGCCGAATCTCCGATAGATGCTTTCAAGTGATTCGCCCGGTTTATGATTAAAACTCTCAAAGTTCCGTCGAGAGTACAGATCACATTTCGCATCCGGGGACCGACTCCCCTCATAGAGGATTGTCGGTTTGTCCCAAACGGCTTTCTTGTCGTGCAGCCCCTAGACGTCCGTGGAAAGCCTCGGAATCCAAAGAAGATGTAACATAAGCCGAGCCTTTTCACTAGCGCCCGCCAGGCTCTTTCATCGTTGGTAAGTTCAAGATCGGTCTTTGGCCTCCTTACTCCATGTTCTCCGATAGTCATCGGAATTGGAATCTCTTGATGAAGACATGGCCACATAAGATGATCATGGCAAACCATAAACATCTTCATGCGAGCTTTCCACCTGGGAGAAAAGCTCAGGTGTGAATTTGGGCGGTTTCGTTAGAGTAAACCCAGAACTCCGTGGTCGAGAAGCGGCGGCAGCAGCAGGTTGAGGTGGGTCGACATTTTCACTGCTGCTTCGATTCGGGACGGGCTCCTGTGCACCTCCGGAGTTAAGGCGAGTGTTGAATAGCATACCGCTTACTTCGGCCATTTTTGAGATTGAAAGAGTGGGATCTCTACTTAGAACGAAGTAGAACTTGCTCTAATACCACTTGATGGTCCCTTGGAGCCTAAAGGGGGGGGTGAATAGGCTCTTATTTGAACTCTTTCTTTTCTCTCAAGACACAAAGACTTATCTAGTTTAAGTGATAGAATCACTGCGGAAGATGACCAGGATAGTGGAAGTATTTTGTTTTATTATCACAAGGTGATTACAACAAAATAGAAGCAAACACTCTCTTACACTCGTTTACAAAAATGAACTCACACACTAGCCAAGTTCTTTTTTCTTTTGAGATGATAGCGCTCCTAATTTCCTTTTCTATTTTTTTACCCCCTTTGAGCACTTCACTCTCTATTTTTTACATGAAGTATAAGTATGAATATTTATACAAAACATTCCTAAGAGACACCCTTGGAACTTGAAGTTCCGGAATGCGTTCCGCACTAACTATCCCTCGTGTCATCCGCCTTGAATGCTGCGGATTGTGGAGCTCAAGATCTTGGATTTGAAGAGTATAAGTGTCTTTGTGAGTTCCGAGATACAATTAAGGTTGTGTCCACATATCCGGATGATCCACGTGTAAGATTCTTCTGGTTCTAAATGCATTCGTCTTACATCGGGACAGCACGAGCTGATAACTTTAAATGCGGTTTTGTTGGAGCAGTGTCTTCTTGGTCCGGTGTAATTTTCCTTACTCCGTAGTTAATGAAGCTCGGAACCTTACTCCGTGTCAGTGGTTGCTTACTCCGTATCTATTAAGTACTGGAATCCTTAGTCCGTGTCAGCGCTTCCTTACTCCGCATGTAAGTTCCTTACTCCGGGCGAGTCTTGAAAAGTCTGATGACTTATTCCGTGTCAACGCTTTCTTACTCCGCATGTAAGTTCCTTACTCCGCATGTAAGTTCCTTACTCCGTATGTAAGTTCCTTACTCCGTATGTAAGTTCCTTACTCCGGGCGAGTAATAAGTCCGGATTCCTTACTCCGCATCTGGTTTCCTTACTCCACATCTATTTTCCTTACTCCGCACTTATTTTCCTTACTCCGCACTTATCCTTTAAGTTCTTAGTCCGTAGGATTGTTCCTTATTCCGTATGTATCTGTTACTTGGTTATTTACCAAGTGTTTGACGACACTCACTCTTGTCCGGATCAGGATTATGTATCTTGTCCTTAGCTTTGCTCTCACGAGTGCATCTTTGGATTAGTGACATACCTTCTGCAATGATCAAATAAACACAAAAGATCTCAGATCAAATTACATAAGGCTTTATTAGCATTATCCAAATTCTGGGTTTGATCCAACATTTAGCCCATAGACTGAGAGGAAGCTTTGCCCCTACTAACATGGATCTTCCGGCTTCGACTAGGGTGCGATTCTTACGCTCAGCAACTCCATTTTGTTATGGAGTCCTGGGCGCAGAGAAGTCGTGCTGAATGCCCTGTTCAGAACAATATGATCTCATATTGGAAAAATCAAACTCCGTACCATGATCACTCTTGATGCACTTAATGCTCAGTCCTTGTGAATTGCTTATCCAGTTAAAGAGATCTACAAGATGTTCAAAGTTCTGATCCTTTGACTTCAGGAACATCACCCATGTATACCTGGTGAAGTCATCGATAACCACTAGGGTATATCTCGCACCGACAAGAGAAGCAATAGAAATGAGACCACAAAGGTCCATGTGAAGAAGTTGCAGCGGAGCAGTTATTGAATTAATTGACTTGCTCTTAAAGCTGTGTTTGGTCTGCTTGTGGAGTTGGCATTCTCTACAGATGGAGTCTCTAGAGAATTTGTGTTTCGGCAAACCATTTACTAAGTCAAGTGACGCTAATTTAGACAAGGTTTTAAAATTTAAATGTGCGCAACGCTTGTGTCATAGCTAGCTTTCTTCATCTGATGCTTTAGTGAGGAAGCATACAGGGTCAGAAAAATTATTTCTTAAGACCACTGAATATACGTCCCCATCTCTTAATCCGGATAACTTAACATCTCCGGATAGGTTTTCTCTTACTGTGCAGGTGTTGGACATAAAAGAAACAGTAAATCCTTTGTTACATAAATTACTGACACTCAGCAGATTATGCTTCAAACCTTCAACTAGTGCAACTCTAGTGATTGATACATAGCCATTGGTTAAAGTGTTATACCCCACAGTCTTACCTTTGCTGTTGTCCCCATATGATACGGATGGGCCTCGTTTGTCAGTAACATCAACGAGCAGAGACTGATCACCCGTCATATGTCTGGAGCATCCACTATCGAGGATCCACTTGCTTTGATTGATCTTTAACTTCAAGTGATCCAGCAATGCAATCCAGAGATGCTCTTGTAAGACAACAGTTTACACTTTTGGTGCCCAAACTTGTTTCGGGCGGTTAGGAGAAACAGCAGTGATGTCAACAGTTCCGGATTTAACTTTGTTAGGAATTTTAGCTTTCCTGGTTGACTTTATTTTGTTAGGCTCACCTGCTTCTTTTACTTGGGTTTTCTTGGGAGAGACACTCCTTTGAGATTTAGATTTTAATTTGCTCGAAGAACCCTTTTTGATAAACTGATCTTTATTAATATGAATTTGATTACAAAGCTAGCTATCAGATAAGCTCCATCATCCATAATGATAATGACCTATTTCTCTACAAATGGAACAGACACTATGATGCAGAGTGATAACAGGGGATACAGGTTTCTCAGGATTAACAAATTTTCCACTCTATTCCCTATGGCCTAATCCTTTGCGATTGGGTGATGCGCTCTTGGCCTTAGATGCGCCAGACTTAGCCTTTCCTTTCTTTCTGGGTGCTACAGTTTCGGCTTTAACTGCAGCAACCTTCCTTTCTTCATTAGATACGGGTGCTACTGCTTGGGGAACTGCAGTAACAGCCTCAGTTCCATAATCATAGACTATGGTGCCACTTGAAATGAAACCATCCAATGGTTTAAACGTACTAATAGGGTATAGGTTGGTTAGTTTCGGAATGAAATCCGGAGGAAACTCAATAGTCTGTGTGGAGGTTGATGGTTCGGAGCCTAGGCCAGGTTTGACTCAGATGTTGTTTGGATCAGTTCTAAAAGTTAAGGTTATTTCTCCAGATTTTAGCCACTTACGATTTATTTCCTTTTCCTGTTCCAGTTCATTTTCAAGACGTTTCACAATCACTTATAGGCCAGTTAGGTTGGTATTTAGCAAGTGATTTTCAGCTCTTAAGTCATGATACCAAGCCTCTTTACCCCTGAAGTCAGTTATGTCTTTTTCTAGTCTAGCAATAGTAATCTCAAGGCGTTTGTTCTGACTTTCCATATCTTTGTACATTTGAGTAATTATTAGTCTTTCATTCTTTTCAGGATGACATTCAATAATAAGATATTCTAATTTACTCATAAGCTCAGAGATCGAAGGTACCTCAGTATTTGCTATGAGGTAGACAGTCGGCTTAGGAGTTGGCTCATCATCCGAGGATTCCTCCTCTTCTTCTGAGCCACTAACATACTTTGTGACGAACGCCTTCCTTTTGTTATTGCTGTTGTCTGAGGTGGAGCGGCGAGGAGTAGCCTTGTCACTTTTCTCGGCCACTTTAGATTTGGATTTATAGTCCTTGGCCCAGTGACCAGTTTTCCCGCAATTATAGCATTCCTGGGAACTGAACTCCGATCGCTGCTTCCTTCGGAATGACCAAGAGGAGCCTTTTCTGAATCCTTTTCTGATTTTTTGTAGGAATTGCTCGAAGGATTTGACGAGAAGAGCTATTTCCTCTTCACCGTCAGAGTCAGAATTCTCAGACTCTTCAGTATCATCATTCCTCAGTATGCTAAGACATTCTGTAACTTTAAAAGCTACTCACTTTTCTTTCCGAGCTATCTTCTCATCTTGGTCAGAGTATTTAAACCTGGCCTTGTGAGTCCGTAGCTCTTCGTATAGTTCTTCAAGGGGGACATACTACCAGTTCTTGTTGGATTGCATCTGGAGTTGCTTAGAGTAGTAGCGATCCGGCAAGGAGCGAAAAAACTTGTCATTGATTTGAGATTGAGAATAATGCTCATTGACAGTTTTTAGCTCAAGGATGAGCTTGTCGAATCTTTGATAGATGCTCTCGAGAGATTCGCTAGGTTTGTGGTTGAAACTCTCAAAGTTCTGTCTGAGAGTACAGATAACATTCTGCATTTGGGACTGACTTCCCTCATAGAGGATTGTCAGTTTATCCCAGACAGCTTTCACTGTTGTGCAGCTCTAGACATCCGTGAAAGCTTCAGAGTCCAAAGATGATGTAACATATGCCAGAGCCTTTTCGTTAGCACACTGCCAGGCTCTTTCATTATTGGTGAGTTCAGCATCAGTCTTTGGTCTTCTAACTCCATGTTCTTCGATTGTCATCGGAGTGGGTATCTCCTTATGAAGACACGGCCACATGAGATGATCATGGCAAACCATGAACATTCTCATGCGAGCTTTCCACTGAGAGAAAAGCTCAGGTGTGAACTTTGGCGGCTTCATCAGTGTAAAACCAGAACTCCATGGTTGTGAAGCAATGGCAGCAGCAGGTTGAGGTGGATCGATATTTTCACTGCTGCTACGATTGGAGAGGGGCTCTTGTGCACCTCCGGAGTTAAGGCGAGTGTTAAATAGTATACTGCTTTCTTCGGCCATTGATGAGTGAGAAAGAGTGGGATCTCTACTTTGAGCAGATAGAACTTGCTCTGATACCACTTGTTGGTCCCTTGGAGCCTAGAGGGGGGTGAATAGGCTCTTATCAGAACTCTCTCTAACTCTTTGGCACAACACTTATCTGGTTAAGAGATAGAATCAATGCAGAAGATAACCAGATAGTGGAAGTATTTTGTTTTATTATCAGTATGATAAGTACAACAAAATAGAAGCAGACTAAAGCTTGAAAGCTTTTAGACCTACTTAACAACTCTTTAGCACTCTGTTTACAAGTACGCACACGTTAGCCTCTATGATCTCAATGAGCTTTTGGTACATACAAAAACTATTTCACGTTCACTTATGCACACCTATAAAATGTACAAGTGTTGCTATTTATAGCGACATCCACAAGAGACAACCTTGAACTTGTTGTTCCGGATATTGTGCACATTTACTATCTCTTGGAAATCTCTCTACCTCAATGGCTGCAGATGTGGTCTTCAAGATCTTGGGTTTGCAATATATAAGAGTCTTTGTAAGTTCCCAAGTATAGTTAAAGTTGTATCCACATATCCGAATGATCCACGTGTAAGGTGCTTTAAGTTTTTAACAAGTTTGTCTTACATCGGGAAGCCGTGAGCTGGTGACTTTGAATACGAAGAGATAAGTTAAAGTAGCGTCTGCTTGAATCCGGTGTAAGGTTCCTTACTCCGTACTAAACTAAGCTCGGATCCTTACTCCGTAATACTGATTGCTTACTCCGTATCAATTTGGTACTGGAATTCTTGTTCCGTGTAAGCGCTTCCTTACTCCATATGAAAGAGAAGGTCGGAGTGCTTACTCCGCATCAGCGCTTCCTTACTCCGCATCTAGTTTCTTTACTCCGCATGAGTTAAAGAAACGGATGGCTTACTCCGCATGAGTGAGTGGTTCGGATTCCTTACTCCGCATCTAGTTTCCTTACTCCGTGCGAATAGAGACTCAAGTCCTTATTTCATAGAAGTGCTTCCTTACTCCGCATGTATGGAAGACTTAGATTCCTTACTCCGTTTCTTCTTTATTGTAGTCCGGTTGAGTGGAAGACTTAACTTTTCAACTCCGTGATGACTCTCTTATTCCGTGCGACTTTGTAAACTAAGATTCTTACTCCGTATCTATTTGACTTAGTCCATTTGAAGTATTAGGTGCGGATTTCTTAGTCCATAGCTTTTAGGTTCTTAGTCCGCACGAGTGATCCTTATTCCGTATGAAGTAAAGACTTGGTTATATACCAAGTGTTTGACGACACTCATTCTCACCTGGATTAGGATTATGTATCATGTCCTTAGCTTTGCTCTCACGAGTGTAAATCCGGATGAAGGTCATATCTTCTGCAATGACTTAAGATAAAACAACAAAGGTCTCAAATCAAATTACATAGGGCTTTATCAGCATTATCCAAATTCTGGGCTTGATCCAACAGATAGGAGGTACCACAACACCTCAAATCTGAGACATCAGACAAGATATACCATTAAAGGGCAAAGAGAATCTGAACCTGTAGCTTCATAAAGATAGGCTAAAGAAAGCAAAAGTCTAGACAGGTTGAGATTAGTACAAATATTTGATAAATAATATAAATAAATTCAGTATCATCCGAACTAAAGGAAAAACAGAACTTATGCATAAGGAATGATTGTAATAGACATATACATATGAGTTGATGATCAATTTACCTAAATCAATGCATGTGATAGATAATAAACACATAAATTCAATTGGTCAACATAGCCAATCTTTCATACTAAGATAGATAGTAAAGATGAACTAACTCTATATGAATTTATCTAAACTTAAAATTCATGAGTGAGGATGAATAAGAAGGCACATGATGTATGATCAGTCAATTGATAATCATGCCTAAGATACAAGGTTGAAGAAGAAATTATTCCAGACATTCCACAATTTCGATTCAACAATACAAATCCAATCAAACCCAAGAGTAAGAGTTAAGAGGGAGGAGTGTCTGACACATATCAAGGGGGTATTACTTAGTTAATAAATGAAACATTTTTTCCACCTTAGATCATGCGATCCTCTCGGTAGGAACTCCCCCTTAGATAGACAGCCAAGAAAGAGATCTCGAGACATATCATGGGGGTATTACTTAGTAATAAATAAAGCATTTTCTCTCCCTTAAATCATGTAATCCTCTTGATAGACTTTTCCTGTAAAATTATTTTAGATCATGAGAAAGTACTGTCTATCCGAGATAAAACTCCACTCATGGTGTTGAGCGGACTACAACTGTGATTCTATCCACCAAGCATTCCGAGCCAACTCATTCCACATCTTCAATAATGCATGATAGACATTTCATTCAATCATAGAAATCATAAGACATATGATGAGAAATGGAAATGGAATCATGACATCGAAAGAGGATTTGATTCATATATCATTAATTATGTTGGCTTTACCTATTTCAGTTCGGATTAGCAACCATCCTCCCAAAATGAATTATGAGAAAATTATCAGAAATATAGTGCATGTCTTCAAAAATAAATATGATTAATCATGAAGTAGAGTCTGTATCTTTCACTATTCATGAAGCACAATGCATGTGCTGAGATATAAACCGCTGGATAATTAAGTTAGAGACTATGTAAAAAGGTCAAGCATACCTAACTTCAGGAGTAGTTTAGAGAATCTTGCGTCAGGAAGGGGCTTTGTGAGTATTTTTGCAAGTTGATCATCCATAGCAACATGCTCTAGAGATATGTGCTTTTTGATAACATGGTCTTGGATGAAGTGATACCTGACCTCGATGTGCTTTGTCTTTGGGTGCATGACTAGATTATTGCTGATTGCAATGGCACTGGTATTGTCACAATCAAGTGGGACAGATGTCATGTTGAAACCATAGTCAGTAAGTTGACTTTGCATCCATAAGAGTTGGTCGTAGCAACTCCCGACAGCTATATATTCCGCCTTAGCAGTAAAGGTTGACACGAAATTCTGCTTCTTACTGAACCAGGAGATAAGTCCATTACCGAGAAACTGGCACGTACCAATGTTGCTTTTTCTGTCTATGCAGCACCCGGCGAAGTCAACATCAGAATATCTGAATAAAGAGAAATTTGAATCCTTGGGATACCAGAGTCCCAGGTTCACTGTTCCTTTGAGATATCGCAAAATTCGTTTTACATGAAGCATGTGTGACTCTTTAGGATCCGCCTGATATCTTGCACATATACAGGCTGCGAACATGATATCTAGTCAACTTGCTGTAAGGTACAGCAATGATCCTATCATACCTCTGTATTCAGTCACATTTACTGGATTTCCGATAGGGATCAGGATCTAACTTTACACTGACTGGCATAGGAGTTTTCATGGGAGACGAATTTTGCATACCAAACTTCTTGAGTAAGTCCCTTGTCTAATTGGCTTAGTTAATGAAAACTCCTTCCTTCATTTGTTTGACTTCAATTCCGAGGAAGTAGGATAGTTCTCTTATCATGCTGATTTCAAATTTGCCAGTCATTAACTTTGCAAACTCTTTACATAGTTTCGGATTTGATGATCCGAATATGATATCATCCACATAGATTTGCACGATCAGGGAATGTCCTTTCTCTTTTCGTAGGAATAGTGTGGTGTTAATCTTTCCTTTTCTGAAGTTGTGTTCAAGCAAGAATTCTGACAGTGTGTCATACAAAGCTCTTGGAGATTGCTTCAATCCATACAAGGCTTTTCGTAACTTGTATATCATATGTTTAGCCTTGTGTTTAATGAATCCAGGAGGTTGTTCAACATAAACCTCCTATTGAAGATCTCCATTCAGAAAAGCATTGTTGACGTCCATTTGATAAACTTTGAAGTTCTCATATGATGCATACGCCAGAAACATTCTAATTGCCTCAAGTCTAGCAACTGGAGCAAAAGTCTCGTCGTAGTCAATGTCTTCTTCTTGACGATAACCTTTAGCTACCAATCTCGCTTTGTTCCGGATTACTATTCCATCCATATCAAGCTTGTTCCGAAACACCCATTTAACGCTTATGACTTATTGCGACTTTGGCCGTGGTACGAGTGTCCACACATTGTTCTTCTTAAATTGATTTAGCTCTTCTTGCATAGCGCCTATTCAATTTGAGTCTTGAAGGGCTTCATCCACCACCTTGGGCTCTACTTGTGATAAGAAGCATGAATACAGGCAAATGTTTGAGGTGGCTGCCCTTGTTCTAACTCCAACGGTTGGATCACCAATCACCTGATCAGATGGGTGGCTTCGAGTCCACCTAAATTTCTACGCTTGTGGTGGTGAGTAAGCTATAATTTGAAGCACGGCCAGATTTGGTGGTTCAGGAACTGTTGGTGGTTGAGCTTCTCCGGATTCGGACATTTCTATATTGTCAGGTCTGGAAGTACCTTGAGGTTGTTCGGCACTGACACTTTCTGTATTGACTGGTCCGGTTGGACTAGAAGGTTCTTCAGTGTTTGGGCTGTCCATGTCAACTGGTCCGAAGTGAAATGGAAGTTCTGAGTCAGTATCATCAAAAGCATCATCAATAGCATTTCTTTCTGCTCCACTGGTGCTAGAAGGTTGGTCAGTAGGAGTAACAGGAACATGCATGAATTGTGAGTAGTCGGTTGTATCTGTCTGATCCTGCATGTTAGAACTAAAAGATCCTATTCTTGACAAATCAAGA